>OX465479.1:22550835-23150835 GCA_950022335.1 Eurois occulta | reverse complement strand
ATGAGCGGCGGCCCCACTTGGTTGTCAGCGACGCAGCGGTATTGCCCCGCATGCGCACGCGCGGTGGTGCCCGACGCCAGAGACCCGTTGTGCGCGCGAACGCTGCCCGCTGCACCCCACGCACGCCCGTCCGCAACCCACGCAGCCCCCTCCGCACCCCACGCGGTTGCGCCCACCTGCTCCCACTGCTCCGCGCCCTCGCCACCCAACGAGCCGAGCGAGCCTGTGACACGTGAGCTGTTACACCATTGTACTGAGTGTGACATGAGCTCGGACTAGGACTGATACTGACCGATACGTCTGTACCATGTAATGGAGGGCGTTGGGTACCCCTTAGCGGCGCACTCCAGCTGTAGAGGCGCGCCGAGCAGCACAGCCGCGTCCTGTGGCTCCGTGACCCACGCCGGCGCCACTGTCGGGGCAACGTCATCGTGAGCACGGGCTGCACAGTGCACACGTGCACAGTGGGCAACAGCGCGTGTCGCGCGCACTCACCCTTGACGCTGAGCGTGGCGGTGTAGTTGACGGCGGCGGCGTGGTTGGACACGCGGCACGTGTAGGCGCCGCTGTGCCGCGCCGTCAGGTCCGAGAACATCAGCAGCGAAAACTCGTTCAGGTTCTTCTCTTCTATCTACACAATCATACGTTTGATCACCTCGTCTACATTTCTCGCGTAGACTCAACGGTCACCTGCACTTTTCAGATTTATTTACATTGTTAGTAGCGGACTGCAATTGTTCAGACCTGTAAGTTAGGTGGTAGCGGATCGCCGTCTTTCAACCACGAAAAGTATATGGGCTTGTCACCGGACGACACGCCACAAAGCACCTGCACCGAGCTGCCCTCCGTCAGCTCCGACGAAAACATAAACGGCGAAATTTTTGGTGGATCTAAAAACAAAACATAAAATTGTACATAACTGTCGAGTTACGATTCTTTACGAGTCACGTTCATGTAAGGCGTGTACTAACTGCGGACTTGTATATCGACATCGTGGCGCGCGGCGGGGCCGGCGGGCGCGGCCACGGCGCAGGCGTAGTGGCCGGCGTCGGCCGCCAGCGCGGGCGCCAGGCGCAGTGCCGCCCCCCTCGCGCTCACCCGCCCCGAGCTCCCCACCGCCACCGACGCGCCGCGCCGCCACCACGAGATGGAACTGCCACACATCACACTACATCATGACAGCTTACAGATCATACAGTGCACACATGTGCTGAGAAGCCTTTCAACGACGTCACTCTCACCAACATTGATATCTGTGTTAACGGCAAGTATGTAATCCGTCATTGTTTAGAGCGATAAGGTTGAAGGTTGTTATTTAGTTTGTATGATTTTGAATTAAATAGACGTGGGTCCTTTACGAATATTTAATAGATGCAACTCATGATCTATCCTGGGTCCCAACGGTTAATAGCATTATAATCTAAAAAAAAACTTCTAAGTTTGGTGTTTCAACGCATTGTAGTTCTTTCATTGCGCACTTAAAAAGTCTTTAGTCTAAAAGAATCCATGGACAAAAATTTTGATGCCTTGTAACATTTTGCTAAACCCTAAAATTTTGCATGCTATGTTCTATCTAAGCTAAACATGTTTGAACTATTTTAATTTTACTTAACACCATTGTATACCATGTTTTATGCAAATAAAATAATTTGTTTGCATATGTGATGTTGTGTTATGTTATGTTTATGTTTACACTTTGGTCGCACTTCGTCTTATTTATGTTACTCAAAGTATTGAAAAGATTTTAGTTGTAAATCTATAATATTCTAACCATGGTGAAATATAATAAGTATGATCTCCCATGGTTGTAGCAGCTCAATGTGAATACGGGGCTTCCGACCAGACCATGGCCGACATGCTGGAGTGTCCAAAGTGTCCCTACACCTACGTTTTAGAGGGCTTACTGTCAAAAACGCTACTGACACGCGATTAACGTAGCCATCTGGGTGTTAATAATTTGATAAGACGTACCATCAATACGAAACAAGAAGAAGAACAGGGCAATGATATTAGATCTTGTATTTCCGAAGATGAACCATGATTGCCTAAGCGGATACTTTTCCAAGGACACATAAACGGAAAAAATTTAAGAATAGACGCAGGCATTACGCAGATCGATGGAACAAAGACTGTTGAAGCTAGCCCTTCGTCTATTCACCACATCTATGTTGACTATTATTAATATTTTGCTCCTAACTTCAAAAGCTGGTGCAGTCACATCTTAACGTTAAAGACGTGCCGCAAGTGAAACAGTTGCTCTTACGGATATTATTCCTCTTCACTCTGGGGTATCTCCACAATTGTAAATAAAGCCTGCCTAGTATCTAAAAATGCCTAATACCCTAATACCCCCATCTGTTTACCGAATGAAAAATAATTATGTTTAGTATAGGTACATTAAAAAATACAACGAATGGGTTGCCTGATAACATTAAGTCAAGAACATTTAAAATTGGTCGAGAGGCTTAACCGATTTTACTTAGACAACGTTACCTCCCAATCTCACTTAAGCGTAAACTCGTCGACATGTGTATCCTGCCTATCCTAACCTATGGTGTCCAGACTTGGTCTTTGACGGAGGCTCAGAAGTCCAAACTCAAGGCCCAAAGAGCGATAGAGCGTTGCCCTTCCTGAAGCAGATCAGTTTGCCGATGAGTGCTCTTGCCCCACCAATACGTCGTCCAATCCTGTACTGTACTGGTTTAGGTCTGTCATCAGAAAATTTGACGTGAGCTACACGATAGCTCGTATAGCTCTGTCATCAGAAAATTTGACGTGAGCTACACGATAGCTCGTATAGCTCTGTCATCAGAAAATTTGACGTGAGCTACACGACATGCCCCTACAGCCGCACAATACAGGATTGACAACTGTGAAGACCTCACCGATGCTCACTGCATCGGTGAGGTCTTCACAGTTGTCAAAATAGTTTGACAACTGCGAATCCAGAACAGCCACCAGCACCCTATTTTTGTTATGCATGGTCAAACAAGGTATGCGTGGCCTAAGGTCGGGTTACATGAACCGATATTCTCGAATCGCACCCTCCAATGCACTCCTCATTTCCTCATTGCATTGGGTACTTACATTAGTAACTGTAGTACCCGTTGGTAACAAGGCTGATTACACTATTTACTTACGATAGCACTGGCTCACCAGCACAGCCAAGTCTTAGTCCCCGGTACGCTTCACCTCCAACTTCCCGCCATTCATGAGGGGTGACAGTTGTCATTGTGACAGCTACCGGACTTCTTGTGTGTGTGAGACTGTGTTTAAATATCTATTAAATAGATACACTGCAGTGTACTATTTCATTACTCACGTCATTAGCGCGATTCGGTATTATGCTAGACTGTGGTACCACAGCCTGCGGGTAATGACATGGTTACTCTACATTTTAGTTCGCAGGCGATCAAGCACTGTGTCATCCAACATACGAATACACTGGATGACTCTCACCTGATCTAACGGTCGTTGCGCTGACACGTTGACAGCTGGCTCAAGCATCTGAAACAGAGAGAGCATCCGAACACGGTACGCGGTCAGGTTGTTTCCTCCTTCTGTAGCCCCATACTATGAGCGCATAACGTTTTCATTGATAGATTGCGTCCATCGCATGCGCTGCACACTTCCGCCGGGAGCTGGATCAGTGGGCCTCGAGTTCCTAAACCATCCGGTGGCCGGCATCCTCCCCGTCGACGAGCAGGTGGTGGCGTCGTAGGCGGAAAGAAATACTCGTCGTTCGAACTCGACGCAGCTGCCACAGCCAGTGTCACAGCGCTCACGAGCTGAGCGACGGGTCTGGAGCCGATAGACGTGAGCGTCGAGCAGCTGATCTCGTCAAGTTATTAAATCTTCATTGCTTTATTATTTACAATGTCTTTTTGACATGAGTGACACATTGTGTAGATCAGTTGTGTGGTGTTTTCTTGCGTATTCTATGTTTTAGTTTGCATTTTGGTGCATATTCTTGGATTTTTGTAAAAAAACTGCCAGTGATATGGTTCAAATCATCCGGTATAATTTTTAACTATTTAAATTTAAGAAAATTTAGTAAATCGGATCTGAAGACGTTTGTTTGATTTTATTTTATTTCTTTATTCATCATTTTTCCTATTTATTTTATTATTTCCTTTATTCCTCATTTTTTTTAGTCTATACATTTTTAAATAGTATTTTAAAAAATAAAAGTAAACAAAACATTTAAAAATACAAAAAATAGATAGCCCATCGGCATCAGGAACAAGGTTCAGGCTGCCGATGAGAGGAACCGCCTCACTATGCGTGCCGCGTGTGTAGGAGTACTGCTTTCTGAATCAAGCCTTTGACCCAGCAGCGCAATGAGAGCCTCCTAAGCAAAGTGATTTAAAATACTTATAGAGCGGACATTGGGAATATTTTCATACAAAAATTTTGATCCCCAACATTTTCGATTTTAACACACGAATGCTTCCTGACAAGTACGCTCACTTGACATTAGACAGCTGAACGACTTATTACCGAGTAGTAACAAGTAGTGGATTGCGATTTTCTTTGTCTTGTCCCGTCTATCGCTTGTAAATATTTTAATGTATTTGCTCCTAAGGTGTTGGTCGAGGCTCTTTGGTATTAGTCCATTAACCGTAACCACTATCGGTACAATGATTGCAGAGTCCACGTCCCACATGTCGACAACCTCGTGTACTAAATCAATATACGTTATTTTTTTATCATTCTTAGCTTTCACGAGATTCTCGTCATGAGGGACAGTGATGTCAACAATCATTGTACGGCGGTCTCGGCGATCTATCACCACAATGTCAGGTTTATTTGCTAAAATAGTGCTGTCCGTGATGACAGATTGATCCCAATACAATGTGGCATGACCGTTCTCGAGAACTGGGTCGGGCACATACTTGCAGTATGTGGTACTTCAGAACTCACAAGGTTGTATTGCAGGGCAAGTTGCTGGTGGATAATCCTAGCTACTAGATTGTGTCTGTGCAAGTACTCATCGTTAACAAGATGAGAACAACCGGAAACAATATGTCGGATCAATTCACCGGGACGGTGACAACCGGGACAACCGGGACGGGGACAGATGTCAACCGTACCATCCTTGACAATGTATTTCCGATAATCCATGATAACTTTATCCATAATCGCACAGACAAAACCTTCGGTTTTCCCAAAAATGTCACCGAATTGTAGCCAGTTTACGGGCGACAAGAGATCTACATCAGGCCCATGTAGATCCCGGAAAAAGCGTCCGTGTAGCTCCTTGCTTTACCATACCTCCCTACAGTCAATAGTATCCAATACCACAGATTTGCGCCAGTTCTCTAGCCAAGGAAAGCGGGGTGAGGCCCTTGTCCACTGAGACCACATCTCAGTGCATCCCCTCGTCGGTTTCGAGAAAGTATTCCTTGAGACTGCATACCTTGCGGTTGTGCAAGGTCTTACCATTTAAGAAACCACGACTCCGCACTTCCGCGGGATATACAGTCTCATCATCGATGACCATAGGTGATGCATCTGGTATGCGGTCAATAGTGTGCGGACCCTCCTATCCAAGGCGACAAGTTCCGTCTGAGTCTATTTGAGTATGCCGTACATCAAAACCGGCACGACCCAATCGTTAAAGGCGCGCACCTTGTTTCCGCCTGATTAAACACTGTTTAACACTTTATTCAGGCGGCCCAAGAAACGCTCTTTCAATGATTGTTTCATGTCGGCAGCATTGATGCCTAATGCTTACGACGTACCCAAATACTTGTAGATATCAGTTGAGGAGAGGGATCTTAGGAATTTGGAATCTGAAAGTTCCCACGGATTCCATAATCACTTTACATGCATGACCGCACATTTGCCCCCACCAAATTCCATCCTGATGGCGCTACTAAAAGTTTCATTTGCTTTTAGTAGATCCATCAGTTGCAAATTGCTGGGAGTATTTTATTTATTATTATGACATTGTAATATCATTATATTTTCTGACCAATGAAGTTACTTCCTCGTATTGTGAATTTAATTAGGGACTAGATTAAATTATATAATGTGTCCAGAGCCTATCGTTAGTATATTAAAGGAATCATCCTAACAAAATGCACCTCTATGGACCTGATCGGATATCCAGCGTAGGGGCAGTAGATGGTAGCGTTGTCACCGGCCACCACGCGCACGGGGCCCAGCGCGCGGATCGACGGCGGCCCTGGCAACAGAACCAACACTCACATTTGTAGGGGCTGTACCAGACTTGGTATTCACTTGGCATAAAGCATCAACATTCCCCCGCCTTTATCCCAATTTATTTGGGGTCGATTAAATATGTATTTTTGGTAATTTCATCATAATAGGGCAAAAAGCTTGGGGTGGTTTGAACGCGTACCGTATATGTTGAGCCGTGCAGAGTGCTCGGCGTGCCCCAGCGCGTTGGTGGCGCGGCACGTGTAGCGGCCGCCGTCCACCACTCCCACCGCGCTTATGTTGAGCGTGGACACCACGTCACCGTTGAGTGCCGTCTCCTCGCTGACGGCGTAGCGATGCTGCGCGCGGTCGAGCGGCTGCGCGTCCAGCAGCCAAGCCACGCGTGGTGGCGGCGCGGCGGACGCGGCGCAGCGCAGGGACACGCCTCCCCCCGGCCGCAGAGCCTGCTCGATGAACGTATAGTGCAGCTCTGGCGCAGACTCTACACAATAATAATATACGTTATTCTGAGAACAGCCTTACCTAGCTGAGCCTCTAATCATCTACTTCTTCTTCTTCTAAGCGAATCGATGGCAAAAACTTTAAACATGTTTGGTCTAAAATTCGAACTCTGCTCTCTGATGCTGTCATACGGTCACCAACATCGCACAGGTGACTAAGCAAGCGGAGCAAGATGGAAGGTGGGCCATTGTCTGTGGGAAAACGCTAAAAACTGCAGTGTTTCCTCTGCAGTTAAGCCTCTTTGCTTAAAACCTTAAAGCTTGTAAATTGAAAATTGGTAGTACCTATGTGAAATATATTTAGACATATGGGACTTGCCATTTGTCATTCGTGTACTTGATGTAGAAATGAACTGTTTAAATCCTGATCTGTGGTATTTCCACTATATTACTTGACGAATCACCTCATGAAGTCTTTAGTAGCTGACCTGGCCATATAGAACCATAACTGGTATTAGTATTGTGGTGGACTATGTCATCTGCTGGATGCACAGCACCAAGACTTGAATTTTCGTAGTGGAGTGTATAGGTAATTAAAACTTTTACTGGCAGAATTACTAATTTATTTTACTAAGATGTTACATGGTATAGTTTGTTGTCGACTGTTTTTGAGCATTTTTGAAGTGAAAACTTCTTTAGCGGCGTTGAGCACTTTAAAAAAATTGTTCTGTAATGGGTATAAAATCTTAAACTCGCGTCAGGACACTCGCGTCAGGACACGTGACAAAGCGTAAGACGGATGGAGAGTAGACGATTTTGAACTTAACCTTCAACATTTTATGGTTTAAAATTATTTAAAGAAATTTGGAAAAAGCGTAAGACGGATGGAGAGTAGACGATTTTGAACTTAACCTTCAACATTTTATGGTTTAAAATCATTTAAAGAAATTTGGAAAAAGCGTAAGACGGATGGAGAGTAGACGATTTTGAACTTAACCTTCAACATTTTATGGTTTAAAATCATTTAAAGAAATTTGGAAAAAGCGTAAGACGGATGGAGAGTAGACGATTTTGAACTTAACCTTCAACATTTTATGGTTTAAAATCATTTAAAGAAATTTTTAAATGTTTCCAATCAACTTTGAACCTAATGCTTTAGGGATAAACACGGAATAGAAAAAACCGTAGACAGAGTATTCTATAGACTGCTGGATATCTTCCTTTGCATTCGCACAAGAAAAAGAAGAACATATAAACGTCACTAGCAAAGAAAAGAGACAGAGTATAAATATTTCTGTCCCTTATCGCGTGTCGGCTGAGCACATCATTGTCAGTGCACAACAAGTTTGACGTTTGTGGCGGTGCCAGATTGACATCCAATTTGTTTATTAACAATTGCATCGAAATTATACACATTATATGATCTTTTCGAGCTTAATTCGACAACAGTACATTTGTGCAACTGTGCAAAATGGTAAGGTGCAGTGTAATAAACTGTAAAAGTGATAGTTTGATGAAGATTGCTGGACTGTCCTTTCACTCGTAAGTATTAGATCTTTTTAAGTATTCAATCGCTTTGTGTCCTATTATTTCTCATAAAATAGTCGCAGTAATGTACCAACTAATTCGTTTAATGGATAAATCTCGTATAATCGTGATTTTTGCAATAATTTTATTATCTTACCTCAAAATTCAGTGTTGCCACTTTTTGACGGGGAATTTACCCTTTAATATGGGTAATACCGAATAATGCAATGTCTATAAAAAAATACTCTTCCGACCTTGATTCATATGATATTAGTAATACGCACTACTTAAAATCTATGTTAGTAACACACGTATTATACGATTTTAATTCGTATAACTGCACTCACCTGACGCAAAAAATGAAAGATAATAAAAAATCTTATTAAATTTTCAGATTTCCGAATAAACCCGAAATAAGAAACTTGTGGATTGCTGCTACCGCATGAATCTTTAGGATGTGATCCTATGATCAACATAGATCATGATTATTTAACAGATCCTTCTAGGCTTACTCTTTATTCTAAAGAAATAATAACCTATATTGCTGGTTTTATTGCAAGAAAGTTGAGGAAAGTTTTTAAATGTGAGGATTGTCTTTTGGCTTTGATCACAGATAAGTATCACGGAATCATTACGACTGAAGGACATGTATCCATGGTCATGAATAAATTAAAAAAAAAAAAACACGGAATCATTGCTAGAAGAGACAAAGGAGGCCTTATTTATCCTTCTACTGACTTAAATAAAGTCTGTGAATTGGCAGAAAAGATATTTCGAGCGCGTTCACATAAAGGAAATTCATTTTTTAATGAGAAAAATGTGATGTCAACACTTATATTATCGTGTTACAAGGAATGCACACGTACCAATATTAATATATTTATTAATGACCATTTCGACAGTCAGCCTTTTATAGGGAATCACAGAACTCTCCTCATTAAATCAATCGCAATGCATTACTTCGAAACCCGTATTCACCATAGTACCAAACAATGTTTTGAACCACAATCGAAAATAAGAATTATACATAATAAGTTAGTGCTTTTTCAAGGACAGTAATTTGTTTATAAATAAAATATTACAGTTGCATCATTGCTATGTTTTATCGTTTTCTGTGTATTGGAATGTTCATTTTAATTTGCAAGTGTATGAGTTTGGCGACACTGGTTCCCGTACTAAGGCAGTCTAAGGGCACTTCCATAAATGATAGTACTTTTATACTGATAAAGCAATTGGTGCAAAATTATTCCCTAACCATTCCAAAATATCAAACATGCTCAACGTTAATAATCAAGTTTTCACTTCTGCCGGCACTCCCGGAGTGCTAGTTTTTTTTTTTTTTGGTAAGGCATCTCGCAGTTCAACCTCCAAGGTTGGCTACTGCTTAACCGGACAATCCTGTGGATGCCTGGAGTGTAAGTCCTCCAGCCAGGAGCGTAAAAACTAAACTTACAAACTAAGCGACCACACGCTAAGGGCACCCCCTGTGGGCGAGTTGGTGCGTGCGACGGAGCGGCGCTGGACAGGTTTCGACCAGTCGCGACCTACTTGAAACATGAATGCGGCTCCGTCGGTTGACCAGTGGCGGTGTTTGTTTACATTCCTATTATGGTGAGAGCTTTATTTACATACATTGAAGCAATTTATACATAGTTAGGTATCGGAGATCGGACTCCGTTACAAGTTTCATGTCTTAATATTTGAATGTCTTTACGTCTCAATCACATCACCACAAAGGTATTGAATAAAACTAATTAATTCTGCGGCGGAGTACAGAAGATATTGTGTAGTTTAGGCAGCAACCTAGGGAGCTGAAGAGATAGGCATATAATTATACATTTAGAATTTGTATTTTTTTTAATAGCGTACATTCCTTGAAATTTTTATCTTTAAAAGTCATTTTATGCTAAGAAGCTTCTTAGATAAAATTCCATATTAAATCTAATTAATATTTTTTTATATTTCAAATTATAATTAGGTATCTACGGTACACGATTCCTAATCTATTTTATTCTTTTATACTTTCTTTAAATAATACGTTTTTATTCTAAAGTGGTGCATACAATTATTGAAGTGAAAACTTCTTTAGCGGCGTTGAGCACTTTAAAAAAATTGTTCTGTAATGGGTATAAAATCTTAAACTCGCGTCAGGACACTCGCGTCAGGACACGTGACAAAGCGTAAGACGGATGGAGAGTAGACGATTTTGAACTTAACCTTCAACATTTTATGGTTTAAAATCATTTAAAGAAATTTGGAAAAAGCGTAAGACGGATGGAGAGTAGACGATTTTGAACTTAACCTTCAACATTTTATGGTTTAAAATCATTTAAAGAAATTTGGAAAAAGCGTAAGACGGATGGAGAGTAGACGATTTTGAACTTAACCTTCAACATTTTATGGTTTAAAATCATTTAAAGAAATTTTTAAATGTTTCCAATCAACTTTGAACCTAATGCTTTAGGGATAAACACGGAATAGAAAAAACCGTAGACAGAGTATTCTATAGACTGCTGGATATCTTCCTTTGCATTCGCACAAGAAAAAGAAGAACATATAAACGTCACTAGCAAAGAAAAGAGACAGAGTATAAATATTTCTGTCCCTTATCGCGTGTCGGCTGAGCACATCATTGTCAGTGCACAACAAGTTTGACGTTTGTGGCGGTGCCAGATTGACATCCAATTTGTTTATTAACAATTGCATCGAAATTATACACATTATATGATCTTTTCGAGCTTAATTCGACAACAGTACATTTGTGCAACTGTGCAAAATGGTAAGGTGCAGTGTAATAAACTGTAAAAGTGATAGTTTGATGAAGATTGCTGGACTGTCCTTTCACTCGTAAGTATTAGATCTTTTTAAGTATTCAATCGCTTTGTGTCCTATTATTTCTCATAAAATAGTCGCAGTAATGTACCAACTAATTCGTTTAATGGATAAATCTCGTATAATCGTGATTTTTGCAATAATTTTATTATCTTACCTCAAAATTCAGTGTTGCCACTTTTTGACGGGGAATTTACCCTTTAATATGGGTAATACCGAATAATGCAATGTCTATAAAAAAATACTCTTCCGACCTTGATTCATATGATATTAGTAATACGCACTACTTAAAATCTATGTTAGTAACACACGTATTATACGATTTTAATTCGTATAACTGCACTCACCTGACGCAAAAAATGAAAGATAATAAAAAATCTTATTAAATTTTCAGATTTCCGAATAAACCCGAAATAAGAAACTTGTGGATTGCTGCTACCGCATGAATCTTTAGGATGTGATCCTATGATCAACATAGATCATGATTATTTAACAGATCCTTCTAGGCTTACTCTTTATTCTAAAGAAATAATAACCTATATTGCTGGTTTTATTGCAAGAAAGTTGAGGAAAGTTTTTAAATGTGAGGATTGTCTTTTGGCTTTGATCACAGATAAGTATCACGGAATCATTACGACTGAAGGACATGTATCCATGGTCATGAATAAATTAAAAAAAAAAAAACACGGAATCATTGCTAGAAGAGACAAAGGAGGCCTTATTTATCCTTCTACTGACTTAAATAAAGTCTGTGAATTGGCAGAAAAGATATTTCGAGCGCGTTCACATAAAGGAAATTCATTTTTTAATGAGAAAAATGTGATGTCAACACTTATATTATCGTGTTACAAGGAATGCACACGTACCAATATTAATATATTTATTAATGACCATTTCGACAGTCAGCCTTTTATAGGGAATCACAGAACTCTCCTCATTAAATCAATCGCAATGCATTACTTCGAAACCCGTATTCACCATAGTACCAAACAATGTTTTGAACCACAATCGAAAATAAGAATTATACATAATAAGTTAGTGCTTTTTCAAGGACAGTAATTTGTTTATAAATAAAATATTACAGTTGCATCATTGCTATGTTTTATCGTTTTCTGTGTATTGGAATGTTCATTTTAATTTGCAAGTGTATGAGTTTGGCGACACTGGTTCCCGTACTAAGGCAGTCTAAGGGCACTTCCATAAATGATAGTACTTTTATACTGATAAAGCAATTGGTGCAAAATTATTCCCTAACCATTCCAAAATATCAAACATGCTCAACGTTAATAATCAAGTTTTCACTTCTGCCGGCACTCCCGGAGTGCTAGTTTTTTTTTATTTAATACTACAATATGGCGGCAAAGCTTAAAGTAAGTACAATTTTAATTCTATAAACCAATAACATATTTTTTTTTCCGTTATTTCGTATGTAGTGCTGTCAACGAGCAAATTTAATCTTTTTCTTCTTACAGATAGATTAGAATTTACCAAGAAATGACTATTCCGGTCAAACCTAAACGATGTTCATCGAAAAATGCTGCAAAAGGCGACGGTGTGCAACGCTGCTGATATTTTATTTTTTGACTTTGAATTATATTATAAAGTATATTATAATGTTCATGAATTTAAAACAAACGTGGAACCATATTGGATATTATTCTTTCATTTCCTCCTCAAATATATAATTGTATCTTGAGTTTTATTTCCTCCCATAGCTAGCGGTTTTTAGTACCCGTAGTGTTTGTATGGTCTGATGTATTGTGACTGTCTGTCACGTACACCTAATTATTAAGCAAATCTTATTTTCTATTGTTGTTTCAAAAATCCACACACGATATCGGCCACGTGCAAACACTTTAAACCTCTACTTTGTGGCTTGACAAGCTGCCGTAATTAATGGCGAGGCGTTATTTCTTCTATTGAATTGTAAAACAATATTGGATTTCTTAGGAACGCATAAATTCTTTACTTAATGGGAAACCCACTTGGGATAAAAGCTTATTGACAGGCCAAATGTAATAACTTTTCACAAATTCACTATTCAACAAATTCATAAGAAACGATAAAAATATCCGATTTCTAAACGCATTCCTGTTGCAATATACCACTTGGGCCCCCAAAGAGACCCTTAAAACAATTGAGACGTTTGCACAAAAAACGACAATAAATGAATGCTGTGAAAGTATGTGAGGATGAGCCAAGCGTGGTTTTTTGGAGAGGCGGGAGAGTGGAGATGGTACCTGGCAGTTGGTTTTAAATCACGTGTAACGTTGCACTTTGCAAGTTACAAATTAAAAGAGTTTAGTTAATAATAAAAAAAAAACAATGTACACTTAAAACCATACTATTTACACAAAACTTAAAAGATAACCTATTGTAATATTATCAAGAAAACCTAACTACTAAATAAATCATTAAAATAAAATAAAATTGTACGGAACCTACGAGATTATATTATCTTAAAAGGTCCTCGCTTCTATGCGCCCGCGCAACGCTGAAACGATCCTGGCCGAGCGTCGCCGAGGAGTTACGATTGAGTCGGTCTCGCTACGGACGATGACTAGTCGTTTTGGAAGCTCTGAGGTGACGGCTGTGTCACTCGCTCCGATCATACTTTAATAATTTTATTAAATACTTCGCGAAATCCCTCTAGGGTAAGTTTCCATATGTTTTACCTAGCTGCTAACTGTAAGGTGTTCCTAGAACTTCTTAAATCTAGTTCTCTGCTGTATTTCTTCCTATTCTCCTATCTGGGACACTGTGACCTTTGGACCTACGAACATGGTTCCGACAGCTTGCTTACGCTTCCATTTCTGTCTGGATTTCCAGGATTTTAGTCTACCCTACAATCTATCGTCACATCGTGGCTCTGGCGTCGTGAGGAACGCCTGGAGAAGGTCCTAAGCTGCAGATCCTACCCACCTACGCCACCTACCTACGCCGTTTTACCAGAGGTAGAACCTGGGACGGAAGCCGTTGGCTGCGAGCAGAAGCTAAGACGGAACCATCATCGCTGGAGACGGTTCAGGCCAGTGTTCCTACCACCTATCTATCCTCTGTAATCGAGTTGTGTGCTGGCCACGGAAGTTTAGGCAATAAATAATAAGTGTACTTGATCTTTGAGCTCTTATTATTTACCAACCCCTACTTACCTACCTGCTGACACCCTCCTACGGGTATAGGTGTCACAGTGGCGCCCTTAACGTGTGTTTCCAGTGGCCTATCATAACTCGATTTTTTTTTCCCCGGAATACAGCTGTTAGGTCGATCTACCTACCTTGTTGCTGTGAACGTGAAGGTGACAATCAACAGCAAAGCGAACTGGTACGTACTTTCTTACATATTTTCTGAATTGTTTTGCTTACTCATTACCATTTTGTATGTCTATTAGTGTTGGTTATTGTTAACTGTTACGTATTGGTCCTATTAATTTGCTCGCTTTGTTGCGACGAAGTTATAACTAGTTAATTTTTTTTTTTTACCCAGTACCTACACTATAAAAAAGACGATATTTGAAAATTTAAACTTACTACCTACTCATACATTAAATAGCAATTTTGTTATACGTAACAGTTCGCACAGCTAGAATCATTGTAGTTTACATTTCAATTATTAGTTATAATTATAACATTCATCTTCATAAATCACTTTCATTTCTCTCATTCTCCCTTGTCACCAATCGTAAAAGATAGCTAGTTTTCATGCATATTTTGTAAGGAACACCATTTATATATCTCGTGATAATCTATTTATTCATTGTAACCTATTCTTTCATTGTATTCATTAATTAATACCGTTCATTTTTCTGGTAAACATGGAAACGTACCCTATAAAATTTTTTTTGCTAAACAAAAACGAATTAACGTATGAAGTGCTCATTAGAGGCGAAGAACCTGCATCAACCGTACTCGAACTTCGTAAACAGATAAATAAACTAACACCTATTATACCTACCTCTGATATTTGTGAATCGGGAATCGAACCTGATGTCGATATTTCTGGCGTTGGTGTTTCTATGATCGAACTTACAACTCGAGTTAAATCATTAGAAGATAAGTATGACACGAATCTTTTCGAACGTACTAAAGCCTTATGCAATCATTTGTACCACCGCATAAAAAGAATTGATTGTTCTGATTCCAAACACTCGGAAAAAGTTAAATCATGTTCGAAAAATTTAACGTCACTAATGACTAAAATAAATGCACTTAACAAATCTGCTAACCCTACCTATGAGCCTGTTGTGAGTGTTCAAACATCTGTGGATGCCGTACCTAACGTATCGATGTAT
The DNA here is from genome assembly GCA_950022335.1 of Eurois occulta. Lineage (NCBI taxonomy): Eukaryota > Metazoa > Arthropoda > Insecta > Lepidoptera > Noctuidae > Eurois > Eurois occulta. Next base: position 23,135,559 of record OX465479.1, on the reverse strand, counting down.
TGTGACCGCTCGCACATTGGAGAACTGCAGAAACTAAAATATAACGGTAAATCTTGTGTACACGCTTTCGTGCAGAGGGTAAACGAGTATAGTACTGCGCGCAATATACCCTCAATTAAATTATTAATGTATGCTACGGAAATATTCACGGGCGATGCGTTACATTGGTACCGTAGTATTAAAAATTCTGTTACTACTTGGGATGAGTTGATAGTTTTACTAATAGAGGATTTCAGTCACTTTGATTACGACTACCGTTTATTGACTGAAATACGTAATAGAACACAGGGTGATACGGAGAATATAACTATTTATTTTGCAATAATGTCGGAATTGTTTTCGAGATTAACCAAGAATATATCTGAACAGGAGAAACTAGACATTTTAATGCATAATATTAGACCATGTTATTCTAGTGTATTGGCTTCAAATACTAATTCTATAAATACTATGGAAAGCCTAAGAACCCTATGCAGGAATTTTGAGAAAATACAGTCTCTTACTTCACAATTTAGAGAACCACCAAGCGTGTCGTCTGATACTTTGGCTCCTGACCTAGCATTTTCTAAATCATCAGAACAAAGCACTAAATCGAACTATTACAATCAGCATAGGTATAATAATAACTCAAAACAGCATTCTAATTCTTCTTATAAGCCTAAAGATAAGCCAGAAGTAGCTGCTATTACCACTTCCGATACCAAGGCTAAACCGCTTTATTGTTCTCGCTGTCGTAATTCTGAACATTCTTTGAAACAGTGTAAAGCGGATAAGTTTTTAATTTGCTTTAAGTGTGGTACCAAGGATGTCAAGTACCCTAATTGCCCTAAATGTCATACAAAGTCAAAGGAAAAAAACTAGCTAGTGAAGATTGCTGTAGTGAAAATGCTGTAAAATCAAATAAAACTAAAAATTTTGATGAAAAGGATTGGAAGGACTGGCTCCTGACAGTCAAAACTTTCTTTTCTAGCTATTTCATTACAACAATCTTCGATAAAAAACCAAAGGATGACCTACGACCGTACGCGACTATCCTATTACGTGACACCAATCTCTGTGGTTTACTTGATTCCGGTTCTACAGTAACTATCTTAGGTAATAATTCACATCTACATTTTGTTTCATTGGGTCTTGAACTTCACAGGGACACTGCTAAAACTTTTACAGCTGCCGGTGGACAGAATTTAGCATCTATTGGATTTATTAATCTACCCGCAACTTTCGAAAATCAATTCCACATATTGAAAGCTTACGTCGTACCTTCTGTAAAGTCAACTCTAATATTAGGCATTGATTTTTGGACAAAATTTAATCTATTTCCTAAGTTTTATAATTCTATTTCTATTCTTGATGCCGCAAATACGAGTAATATTAGTGAAGTAACTACAGTGTCGGAAACTACTAGTGTAGTACATTCCTATAACGAATTAACTGAAGTACAACGTGTAACAGCTGACAACATTATAGAACAGTTTAAAAATATTTCATCTGAAAAACGTGGCTTAGGTAGAACACATTTAGTAGAGCACCATATTGATACTGGTGATTCCTTACCTATTAGGCAAAGATACTACAGGGTTTCTCCTGAGAAACAACGTATTTTATCTGAGCAACTAGACGAAATGTTATCTTTGGGTGTTGTTGAAGAGTGCGAGAGTCCATGGTCTTCACCTGTTCTATTGACCCCTAAAAAGGACGGTAAGCTTAGATTCTGCCTAGACAGTCGAAAATTAAACTCGGTTACTAAAAAGGACGCCTACAAGTTGCCTTATATATCTGAGATTTTGGATAATTTATGTAATGCTAAATATCTAAGTAGCATTGATTTATCTAAAGCCTTCTGGCAAATTCCTATCTCAGAAGAAGATAGAAACAAAACTGCTTTCTATATTCCCCATCGCGGTACTTACAGATTTGTTACTATGCCCTTCGGGTTGACAAATTCACCTGCTACTCAACAGAGGCTCGTCGATACATTATTCTATGGCCCTGAGTTTGAAAACTCTGTCTTCGTCTACATCGATGACATAGTCATAATAAGCTCTAATTTTGAAAATCATATATCTCTTCTTCTAAAAGTCCACAAGAAATTAACTATGGCTAATCTAACCATAAACTACGAAAAATCCGTTTTCTTTCGCAACCAACTTAAATATATAGGTTACGTCATTGACTCAAAAGGTCTTCATGTCGATTCAGATAAAATCGATACTATTTTAAACTACCCTACACCTACAAATAAAAAAGACGTAAAAAGATTTCTTGGAATCGCGTCTTGGTATCGTAAGTTTGTACCTAAATTCAGTTCCATTGCAGGCCCATTAAACAAACTTACTTCCACAAGTAAAAAATCTAATCCCTTCCTTTGGTCTATAGAAGCTGAAGAATCTTTTACTAAACTAAAAGAACTCCTTGTCTCTGCGCCGATTCTTTCATGCCCTAACTTTGACCTACCGTTTGAAGTCCACACCGACGCTAGTGATTATGGTGTTGGAGGTCTATTAACTCAGACTATAGACGGAGTTGAGCATCCTATAGCCTACACAAGTAGAACTTTGACAGGGTCAGAGAGGAATTACAGCATCACTGAAAGAGAAGCTCTCGCTGTACTAGTAGCCTTAGAACACTGGAGATGCTACCTTGATAATGGCAAAAAGTTTATAGTATACACAGACCATTCAGCTCTCAAGTGGTTCCTTAACCTAAACAACCCTACTGGACGACTAGCTCGTTGGGGTGTTCGCCTCTCAGCGTTCAATTTTGAAATCAAACACCGTCGCGGTGTGGATAATATCATCCCTGATGCACTGTCTCGCGCATGCCAAGTTTCTACTATAGACACTAATCCTAACACTGCAGCTTCTAATGATCAATGGTACTTAAATATATATAACGGTTGCCAAAATTCTCCTACATCTTTTCCAAATTATTTAGTAAAAAACAATCGCTTATTCCGATACATGCAAACTAAACATTCCCTTAATAAAGAGTTTGAGTGGAAGGAGGTGATTCCTGTTGAGTCTAGAACAGAAATCATTTTAAAAAACCACTCAGAACCAATCGCTGGTCATTTTGGTATATTTAAAACCTACAAGCGGGTAAGTCTGAGTTACTACTGGCCTGGAATGCATGCTGACGTCGTGAAAGCGGTTACGTCATGTGATACCTGTATTGCACATAAACATCAGACTCATTCTCCCTTAGGTGAAATGGGTAGACCTAAACAATGTTCTAGACCTTTTCAAATTATTAGCGTAGATCTAGTAGGACCATTACCGACTACTAGAAAACAAAACTCCTACATCCTAGTCGTAACTTGTTGCTTTAGTAAGTACTGCTTATTATTTCCAATAAAGCGCGCGACAGCTGAAATCGTTACCAAGATCTTAGAGGAACATGTATTTCTAATACATGGCATACCTTCTACCGTGATACTTGATAATGGTAAACAATTCGTAAGTGCTACGCTAAGACAAATGTTTGACAAGTATAAGGTACCTAAATTACATTTTACTCCTAAATATTCACCACATGTTAATACCGTCGAGCGATACAACAAAACTATAATGACCGCTATCTCAACGTTTATAACTACCGATCAACGAGTTTGGGATCAGCTGGTACCTAAAATACAATTCGCAGTGAATAGTTCTGTTAACGAAGTAACCGGTTTTACTCCTTCGTTTCTAGTGTACGGGCGTGAACTAATTGCTTGTGGATCACACTACGTTGATACGGAAAACGATGACGATATTGTTTTTCAACCTCGCGAATCCTACGCTGAGAACTTGGGTGTGTTGTCCAGTATATTTAATAAGGTTCAAGCACTATTACTACAGGCTCATAGTAGGAATTGTCAACATTATAATTTACGCAGAAAACCGGCCGAATTTAATATTGGTGATGTTGTTTGGAAAAGGACTTTTTATCAGAGTGATAAGGACAAATATTTTAATAAGAAATTAGCTGCAAAATTCATAAAATGTAAAGTTATTGGTAAAAAGTCTCCTCTTGTTTATGAACTCGCTGACATGTCTGGAAAACCACTAGGATCTTGGCATATCAAAGATATCAAACTTATAAACTATAAAGTCTAAACTCATTACTTAGCTTTAGTACCTAATTTAGCCTTAATTTATACAAAACCTACTACATAAACTATAATGTGTTAAATAATATAATTAATGATATTTTAATACATTTAAACTAACTAATTGAGTATAATTATTTAATAATTTAGTTATAACTCTGTTACTATGGTCTCAAGTCTTTATTAATAGACTCGATGATTTTATGAAAGGTGACTATTTGCGTGAAGTATGAAAGATTAGCCTGTATGTAATTAGTCAGTTTAGTTTGGTAGTGATAGTCGGATTTTGCACCTAGTATGCAAAATCCTTCGCTTTTTGGCGGGGTACTGTAACGTTGCACTTTGCAAGTTACAAATTAAAAGAGTTTAGTTAATAATAAAAAAAAACAATGTACACTTAAAACCATACTATTTACACAAAACTTAAAAGATAACCTATTGTAATATTATCAAGAAAACCTAACTACTAAATAAATCATTAAAATAAAATAAAATTGTACGGAACCTACGAGATTATATTATCTTAAAAGGTCCTCGCTTCTATGCGCCCGCGCAACGCTGAAACGATCCTGGCCGAGCGTCGCCGAGGAGTTACGATTGAGTCGGTCTCGCTACGGACGATGACTAGTCGTTTTGGAAGCTCTGAGGTGACGGCTGTGTCACTCGCTCCGATCATACTTTAATAATTTTATTAAATACTTCGCGAAATCCCTCTAGGGTAAGTTTCCATATGTTTTACCTAGCTGCTAACTGTAAGGTGTTCCTAGAACTTCTTAAATCTAGTTCTCTGCTGTATTTCTTCCTATTCTCCTATCTGGGACACTGTGACCTTTGGACCTACGAACATGGTTCCGACAGCTTGCTTACGCTTCCATTTCTGTCTGGATTTCCAGGATTTTAGTCTACCCTACAATCTATCGTCACATCGTGGCTCTGGCGTCGTGAGGAACGCCTGGAGAAGGTCCTAAGCTGCAGATCCTACCCACCTACGCCACCTACCTACGCCGTTTTACCAGAGGTAGAACCTGGGACGGAAGCCGTTGGCTGCGAGCAGAAGCTAAGACGGAACCATCATCGCTGGAGACGGTTCAGGCCAGTGTTCCTACCACCTATCTATCCTCTGTAATCGAGTTGTGTGCTGGCCACGGAAGTTTAGGCAATAAATAATAAGTGTACTTGATCTTTGAGCTCTTATTATTTACCAACCCCTACTTACCTACCTGCTGACACCCTCCTACGGGTATAAGTGTCACACACGGAAGTGTCCGGACACTCAGGGTAGTCGAGCTAAGTCAGGGAGATTGGTCTAAAACGGCTAAAGTGCTAGGACGTCCTAGGTTAGATTCGGGAAGTTAGCGTAGTCTTGGTACCAAGATGCACATGTCCCAGTGGACTGTCGTAATAGAGCGATTAATATTTTATAAATTAAATATAAGTAGTAGTAATAAGTCTGGCTGAAACAAGTGTCGTGACGGCAGAGAAGGTGGGCTTCGGCAGAGGCGAGACTGGTAATCGGTGCAGTATATTGTAAGTGGGTTATACCCTGATTCACTTCAAGGACCTACTTGGTAAGTGTTAAGTATAATTAAACCCTAGCTTAAGTAGCAGTTTGGCGGTAGCGTAGAGGAACTGTTATTATAAAGCACAGCGTAATTCATTAATTCCAGCATGACGGAGCAGACGCTTTATATCATCACAATGTATATTATTATCTCATATGTTAATGTGTCCAACTCCTATTCCGTACCTCGGCAAATATCTACCATCTGCGCTTGGTTCTATGGACGGTTACGCTTTTCACAACGACATAATATATACACTTTACACTAATACGAATGACTAATGTATATCGACAAATGTTGACTTATATTCTGACGCACCACAAATGGAAGGCAGAACCGTTATATTCACATTTCAAGTAGAACAATATACATGCAACTTTTTTTATAATTTAAAATTACGTGTTTGACGTTTGTTGGCGCACATTTCGGGAGAGGGGTAGGCTCCCTGAAATATCTCACACTGAAAAATTGAATTGATAACTCCGTTCTAAGGAACGCTAGGGACTGAAAAGTCAAACCCAGCTGTTTGTCTCGTTGAAACCAAATCCGGCCACTGGTTGGCCACGCCATGGGGAAGAGTAGGAAAAGTGAAGTGACGATATATTACCACTTCGGCGTCCACCAATAACAAACGCAATAATGTTCTGCTTCAGACTGAGTCTACGTTGCGCTTGTGCAAGTTGTGTTTTATCAATTTCAAGGTGTAGATTGCCGTAAGGGTGTTACTAACATGAATATGCGTGTAGGAAGACCTATTAAAACGTGCCTTCCTCAATGGCAGCAGGACTCCTCAGAATTCTGCCTTAGGATTGAGAAAGGCATGTGAATAACGCTTAGAGAGCGTGGTCCGTTAGAATTCGTAGCAGTGTCCTTAGTGGGTCTATGCGCTTAGGTCTAACAGCCACGAACTGAGGCAGTAATTGTAACCGGTTACATGCCATAGAGATGGCATGGATGGAGATGGGTTTGTAATACATTTAAATGATTGAATTAACGTAACTGTAAATAATGAATTTATAAAGCGCAAGCATAACGTTTCCTTTACCAAACTTTTCATCATATATCATATCTTTGCGTACTTTTGTCTTATTGCTTCATACTTTATTGTTGTATTGTTTTATATGATGTGTTATTATTCATGTATATGTCCTAACTGTGAACTCCCAATACTAACTTCACCTTGTATACCCCATTCCTGCTCCCTAGCTTCTAAAGTCGGGGCAGGACTGGCATCCAGTTTCCTTATTTCGGTGGAAAGATTACCAGTCTGAGACGAACCTTTTAGAGCCAAGCGGTGGGCGGGGCGCGGCCTTTCCCCTTAGGGGGAAACCGAGTAAAATACTAATATTTACATGATTTAAGAAAAATGAAAATTTTATCAGCCTAGGGTAATTTAGGAACAGTCACAGTATGAAAGATTAGCCAGCGAGTTCAAGGTAAGCTGTTGAATGGTTGTATTTTTTTTGCTTGGTTCCTAGTTTTTCTTTTGTAGGATTCTCGGCCAGCTGTCTCATTTGTTTGCTTTTGTCTCGCTGTTGTCTAGCTCGTAGGTCAGCACTATTACCAGACATAGGTTTTGTAATAGGCTACGTGGTTCTAGCTGCTACATCATAATACTGTGGTGTATCGTCATCAACGATTTGTATGTAGGCCAACAATGCAATAGCGAAATAAATCATTATTCATTTGCCAGTTATGTACTAGCGCTCGCCGAAATCAGATGTTTTATTTACATGACTCATAACATCCAATACACACATAGGTACACTTACATCTGGTGACCCCGATATCGAACAGTAATAACGCGCGCCGCGATTTAAAATTGATTTCTTGTGATTTTCCCGTGTCGTGGTAACTGCATTACAAAACCTTATCGGCCTTCCACAAGCGGATCTCCCTGGTTTGGTTTTCAAGAGGCACATAGTTACCGAAGACATGAACACAAGTGGAAATTGTAGAAGTGGAAAATCAGTAAAGCCGAAATTGCAGCACTAGGAATATCCTCGATGATACCGGATTTTTGGATCGAGATGCCCAGAGTGTGGTTCGCTCAGTTCGAAACAATGATGGCCCCACAAAAGCAGGGCCACGAAGCAAAATACGGCGTAGTAGTTTCCAAGCTCGGCAAAGACGCTGTAAGTCAGGTAGCCAACATAATAATTTCACCACCTGACACCAACAAATATGGTGCTATTAAAGAATGACTCCTAGCCGTGTTCGAGGAGTCAAATGAGCGACAATTCCAGAAACTGGTCAGTGAAGTGTAATTAGGTTACCAAAAACCGTCGCACCTGTTGAGACGAATGAGGGAATTGGCACGTAAGAGTCAGGTGGCCGAAAAAACCCTGCATAGCCTGTGGATGTCAAGACTCCCTGATCACGTTCGAGCAGTGTTAATGGTCAGCCAAGATCAAAAACTCGACAACCTCGCCGTAGCAGACAAGATTTTGTAAGGAAGATCAGGTGAAGTGTCGGAAATATTAAGCGGTCAAAGACAGCTTATGGTTGAGTTAGCCAATCAAATGAATGAATGAATAAGTAAGCTGACAATGGAAATAGCAGGCTTAAAATCCAACTCAGACAGAGGACATCATAATTATAGACGTTAGCGAAGCCTGTCGTACGCAAGATCCCACTCGAGAACGAGGATTACACGCAAAGACTATCTATATACACTGGACAGTAAATAAACCGCGTTACCCGCTAACTTGGAACTCTGATTCGATTTTCTCGAAAAATATAAAACTTACAACTATCAAAGTTATACTTACAGAAAGTGCGTTTCATGCTAATCAAAATGACTATATTGTCAACTCAAATTATTGTAATCAAGCAACAAATACAATGCTAACGATTTGCTCTATTTTGACGAGATTTCGTGATTAGCATACACCCGGTTTATTTGCTGTCCAGTGTATATCCATACACTCAATAAGTATTCGTACTTTCTACGGTGACATCATCCCAAGCACTAGCAAGGCCAACGAAGTTTTCCAAATGTCGGCCGATCTCAAAATATCAAATGATACTCACGGTGTAAGCACAAACTCCAATTGTTCTCATGCCCGTCAAACATTAATAGTAACATTTTTAATAACTGCTCTACCCTCTGTGTTAGGCTGAACAAAACATAAGTATAATATATTTTGTTTGATACCTGTCGCGATAAAATGCGCCCTCTCAGCAACATGCATCCGTCGATTCTGATTCCATAGTCAGTCATTCTTGGACTTTCATACAAACATACTTCTATGGTTTTTAATACGCCATTTCTTATTATGCTCGCTCATGTAGGAGCGTGCGAGTTTGATATGGTATGTTCCTAGACTAAACAATTGATATCTTCCTCTGTAAGTACAGAAAAAGGCATATCGATGGAATCGTTTGTTAATGTGATATTTGATAGGCCTGTTGGTCTAGTGGTTAGTGACCCTGACTGCTAGGACGGAGGTCGTGGGTTCGATTCCAACACAGTTGAGTACGATTATTTGTTCTGTATCTGGGTGTGATTTATCTATAATATGTATGTATTTAGAAATAGATATGTATGTTTATCAGTTGTCTGATTGCCATAGTACAGGCTCTGCCTAGTTTGGGATCAGATGGCGGTGTGTTGGTTGTCCCAAAATATTAATTAATATTATTATTATTAATGTCACAAATAACGCTTGCTGTCGGTTAATATTGTGTCCCCTTACATAGCTTCCTAATCTGTTTGGAACATGCATTCTTTCATTTTATTATCTCCACGAAATTGACAGCATGGACGCTGTTTGTTAAAGCGTCTCTAAACTAGTTCAGAAGAGCTCCAGCTATACGAAAGTCAATAAATAGGTTCGGGAGGCTTTTATTAAAAAATGAATTCCAAATATTTTAAAGTCTCTCTTGAACCAACCGTTGATGACTTCACTGACCCATCTTACAATTGTTATTTTTCTCGATTCATTTGCCTGCTCGTTGGATAATTGAGTCGCACGTCGATCATGGGCTTCATATCCGTGTTCTTCTAAGTTGTGAATAGCATCCCTGAAGCCCCGATCTAATACGAACACGTCTCCTGCATGCAGCAAATAATGAATTGGCGCATGCCGTTCATCCATAATCTGATTGATTACTGTCGCATCAGACGCGGTAACGGCATGAGGACCAGTTATGTCCACAATATGACCATCTGAACATACTGAAAAAAGGTTACAGTAAGTTTTTATAATTGTGCAGACTATAAGTCTTTTTTAAAAAAAAAAGGAAATTCTTGCTTTTCTGAGTAGTAATGTACGTTCCATCACAAAGTAATATAGCTATTGGTTCAGTCTCATTGCCAGATAATGCAGATGGTACGGTGAGATTGCGCCTTATTATTTCGTTGCGACTGATGTGGTCTAATCCTAAATGCCCTGGGACGAAGTCTGTTGTCAGGCACTCGCGTGATATTTTTAAGTATTTCTCAAGTATGACATGCGATCCTATCATCAGGCTCAGCAGATCTTATTTTCATCCGATACGCACCTAAAACTGTTTGTGGCCGTTTCGATTGCCCTGCAGCGTCTCATTAAGGCCAGGTATTCCAGGTATTCCTAATTTTACATCACTTTGATTCAATATTAAACAAACAAATAGTGATTGTTTAAAGCCAAAACAATACATATAGTTTAATATATGGACTTTGATAATTTGTCGTTCAAAACATGATATCGCTCTTCGCTCGATCAAAAAAAAATCCGAAGAGGAGGCTAATTTGATTATTTGTTTTTCTTATTGTTCTTGAAGTATATGAAAGTTTTACTTCCAAAAACTGTATCTAAACAAAGTTAATAACATATAGAACAATTATTTGTGATTCCATTTTGCAAAGTAGTTTAATTATTTTAATAATAAATTATTATATAATACAGCAGCTTGCGTACGTGGCTTCAGTCGCCCGCCAGGCCTTGACGAGGCACGACCTATGTCCCTTTTGCTGGCGCACGGCTGTCCCGCTGATTTATCAAACGACTCACATAGAACTTAGTTTAAAATACACTGAACCGCAAAGAAAAAGGGTCAGTTAGAAATACTTCAAGCGAGCGAGCGTGGTCAAGCGATTGACTGCTGCGCTGCATGTCGCGGGTTCGGTTCCCGTACGGAACAAATATTTGTATGACCTACAAGTAGTTGTTCCGGGTCTGGGTGTTTTTCTATCTATAATATGTATGTATTTACAAAAAAAAAATGTATATAAATGTAGTTTATCAGCCATCTAGCTACCATAACACAAGCATTAGGTTGCTTAGCTTGGGACTAGATGGTGCTGTGTGAAATGTCCAGGGATATTATTTATTTATTTATTTACTTTCTACTAGGTTTTTGAGGCGATGCTGCGGAATATTCTGCCATTCCTCTATTAGAGCTTTTTTCATTTCACGTAGCGTGATTGGCGGCAGATTCCGCTGACGTACACGTCATCCCAGTTTGTCCCATGCATGCTCAGTGGGGTTCAAGTCGGGGCTGCGTGCTGGCCACTCGCATGTGTGTGATACCGACTTCTTGAATATAGGCAAACATTATGTGAGCTGTATGCGGGCGGGTATTTTTTATTGCAAAAGTAAAACAAACGCGAAACAATTGATTTGAGAGAATAAAGACTAGACTAGATTGTTCTGTGTATTTTATTGTAATGAGTTTTATCTGAATTTATTTCTTCTAAGTTATATACTTAAGTAATAATAAATAACTAGCTTATGTTCGCGACTTCGTACGCATGGGGTGCGTGGACTATAATAACTTAGTTTACAAACTACTGAAACTCCCATCAAAATTTTTCCAGTGGTTTACTGACAAAAAATCCAAAAACCAGATCGTAAGCTCACTGTAACAATCATGAAAGAAAAGGAGATTAAGTGAATAAAAACAATTGTAGGTAGTAATAAAATAAAATAAGTTGCTTTTATTTATATTTGCCTAAAGACTAAATAAACCCCCGAAAATTAACACGAATTATTGCGTAAAACGAAGTTTGACGACTGTACACACTGTTACAATTTTATACTGTGACCCAAAGTTTTGCACAGCGCGGTCACCGAGTTCATTTGAAATGTCTATTCGTACGACTTGCCACGCGCGTAGGTAAGTAACGCTAAATGCCTACTGCGCTCGAATATCCTGGCCTTAAAACAGGAACAAACTGTTGATTGGTTAGCCCTGTACGAAAATATAGTTCCTCGTGTGTAAGGTACTAAATAATAATAATTAATTAGTAGAAAGTAAGAGTATTAGAGTTATGATATTGAATAATTTATACTGTTCTTTATAATCTTACTTCTTACTAATATTATAAATGCGAAAGTTACGATGGGTGGGTCAATAAAAAAAACAAAAAAAGAACAAAAGTATACACATCCATATCATTGTGATGGCTGATGATGATAGTACTGCCTACTCCGTTGAATTTCTCAACTCCCTGGAGTTAACGGGCGTGCCGCCCTATCAGCTGGAGCTTAAATTTGGTGTTCCAGTTCTGGTGATACGAAACCTTGATGCAACCAGACTGTGCAACGGCACCAGGCTACGTATCACAAAGCTGAGCTGCTAAAGGAGAGAGCGTTTTAAGCCCCCGGATACCCATTATTCCAAATAACTTACCATTTCAATTTAAGAGGTTACAATTTCCCTTAAAAGTGGCTATTACAATGACGATCAACAATTCCAGGGCCAAACCATAAAAGTGCAGGCATTCAATTTTGCACTCCATGCTTCTCACACGGTCAATTATATGTTGTTTGTTCAGTGCCCAAAAATTTCACGTGCTTGCGGAAAATAATAAGTCATTTAATGTTGTATACAGAACGGTATTAGAATAAATAGTGCCCAACAAGGCGTTTGATGGTTTACTTTGAAAAGAAGGTTGTATAGCGCCAAAATGAACTGTTTTAAGCCGTATCTTCGCCTCATTTAATTTTGTTGCGGATCTCTGCGGCTAGAATGACAGTACCCAAAAGGACGCATTTTGAAGTCATCAGCCACATTATCACATTTTGATCAGCCAGTGAGTTCTCACACAAAATTTAACATCACGCCTGAAATCCCCTACGGGTTAGGCAGAGGTGTACCTTATCGTACACCCACATTTCGCCGTCCGTTATGTTGAAGTTCCATGTGACAGCGGGCGAGCCTATTCAATTCTATTCCACCAACCGGGCACAAATCCAGATTCCGTGGCTGCTACTGAGAAATTTCTGATGGAATACCCCAATAACACTATTAAAGTATTTTTTCAATTGCATACATTGTTTAATGTTAAGTGGAAGAGCGGAGTCACGTAACACAACCATCTTCTTGCTTAAAAGGTGATCTCCAAATCATGTGCATTATAACTTTATGTAATTTAAATAAACATTTTTTTTTTAATATTGCCCGACCCGTCAATCGATCCCAGGACCTCATGCTTAGTAGTCGCACTTGCGACCACTCGACCAACGAGGCAGTCTCACACATACACACCCCTAAATAGCCACGCGAACGAAGTAGCGGGTAGCAGCTAGTTATACATATTCTCGTCTTAGTTTTTTTGCTGCGCCCTAACAGGGCAATGTATTCATTTGTTTTTAAGTCAAACTTCTAACGGTGTGTACGTTGTGCAATAAAAAATGTGCGTTTTCGTAAAAATCTAATTAACATACCAATATAAAAAAATCTTGTTTTTTTCCTTTGATGCATGAGAAAAAGTGCTACAAGGGTGGGGACGCTTCTTCCCAATGTTCTTTAGAGCGTCTATAACAGCCATTTTATTTAAAACAAGCTGTGCGCTGCGACTTGCATCAAAATGTATGAAACAGCAGATTTTTTTAAGAGAACTAATTTTTATAACTGTTATTGAAACATTCGAAAGCTCCGGTTCGAAATAACCGGTTTTTTTATTACTGTCTATGTTTTACTGTGGCACAAAAGTTTATAATTTTTTCAATATGATCAGTTGAAAAAGTAATGGGCAGTTATTTTTTTATCAGCGGTTGGTAAATTTGTGCGATGCAATGTACTAGAAATACGTAAGCATACTAATAAATATGTAAAAATGATGGAATGGGCAGTTAGATAATAGTTCGGCAGTTCATAAGGAGCGGAGACAACCGGACTTGGGGTACCCCGACTCGGACAGGTTAGGTTCGTGTTAGGTTACTGTAAACCCGCAGGCAGAAATAGGAGCCCCGCGTAGCGGGGCTACGCTGACTACGCTTTTTAGGCGAATAACTGCCCACTTTTTTACGACCCATTTTTGTTTACTTTACTGCTAAGTTTTAACTGCCGAACTTGTTAATAAGTATGCATTTTGTCAATTCTAACTTACCAACACTACTATCAAACTGCCGCTTTAAATCAGTGCCTTTTTAGGGTTCTTTACCCAAAGGGTAAAACAGGACCCTATTACTAAGACTTCGCTGTCTGTCTGTCTGTCTCCAGGCTGTATCTCATAAACCGTGATAGCTAGAAAGCTGAAATTTTCACAAATGATGTATTACTATTGCCGCTATAACAACAAAAACTAAAAATAAAAAAATAAAAAATATCAAGGGGGGCTCCCATACAACAGATATGATTTTTTTGCCGTTTTTATAGATAATGGTATGGAACCCTTCGTGCGCGAGTCCGACTCGCACTTGGCCGGTTTTTTTAATAACCGATGAAAAATTTCTATGTGTGGGGGCTCAGAATGATGTACTGAATACGTGGTAACCGTTTTCGTGTCGGTGTCGCTTTCACCCCGTAGATAACACCCCGAGCAGGCGCACAACGAGGGGCGGGCGGTGCTTTTGAAGGGAGTTGCATAAAGTTGGGCGGCGGCGGATAGCCGGATAAGCCTGGTACAGCCGCGTGTGCGCCGGCCGGCTCTGCCCGCCAGCAGGCCGGCGCGTGTAACTCACGCAGAGTTCGAATACATTGCCCGCGCGTCGCTAATGAGTTTTCAATTTACTTACAGAATCGTTAATAAATAGCAAACTGGCTCAATATACATACATTACCTACGGATACAACTTTCTGACGCACACACGTTGAAATATAATTATAAAGTATTCATCTCACAAAGATTGAACCGATTTCGTCGAAACGGTACTGTACTGTACGATGATTCGTACTAGGCGCACTCGCATACTGTAATTACGAGATGAGAGGAAGTAGGTAAAGTGATGACAGAAACGCAATTTGATGAACATAGGTACCTAATTAATATTATGTATTTCGAAAAACAAAAACTAAAATGGGTCATACAGCAAAAATGCTGACAAAGTTTTGTGGCAATACCAATGTGCAAATAAAAGTGTCTAGCCAACATAATTACAGTTGTGTCGTCTGCGGATTGGCGCAGTGCGTGAAAGCGACCGTCGCGCGCCGCCGGCTGCACTCACGCGCCACAAATATGCGCTATTGGCATGGTTTGATAATGCTTGAAGCATCACTCATCTATGAAACTTTTATTGGGTCAGTCGGTCGTCATAGGGGCGAATTTGAACAAAGATGTGATCATAGCAGTGATAGTTTGTACACATAAATTACGACTCAAAACATACGAAATCCAAAAATACTATTAAACGATCAAAATTGATTTGCGAGTGTGTTTCTGCATCTGTCTAAGTATTTACATTTTACGCAGTAAACACAATGTGCATTGGCTTTAATTATGATGATTTCCTCCAGACATGCCGTTGAATAGCGATGCTTTAATATAGCCTCCCCCGCTCCCGCTCCCGCCCCCGGTGTGGCCGCGTCGCATTGTGTGTGGGCTCCCCGAGCGAGCGGCGCGGCGGGCGCACACAATGGCTGCGAGGACGTTTCCACAAAATAAATGTCGATGGCTGATTGATTCCGACTCCAGTTCAGACACTACATTGAGATTGATTGCATTCCTATCCTCTCAGCCCCCTCAGCCTCCTCTGTGGAAAGGAAGGGTGGGGAGACGACCTCTACGTCACTCCGTTGTGAAATCACTTTTTGTCGCTTTTTATTTAATAAACTGATTTAGAAATTTCTTATCTATTTTGTTCCCAAAAGCGGTGGAGGCGTTCTTTCAATTTAGTTCACGTAGTGGTGTCAACAATCGTTTTGTGCTTGACAGAAAGAAAACTGCGCTCATCATCTGCCTTTTCCCAACTATGTTAGGGGCGGCTTCCAGTCTAACCAGATGCAAGCTGAATACCAGTATTTTAAAGAAAGAAAGAAATCATATTTACATGTCACAAGTGCCCACATCAAAAGATTTGCCAAATAGGCCCAGTTCAACAAACTGCCGAGCAGCTAGTGCCCGACGCTGGTTTTCAACTGGACCTGAGATGGTGATGTGACGGACGTAAAACGGTTTTGTACTTTGTGTAAACAATTATGTGTATGAATAGGTAAGTACTATCTACTAGTTGTGCCCGCGGCTTCGCTTACGTGACCGCGTATTCTTTTGTCATTGTTAAAGTTTATGAACAAAAAATATATGTTGATGCAACTCATAATCTATCCTGGGTCCCAACGGTTAATAGCGCTTATAAAGTCAGCACTTGTATTGAAAAAAACACGTATAAAAAGTGATAAGTAGTAGTGGGCTTCGAACTTGTAACCCGTTGTTTACAGAGCGCTCATGGACCCGCTAGGCTGTCTTCTCTGTTGTACACACAGTACAGTACTGACCGGTGACGGTGAGCATGGCGGGGCGCGCGCGCTTCGTGGCGGCCGAGAGCGCATGGCGCGCGAGGCAGCTATAGGCACCAGCGTCGCCCGCGCTCACGAACGTCATCGCTCGTGCGTGTGTGTGTGAGGGTCACAGTGGACATGATAAATATCCCGTTTCTAGTGTTAATTATAAGCTTTAAATAGCCGTTCTGATACTTGTCATGACTGGAACGTCAAACAATTGAATATTACGGACTTAATGCAATATTGCTCACCCCCATAAGCAAGTAGCGTGATAATAAATATAGCTTAACATTTGAAGAAGCTTTTAAGGAATATTTGTGCAATATTTGAACAGGATCTATGCAGTAGTTTTTGCGCAAAGTCGGAACATCGATTTGGATTTTTACGATTTTATTATAAGTATAGATTTAGAATATGCTTGTATTATATTGCTTGTATTATTAGGATAAACAGTGTAACAATTGTAGACAGGCTAATAAATCAAATGAAAACGTGAAAAAGTGGAAAGTTTGACCCCCAATATCTTAGTCTTAGATCAAACCAAACCTTATCGCTGAGCAGGGCGGCTTTAGGCTAGGAAAGTCGTGCACCAATCAAACCCGCAGGCTAACGCAATTCATCGAAGATGATTTTGAGGTAAATAAAGTCACAGGTAAATTTGTACTAGCATTCGTTGATCTTTTGGCAGCCTATGATACAAATGAACATTAAACGAATTTTACTAAAAGTCAGCAAGCCTTTAAAGCACTTCCAACGTCATTCTGAATAACCATTGATTTCAAAGGTAAGACAGTGCGAGAAACATCAGGGTGTGACTGTCTGTCACGTACTCCTAATTATTTAGCAAATATCTCATTCTCGATTGTTATTTCAAAAATCCACACACGATATCGGCCACGTGCAAACACTTTAAACCTCTACTTTGTGGCTTGACAAGCTGCCGTAATTAATGGCGAGGCGTTCTTTCTTCCATTGAATTGTAAAACAATATTGGATTTCTTAGGAACTCATAAATTCCTTATTTCAATTGGAAGCGACTGACAGGTAAAATGTAATATTTTAACGACTTCTTAAGAAAACATAAAAATATCCGATTTGTAAACGCATTTTTGAATACGAGCGCCACATGTGGTTGCAATTTAGTCTGGTCGTAAGCACCCAAAGAGATCCTTTAAACAATTGAGACATTTATGCAAAAAAGGCGAAAGCCGAAGAGGCTGAGGCCGGTAACGAACGAGCGAGCTGGGGGCAGTTAGTTTTTAATCACGGAAGTGTCCGGACGCTTCGGGTAGTCGACAGAGCTAAGTCGAGCTAAGTCAGGGAGATCGGTCTGACACGTTTAGTGCTAAGACGTCCTAGGTTAGTCTCGTGAAATCAGCGTAGTCTTGGTACCAAGACGCACAGTGGACTGTCGTAATAGAGCGATTCATATTTTATAAATTAAATATAAGTTGTAGTAATAAGTCTAGCTGGAGCAAGTGTCGTGACGCGCAAGGAGACGAGCAATGGCGGAGACGAAACTGGTAGCGTGAGCAGTATTCTGTAACTTAGTTTTAGACTAGTCATCTTCAGTGAACACGTGGTAAGTGTTAACTTTAATTAAACCCTAGCTTAAGTAGCAGTTTGGCGGTAGCGTAAAGGAACTGTTTACAAAAAGCGCAAGCGTAACTCATTTATTTCAGCATGACGGAGCAGCCGCTTTATATCATCTCATGTGTTATGTGTCCACCTCCCCATACCCCGTACCTTGGCAAATATCCATCATCAGCGATTCGGTTTTAGAAAAACGGGGAAGGCCTGTCCTACACTGTACACACATTTCATGCATACGACATGTACAGTGTACACTTTATATGATGTGTTATTATTCATGTATATGTCCTAACTGTTTCCCAATACTAACTTCACCTTGTATTCCTCATTCCTGTCTCTTAGCTTCTAAAGTCGGGGCAGGACTGGAATCCAGTTTCCATAATCGGTGGAGAGATGACCTGTCTGAAGGGCGCGTCTCATAAGAGCCGTGCGAGTGGCGGGGCACGGCCTTTTCTTCTTAGGGGGAAACCGATCTTAATACTAATATTTACATGATTTAGGAAAAACGAAAATTTTATCAGCCTTGGGTAATTTAGGATGTAGTGTGCAGCTCACCTAACCTTATATATGTAACTGCACACACTAATTATTGACATTATTATACGAATCGTGGAACTAAACAGTTCTCTTTTATTTCGACAACATCATTATAATACATGGCGACCCTTAGCCAGCAATTAAAATTTTGCAATCTACGCAATAAGAAAGACTGCGGACGAGTCAAATAAATTATGAAGATATACCGATAAAAGTTGAAGTTTGTGAAGACGGAAATTAGAAGAAAGGAAGCGAAGAAGATTTTAAAAATTTATAGAAGAATCAGAATCCCAACAGAAGAATTAGTTTGAAGAGGTGAAATCATTAATTAAGAAGACAGAAAAGGAACGTTGCAGCCGGGTGCTGGGAGAATGCTCAAGCCTTGTGATGAGAGGATATGCAGGGCGCTGGGAGTTGAATTGTACGGGTCCGATGTGGAGCAGCTGGGAGTCAGTTCCAGACCAGTGCTGAGGAGTTCATTCGTCCAAGCCACGTGAGACGTCGTGACCTACATAATCGTTGTCAGTAAAATAAGTAACTACTGCAATGTAAGTTTTGCAACGCTAACATTTTTATATATTCTACTATATTTCATGTTATTGTAACTGGATCATACATTTTTTATATTTTGTTCTGGAGATTAGGAATGTCCCAACAATTACAAGATTTGCACGCTAGATTAAAATATCTAAGAGAATATTTAGTAAAACTAGGTCCAGATAGGCGTAGAAAAGATTTAGCTTTAAAGAAGCTAGAAGAAGCAGAAAAAGAATATAGTAAATTGGATTGAATTTTGACTCAGTTGAACCAAGAAGTTATAGATCGCAAGTTAAGCAAAGATGCTCGTGAGGTTTTCCAAACATTAATTAATGAAATTCAATCAAATTATCAGAAAATAAAAAGTTTACTTTCTTTAGTAGATAGTAGTTGTCAAACTAGTTCTAAAGATTTAATAGAATACGAATATACTGATTGTCTTACAAAAATGGCTGACACATTTGATATTAAAACTGCAATTTCCCTGTTGCCAGTGTTGAATGGTCAGGAGCAGGTGACAAATCAGCTTATAGATGGTATCTTACTTTATAGTTCGCTTATTAATGAAGCCAGTAAAAGTCAATTAATACAGTTTGTGTTAAAAACGCGTCTCTCGCCTAGTGCAAAATTGCGACTTAAAACTAACTACACAGATATAGAAAGTTTGGTAGAAGATATTCGTGTTTATTTGTTACCGAAGAAATCGTATGTAGCTTTACAAAGTCAATTGCTTACGGCGACTCAAGGCCGTAGAAGTATAGAAAAATTCGGTACGGAGATCGAAGAGTTATTTGTCAATCTCACGATTGCGCAGGCTAACGATAAGCGTGATGCATATGAGGTTTTGCGTCCACTCAATGAGAAGACTGCAATTAAACGGTTTAGTGATGGGTTGGCTGATAAGCGGCTAAGCACTATCATTGCCTCACGTCAGTTTGCATCATTGCCTGAAGCTATAACGGCTGCGGTAGATGAACAATCCCTGTCAGTCCAGCCACAAGATCAGGTTATGCAATTTAGGGCTAACCAAAATTATAGACGAGGTAGCTTTAGAGGCTCTCGAGGCCGGGGAAATAGACAATTTTACAACAGAAATAAAACGTATAACCATAATTATGATAAAAATAATGAAAATAGCACAGGTCAAAGAACTTTAAGCAGCGTTAATCGAGGTAAAAACTCAGGTGAACAACGTCAGCAGTTCCGCGGACGTCCGGTGCGTTGTCAGCGTATTCAACATAACGCGCAACAGTCCAATGTTCATGACAACTTGCGCAATGATCGCACAAGCCAAGCAAATGAAAGCCTAGAATTTTTTCGTACCTAAATCGTACACGCATTCTATTTATAGTTTTAGTAATTTTTGTATTATTAATTGTCAGTTAACAAATAGTGATGTTGATCTTAATTTACTGATAGATAGTGGAGCTAGCTTATGTGTGCTAAAGTATGAATGGTTGTCGCGACATAGGAATTTATTGAATTTAGTAAAACAGGATAAGATAGTCATTAAAGGAATTAGTGGTAATTTAGAGTCCATGGGATACATTTATTTAGATATTATGATTAATAATGTAACTTTTCAACAAAAGTTTTACATATTTGAACACTTATCTTGTGCTGCAGAAGGTATACTCGGACAAGATTTTTTCGAGCGGTATAACGCTGTATTAAACTATAAAGATGGTACTCTGAGTTTGGAAACCCGAGACCAGTCTGTTAGTGTTCATGTTAATAGGAATTTATTTACAATTCCGCCTCGTTGTGAAGTAATTAAACACATCCCGACGTCACACAACAGTGATTGCGTCGTTTTGTCAAAGGAAATTTATGAAGGTGTGTTTACAGCAGGTGTAGTATCGAAGCCACATAATGGACTTATTCCTGTTAGGATATTAAATACAACTGATAGTTCGGTTGACATAAATACTTCAGATTTAAGTATTAGTTGCTTAAATAATTTTTACGTTTGCAAGTTTGACCACGATAACATTTCTGTGAATAGAGTTAAAACTTTACTTACTACGTTACAACTAAATACCTATTTAAATAAAGAGGAACAAAGAGGTATTGAAAACGTATGTGCCAAATATGCAGATGTTTTCCATTTGCCAGGAGATACGCTCACAACAACTAATTTAATAGAGCACTCAATTAAACTAAAAGAAAATACTTCACCAGCATACGTTAAGCCATATCGATTGCCTAAAGCATTGAAAGGCGAAGTACAGAGACAAATAGATGAAATGGTTAAAAATGATATTATTGAAGAGACTATTTCAGAATGGTCAAGTCCAGTTCTATTAGTACCTAAAAAGACAGATAGGTCAGGAGAAAGGAAATGGAGACTTGTAGTGGACTATCGCCAACTCAATAATAGAATACAGGATGATAAATTTCCATTACCTAATATCACTGAGATACTAGATTCATTATCTAATAACATCTATTTTTCAAAATTAGATCTTAGTCAAGGTTACTATCAGCTATCCTTAGAAGAACAGTCTAGGAAGTACACTGCATTTACAACAGACAAGCAGTATCAAATGAAACGATGTCCAATGGGACTTAAAACATCGCCTAGTGCTTTTGCACGTCTCATGACAATAGCAATGTCAGGATTAAATTATAAATCATGCTTTTTATATCAAGATGATTGCATTGTCGTAGGAAATTGTCTCGAAACGCATAACAAGAATCTTATAAAAATTTTAGAATGCCTAAGAAGAGTGAATCTAAAACTAAATCCGCTAAAGTGTGAATTTTTACGTAAAGAAATCGTTTATTTAGGACATAAAATAACCTCAGAAGGAATATTTCCCGATCCATCGAAGGTAGAATGCCTACAAAAATATCCAGTCCCGCAAAATGTAGACGACGTCAAGAGATTTGTAGCATTCGCAAATTATTATAGACGTTTTATTCCAAAGTTTGCTGAAATAGCCTATCATTTGAATGCGTTATGTAAAAAAGATGTAGCATTCGTATGGAGTGATGAATGCGAGCGAGCATTTTACAAGTTAAAACAGATTCTTATTAGTCCGACAATACTTGACTATCCAGACTTTAGCGACAATAACACTTTCACGTTACAAACTGACGCATCAAAACTAGGATTAGGCGCCGTACTGTCTAATAGCAATGGCAAGGTAGTCGCGTACGCAAGCCGTAACTTGAAACCAGCTGAGACGCGGTACCCTGTGATTGAGTTAGAATTACTTGCTATTGTTTGGGCAGTTCGACATTTTAGACCTTATTTATATGGGAAAAAGTTTTACATAAAAACAGACCATAAGCCATTAATTTACTTATTTAATATGACCGATCCTTCAAGCCGGTTGACAAAGTTTAGATTATATCTTGAAGAATACGACTTTGAAATCAGCTATGTCCCAGGACGGCACAACGCAGCTGCAGATGCATTGAGCCGGATACCTATTACATCCAACAGTTTAAAGGATTTGAACAAACATGCAGTATCAGTCATGACAAGGGCACAGACTCGAAGGTTGCGCACTGACTGTGACAACAACGACATAACTACTGAGGTATCCTCTACTCCAAGGCCTGATCAACCTAAGGTAGTGGAAATCCTCAAACGACCGACTGACAGCATTGAATTGATATTATTTAGTAATAAAAATACTATACAGCAGATAGAAAAATCAAAATATTACACTAGTGACAATGGCAACTACACATTCGTTCCTGAAAAATCAGCAATTTATGTGATATCTCGATCGTTATCGACCGTAAGTGTGTTAGCGAGAGAATTACAACGTTTTTGCAAGCAAATCAAAATAAATGAGCTCATAATAATTAAAACGAAGCGCTATGAAAATTATGTTAACCATTTTTTAGAGGAAATGAGTCATTTGAATGACATTCCGAAGCTACTTGTTATTAAAGATGTGACAAGAGTTTCTGACAAAGACACGAAAACAGTGATCTTGAATGACTTCCACTTATTACCCACCAGCGGCCACGCAGGAATAAACAGAATGTTAAATAATATTAAGAAGTACTATTACTGGCCAGGAATGACTAATGATGTAACAGAATTCGTAAAGAAATGTAGAAGTTGTCAGATTCAAAAGCATTCCAATAGACATACAAAGGAACCGATGGTTATAACATCAACGGCATCCACTGCTTTTGAAAGAGTAAGTTTAGATTTAATGGGTCCTTTAGATGTAGATAATTTAAATTATAAGTACGTACTGACATTACAGTGCGATTTAACAAAATACGTTGAAGCCTATCCTTTAGAGAGGAAAGATACTATTTCTGTAGCTAGGTTATTTGTAAACAATTATATTCTGAGATATGGTATCCCTAAAGAAATAATAACAGACCAGGGAACAGAGTTTATGTCATCAGTTTTTACTGAGATTTGCAATTTGTTGCATATAAATAAACTGCATTCAACAGCCTATCATCATGAAACTCTGGGAGGATTGGAAAACACTCATAAGGTTCTAGGAGCTTATCTTAGGATTCAGTGTGACAACAATAAATCAGATTGGAGCAGTTGGCTTCCATTCTGGTGCTTTTCATTTAACACTGCAGTACACTCTGAGACAAAATACACTCCATTTGAGCTAGTATTTGGAAAGAATTGTAATTTACCATCCAATATTGCACAAAGTTCTTATGTTGATCCATTATATAATCCTGATTCTTACCCTTTGGAACTAAAATACAGACTACAAAGAGCACAAACTGAAGCTAGAAATAATTTATTATTTAGTAAGGAATTAAGAAAATATAATTTTGATAAAAATGAAAACGGATTAAAATATAAGAGTGGAGATTTAGTTCTAATAAAAAATCAAGTAGGAAATAAGTTAGATAAAATTTATTTAGGACCATATAGAGTGATTGAAGATGTATCACCAAATGTTAAAATTTTAAAAGGTGACAAAGAATTATTAATTCATAAAAACAATACAAAACTGTTTGTTACTTAATATACTTGGTTTTGATAAGATGTTATTTTTTATATAATGTAATGGTAAAAAGTATAATTATTTAAAAATAAGTAGTCTTGAAAATATTGTAAAAAAAAAAAAATGTTTTATGTACTAAGATAACAAAGCCATTTTTTTTTAAAAAAAAGGGGAGGTGTAGTGTGCAGCTCACCTAACCTTATATATGTAACTGCACACACTAATTATTGACATTATTATACGAATCGTGGAACTAAACAGTTCTCTTTTATTTCGACAACATCATTATAATACAAGGAACTGTCACAAGGGGATGTATAATTTTTACCAATGCTATTCTTGCGAGCCGTTTAATATTCATATTAAGTGATCGGTGGCTTACCTCCAAAGCGCAGCTCGGCGGCGGCCTGCGCGGTGTCGGTGTCGCGGCGCGCTACGCACTGGTACACGCCACGGTGTGCACGTGCTACGCCGCGCAGCACCAGAGCTGCGCCCGCGCCTGCCGCTGCGCCGTCGTGCAGCCACGATAGCGCCGCGCGTGCGTCCGACGCCTCGCAACTGAAGCGCACGGTGCTGCCTGCGTGCGCCACCTATCAGAACGTATCACGTTGCCCAAGAAGAAACTGCGCGAGAGGTATTTTTCTATCCGGGGACATTAGAGGATTATGTCGGACTGCTACCGCTTTAGCTCCAC
This sequence comes from Eurois occulta, assembly GCA_950022335.1. NCBI lineage: Eukaryota > Metazoa > Arthropoda > Insecta > Lepidoptera > Noctuidae > Eurois > Eurois occulta. The sequence goes on along the minus strand of OX465479.1, from coordinate 23,110,947 downwards.
GGACCCCGACTCATAGCAGAGATAATTACGTCGCAAATACGAGTTTGGGCTCCGGGAGATATTCTACTTGCTTTATCACTTTAAACTACAGCAGGATCACGGTTCGATACTGTTTTAGAGAAGCTCCAGTTCCGATGGTGTAATTCAACTTCCTACTTGTTCAGCGGAGTAGTTGGTGCGGAGTAGTACTCACGAGCACGGTGGGTGTGACAGTGACGCTAAGCGTGTCCAGCACGTGCAGCGTGGTGTGCGCGGTGGCGTCGCCAAAGACATTGTAGGCCTTGCAGATCCACAGGCCAGCAGCGGCGGGCTGCGCGCGCACGCACCGCGCTGCGCCACCGCCCCACGCCCAGCCGTCCGCCGCGCCCACTGGCTGCAGGCGCCCGCCGCGCTCGCGGTACCACCTGCACACGCAAGCCATGTTTGTGAAGCTACTAAAATACAATCTGGGAACCTGGGACGTGGAGATTGGAGACTTCTACAAACGGAGGAGATTTTCGACCAGCATTTCTTTTCATATACTCGAATGTACACCGATTTTTCCGTGATTACTGGTCCGATTTAATGTTTTCTTTTTACTGCTTTTTATTTTATTTATTTTTTGTCTTTATTTATTTCTTTGATTTGACTTTTTTGCCACCGACTCCCGAGAGTTTTTCCATAATCGATATTTGCATAAAATGCAGGCGAAGCTAGTAAGTGAAATAATGATATTTACAATTTTACAAATGAAAAATGAACTGCTTTGTGTAAATTGTACAATATGGTACGAGTAGCTGAAAGTCGCGTGTTACTTAATACAATCTTAATTACGTGTATTGCGGTGCGGGGTGGTCGGAAGCGACACAGGGTAGGCACACGGGCTGGCCCGCCGGCACGCTGAGCTCGCCGCCCGCCGCCACCAGAAGCGGCGCTGACGATGACGCCGCCGCTGCACACACGCACATGTTAGCGACACACACACACATAGGCCCACCGCACATCTGCGAAGGTTGGTGAAGCGACAGCCATCTTAAGAGCCATTGAGAGCCCCTATACGGAGCAGCACACGGCGGCTCTCGTGGCAGTTTGACAGAAGTGCCGCACATAGTTATAGAAATTAAGGCTTTGTTTAAATTGCTATCTTCTCAGTCTCCTCGCTGCACCTCCACAGGTGTGCGCTGGGCTGCACATACCCCTGCTCACGGAAACTGACCGGAAACGGTGGGAGTGTCGCGCGAGGCAGCTGTAGGCGCTGGCGTCACCCGGACACACGTTGCTGCCACTCAAACACACACACACACATAACTGACCGGTGACGTGGGAGGCAGCTGTAGGCGGTGGCATCACTCACAGAGACACACACAGTACTGACCGGTGACGGTGAGCATGGCGGGGCGCGCGCGCTTGGTGGCGGCCGAGAGCGCATGGCGCGCGAGGCAGCTATAGGCACCAGCGTCGCCCGCGCTCACGTCTCGGATCAGCAGCGTGTTGCCTGCCATCAGGTAGCGCGACTCTGTCACCACACATCGTATATCACTCATTATTCATACTCAGGTACAGCGCAGGAGGGGTGTGCTGAGTGTTGGGTGAGGTGCGTGGCCGACGCGATGGTAGATTTATTAGCGTCGACTGCCGCTCGCCACCGCGTGGCGACGGCGTTTCTCCGTTTGAAAAGCACTCGCTACGATTTATGTGTATCGATAAATAATTACTCTCCTTTATTAAAAAAAAAATGTTCCTCCAACACTCGACGCGCTAGATTACAACATTTGAAATTTTACAAAACGTACTTTACTAAAGCATTGGTCAGAAAAGTCTCGATGTGCAACGATGAAACTTATTAATGAAAGTGTCGTTTTATATAAAAACGACACTTTCATTAATAAGTTTCATCGTTCACGCTTGATATGTGAAGTGCGAGTCAGATTGACTATGCAGTAGTGTCGGCATTAGTGCGTACCTGGCGAGGGCTGATCAACATGCAGCACGGCGTCGCCCTTATACCAGAGCGTCGGGCGCACGAGCGCGTTGTCGCGCGTTGCCGCGCACGTTACCGCCGCCACGCCGCCCGCCGCCACCACGCCCGCGTGCGCTTGCGCCTCCCACCCCGCCTCCGCCACTGTCACAACACCACACATCACCATCGCTTATCGCACACACATAGTCATCGGCGCAGCCCACACCGCGGAGCTCAGATGCGCGGCGAAGCGTAGATGCGCTTGGTCTAAGCGACTCCGAGCGCCGCCAAGAGCCTCCATGAGTAGCTGTACGGGGCGACTCGAGCAGTCGCGTGGTGACTTTAGCGCTTTGCGAGCCTTTTGTTGTATTATCCTTGGCATGCCATGTTCAACCGTATGTCTTATAAAATAAGGTATGCGTTAGACCCTGTGTGTCTCGTGTCAGCCGCTACCTGGCTCAAGTACGACGTCGCGCGACAGCGCCACGCCGTGCACGTTCGCGGCACGGCACCGCACCGTGCTCGCTGCCGCCGCCGCCTCGTACGTGCTCGACGGCAGGATCTCCAGCGTGCCGTTGCTGTGTATTCGTCTGCATACAACAAGTCACAAGTAAATATGAGTTCCTCTCTCCATTAGGAATGGAAAAATATAAATGGTAAAAATAACAAAACCAAATTTGAAAAGTGAAGTGATAATGAAACAATTAAAAGCTTGAGTTCGGAGCGTCACCGAGCCATAACACAAAGACAAGGAGAGGCAGCGGCTCGAATAGGCGCAAAGCCAGTAATGAGACTGTTTTGTCGCGGACGCGCGGACGCCTAGCAACCGTCCGATATTCACAATCACTTATCACTTTCGTTTCACGTAATTATCGCCCACAGGGAAAAAATACTTTGACAACATAATTCATAAAAGTTTTGTATAGGCCAAATTCAAGTTGTGAACTCAAATACGAGCACCTCCACTACGTGCTCTTAAGCACCATTGCTGAGCATGACCTCCTGGGTTCGATTCCTAAGTAGGGCAAAGTGGTATTCGGTTTTTCCATCAGGAATTTTTCAGTAGCAGCCGCTTAGTCTCGATTTGTGTGTCCGGTTGATGGCTACATGCTCGCCCCTATTGCATGGGATTTAAACTTTACTGACGAAATGTAGGTGTAATATTAGGTATATCTCTGCCTAATCCTTAGGGGTAAGAAGGCGTGATGTATGTACCGAATGGCTGGCAGGTCCCGCAGCGGTGTGCCGTCGTGCGCGAGCCAGGCGAGCTCCGGCGCGGGATGTCCGCGCGCGGCGCAGCGCAGGTGCACGCCTACGCCCACCGCGAACTGCACGCGCGCCGGCGGCTCCTCCACCAGCGCGGGGCCCAGCATCTCCAGCTCACCGCAGCACACTGACACACACACACCAAGTAAACAGGGGGGGCGGGGTCTAAATAAAATTGAAATGTATTCTAGGCTAAACGGATGTGAACATAGATGTGGTTTAATAAAGCCGACCTTTTGAGATCTGTACAACGCTCTCTGTTTTGGCCTGGGCTATTTCCTTAGGTCTATAATTATTAGTATCTTTACTACGAAGGCCTGCTGCACAAGTTGCTCAGTCTTGACGTGCCTATGCCCCTCATTAAACATGCGGTCGTACCTTGCGGATCGAAAATTCCAGGTACACATCGGTAACACCATTTCATCACCACACAAGATCCCAGCTGGCGTTCCGCAGGGCTCGATTGAAGGAACCTATTTGTTTCTCATTTTTGTTAACGATATCCTTAATCAACCCAGTTGCGCGCGAGTCGACGACGCGAGCGCAGTTGCGTAGTTTGTTTACTCCGTATCGCTTAAGTCAAGTTTTTTTTCGGAGTACCCAAATAAGTTGAGAATGGAAGAAAAATGTGACGGAAATAACGCGGAAAACAGCGATTCGATGATTACTTCGGTTTCCTTTGCGAGTGGGGCGATTAATAGTAGTAACCTGCGGTAGTAACCAGAAGACTGCGAGATGAATAGTGGAAGAATTGCGGAGAAAAGGGTCAGGGAAAAGGGCGATGAAAGCTGCAGCGAAGAGGGTTTTATAACAGTGATCAGAAGGCGACCTAAGCGCCTTTTAAGGAGTGAGTCTGGAATTGAAGGGGAATCGGGGAAGGAAATAAGAGGAAAAAATTTGGATGATACATATAAGATTAGCTTAACGTCCTTAGAAGTCTTGCCCAAACAAATGGCATTGGCAAAATTATTGAAAAATGAGAATAATCAAAACATATTGAGAATCAACTAGAAGAGTCCCTACAAGGTTTTCATGCATATTGCTAAGAAAGAAGATGGAGAAAAGTTAATCAAATGTCAGAAGTTTGCTGATTTAGGAGTAAGAATTCAATTTGTTAACCAACTCGACTTATCTTACGGAATAATTAAGGGTGTAGACTTGGAGCTGAGCAAGTCAGAGATATTAGAGTCATTAGAGGCTTTATGCAAAATACTATCAGTTAGAAGACTACGGCGTATCAGTCAGGAAAGGAAGTGGGTGGACAGTGAGACTGTGCGTGTATGTTTTGAGAGCCCTACAATTCCAGAATTTATTCTTGCCTATGGATGCCGTTTTAGAGTAGAACGATATGTATTTCCTGTCTCTCAATGCTCCAACTGTTGGAAATTCGGGCATATAAGGAAATTCTGCCCAATAAAAAAGATTCTGTGTCCCAAATGCAGCAAAGAGTATGAGAATTGTGAAACAGACAGGATTGTATTCCCTAATTGCAAACGACCTCACATGGCACTTGACAAAACGTGCTCTGCCTTCCTAAAAGAAAAAGAAATTCGAATCCTAATGAGTGTGGAGAACATATCCTATAGAAAAGCTTCAGAAATATATCTAAAGAAGAACAATAAAGGCAGTATGGTTGCAGCAATTGAAAATTATGAGGAAAGAACGGAGAAGAGTCAAATTACTTTGAAGAAAACTTACAGTAGTGCTGTGCAATCGACATTTACTGCACAAGAAGTCTTAACTAATGAAACATACAGTCAAACAGAAATCTTAGGCAACAGACAAATACTATTTATTATTATTCATTATTTATATCAACGATATTAGGAATTGTTTTAAAAAATCCAAATTCTTTATGTACGCTGATGACTTGAAGGTGTTTCAAGCTATACGCACTATGGACGATTGCCAGTCATTACAGGAGGACCTAGACAGACTAACTGTCTACTGTATTGACAATAAGCTGCATCTTAGTATCCCCACTTTGCTAAGAATAATATAATTTTTAATTTCAACTACAACCTTAACTGTATGCTCTTAAATAATATTTCGATAGTGAAGGATCTGGGTGTTCTCTTTGATGGCAAACTGTCCTTGGACCTGCATATCGAAACCATAGTCAACAGTGCTTTTAAAATGTATGGATTTGTGATGAGATCTTCAACAGAATTTAAGCGTACCTCAACCTATCTCTATCTGTACAAGACGCTCATTCGCTCTCAGCTAGAATATGCGGTCCCTATTTGGAACCCCTTCTACCAAAAGTACGTAGTTGGAATAGAAAGGGTCCAGCACAAGTTCCTCCGTGCTATGATGAGAGTTGTTATGGGACTAAGACTTATTTGTCATATTTCCAACTTCTTGATAAGTACAAGCTTATCAGCTTGGAAAATCGGCGCAAATATTTGGAGGCCAATGTGCTTCATGATATAGTTCACAATAATTTTGATGCCAATGATCTTACGAGTAGGCTGTGTTATTTTGTCCCCCGAACGGTTCACGTGCGTCAGGTTCATTATAATATAGGGTATTCATAGAATGTTGGAATCCTATAATTCAAATTTCATTGATATTGATATATTTGCATTCTCTAAAAATAAATTTAAATCTAATATTATGAAAAAAATATCTTAATTGTAATCTAAGACTTTTTTTTATTGCATAATGTAAGTAAATGAAATTGTTATTGATCTGATTTGGTTTTGTAGATAGGTATAGCTAGCTTTATGTTAACTTATTTATTTAAGAATTTCAAAACATTTGTTAATTTTGGTAATGCCCATCTAGTGGCAACCATTGATCTTTAAATATGTTTTATCTGTGGATAATGCAGTGGACTACAACATTACTACTTAGTTTTGTTAATATTTTGTTTTATAACTATATGTTGTAGTTGTTTATTCTCCCTCAATAAATAAAATAAAATACAAAAACAAAAAGTGGACAGATCTAAGAAGCAAAATAAATATAAAGATAGGCGAGAAAATCAAACTACATTTATGGAAACAGAGTGGGAAACTTTTTCTATGGAAGATGAGATAATTGAAAGTAGTCAGGAATAGAGACAATCGGAAAAAGAAGAAGCTGAAAAGAAGAAGAAAAGAAAATTCAGATTTGTAGAAATATTTTTAAAAATTAAAGAAATAATTTGTTCAGAGAAAGGTTTTGAAGAAATGATAATATCGGTGTTGAAAGTAATATACGAGGAATACAAGGTATTTTTTAATTGGAGGAAATTTATGTCAATGGTTGTTAAAATCTATAAATGGATAATTATCGCAAAGACGCTTTGATGAATATACTACAAAGGAATAGTCAAAGTTTAAAGCCAAAATCACCTAGTTTAGACGCATTACTTGGGCAGGAAAATATACATAATTGTTATAGTAAGTGAAACTTGGCTTAATCTAGACGTTCGTTTGAATATGAGAGGTTATAATATACATATAGAAAAGACAGAGACGACTCTTACGGTGGGGTCGCGATAATTATCCATAAATCTATACACGCGCAAGTGTGCCCAATTTGTTAGCTTAAGTAATGTAGGTATAAAGATTATATGTATGAAAACACTTAATTGTAAGAGTTTGGAACATGTTGTATCTATTTACTGTCCATCTGTCCTCGAAAAGTAAGAGATCCAGATACCTAGAATAGTTCTGCCTAGAGCTCCAAGGACTTATCTATATAAAAAGAACTCTTTTAATATGTGTGGGCTAATTTATAATAAAATACCAAAGAAGTTTAAAGAGTTCAGTAATAATTTTTTTTTTAAAGTTAAAACTTTGGCTGCTGGAAAAGCGATTTTATTCTATTAATGAATATTACCTAAAGTAACGATAATGAATTTTGAATGTTTTGTAATAATAGTAAATGATGGAAACCGGCATTTACGGACATAAATATTGAAGAATTGAATATAATGTAAAATTTTGCATGTCATAAATATCTGACTATGTATTAGGAAGCTCAACTAGCTTTAAGATCAAAATGTGCCAATACTTATTGCAAATAAAATGATTATGATTATCTTTAGTGCGTAAAATATTATCAGATTGGGACAATATTTTCTCGTTAGGGCCTAAAAAATCATTAGTTGCAGTTGACTTTAACGGTCACCATACGAACTGGTCTTATAAAACGGATCAGCGTGGAACTCAAATATTGGACTCATCTTTGGAACACGGCTTTGTGACATTAAATAATGGAGTGGCAACCCGGGTCAAGTTAGTTAATGGAAATATACAAAGATCGTCTCCGGACATCACATAAGCGTCATCTTATATCGCTACTAAATTTCATTGGGCTGTAATGAACGAAAATTTAGGTAGTGATCACCTCGTAATGAAGATTCCAATGAATTTTCAAGAACACATCGAGATAAAAGACGAAACTTCAAAAAAGCAAAGTGGAAGGCCTATCGTCATGAGCTTACAGAGTCTTTTTCTCGGGTAGTTGACATCAGCAATAATATTCAGGCATTATACGACTATTTCTTAGAACAAGTTGATATGGCAGCGAATAAGCACATACCTATGATTAAAATTTGTACTAGTCCCTTAAGGAACTTTAAACCGAAAGAATATTGGGATCTATCATTGTCTAGAGCAGTGGCTGAACGGAGGTTGGCTTTAGCCAAATTCAGAAGGAATCCTACTCCTGACAATCTTACAAAAATAGAAGAGTAAGCATATGCACATAATTTGATAATGAAAGCCATAGATAGCGGCTGAAAAAAAAATTGTAGTAGATGAAACTTCTTCAGTTTCTGATATGTGGCGAAAGATGAGATGGCTTCAAGCTAAATTTAGTGTATCGGAGGAAAAACTAAAAGTTTTGTTATATTCACTCACATCGGATTCCGTGATAAATGTACCACCAGTGTTTAAATCACAGAACGTTTTAATAGAATCAGCATTTAAAATAGAAGACTTATTAGAGAATAGTTTAAAGAAGAATGACACTGCTCCAGGTAATGATGGAATAACGTACTCTATGATTTATAATCTTCCGTGTGAAGCCAAAGAATTTCTTCTCCGAGTGACATTACATGAATGACACGAGTGTTTCACGAGTGTTGAATGACATTTACAGAACTGGAGATATACCAAAACAGTGGCGTGCGATATCAGTTATTGCTATTCCTAAAGCTGGGTACGACACGAATACGGAGCCCAAGCTTAGGCCAATATCTCTTATACCCTGTGTCTGTAAGATATTCTATAATATGATCGGAAAAATAATAGAATGGTATATTGAGAAACATTCAATTTTGTCACCTTACACGGTTGGTTTTAGGAGAGCTCAATCATGTTTAGATTGCATTTCAAGACTATCCACCTATGTTCAATTGGGTTTCACTAGAAATGACCCCACGTTGGCTTGCTTTCTGGACATTTCAAATGCTGATAATGTCTTAGTAGAAAAGGTTGTTCAGACATTAGATGATTTGGGAATTGGTTCAAAAGTTTGTAGTTATTTAAATTCATTTATATTAGAGCGATATTTGATGATAAGAAGTAGAAGTGATACACGAACTGTTGATGTTAGACGAGCAAGCAGGGGGTTGGCACAGGGCGACCCAATATCACCGATGCTTTTTAATATTGTTACATCAACAATTTGCCAACAGATTGAGACTGTGATTGTTTCGCAGTACGCGGATGACTTTATATTTTACCTCAGCCATAAAGATTTAAACCACGCAGAATCGGAAATTCAAGTTGCTCTTAACTTTATGGTTGTAATGCTGGATGATATGGGTCTAGACATGTCACCAGATAAATCAAAGATGTGTCTTTTTAGTAGAGATAGAAGAAGACGACAATTGCAACTTACAATTAACAACTTACCAACTTTACTGATGGGTCTAAGAGCAAAAATGGCGGTGCCGCTTATTATAGTATGAGTGATGGAACTTCAGCTTTGTTTAAATCTATTGATACAAACGTATCTGTAATGACGATGGAACTCGTTGCAATCTCAAAAACTCTAGAGAACATAATTTGTTTGGACAGTGCGAACCATGCGGGGAATCAAAACATTGTTATATGCACGGATAGCAAAAGTCGTTTAATGCATTTAGCTCGATGCGCTTCTGGTTGCAGCGGTACACCGATAACTTATGTAATTCTTAAAAAAGCTATTTTGGAAGGATTGGAAATTGACATCACTTTGTTCTACACAGAAATACTTGGTTATTACAAGAACTTATGCTACAATCGTTTTAAAGAGTATTTCGACAGGAAGTCTAAAGAAAAGGGCATATGGTATAAGACTATGCAAAGTGAGCCTCCTCGAATCCCTTGGTATGCTGAAAGTCACACAAAGAGATCGTATGTTGTTATGGCACATAGATTGCGTTCTGGTCATTTTCCATCAAGGAAATTTGGATACCTAATGAAAAAAGTCGATTCCCCCAAATTGCCAAGTATGTAATAAAGTCGAAGATGTCCAACAATTGCTGGTGGAATGTGAAAAGAACAGGAGAGAGAGGGAGATCGTGATGCGGGAGTTAAAAGTTAGTATGTATGACGTTGGGGCTTTCATTAGAATATTATCTACACCTAATTCGGGAGAAGCGAAACTGATTTATGAAATGGTTGCTGCATAACTATTTCCCTCGCTTACGCATTAATATATTTGTATTAATAATATTATAATTACGTGTAATAATTATTTAGATTAGGGTATGATGAGGCTGACGTACCTTTGTAATGTAAAAGCCTCTAAATAAATAAAGATTATAAAAAAAACCTCGAACGAGATTAGCTTGTTTTGCTGACGATACTGCGTCTCATACCTCTACTGACGATACCGATTTGATTACCGATTTGATTTTTGATTTGAAAATATTCTATTGATTTACTTCAGGATTATTTCAAGAAATGGAAACTAAAAATAAATGAGGGTAAGACTGAAGCAATATTTTTATCTCGTACTAGGCAACCCCCCACAAGAACTTTAAAAATAGCAGGCCATAAAGTACCTTGGAAAGCATGTCTGCGTTAACTTGGGGTCAGAATGGACAACCGTATCATCATCATCAGCCTATAGCAGTCCACTGCTGGACATAGGCCTCCTCCATCGCACGCCATTCAACTCGATTCTCAGCAACTCTCATCCAGTTGCTACCAGCCACCCCGCGAAGATCGTCACTCCACCGAGCCTGAGGGCGTCCCACCTTACGTTTGCCGATTCGCGGTCTCCACTCAAGAACACGTCTACCCCAACGGTTATCGGTCCTACGGCTAATATGACCGGCCCATTGCCACTTCAGCTTACTTATTCTGTGGGCTATGTCGGCAACTCTGGTTCTCTGTCGAATCACCTCGTTCCGAATGCGATCCCTTTTTTTTTTTTTTTTTTTTTTTGGGGGGTGAGAAATCATCAAATGACTCCTCCCGCTCTGGGCGGAGCGGAAGGGAGTGTCAGACTCTTACTGACTAAAAAACACCCATGTTCCTTCATTGGCCCTTTATGTTCCAGGGCCGCGGTATCTCTTTCGAACAGTCCCGCAGCCCTGGCAGGCACCGGCCCTTGCGGGCCCCTCCCGTTTGCTGACAACTCTTTGAGGCGCGCGTGGAACACGAACGCGCCGTCGACACGGCCTGCCCGTCGTCATACGACGGACGGACGGCGAGCTAGCCCATTACTCGCCGTCCACAGGCCCGCGCCTACGGTGGCCGAGAGCCATCACGGCGTGGCCCCCGACGCCCGGTGCTTCTCCCGCGGCGGCTGGGACGTGAGGAGGTTCTCTCCCTCTCACGTTCCGCCGCCTCCTTCGCTAGCATGACTGCTTCGCAGAAGGAGGCGACGGCTTCCCATTCCCTCTCGCCCCGGACCATGGCTTGAACCAGGGCCGGACGCGAGAGGTCGCCGCCGCCAATCGCCGCTACGAGGACACGGCGGTGCTCCGCCCAAGCAGAGCAGACCTCCACGGTGTGCTCCACCGTGTCCTCCGGTCGATCCTCGCAATTGTAGCATCCGGGCGTTTCCTCCCGCCCGATTCGGTACAGGTACCTCCCGAAACATCCATGTCCGGTGAGGACCTGCGTCAGGCGGAAGGTGAGGGCGCCGTGGCGCCTCTCAAGCCACTCCTCAAAGAGGGGACTTACCGCCACTATCGTGGCGTGCCCTGAACGGGGTTGCGATAGTCGCTCTCTCCATGTCGCCATGAGATCACGGCGGAGGTCTGTCCGCCGCGCGACAATATGCCGCGGCAGCGGAGTTACCCCCCGGCTCTGTACCTCCGCGCGCCACTCGTGCAGGCGCGCGAGGACTATGGCCTCCAGATCCCATGGCGGCAATCCGGCAAGGAGGCTCGCCGCCTCGCGGGAGATCGTGCCGAATGCGATCCCTCAGAGAAACTCCAAGCATAGCCCGTTCCATAGCTCGCTGAGCGACCTTAAATTTATGGACTAGCCGTACCGACAGTGTCCACGTTTCGGCTCCGTAAGTCATAACAGGCAGGACGCACTGATTGAAGACCTTAGTCTTTAGGCTCTGTGGAATACGCGACGAGAAGACCCGGCGAAGCTTCCCAAATGCTGCCCAGCCCAGCTGAATTCTTCTATTAGCCTCCCTCTCCAAGTTGTTCTTACCAAACTGCAGAGTTTGCCCGAGGTACACATATTCTCGAACAACCTCGAGAGGACCGCCATTGACAACAATAGGTCCTGGGGTGACGTGTTCGTTGAACATAACCTGGGTTTTGTCCAAGTTCACCCTGAGACCAATGCGTATAGAAGAATCAACTAGGCCATCCAGCATCTGCTGCAAGTCGTGCAGCGATTCAGCCAGTATGACGATGTCATCTGCAAATCTCAAGTGTGAGATGTACTCGCCGTTGATATTAATGCCACGTCCTTCCCATTTCAGCGTCTTGAACACATCCTCCAGTGCGTTGGTGAACAATTTCGGGGAAATTACGTCCCCTTGTCTTACCCCTCGACGCAATGGGATATGCTCCGTTTGCTGATTTTGAGTTTGGACGGTCATTGTGGCGTTCTCATAAAGGTTTCTCAACACTTGGATGTATCGCCAGTCGACTTGGCATCGCTGCAGAGACTCCAGGACTGACCAGGTTTCGACAGAGTCAAAAGCCTTCTCATAGTCCACAAATGCAAGACACAGCGGCCGATTATACTCTTCGGACTTCTGTATGATCTGCCGCACTGTGTGGATGTGGTCTATGGTGCTATATCCTCCTCGAAACCCGGCCTGCTCCGGTGGCTGAAAGTCGTCGAGCCTTCGCGCTAGACGATTTGTGACGACTCTTGAGAACAGCTTATACACGTGGCTAAGGAGCGAAATGGGTCTGTAATTCTTTAGTAGGGTCTTGTTCCCCTTTTTAAAGAAAAGAACGACCACACTCCTTCTCCACGCTTCTGGAGTTCTCCCAGAGAACAGGACCGAGTTGAAAAGCTCCCGAAGCTCCCTTAATACAGGACGTCCTCCCGCTTTCAGGAGCTCAGTCGTTATCCCATCCTCACCAGGGGCCTTTCCATTCTTAAGCTGTCTAAGAGCCGCCTCAATTTCGTCTTGGCTGACTTCTGGCAGGTCTTCTGTGAAATGGCGGGTTAAAGTGGCTCTGAAATCCTCATTTTCGGGATCAGGTCGCGATGCATGCGATGCGTACAACTGGCCGTAGAAGTTTTCGACTTCCGAAAGAATCTCCGGCTTCGAAACAACGATATCCCCACTAGATTTGGTCAACTTCGTCAGGTGGCTCCTCCCAAGTGATTGGACGAACACTTTCGACCCCCGATTTTGCTCAATCGCTTTTTCTATTGAGCGTGTGTTGGAGCATCGAAGGTCGCGTCGTACCAATTTTCTGATTCTTTTATTGAGTGCCTGTAGTTCTGACGAAGTGACGGGTAGGTTTTCACGTCGTTCCGTCATAAGCTCCAGAGTCTCCTCCGAAAGTTTGGACTTCCTGCCCTTACGCCGCATTTTACAAAAACGCGTCCCTTTCTCCCTGAGGATTTCCACCATTTGTTCGAGCGCCTGGTCAACGTCATTTGTGGTTTCCACGGCCGCGAATCGGTTCTCCAGATCTGACTGGAACGCTTCAGACCCTAGCATGGTTTGGAGCATATTTGGACGGAGCCTAGACTTCATCAAACGGGTTCGCTCCAGCTTGAAATCAATATTCAGAGTGCCTCGAACAAGTCTGTGATCGCTACCGGTGTTGAACCTGTTGATCACCGAAACATCTCTAAATATATGCTTTTTATCCGTTATGATGAAGTCAATCTCATTTTTCGTCATAGTGTCGGGGCTTCGCCATGTCCACTTCCTTTGGGGCTGTTTCTTAAAGAAGGAATTCATCACGAAAAGCCCCTCCTTTTCAAGGAAGTTGACAAGCATTTGCCCCCTATGATTTCTGCTGCCAAACCCGTAGGATCCTACTACCGATTCACTGCAATTCTGTACTCCCACTTTAGCGTTAAAATCCCCCATGACAACGTTGTAGTGGGCCTTAGTAGTGGAGTGCAAGGCCTTGGAGATGTCCTCAAACATTTCCTCCACCACGTCGTCCGGATGTGCCGAAGTCGGTGCGTACACCTGAACAACCTTGAGGCTATACCTCTCAGTTAGCTTCACTATGAGGTACGCTACCCTGTTCGACACACTAGACACTTCTACCACGTTGTCACAAAGGGACTTGTGTACCAGGAACCCGACTCCGCCTTGGGATAGCTGGTCTCCCTCTCGAAAGTACATTAGGTGGCCCGATTCAAGAGTTATTGTGTCCTCCCCCTCTCTTCGGACTTCACTCAACCCAAGAATGTGCCACCTTACTCTTTCGAGTTCTTCCTCCAGCTGCACCAGGTGTTCGTCGAGCCGTAACGTGCGTCCATTATACGTCGCCAAGGTCAGTTGGGTTTGGCGGCCATTCGTAACCCGGGGATTCTTAGCACCCCCTACCTTGCCGTTACCGTGACCGCCGCCAAAATCAGGGATAGCAAGGCCGCCGGGAACTGGGGGCCGTGGTTGATTATGACTTGCCATAAAAGGGATTTGCCCATAATCGCCACGCTGGGCATGCGGGTTGGCGATCACAGATCACAGCTCCTCGCACTAGCGACGCTGCTGCCCGTCGCTAGTCTGCACCATTTAGCTGTGACATTTATTTCGAAATTGTTATACCGCCATTTAACGGTCGTCAGAGCCTCGTTTGTTGTTCAGCAGGATGCACCACGAGCAGGTGAGGTTGACTTGGGGCACTGAGATGGTAGGTGTGCCCCCTTACATCCCCGTATATATTGGTCTAAATATATTGCCGAATTACGTTTGTAGGGCGCCCAAGCCCTTGGTGCTTTAAACCCTTTAAACCCTATAATGAACCATAGAAGCAAATTAAGTATTAACTAAATTGAGGATTTATACTACACTTGTCCGTCCATGTATAACGTATGCCTGTCCCGTTTGGAGTGGCACATGTATTTTCAACCATCACTTACTGCAAGTAATCTATATCTATTACATACTAGCTGTTGCCCGCGACTTCGTTCGCGTGAAAATTTTGGTGTGTATGTAAGAGACTGCCTCGTTGGTCGAGTGGTCGCAAGTGCGACTACTAAGCATGAGGTCCTGGGATCGATTGCCGGGTCGGGCAGTGTTAAAAAAAAATGTTTATTTAAATTACATAAAGTTAAAACGCACATGATTTGGAGATCACCTTTTAAGCAAGAAGATGCTTGTGTTAGGTGACTCCGCTCTTCCACTTTACATTGAACAATGTATGCAATTGAAAAAATACTATTATTATAATAGTATTATTGGGGTATTCCATCAGGAATTTCTCAGTAGCAGCCACGGAATCTGGATTTGTGCCCGGTTGGTGGAATAGAATTGAATAGGCTCGCCTCCTGTCACATGGGACTTCAACATAACGGACGGCGAAATGTGGGTGTACGATAAGGTACACCTCTGCCTAACCCGTAGGGGATTTCAGGTGTGATGTTATGCTATGTGTGAGAACTGACTGGCTGATCAAAATGTGATAATATGGGTGATGCCTTCAAAATGCGTCCTTTTGGGTACTGTAATTCTGGGCGCAGAGATCCGAAACAAAATTAAATGAGGCGAAGATATGGCTTAAAACCGTTTATGTTGGTGCTATACAACCTTCTTTTCAAAGTAAACCATCAAACGCCTTGTTGGGCACTATTTATTCTAATACCATTCTGTATAATGACTTATTATTTTCCGCAAGCACGTGAATTTTTGGGCACTGAACAAACAACATATAATTGACTGTGTGAGAAGCATGGAGTGCACAATTGAATACCTGTCACTTTTATGGTTTGGCACTGGGATCTGTTGATCGTCATTGTGAAAGCCAATTTTAAGGGAAATTGTAACCTCTTAAATTGAAATGGTAAGTTATTTGAAATAATGGGTATGCGGGAACTTAAAACGCTCTCTCCTTTAGCAGCTCAGCTCTGTGAAACGAAGCCTGGTGCCGTTGCACAGTCTGGTTGCATCAAGGTTTCGCATCACCAGAACTGGAACGCCAAATTTAAGCTCCAGCTGATAGGATGGCACGCCTATTAACTCCAGGGAGTTGAGAAATTCAACGGGGTAGGCAGTTCTATCGTCATTAGCCATCACAGTGTCTATGGATGTGTATACTTTTGTTTTTTTTTTTGTTTTTTTTATTGACCCCCTCGTTCTTTGGTGACAGCACAGCATTGGATGGGAAAATTCTTCGGAAAATAGAATTTTCCCATCTCCGTCCGATTCCAGACGACCCTCTCCCATTTGCAGCAGCTTATTCGCAAAGACACCTGCTTCGTGGTCGTTGTACAGTTGGACGCGTATGTTGCACGTAATATGGAGCTTTTCAATCCAGGAGGTTTTCACAGTGGCGACGCCATGAGACATGCGTTTCATCCGCCGGTGTGCCCCTTTTTTATTACAAAATGGCCCCGCTTAATAACTGGCAGTGTTTGTCTAAAGTCGCCTTTTTAAATGACCCCTCCTCCCACGCTGGGTGGAACGGAAGGGAGTGTCATCCATGTTCCTTCTTTGTGTTCCAGAGCCGCAGTATCTCTTTCGAACAGTCCCGCAGCTCCAGCAGGTATCGGCCCTTGCGGACCCCTTCCGGTTTGCTGACATCATTTTGGGCGCACGTGGAACACGAACGCGCTTTCGACATGGCCTGTCGTCATAAGACGGTTGGACGGCGAGCTAGCTAATTACTCACCGTCCACAGGGTCTAAAGTCGCTGCGAACAAAATGATGACGCCACCCATCAGCACCTGGTTGCCGCGGATGTCCTGCAAACTGCGGTTTAACGTCTCTAATGCATACTTATGCGACATTGTGCACTCGTCCCAAACTACTTGCATTGCTGCAAAAGGAGTCCCCCGTTTTTGGTAATATTGCATGTTCGGACACTTCGGACGTATCTTCGCTTGCAAGATTCAGCGGCAATTTGAAAATGGAATGTGCAGTCCGACCACCCATAAGCAAAGTTGTAGTAATGCCTGAGGAAGCCACAACCACAGTTATATGACGACACGGTTGGCGCAGTGGTTGAGCGAATGGCTGCTGCGCTGCTTGTATCGGGTGTAGCGTACTACAACGTACAAAAAGTTCTACAGCAACATAGAACAAAAAGTACTACAGCGCCATCTATGACGCAGAGGATAAACTAAACATCGAAATACGTCTAAATCTTGCATCGCGTAAGTAAAGTTATTCGCGACTTAAGACTATATAGAAGAACCCGACAACAACTGTCGGGCAGTAGCCCACCAGACGTAACACCCGTCTGGTCGGAGGATCCTCCCTTTTCTATGGGGGATGAAGAACTTTACACCCTGTTCTTCATACCCCAAAACTGGTGACCCCGAAATGGACGTCAGCGCAGCCTTCGAGCAACGTGAAGTCATCAACATCACTTCCTCAAGCTTTCGAGCAGCGAGTCATATAGCCAGCCAGCTTCAAATGGGTATTCTTGACCACCAGCATGCAGCGGAAGCACATTGGTCAGCACCCTCAGCCTCATTAAGCTACCTTGGCTCTGCACTTTCGGCCGGTTGAGAGCTCGATCTCCCGGTCGACGGGAGCAGTCAGCCATATCGCGGCGCTATACCACGTCCGACGCAACGGAGCACATGCAGCGCCTACCCCGACGCACTGGGGTTCGCACTACCGCCGCAGACAGTTCCGACTCACCGTGAACAATGCGGCAACAACTTTCCACTGGCCTGGCAATAAACGACGACTCATTCTACTATCGACCCTGGTCTCCGGGGGAGAGTGATGTAGCGGCACTACAAAAAGTACTACAGCAACATAGAACAAAAAGTACTACAGTGCCATCTATGACGCAGAGGACAAACTAAAACATCGACTAAACAGTTGACTGCGGCGCTGCATGTCGCGAATTTCATTCCCGCACGGAACATATTTACTACGTCGTGAATATTATCAAATTTTAATTTTGTTTTCATTTTAAAACTTTTTAGAGATTTGAGAGAATTGGTCAATTTTTATTTATTAATTTATGATTACCTGTCTTTTGAATGGTAAAAAAAACTATTTTGTAATTATTTGAAAATCATAAAGCATTAAAATAAAACAAAATACCTAAAACTTACAAAAAGTGAAACCCGGTTGGGGATCGAACTTGCGAACCATGTTTAGTATTTTTGAAAATCTAATAGCATTTAAAAAAATCACAAAAAATGAAAACTGGCTGCGATTCGAACTTGCGAACTCTGGTTGACAGGGCGGTCACTAAACCAATAGGCCAGTTATACCCGTGACAACTCGTTTGAAATAGCCGTTCTATTCATAGCATGCATTAGCATGCTATGACAGTTGTCAGTTGGCGGCGGTAGCCAAGAATTGTCATACAGTGGCCAAGAATATGGTTGTAATGCTCTATTGCTCATCCCCCTAAGTTAATAGCGCGATAATATATAGCCTATGTGTCTATCTATCTCTGTTCCAAATTTCATCCAGATCCGTTCAGCCGTTCTGGCGTGATTGAGTAACAAACATCCAGCGTAACTTTCGCATTTATAATATTAGTAAGATAATAAAATCGTAAAAATTGCAAAAACTACTGCATAGATCCTGTTCAAATATTGCACAAATATTCCTTACAAGTTTCTTCAAATGTTAGGCTATTGCTCTCTTGCTATTATCACGCTACTTGTTTAAGGGGGTGAGCAATATTGCATTAAGTCCGTATTCTTCAATTGTTTGACGTTACAGTCATGACAAACACCAGAACGGTTATTTAAAACTTATGTCAACGGAGAAAACGGCCTAACGGGTCCATGACCGCTCTGTAAACAACGAGTTGCAAGTTCGAGCCCCACTACTACTTTCACGTTTTTGTGATTTGTTTGAATATTTTTGTAATGCTGTTAGATTTCCAGTTTTTTTTTTGTATTGACATCGTCTGCATTTCTGTTTTTCTCCTTTTTTTCTTCAAATATTTCTCCAAATATAATATAGAAGTATGGAAGAAGAAGGCATGCTGCGCCGACCCCGAATAATTTTTATTGGGATAACGGCAGATGAATGATGATGATGATTTCTCCAACAAGTATTATAGCGAACAGAAGTCTGAAAGTTAACATGTTCTTGCTGTCATCATCTGCCTAGCCTTTTCCCAACTATGTTGGGGTCGGCTTCCAGTCTAACCGGATGCAGCTGAATACCAGTATTTTACATGGAGCGACTGCCTGTCGGACCTCCACAACCCAGTTAGTGCTAGGTAATACGATACCCCTTGGTAAGACTGGTTGTCAGACTTTCGGGCCACTGACTACCTGTAACGACTGTCAAAGATCTACAAATGACAGCCGGGACCAACGGCTTAACGTGCTTTCCGAGGCACGGAGGAAACTCGGTATGTAATGGGTGGTCACCCATCCACGGACCAACCTAGGCAAGCACGGCTTAACCTAAAGATCGATCCGAGCGGCTGTTCTTATTTAGCCACGAGCTGTACTATACTCTATCCGTTTAGGTAGTTAACTAAAGGTAAACAATCTTGATGTAACTTTTTACTTAAAAACTCAGTTTAAAAATAAAATGCAAGTAAAAACCAAAGTAAATACAACAGTAACGAATACTAAATCAATTGAACCATAAGTTTGAAAAGTAGTTTATTTGTTTAATATGAATTTGTGTAAAAAGACACATCAAGATTGTTTACCTTTAGTTAACTACCTAAACGGATAGAGTATACAAGTATTTTTCCTTCTTGTACAATAATCAATACTCAGGGGAGAGATGGCAGCACTGTCAATGTTAACTTCGGCTCTGTAATAAAAATTGTTTTAAAATTTTCTAAATCGTTTTCAAGTGTGAATAAGTAGTGAAATAGCATCAGTGTATTCCGATAAATGTTAAGTGATAACAGTGTTAGTAAACAATCCTGACAGTGAATAATTATAATAGTGTAATAAGTAAAACTATAAAACAGTGCAAACACAAGAGAAAACTTTCGCTAAAACATAATAATCTTTATATAAATAAGGATTTAAAACAAACAGTGTTAAAACCTGGTGACTATCGGATCGTGTTTACATTAAAAAAACTTAAAAAAGCAACAAAACAACTTTTTTTCAAATCGCGGTCACTGTGACAACTACAAGAAAAAAAACGGCCAACATAAATTCAAAAAATTTCGAAAATAAAAACAGAACACTATTTTCGTCACTGAATTGGTTTGTCTCTGAGTCGCGGAGCGCGCTCGAAGCCCGAGTTTAAACCCAGCCGAAGAGCAAAGTTCTTTTTTCTATTATTTCTCGACTATTATCAAAATAAAAATGGAATTCTTAGAAAACATTACGTTTCGGATGAGAAAACGTGCCACATCACTGTCAAACGACACAATTAACGAAAGTACGTTTAATAATTCTGCGATCTCACCGCTAGATGGCACATCTAGTAGCCTACCTCCTACTAGATCCAATGATGATGAAAGCGACGAAGAAATCATGCAGCTTAAAAATGAACTACAAAAAGTTAATATACAACTAAGTGTAGCTCACGAAGAAATTAATAACTTATCATTAGAAAACATGAAGTTAAAACAAGAAATTAAAAATTTAGAGATAATGAAACAAGTTACAAGTACATCACCGCCAGAGCTAACCGTTACCCCAAAGAAAAAAGCAAAAAAACGTACTGGCAAAATTATGTGCAAATGTTCCTACTACTCCTGCAGAAATTGACACTCCTTCACAGTCACCAGCAACCAAGGAAAAGCTCAATGTACAAAATAGACACACTGAGGCACTTCAATCCCAAGAAGCTGAACTGTATAACCAGCCTAAAAACACCAAACATAAACTATGTATTGTGAGTGCAAATAAAAATAACAAGATTTTGTCTATAGCCGAGAATACATTTCAGAACTATGAATTATGTCATCATGTTTTCCCAAATTGTGGTACGGAGCACCTTATCAACAACTTGGAGAAGAAATTAATAGAATATAAGTACAATGAATTATTTCTGCATTATTTTAATTGGCGAAAAAGACTTCCATAAAACTGAAAACTATGTGGACATAATTATATAACTGAGAGTAAAATTGCAGAAAATACAGCACACGAATATATATATATGTCGGAGTTGGTTGTCAATTATTACAATTGTGGGTAGTCACCAAATTTTATTATGAGTTGTTTTGTTTTCTGATTATTAATTTAAGTGATTTTTACTATCAATTATGGTCAATTATTGTCTTATAAATCGAAACATAATTTATTACGTGCTAGTAATTGATTTTTGGCAACTTATTTCGATAAGTGTGACCGATAAGTTTTGTTCAAAACAATTAACGACATGTTATTTTAATTTTTAAATGATTTACTTTGTGAATTCACCATTGTTTATTTACGACAATTATTCTTGTATTATTTGATTACTGTATCGTAAATCTTATTAGATTTCGCGCACATTTTGTATCTTGTAAACGCGTGACGCACCTCCGTGCGTCAACGGACAGAGTTGTGGAGGGATTACAGTGGGGGCATCGTACTATAAAAGAGCGTGCTCTCAGTAAGCTCGTCAGTCGGTCTTCGGATTCGACTCATTACAGAGCTCCCCTGCTCCCGACAAAACTGTCGGTTTACCTGGTACAGCGCTGCTGTATATTGCACATAGCTGTATTTAGCTTTCTGATAGCAATACACTTTGTGTTTGGGTGGCTTGTCCACTGTACGAACTGTGACCTTAAAAGGTCTGTTCGCCTAACTGTGTGTACCTTTTTATCTGATTTATCTTTTTTTTTACTATTTACCATTTTTGTGTTGTGTACCATTTTGTATTGTGTGTTGTGTACCTACTGTAATAAAAATACTGTAATTGCATATACAGTCTTGTTTATCCCAATAAAATGGGAACTCCAAACCCTGAAGATATACCTCTCGGCACTCCTGATCCTACATCAGAAGTGGGATTAGGGAGAGCCCAGGAATCGGAAGGTGTTGGTGATCCATGGCGAGTAATGTTAGAGCTTCAGAATCAAAATATGACTCAGTTAATTGAAGCCATTAAGACGCACTCCGCTTCGTCTACTGTAATTCCTTTGCCCGATTTTGACCCAGACCTACCCGATTCCGATGCTCAATCTTGGAGTACAACTGTTGATATTTGTTTTTCGGAAAAGCCTCTTCAAGGTAGCACTCTCATTATTGCCCTTACTAAAGCCTTAAAAGGTAGTGCTAACGTATGGCTTTCCCAAGTATCATATGCAGGTATGACCTGGACAGACTTTAAGAGTCTCTTTCTCTCTCGATATGCCGTTTCGGAAACTGTTGCCGCTACCCTCATTAACCTTCATAATAGTCAACCAAAAGAAGGAGAATCTTTAGCCGCATATGCCAGTCGACAGGTCACTTCACTGACATCTAAATGGAATAGCCTGAGTGTCGAACACATTGCTGTTTCTACTGTACTGGCCCATGTCTCCAAATTTGATTCCCGTGCTCATCGACTAGCATTTACTACTGAAGTACATACTAGACATAAACTTCAACAAGAATTGAGTGTATTGTCCCACCTTAAGAGAAAGTCTCAGATTTCCTCTGACCAGCAAGATTCTTCTCAACCGAAACAGTTCAAACCAGCTAAAATAGTATGTCACTTTTGTGGTATATTGGGGCATAAGTCTACAAACTGTCGCAAGAAGGCCGAGAAAACCAGCAAATATCCTGGACCAGCCAGCTCGTCACATAAGGCAACAACTAAGAAGATAGTCTGTTACCGCTGTGGGGAAGCGGGACACGTTGCTCCTCGTTGCCCTAAGGCGACCGGAAGGCGACCGGGTGGTTCAAGTGAAGACACCGGGAGTCGACCTTCGAGCAGCCAACCATCCGTGAAGCGAGTTGAAGCTTGTGATGTACGACCTATCATTGGTGTTCTACAGCAATCTGGTGAGTCGCTTGCATTTTGTTATGACTCTGGGGCTGAATGTTCTCTTATTACTGAAACATGTGCTAAAAAGTTGTCTGGCAAACGTATTTCTTGTATCGTCAATATAATGGGAATAGGAAATTCTAACATAATATGTACCGAACAAATTCTGAGTGAAGTGGAGATAGATGGTTATCATTTAGAGATACTGTTTCATGTAGTACCGGATGCCTATATTAGTCATAGTATCATGATAGGCCGTGAGATATTAAAATTAGGTTTCGCGGTTAACATGACCGAAACAAGTCTTACTATTACAAAAGTTAAGTTTATTGATCAGTGCTCTATTCCTGAGACCTCGAATTTTCATGATATTGATACAGATATTCCATCTGAATATAAACCACAGTTGATTGAACTTCTTCAAAAATATTCTCATGCTTTTGCAAAGGGTCTACCATGTACTCGAGTCACATCAGGTGAACTTAAAATACGCCTCATTGATCCACATAAGACGGTCCATCGCCGACCGTACAGACTTACTCCTGATGAAAGACAGTTAGTTCGATCCAAAATTAATGATCTGATTGATGCTCAAATAGTTAGACCTAGTTGTTCTCCATTTGCAAGTCCTATTTTATTGATAAAGAAGCGCGACGGGTCAGATCGAATGTGCGTAGACTACCGTGAGCTAAATAGTAATACAATAGCAGATAGGTTTCCACTGCCTCTTATAGCTGACCAAATCGCAAGG
The DNA here is from genome assembly GCA_950022335.1 of Eurois occulta. Taxonomy (NCBI): domain Eukaryota; kingdom Metazoa; phylum Arthropoda; class Insecta; order Lepidoptera; family Noctuidae; genus Eurois; species Eurois occulta. Next base: position 23,087,584 of record OX465479.1, on the reverse strand, counting down.
TTATGCGGTGCTAACTTTTACACTTGCCTTGATTGTACTTCTGGGTTTCATCAGATACCTATTCATCCTGATAGTATTGAGGCCACTGCCTTTGTGACACCCGATGGCCAATTTGAATATTTGGCTATGCCATTCGGTTTACGAAATGCTCCTAGTGTTTTCCAACGTGCTGTAACTAATGCATTAGGCAAGTTAGTCCATTCTTATGTGATTATTTACATTGATGACATCATGGTTCCCAGTAAAGACCCCTGTGAAGGTTTACATCGACTAGAAGAAGTCCTTGAATCATTGACCACAGCAGGGTTTTCTTTAAATCTTAGCTTGTGCTCTTTCCTAAAACGCAGAGTAGAATATCTTGGGTACGAAATCACCTCCGGGGAACTTCGCCCGAATCCTCGAAAAATAAAGGCATTAATTAATTTAAAGTCTCCCAAAACAATTCACCAATTGAGACAGTTCATTGGTCTTGCATCGTATTTTAGAAAATTTGTAGAGAACTTTTCACAGATTATGAAACCTTTGTTCTTCTTAACTACTAGTAAACAGACTTTTAAGTGGACTGATGAACATGAGAAAATTAGGCAAAAAGTAATTTCAATTCTTACTAATGAGCCAGTTTTAATGATTTATAATCCTGAATATCCCATCGAATTACATACTGACGCTAGTGCTGATGGTTACGGTGCTATTCTTTTTCAAAAAGTTGATAAAAAAATGCATGTTGTAGAATATTATAGTAAAAGAACGACTACAACTGAAAGTAAATATCATTCCTATGAATTGGAAACTTTAGCCGTTGTTAACGCAGTTAAGCATTTTCACCATTATCTGCAGGGACATAAATTTACTGTTGTAACTGACTGTAATTCCCTTAAAGCCTCGCGCAATAAGGCTGATTTAACTCCCCGAGTACATAGATGGTGGGCTTTTCTACAGGCCTATGATTTTGACATTATGTATAGAGAAGGCAGATATATGAACCACGTAGACTTTCTTTCTAGAAACCCCCTTCCACAATCAATCAACAAAATAGAACAGAAACGTGTTGATATTACAACTCTGTCTAATAGTTGGCTTTTAGCTGAACAACAGCGTGATTCTGAGATTTTAGCTATCGTTTCTAATCTAAAAAGTAATGCTCTACCCCCTGATATTGCCCAAAGTTATGAATTGCGATCAGGAACCTTGTACCGTAAAATACAACGCAATGGACAAACACGTTGTTTACCTATTGTCCCAAGAGCTTTTAGATGGTCTGTTATAAACCACATTCATGAAGCAATCATGCATTTAGGTTGGGATAAAACGCTTGAAAAGGTCTATGAGCATTACTGGTTTGATAAAATGGCTAGATATGTTAGAAAATTCGTAGATAACTGTATCACGTGTAAAATCTCTAAATCTAATTCGGGTAAAATTCAAGCAGAGTTACACCCTATACCTAAAGTCAGTATACCTTGGCACACAGTGCATATAGATGTTACCGGAAAACTTAGTGGAAAGAGTGATCTCAAGGAATACATCATTGTTATAATTGATTCTTTTACAAAGTATGTTCTACTGTACCATACTACCCAGATTGACGCATCAAATTGCATTAAAGCCCTTAAGTCTAGTGTCTCTTTATTTGGAGCACCTTCTCGGGTTATAGCTGACCAAGGTCGCTGTTTTGCTAGCAAAAACTTCAAAGAATTTTGTGATTCCCATAATGTTGCATTGCATTTAATAGCTACCGGTGCATGTAGGGCTAATGGGCAGGTTGAACGCATAATGAAAACATTAAAAAGTATGCTTACCGCCGTTGAGACCAGTGAGCGCTCTTGGCAAGATGCCATTGAAGACGTTCAAATTGCTCTAAATTGCACAATTAATCGGGTTACTAAATCTAGTCCTTTAGACTTGTTGATTGGACGAGTTGCTCGACCTTTAGGTTTGATGACTGTTGACAGTGACGAGATAGAAGTAAATTTGTCCCGTGTAAGGGAACAAGCAGCCCTGGGTATAACTAAAAGTGCCGAATACGATAAAGTTCGTTTCGATAAGACTAAAGCTATTTTGAAAAAGTTTCAAGTTGGAGACTTTGTACTTATTGCTAATGAGGAACGAAATCAAACTAAATTAGATCCTAAATTTAAAGGTCCCTATAGAATTTTAGAACTATTAGATGGTGATAGATATTTGTTAAAAGCTTTGAGTAGCAATAGAATTTACAAATATGCCCATGATCGTGTACGAAAAATGCCTGAATGTCCAGTTACTGTTAGTGATGATGTCAATACTGACACTGATGATGATTCATCTGCTGCTGACATAGTATAGCTGCATTGATAAGATGTCTATGATGACTCTTGTTTAGCTTGACGCTTAATCGGATGTCTATGTTGACTCCTGGATTTGGATGTTGAACTTGACGCTTATGCGGGTTGTCTATGTTGACGCCTATGCGGGTTGTCTATTTGACTCCAAATTACTTGTCGAATCCCATGGTGTGATTTCGGCTGGGAGACTGTGTCTCTACTTTAGTTGAACTATGTATTGTCAGTAGCAGTATGGTAATTTTGAACGGTTGCGATGCAACTGCTATAATTGACTAACTCAGGATTTTTCTTTACGACATACCTTTTGTTAAGGCTTTTGTTTGTCAGAAAGGCCGATCGATATTCACAAGAGATTTTCTTTTTCAGAATCACACGAGGTCGTGTAGAACGTCAGTTCTGGCCGTGTCGGAGTTGGTTGTCAATTATTACAATTGTGGGTAGTCACCAAATTTTATTATGAGTTGTTTTGTTTTCTGATTATTAATTTAAGTGATTTTTACTATCAATTATGGTCAATTATTGTCTTATAAATCGAAACATAATTTATTACGTGCTAGTAATTGATTTTTGGCAACTTATTTCGATAAGTGTGACCGATAAGTTTTGTTCAAAACAATTAACGACATGTTATTTTAATTTTTAAATGATTTACTTTGTGAATTCACCATTGTTTATTTACGACAATTATTCTTGTATTATTTGATTACTGTATCGTAAATCTTATTAGATTTCGCGCACATTTTGTATCTTGTAAACGCGTGACGCACCTCCGTGCGTCAACGGACAGAGTTGTGGAGGGATTACAGTGGGGGCATCGTACTATAAAAGAGCGTGCTCTCAGTAAGCTCGTCAGTCGGTCTTCGGATTCGACTCATTACAGAGCTCCCCTGCTCCCGACAAAACTGTCGGTTTACCTGGTACAGCGCTGCTGTATATTGCACATAGCTGTATTTAGCTTTCTGATAGCAATACACTTTGTGTTTGGGTGGCTTGTCCACTGTACGAACTGTGACCTTAAAAGGTCTGTTCGCCTAACTGTGTGTACCTTTTTATCTGATTTATCTTTTTTTTTACTATTTACCATTTTTGTGTTGTGTACCATTTTGTATTGTGTGTTGTGTACCTACTGTAATAAAAATACTGTAATTGCATATACAGTCTTGTTTATCCCAATAAAATGGGAACTCCAAACCCTGAAGATATACCTCTCGGCACTCCTGATCCTACATATATGTGTTCCTACTTTAAAATTAAGTGATCATTCAACATTGTTTAACTGGCGCATAGAGGACCTTTAATAATCTACTTCATTTAGACTTGCAGACGCACAACTATGCAATGGCTTTTGACTCTAATTTAGAATTGTGTTACGATTTTATAATGTTCTCTAAATCCAGTAGGAAAATAAACGATCGTGGCATGCGAAATGTGTTTCATAATCTGTCGTTAACTATAGCTCATTATAATTCATTTCCTCAACAAGAAAATATAGCTGACTACCAAACAAGCATATCGTCTCCACGATGCGATTTTTTTCTTTAAATATAATTCATCAAAATATTGCCGGTCTCTTAAGCAAGTCCGACTTACTGGTTATTTATGTACAGGAATTGCTGAGTAAACAAATTAGTTTGGATGTTATATGTATAACCGAAAATTTCATAATGTCTGGCCAAGAGAAACTTTTACATAATATACCAAATTATAACCTAGTGGCATGTTATGCTAGACAAAACATTAAGCGCGGTGGAGCCTGTATCCTAGTTAGAAAAGGTATCGAATATAAAGACCTGCCTGACATTGTGAGAAATTCGGTAACAGGAATTATAGAATGTTGCGCAATTGAATTATCTTCACAAAAAGTCACAATCCATTGTGTGTATAGACTACCAAAAATCACTAATCTACAACAATTCTATGAAATTCTAGATATTATACTTAAAAAAAATTTCAAACCAAACAAAAAAATAATTATGTGCGGAGATTTTAATATAGATATTCTGAAAAAGAACAGAATTAGCAGGGATTTTGAATATTTTCTGATGAACTACGATTTAAAGCTAGAAATAAATAAACCGACCAGACCTCATAGTAAAACTTGCTTAGATAATTTTGCGCACAATTCAAAACAAAGCTGCCAAAGTGAAATAATAGACTTCGGATTACCCGATCATACGGCTCAAATACACTTGGGAGCAAATAAATCGAGCCACTTCCTTTTTCACGCATTATGGTAATTATTTTTGGTATTAAGGAACGCATCGATTCGAAACATATATCGCCTAAAAGGGTATTTAATAACCTTTACAATGAGGGTAGTTAGTTGTCAAAATTTCATTTTTATTAAAGTTTAAAGGGTAGAATAAAATTATCGCATTTAATTTGCTTATGACATTTTTATTGTACTCTGTTAAGAAAAGATTAAATTTGAGGTTTTTGTTAATCATACCCATATTACTTGTTATTGTTGTCTTTATCTGTGTCTGTGTAATCAAAATAACCTGATAAAATGGATACTACACCGACGGAAGCTGCCCAAGTTGTAGCTTTACTTGAGGTTGGACACGGACAACGTGAAGTGGCACGCAGACTTCATTTGAGTCGTTCAAAGGTACAGCGGGTATACCGCAGGTATCTGGAGACTGGTGCTTTTGTTCGGCGACCTGGAACTGGCCGACCACGGGCAACAACAGAACGTGACGACCGCTTTATTGCAACCAATTCGTTGCGCGACCGTGGACTTAATGCTGTTCAGCTACAGCAAGCGTTACGTGACGTTCGAGGAGTCGCAATCAGTAGGTGGACAGTGAGACGAAGACTAAAAGAACGAAATTTAACATCACACAAACCAGCAACTGGCCCAAAATTGACTGTAGCTCATCGCCGATCTCGCTTGGAGTTTGCTCGAGAACACATTAATTGGACGTTAGAAGACTGGAGGTCAGTTTTGTTTTCTGACGAGTCAAGAATCTGTCTTTTTAGCAATGACGGGAGAAACCGAGTGTACAGACGTCCTGGTGAAAGATTTGCCCAATGTTGCATTCGAGAAACGGTGAGTTTTGGTGGTGGTTCTTGTATGGTACGGAACTTGTCTTCGTCGACCCCGCCAACGATGGCAGTGGTAGACGTGGATTAACAGCTGACCGATACATAACTGACATTCTTGAAAACCACGTAATGCCGTATGCTGGTTTTGTCGGAGAAAATTTCTTGTTTATGCATGACAATGCGAGACCTCATACCGCGCAGATCGTTACGGAATACTTGTCTGCGATCGGGATTCAACAAATGGTATGGCCAGCACGAAGTCCCGATTTGAACCCGATCGAACACCTATGGGACGAGCTAAAACGGAGAGTCCGAGCCAGGGTTCCCGCTGTTTCATCCATTCCCGAGCTTAAAGTCGCTGTGCTTGAAGAGTGGGAGAACATACCACAATATGTCATCGTAACGCTGATCAGATCGATGATATATAGGCTACAAGAATGTATCAGGGCCCGGGGGGGTAATACCAGTTATTAAGAATATTTTTTTTGCAATAATTTTGTTTTTTTATTGTTTTTATGGACTGTTTTAGCCCTACTAAATTTTCTATCAAAATTACCATTTTTCTTGCAGAGCCAATAATTTATCATTCAATAAGGTTATTATTCAATAATTTACCCTCATTGTAAAGGTTATTAACTAAACTTTTAGGCGATATATAGTTCGAATTGATACGTTCCATATTACCAAAAATATTTACCATTTTACGTGAAAAAAGGTAGTGGCTCGATTTATTTGCTCCCAAGTGTATTTACAATGAAAGTTAGTAAGTTTCGTCAAATAAAAACTTGGAAAACATCAAGACGAGACTTATCTGAAGAAAATTTAATTCTTATTGTTTTCAGATATATGTATATAGCACAGAGGATCCAAATGTGGCCTATGATAATTATTTTGAATTATTTCAACTCCTGTATGATCTATGCTTTCCCTTCAAATCAGTCATATTGAGATCTGATAAAAATATCAAATGGGTATCTAGAGGTATTAGAAAAAAACAACGCCAATTACTCTGGAAACAAAGACTTAATCCTTCTAGTGAAAATAAAACGACATTTCAAGAGCATTCAAAAAAATTTTAAAAAAAATTCAAACTGAAACAGAAAGCACAGAACAACTTTCTAATTAAAAATTCCAAAAATAAATCTAAAACATCCTGGCAAATAATAAATAGTACAAAATCTATAACTGAACCCATAACAAGAATAAAAAAACATGATTTAATATTAACTGACCCTAATGAAATAGCTCAATCATTCAACGATTTCTTTATTGATCTCAGATCCACCCCTGAACACAACTAAAAATACTGTAAAAATAACGTATAACCCTCATTCTATTTTCATGGCCCCTGTTGTCCCCATGCCCTGGTAACTTAGAACATTTTTTTTTATTGTGAAAAGTGCTATCTATCCGCCAGTCCCGGAACTTTTTCAAAAAATGATCTGAAATCTCAAATGTATGATTTAACAACTTAGTAGAATTTATTTATAAAATATTTTGTTAAAATTTTGTATTTTAAGTGTTTTTTTTACAATAATAGAAACTTAGGAGTAGTTTTATAATAGGTACCAAAGTTAGCAACACTAACTCTGAACGTCACAATATTTTTTCCACTGGTGTGATTACATGCTCGTGCGCATTTTTCTTGTAATTTTTGGTTATTTTGTGTTATAAATTTGAGTTATAGACTAATATATGTGTGAGTTGAGATTTAGTTCCTCCGTATATTCTAGAAATACTGAAATTCCAGTATAGACTACTTTGTAAAAGTGTTGTGTTCTTCATTATGAATTGGTACAGAGAAATCAGCAATGTTCTCACTGGCAAGAGCTTTTATAATTTTACTGAAGCAGATTGTAATCAGATGGACTGCATTATCCTACAGGCTCAAGAGCATTTTAATAAAAGAAAGGGTAGGAAACGAGAAAGGCAAACTGGAGTATTATTGAATGTTCAAGAAAATAAATTTATTAAATATCATAATTTTGTATTATTTCCTGACTGTTTATCTCAACTTATTCCTAATTAAATATTAATTTGACGAATAGTTCTGGAAATGTCAAATGTACTGATTCGACCGATTTGCAATAAAAGATTAAATACTTTATCACAGAAAATAAAGTATATTTTAATATTTTGTTGTAAATCGGTCGAATCAGTACATTTGACATTTCGAGAACTAGCTGAGAACCTATCTATACGTAGGTATTGATATATTTTATTTAGTTCTCGGGTCTGGCGTCTAGATGTCGCTCAATGCCAAGAAATAATCAAACTGACAGTTGCCAGTCTATCTCATATAATATATTAGTCTATGGTTGTCCCTCAAGACATTACAAGGGTGATCAAATCTTTAGAAGAACAAGAAGAGTTATGGATGTGACGGTATTTCAACAAACGTTATAAAATTGGTCTGCTCAACTATACTGCCGTGCTAATTAGAAGTGCAGTAAGGAGGTTATTAGTAGTTTCGAGTAAATGGCGCCTAAACATTTTTACTTTTGTTTGGTTGTTTTAGGTATGATTTTGAAGTTTTGCAAAAATATTTTTAGTTACATGTATAGCTGAATATGCATTGTTTCGTAAGAACTAATCCTATTTTCTATAAGTTTAATACAACTATCTTAAAACAATAAATACTATTTATGCTTAGCAGGGTCTTCATGACTAAACCCAGTATTACAAGCTATAACAGCAGTAAGTTTGGAGTTACTGCGCTTTCTACTAGCAAATGCAGATTACTGCGCTTATTTCATTTAATTCAATTGTTATTATCGTCCGACTACAAATTTAAAACGCAGTGCAGTAGTGAGAAAAAGCTATTAAAAATAGTACTGAAGTATACAAAAGTACACTTGTTTGGTTATATTTATCCTAACCATTTCCTAATTAAGTATAACGACATGAATATAAAAAAGTACGTTATTTTTAATGACAAATAAAACTATCTTAATCATACACAATTACTGCATTTTTTATTAGTGACATAATATTTTCTTAAAACTATGCTTAGACTGACTACAAACCATAACTGCAGTAAAAGAGTGACTTATAGCTTTTCAATTAGTGTACATGCGTAAAAAAACCACAATAACTTGGTTATATCTATAATATATCAAGAAGAGGTAAATGATACAACTATTTTATTAAAAAAATGTATTCCAAATAAATCTTAAAACAGAAAACATTAAATAAAAATCTTTAAAGTCTTTTGTTTTCCTTTCTTTTGTAAAAATTGCTCGACTCTGTGATGAAAACTGTCAGCAGACATAAATGTATGCCCTTGTTCGAAAAATTTAACGGTGCGGAAATCAAGTTGCTGTTAATTATGTTAACTAAGAAAGACAATTTCGCCCAATTTTTGTTTTGGGCTGAACAATTATCCATCCACAAAATAACGTGATCTTTGTCGCGTTTGTTATCTAAAATTATTCACTAAACATTATTATTTATTATTATTACTAACAAATCATAACAGCAACAAGTGTTCCATACTGCGCTTCTTACTAGTGAAATAAATTATGTTCAAAAAAATACTGGAAGGCAAAGAGCAGTAATGTGTCTTACTGCAGTTGTGCTTAGTAATTTACTTCTCAGCAAGAAACATACTGCAGTTTGGCTTACTAAAAGTCCCACTTCTGGGACAGCTATCAAAATAAGGATTATATCACTATACAGAGCTCATTACGAGGATTCCGAATATATGAAAAACTTAATTTTCCGAAAATCCTTCCTTACTGCGTTTCTAATTAGCACGGCAGTATAGCTAACCCTCTAAGTCACATTATTAATGCAAGCATATCCACTGGAATATTCCCCGATAGCCTTGAAACCACAATAATTAAACCACTCCATAAGAAGAACAATAAAGAAGACATGGCTAACTTTAGACCAATAGCTTTAATCCCAGTATTTTCTAAAATCATTGAAAAAGTAATTTATGAGTCATTTTATACATTTCTGTCAAAATATAATATATTATGTGAGGAAAAAAAGGTTTTCGTAAAAATAAAAATATAAATATGGCCATATACGATCTAATAAGAACCTACCACCGATCAACGACCTACCTAACAATATCTTTCAAGGGCTTTTGTCGTCAAAAAGTTATTGCTTGACAAGCTGAAAGCTAACTGAATTGAGTGCTTCTGGTTTTCTAATCTGTATCTGACTAAATGTATAATGCAATAAGTATGTTGTCATATTCAGGCAACATTATGTAATTGGCTACATTACCAAATGATATGAATTGAAGATACATTTTATTTGTATTAAATCTAATGTTCTAATCATAATCCATTTACCTCTACACTCCGAGTCATTCCCGCTCGTCCACACCCCGTCGTCCACACTGCGGACGACTGGGAATGTTGCGTTCTGTTCGTCTACACTGTGGACGAACAGAACGCATTATTCCCAGTCGTCCACACCCCGTCATCTCACGTCTAGTCTAACAGTTAATAAAGAAAATATGATGATAGTATTTCCTTTTATAATAAACATACTTTTAAAATATTATGTACTTAGCTTTATTACTTTAGTAAGGCAAATACTTTAAAAGTACATACCTAGTAAATCTAAAGCTTTTTTGCGTATTTTATACTAAATGTATTACACATTGGGTATTGTATCAATATCAGTTTAAATGCAATTAATATGTAAAAAGTTTTAAAGTTACAATCGCCTGGATATACTCAACTATTATAACTGCACCCTGTCGTCCTCCAACAAAAGATAGTCTTTGCACTCCGCTTTTCAGTTTTGACGACGCTTCTGGGAATGAACAATAGATACATGGCCTTGAAATAGCCAATCAGCTCGCTGCATATTGCAAGCACACGGTATATGGCAATAAAGTGACGATGAGCTTTTGCATTCGGGATCTGTGATGAAAAATACTGATGAATTTAAACACTACTTAGTACATATTATGTTGTTATTATATACTTTAAAATGTTTATATAATACCAAAAAAATATTAGTTAGAATATTACCTTTTAATTATCGTAAATTATGTTGATCTGTGATAAAAACTAGAATTGTTGTTAATTATTTTAACATTTTTGATGATTTTAAATAAAAAAAACTTAATAGTTATGTTGTTTTTAAATTAATTAAACCGTTAAATCATTCATTTAATTTATCTTTACACTGACTCTTAAACTAGACATGAAACAAGGTGCGGACGACTGGGAATGTTGCGTTCTGTTCGTCTACACTGTGAACGAACAGAACGCATCTTTCCCAGTCGTCCGCAGTGTGGACGACGGGGTGTGGACGAACGGGAACAACCCTACACTCCCATCCACCCCTTTTCTTTCCTAAATCGTTTTACTTTAGTGCTTATTTTCATTGAAAACTACTAAAGCTAATTCTCAGATTGGTGGTGAAAATAAATAAATTAATCAAGCATAACAAATTATCTGTTTTTAACAAACAACAGATAATCTGTTATGCATTCATTTGTTCTCATCATGGTTAATAATTTTCAAGTCCAAAGATTAAAATACTTTCACTAAAAGTAGTTATATTTTAATAGTCTTGATAATTTGATAATAGGTAGTCCAAAGTAAAGGGAATATTGTTTCCATAATGTTTCCCTCACTAATAATTTTAAGGTTTATGTCAGCAATAATATGAAAAAAGAAAGGTTATTAATTATTATGGGGTAAAGTTTAAGTGATTTTGAAATACAATGCAATACAAAAAGGGACTAGCTGGTTTTTGGAAAAAACTCCCAAAAATAATCTTGGCCATATGGCTTCCCAAAAAATATATATAGCTACATAAATTAGTAACAAAATTAGTACACCAATAAAATCCAAGTCCGATACCTACAGATTGCTAGATAAAGCAATGAATTACTATTGGAGATGTTATTTTAGATTGGACCTATACATTATGATAAGAATATTATCTTTGTTCTAAGACGGGGGTGGAGTTTTAGAGTGGAAATATATTTGATTTGGAACTAGGTTTGGTGGTTAAAGTCATTTGTACATTGACAGGCTGTTAAGACCTCCAAATTTTGTAAGTCTATAAGCCTTTTTCCCTCTCAAAACTAATAGTTTTTAGTATTGGGACATTACAGTGCATAGATATTATAACATTAATGGTTTCTTGAACCCGTGTACCAAGTACCCGGATCATTAGTATATAACCATTTTTTTAGCATTTGGTTGATTTATTCCAGTATCAACCTTGATGTGTTGCTCTTTTTGAGCTACTGACTTAACACTCCAGTATCTAGTATTGTGTTCAGTGTTGAAAGATGCCTGTTAATGGGCTACTTGTTAGATGTTTTAATTGTGACAGGTACAAACAGACCAATAAAATTGATCTTCTTCTTGTCGTTGACATGACAATATATTTGACCCAAAACTTTGTCTCTTTTCTGGTGTTGTTGGTGGCAGAAACTTTATGGCTTCATTTATTAGTTATTTAAAAATACAGGCTGTCGTTCTGCATCCTGGTCAAATTCAAGGAGGTATCTAGACTAATGATTCTCGACCCGAATCGATAATAAAATGGGTAGGTATTTTTTTTTTTTTTTTTTTCTTATTTACGAAAAACGGTAAGTGTAACCCACCCGTATTAAAACGCAGCCCGTCTGTTCCTAGGCTATAACCGCGCCGTCACACAGACAAACGCAAAAGTTTATTCGCTATTGTATCCCCGTTTTGTATTGCCGTTTACTTTCGTTTGATTCTGAAATACTGTAAAATTTAAACAATTTAAAATAGCAGCTTTATTAATTACTGACCAGGTACCGAAATTTAAATTGATTATTATTATGTCTTTTGTGACAAGCTCCTGAATTTTGACTAGGATGCAAAACTGCACCTTGTATATTATTATACTATGAATATAATTATTTTCCTTATCCAAGTATGGTACGGTTTCTTCAATCAGTATATAAGTATTTGTTAAAATAAAATATTATTATACTGAAATTCTTGTACAAATAATATTAATTTAATCTTGGAGTCGACACGGTGGTGGTGAACGTTGGCAGACCGTGTTATGCAGTGTCATTCAAACTACTCAATAGATGATGTAAGTCTTCTTTAAAAAGAAACTAAACTACCTGTCTTATAAAAGCTTTCGAAGGCGAATTACCAGCCCATTTAAGAGTTTTAATTTTAGTGTATTAATGTAGCTTGGTAAGTGCATTTTGTTATTGTGTATGGTAAATAAAGATATTTGAAAATGAAATGAAAGGGCCTGAAGATTTACACTCTCTCGACATGTTTCGCAAGTTCCTAGAAAGCCGATTTCGTACATTAGAGTTCATAGAAACAGTAAGACCGGAATCAAGTTCGGGTTATATACAAGAGAAGTCATTCCACACAACAACTAGTGAAGAGGATAATAAAAATTACAATTATGCAATGGAAATCACACTCCACTGTAAAGAGTTTGGATAACAATGAAGGAAGTGAGTTTGTCAAGAATAACGTATAAAGTACTTCAATTGTCTTGCACCTGGGCACTCTGTAAGGTATTGTCGCATTCCAACATGCTGTAGGATCTGCAGAAAACCCCATCATTCACTTCTCCATGAACATACAAAACTTGATACTATACAATGTGACGCAACGGGCAATAATGAGGAGAATTAACTAAACAACCCGCTGTGGCACTACATAGCAACGAGGAGAACTTTGAAGAATCAGAAGAAGACATAACAATGGTGTCATCGCATGTGACAACAAAACAAACTACACCATTATTAGCAATTGCAATCTCACGAGTGAGAAGTGAGCACAATTATACAACGATATTTAGAGTTTTAATTGATCAAAGTTCACAAGCGAGATTTATAAGTGATAGATCTGCACAAAACTAAAGGCCAATCGATATCCCATCAAGGGCACAGTAGTCGGTGTGTGATCAACTAGAGAAGATTTAAAAAAAGTAGTTCAAGTTAGCGTCGAATCAAGATGTGAAGACATGTTTCAACATGGAAGTTAAGACTTATGTTTTATCGAAACCATTAACTACCAAAATACAATCCCGCACAATAAACACAAACAACTGGCCTCATCTAGACGAGCTAGTCTAGATGAGGCCAGAGACTACAAAATCACTTGAATTGAGAGAAGTATGACAATGTACCAGAAGAATCACAAAAGGCATTAGACATTTGTATAAGAAAAGTACAAAATCAAGAATTTTCACAGGAAATAAAAGGAATAAAAGAAAAAGGAAGTGTAAGTACCACTAGCATTCTAAAGTCGTTTAACCCATTCCTAGATGATCAGAATATTTAGGTTAAGAAAGCAGAACCAGAAAATATAATAATAATATTGCTTCGTGGCATCCAATTTCTTGAATTACATACAATGTGGCAAGAATCACGACTTGAAATACCCGGCCACGTAGCTGATCAGCTGGCAAACGATGGAACGCAAAGGTATTTTACTCCACCTTATAGCCCTAACTTTGGAGGACTTTGGGAAGCCGGTGCCATGTCAGTCAAGCAACATTTACGAAAAATTTCAATGAAAATTTAACATTTGAAGGATTTACTACAGTAAAACTGTCACTTACGGGAGATCTTCCGTGATTGTTCATGATTTTGAGCTCCCGATATTTCGACGCTGTTCAAGCACCATGATCGCGGGTTGACTGGAGAATGCGGGTGGATGGAAAATAAATTGTTAGGAGCAGACAAATCTGTCTACCCTCTTTCTTTGCCTTTTGCTCCACGCACTACTGCAAACTCGACACTAAGTCACGGCAAAACACACTCACAGTATCACCAGGTTTTGTGCATTCCTTATTACGATGCCGGCTGCTACTTTTGAGCATACTCAAAACTGGATTCTACATACTTGACAATCTGAAGCCATCCTCTCGCTTGAAATTTTTATGTTTTCTGATTTCAATTTTATTGCTTCCCTTGTCTACGTAAGTAATTTTTGTCCCTTGACAAAATACGAGGCTTGTGAAATTCGATCCAGTGGCGGATTTTTGCTAAACATTGTTTTTCACCGCCGCCTTTATATTATGTGCTTTGATGCGGCATGAGACAGTTCGCTTCGTTTGACCGATGTATGAACGGCCGTAACGGCAGTCAATTTTATACACCCCAGGATGTACATACGGGATCTTAACCTTCGGGAAACGCAGACTTTGTGCAATTTTCTTATAAGGAGCAAACACGGTCTTTATTGAGTATTTACTCAGTAAACGACCTATTCTGTCCGTTACTCTTCTAAGATATGGCAAGAAGGGTGGTTGACGCTACACTGTAGATCTGGCGGCTCGCATCTATTTTGGTCTTACTGCTCACATATTGGTTACGGGATATCACGGAAGATATCCCGTAAGTGAGAAACACTTATCACTGTACCTGACTGTGACTAATATTTGTTTGCTAGCGTTAGTAGTGTTTATTTAACTTTGTTATAAATATAATTTAGGTAGGCATGCAAAGGTTATAAATAATGGGTCGATTTCATAGACAGTTAAATTTCAGTTAACTACGCTATGTTAAGCATCAAACTTTGGTTTCTTTTAAGTTTCAATTTATTACCTTTGCATGTATTAGTTAACCACTTGTTTTTTAAAAGGCCCTAAAGCCCTTTTGGTGGCCGGTATGTTCTATTCAAAACTGTTTCGACTAAACTTTTTTTATATTTATATGTATCTGTACTCGTTGGTTTCATAAGTTATAGAGTCAGTCTCAAATACAACTTTGCACAGACGACACGTGTTTTATTATCAAAATCAATATCAAAGTAATTTCAACCCTAACATCCAAACACTCCTGGTGAAATTAGCGGTCTGAAATATACTTACTTTACAACCTACTATCATACCTACCAAATATACATAAAAATCAGACGAGTCGTTTCGGAGGAGTGGAACCACAAACATCGTGATACAAGATTTTATATATATGTCGGATTGTTAGGATTTATTCCGTTAGGCTCGTACATCATGTTGGCAGACGATGGATTTCGTGCAATGAAAATACACTGGGTGCTATACATTGTTTCTATTAAGCTAACTTACTTGAGATTACAACTCAATACAATAACACGGGGCACAATGAATCGGGCACAGTTCCAGGACGTCTGAACTCCAAGTTCTCGCTGTGAGCTGTAAACATCAGGGCTCTGTAGAAGTACGCTGTGGTGTGGTCAGACTTGTATTTAGGTCGCGTGATGTCACCACTGGCGTACTAGCGATTCATTTTAAGTCCGTACCAATGACCGAATCCGACATATAAGATTTAATTGAAGTAGTTCGGTTTGTTTAGACAAAAAGTTAAATCTTTTTGTACGAAATTGTAGTAAAAAAATATACTCTGAACTTGTAACGAAGTAAAGCAATAAACGTAGATTTTTCTTTTTATTGAAGTTCTCCTGGCAACAATCACAAATGTATCCCAAGATGCGAGTCACAGCGACAACGGGCGGGCGGCGGCGGCGGGATTTCGCAACAAACAAAGACTAACTTTAAGCCACTTATAAGTCTAACAGCGCAACTTCAGTTTTAAAACCGTTTGACCTAAAAAATGTCGTCTTTCCGTGGCGGACGGGAGCGATCGGCTGCGACTGGATGCGACGCGGGGCGGCGCGCGGCGGTGGCCGGCGCGCTCCGGTCCGACATTACTTAGCGAAAGTTACGTTTTCCAACGTGCAATTCAGTTAAGTTTGTTGCTACTTGTTTGTTACAGTTGGTTTCTGTTTTACTCTCCCAATTAGCTGGCTCGACTGCGACGAGCCCAGGCTTGCCGACTACCTGTAATGGAGCTCACTGTAAGTAAAGGTGTTCGAAAGCAATGCTCTGGACTCATTCGTTTTCAGTTTGCACGTGTGACACAAACAAACAACAATCGTTACGGGACGATGTGCGGCGACCATCGACATTATTGGTGTACACAAGACAAGTGAGTCACATTGATCGTAATTTGTTAGTTTGACTGTACATATTCGACACTCATATCAGCACAAAACCAATCCGGCACAATGGAGGAATGTGAAAATCTCGGCAAAACGAACTTTCATCCGGCAAAGGATAATCGTAAAGGGATCGACGGGATTGACACGTGAAAAGGTGCGGAGTGGTGACGTCACGCCGACACGACGCGCGACGGCGCACGGTGCAAGCCGTGGCCGAAGCGATTGCGGGACGTAGAAGAAACATTACTAAACCCACTTCTCATGACACAATATGAAGTAGGGAGAACTTTTGTTACGTAACGAAGATTCGTTCACAATCATAACTACATATTAGAATGTCTTAGTCGGGAATTCATAATATACTCATCAGATGTTTTTTTATGTATCAAACATACAAGAAATTGCAAAACAAATTAACAAGCGAATCCGCAGTGGCAGGTGGTGGAGGAAAGTGGGTAGAGGATTGAAAAAAAATGTTATGATACGTTAACGACACTAAAAGTAAGGAAACGGAGCAGATCAGCCAAAGGAGCGCAGGTTAGAGCGTCCTCTTCAGCAGTCATTGACTCGTGGTGGAGTGCGACGCAATACGCGGCTCTCACGCCACGTCTCCTAATAGATCAACTCGCTATACAGGGTGGAAGGGGCACCGACGCGAAAACGGTTCCCACGTATTCAATACATCATTCTGACCAAAAAAAAAAACATCTGTTCCATACATTTTGACCGTGTAGGTATTCCACTTTTGTGGGAAACAGTTGTTTGTTTTTTATTAATAACCGATGAAACATTTCCATGTGGGGGCTCAGAATGATGTACTGAATACGTGGCAACCGTTTTCGTGTCGGTGTCACTTGATCACTTCCACCCGTTTAATGACTCTCAGGTATATAATGTTCCACTCACAATTAGAGAGTGGTTCCTCCGTTATTAAACAGGCGCTAAGTACTCGCTGGCTGAGTGCGTCACAATTGTCCGAAGTTCACTGTCCGAAGAAGGTAACAGGGAAACCAAAAAAAATAATTAAATTATTGTATTTGCGACGTTTGAGGCTTTCAGCACCTGCAGCAGCCGTCCCAGCGCAGCCCACTGTGATAGGAAGATGGGATGGCGCAAAGGTGTCGACGCAAGTTGCGTCCCACACCAAAGGCCTACCCACCTTCCAAGGCATTATGGTCATACCATCTGTGAAATTGGAGTTGAATTGAATTTAGGATTTCAAATTTTGGATCGATCAGACCTGTGGAAGTTGTTTGTATATGTTCATCAATTAGAAAGTGGTGATGATCTTCAGACGGCTGTGCAGATTTCCTTGAAACATGGCTAAGAAAACTCGATTATACACCTTTCAAACAGGAAAAACTTAATGAAAATCGGTGCATCCGTACAGGAGCTAGACACACAGGCGCACAGATGCAAAACGACACACTTCAAACTTATAACACCCCTCTTTTTTGGTCGGGGGTTAAAAAATACCCCTTTGGTTTGCTTTTAAATTTTTAGTTGCCGTTCCTGTCGTAATTTTCAGCTTTATTTTTTTTAGTTTTAGTTTTCAGCTTTGGTTTTTATTAACGTTCCGGGTCGAGCACCATCACAGGGATTTTTTGTTACATTTTCATGGCTCAGTTGTTGTTTCTTCAACACTTGTTCTCACAAGTGGGATTTAGACAATCGAAACGCACTCGAAGCTCTCTTCGTAATATCGTGTACACTTACGAGTAACTAGCAGCAGCGTGAACAATAGCGGCGTCGGCATGTCGCCAGCGCGCGCCCCGCGCCGCACCACCCCGCCTGCACACACAACATGAAAAAAATATTATATTCCCTCACAGTAAGTAACGCTTTCGTATTTTCGCTTTGATATGAAAATATTACGGGGAGAACTAAATAGATGGAACATTGCAAAGGTATGAGGAGGTTTTTTCCCAACAGTGGGACACAATAGGAGAATAAAAAAATAAAAAAAACCTCAGATTGGTTGCCTGTGACTTACAATTTTTTTTTTTTTACATTTTTTACAGTCTATTCTTTTAAGTATAAAGTACCAAATGAACACATTCAGACATAGTGACAAGGTCAGGGTCACGACGAATGGAATAGTTTGAAGAGGTCTATTTCAATTGGAGACTGGGGAAGCAGATACAAAGGAAAAAAAAATAAGCTTGTGTAAAACATAGTTCATTTATTTCCTTTACAAGTTAAACGGTTTCGACAGAGGCTTTCAAGGCGACCTAGTTTTTGCGTCGTCTAGAGGCGAGAATTATCTTAAGTTGGCTTCAATATATCTGCTCAGGGAGTAACTTTACGGAAACCAGGCGTATTGTATAGTTAGTTGTACTGTAAACAGTTTTAAGGCTCTCCTACACAGGCGCGTAATTATCGGTCGATAATACCGGATGCGTTATTGTGAAAATCGTTCGAAAATTCTATTTCGTATTCGTGTTTTTGGCAGGTTTTTCTCTAATGTCAGCAGATTCCTATATATAGAGTATAGATCCCTACCCTACACAATATAATAAATTATTTACATGCCTCTAATAGGGATGTTGACACCATTAAAAAATAATTACAAAACAGCTTCTCTAAAAAAACCACTTTATTTTAGACCTGAAAACTTGATTTATTTTCAGTTTATTGCTAAATTAGATTTTTAGTTGCTTTGAAATCAATAAATAATTGAGTCATTGAGTTGACGAAATAGTGACGTCACAGCGTGTTATTGGCATACACAATTTAAGGGGGAATCGCGTCTTGATAGATCTCTTATAAAGTATGTCAATTGATTGGTGTGTCAACTACCATATTATCATTAATTACTCACTAATTATTATTGACATAGACAAAACCATCCAATTCGTGTATGTGTCTGCCAGCTATATGCAAGCAATGTTTTATCAAAGTAGTCTCTGTACCCCTACCTTAATTTGATTTATATTAAATTATTTACCTTTGTTTTTGGTGTCTTTGTCGGTCATCTTCTATAGCTACTGTTAGTGATGAAAATTCTTCGTCTGATAATTTATTAATTTAATTAGTACAGTATAAACCATTAACACTAAATTAAGTAACTCTTTTACTCGGTCTTCTCACAGAACCACAAACATTCTAACATAATCGTCTTCCATTCATCAGCAAACAAGTCCAGTCCAGGGTTGGTCTCCACGAGCGCGTTAAGCATCGTAAGCATACGCGGTATAGGGTGGATTGTGCAACAAAATGGGACATTAAACAATTTATGCTTTCTAGAGCCATTATTTATTTATTTAAACTTCATGTACAATAGTGGTACTTAGGCGGACTTAATGCCACAAGGCATTCTCTACCAGTCAACCTTTGGGTTAAATAAGAAAATATTGTGATGGGTACAAAATAAAAATCTAAAAAATTACTTCTTGTTTTCGAAATTTTATATACTTATATTGATACTAATTCACATATATAAATAAAATAAACTAATTATTTTATTTACTATTTTTTTTTATTATAATTATTTGGATCAAAGAATTGACACACTTCCGCATGTAAATCCGAGGCGTCGGTGTAGCCATGTATAATTTTAAACGCTCTGTTATTTAGTCAACGGGACTTAAAACGGGGAATTAAAATTCAAACATCCTAAAATAAACTTAGTAGGATACATATATGGGTAATATCCAAACACATGTTTGTACAAGTATCAGAGAAAAGCTTTTTCCACTTTTTCCAGCATGAGTATATAAAAAAAATGTGTTTTATTGCAGGCAAAATACCCATAGACAACAAAAAATAATAAAATGTATCATTAAAAATCATTGAAAAAGCATAAATATTTAAAAATCATTGAATAATCATTACAAAAATCAATAAAAACCATTAAATAAAAAATATCAATAAAATCATTTAAAAAAATAAAATAAAAATAAATATTAAACAGGAGGTATATACAGGTACCCAGTCTTTAAAAATAAAAACATACATTATTTCGTCATTTTTGGTTCCCGCTTAGGTAACCTCGTGAGGATTCCATACACAAGCGCTGGTTTCGAGCTTGCACCGAACTAAAGCGTTGAACAAGCGCCTGATGACTGCCTGATTTTTAAAACCTTGACAGTTAGGTAAAACAAAACCTAAGCGTCTGAAAGATTCTTTAGCCAAGTTTATAATGTGTGTATGAAAGGTCAGTTTGCTATCAAACAGTACACCAAGTTACTGTCGACACTCTGGCTATAGACTCGTTGTTCACACTGTAGTCGTACTGTATAAGACTTCGCATGCGGCCAAAGCTCATAATTTGACATTTAGAGGTGACAAATTCCATTTTTTTTTGTGACGGCCCATTCACTCAAGTCATCGATATCACGCTGTAGAGCTATACAGTCAGACACGGAGTTAACAAATGCATTGCATACATTTACAGATCGGCGTACAGTAAACATTTCGCGGTTTTATTATTAGTGGCAGATCACTTACCATAATCAAGAAGAGCAAGGGACCTAAAATGGAACCCTGACTAACGCCTGATCGTGTATGATATGCATGTCAGTTGTATGAGCCAAGGCGAACAAATTGCAATAATAAATCAATATCCATTTTATAGATTTTTAGAGCGCTCGTAACTGTCGGCATAACCAAATTACGTCCTCAACGTACTACTACTACTAACGAACTCGCAGCTGTGTGTGGGATTGCATGCGTCAATACAAATGTTCTAAGAACTCATATCGGAATATCGCAGGACGGAAAAACGCAAGCGTTCAACTTCTATTGCGTCGTTATTATTGCAGCAGTGTGTAACTTCGTAGCCGTCCTAATACATGATGTGCTAAACACAAATATCGCAATAACTCATCCGGTATTATCGACCGATAATAACGCGCCTGTGTGGGAGAGCCTTTAGGGTTGAGCGCGATGTTTGGGGCAATACGTTATGTTTTGTAATCGTTTGTTCCGGTCCCTCAACAATTTCCTATAGCGCTAGACGGTACACGAAGTCCCCGCAACGCGCGGCCGGTCGAACGGCGCAGGGTGTTCAATTTGTTCAGCAGGTGCTGGTTGCAAGCAAGGCGGCCCTGGGCCCGAGGGCGACCTTATACGAGTTTGTTGCTGCGGCTGCCGCCTCCGGACCAGGGCCGCCCAGCCAGCCCTCCGGCAGGGCAGTGTCGGTTCCTGAAAAGCCTAAGAAGGTGGCCGCCCAGAAAAAGGGCAAGCGGGCTGCGCGGCGAAAGTGCCAGGGCCAGCGGCGAGAGGTTGCGGGAGGTCGAGACCAGTGTCTCGATCCGCGGATAACGCCCTCTTCAAGCCCCCCTAAACGGGTCCAGAGGGACGGTGGACTTGGAAACGTCCGCCAACCCGCCCCCATATAACTGGACCCGAGGTGGTGGCGCGTAGCGGGCGGAGGACATCCATGTGGATTTTCCAACACGGATGAACTCTCTTCAATATTATTTCGTGTCGCGCGAAGATTTGGCAATAAAATATGAAATTGAAAATCAGAAGCATTCCTATCTATAGCAAATTGTGCAATTAGCAGTAGTAATTTCATTCGTTGTCGCAAATTGCAATTCAAGCCCGATCGGGCAGAATAAACGGACTATTGATATATTTTTAATGTGAATATTTGATACATTTCAAATGTCACCGGCTCACCAATGTCGCAGTGGAGGATTTACTGGGAATAAAGTAAAACCTTATGAAGTTACCTGACATGCATGAAGCATAATAACACGGAAAGCGCAGCATTATGACGCTGTAACTTGAGTGTGTAATATTATAGCAGTTGAGAAGTTGTTCAGCGAGCGCGCATCCGGCCGCTCTATGTGCGCTACGAGTTGCTACGTAACGTCGTAGACGCTCGTAGCACTCCGTAGCTCGTAGCAATCGTAGCACATTGTAGCGAATATTATAGGAATGAACAAAATGATGTTGCTATGAAATTAATACAAACACAGTATAATCATTGTGTGAAAACAAAACTATACTACAAAACTTTAAGATCTCACCTTTGGAACATCAATGTATCGCTAGTTTTAGTAACTAGCGATACCTTTGATTTAATTTAATGGCCGTTTTCTAAAAGGCTGATCAAATCCTAATTCTACAAAAAGAGTGCTCGTTAATCTAAACTCATTGAAACTGCTGTGATTACTTAAACAGTAACAGTCAATCACATTCACATAGCGTGAGATTTAAATTCACGGTGAATTCAGTAGCCTTTGAGAACTCAGGGGTGAGCTTGGTGATGTGAATGGAGTTTTCTTATTATTTACCGTGTGGTTACGTAACCTGGTGTCAAAGTTTGTATGCCACCCATGGGCCTTCTGGGACTCCATCATGTCATGTTGTGTCATGGGCTCTGGTTTGGCTTGAATTCGAATGAAGTACTATAACTGTTTGCAGTACTGGTTACTCATCTAGATTTAGTATAGTTTCATCAGCTTCAAAGCTCCGTGGTGGTTGTTTAAGGTCTTGGAAACACTAAAAACTCTGTTTGCCTGTGTACTTTGGAGTCATATTATAATCAAATGAAAGAAGTTGCTTACAGAATTTCACGAAACACTGCGATGTGACGAGCAGAGTAGAGGAAAGCACACTGTTAAATAAGACACGGCCTTCGGTAACAAGCTGTTTATTCGCACTGAGCTTAGAGGCGTACGCACATGACTCGCAGGTAACACATCTATAACTATAGCTATCCACTGACTAACCTAAAATCCCTCCGCGATATTATTATATTCTAAACTAAAATATTACATAACTAGAAGAATTTCCGATAATTGGCTCTATAGCAATATTCCTTAATTTTGGACGAACTTCCGTAACCGTTCGGAGATCAGGCTTAGGATCAGCTGCCTCAGATCCTAGCTCAGCTGCCACCTCTTGGTTCAGCTGCTAGTTCGGGTTATGTTCAGCCGCTGGCTCTCTTATCGGTTCTCTAAGCTCTGAGCTTGCCTCGCTCCACTCTTACTCTTCTCCCGGTGAGTTTTGGCGTTGCTGGCCTGATGCATGAGCACCTTGTGGCAAAAGTTGTTCTCTGTCTATGTTGGAGTCCAAGAGAGCACAATCCATGTCGTTGTCCTGCTGTGCCTTCTGCGATTTTAATTTATATAACTGGTTTTTACATTTTTTAACAGTAATGCTATTCTCTGGTATATACACGTCGTGTAAACTTTTACCAATTTTCTTTTGAACTGTACCCCGGATCCATTTGTTATTGTTACTTCTTTTTACCAATTCTGCATCAATGATTTGTAAGTTAATGTTTCTACTACATTTATAATATTTTGGCTGGTAAGAATTGCTTCTTGCGCACTTTAGTTTGTAAGTTTTGTGACAATAATGAGGAAGACGGTGACACGTCAAGAGTAAATCAAACCTGCAACGCAATTTACGTCCAAGCATTAGTTCGGCCGACGAGCTGTCTGTCGTCGTGTGTTTAGAGTTCCTATATATGTATCTATACATCTAATATCATAGATAAATAGATAAAATAATATCTCAACTGCTATAATATTACACACTCAAGTTACGAGAACAGGATTGCACATATATTCTTTACAGGCTTTTTTAAGTGTTAGGCTATATATTATCAGGGCACACACGGTTGTTTCGGGAGGTACCTGCACCGAATCGGGCGGGAGGAAACGCCCGGGTGTTACCATTGTAAGGATCGCCCGGAGGACACGGTGGTGCACACCGTGGAGGTCTGCTCCGCTTGGGCGGAGCACCGCCGTGTCCTCGTAGCGGCGATTGGCATCGGCGACCTCTCGCGTCCGGTCCTGGTTCAAGCCATGGTCCGGGGCGAAAGGGAATGGGAAGCCGTCACCTCCTTCTGCGAAGCAGTCATGCTAGTGAAGGAGGTGGCGGAACGTGAGAGAGAGAGAACCACACGTCCCAGCCGCCGTGGGAGAAGCACCGGGCGTCGGGGGCCACGTCGTGATGGCTCTCGGCCACCGTAGGCGCGGGCCTGTGGACGGTGAGTAATGGGCTAACTCGCCGTTCGTCCGTCTTATGACGACAGGCCGTGTCGGCGGCGCGTTCGTGTTCCACGCGTGTCTCAAAGAGATGTCAGCAAAAAGGAAGGGGCCGGCACGGGCCGATCCCTGCCGGGGCTACGCGACTATTCGAAAGAGATACCGCGGCCCTGGAACACAAAGGGCAAAGAAGGAACATGGATGGGTTTTAGTCATTCAAAGTTTGACACTCCTTTCCACTCGGCCCAGAGCGGGAGGGGTCATTTGATGATTTCCCATCCGAAAAAAAAATTAAAAAAGGATCAGCTTTGTGTTGATATATCACCCAGGCAGTCAGTCAGTCAGTCAGTTTACCATCTATACATATAAAATTCAAAGTCCTGACTGACTGATATATCAACGCACAGCCCAAACTGCGTGTCCTAGAAAAATGAAATTTTAATGGTGTATTCTTTGTGAAGAGAAGGTATCCACTAAGAAAGAGTTTCGCAATTCCACCTCTAAGAGGGTAAAATGGGGTGTTGAGTTTTCTGTGAAACTTTTTATTCTCGATTGACTTGAAACTTTGTGTACATACTTTTCAGTAAAAAATATGAGAAACATGTATCACAGTTTTTGAAAAATCATTTCCCAATATAAAATTCAAAGTCCTGACTGACAGACAGATATATCAACGCACAGCCTAAACCACTGGTCTTAAAGACATGAAATTTAAAGGATGTAATTCTTTGTGAATAGCAGGTTTCCACTAAGAAAGTGTTTTTCGAAATTCCAACCCTAATAGAGTTAAATGGCGTGTTGAATTTTCTGTGAAACTTTTTACGCTCGGAGTCGATTTACTTGAAAACTTGTGTGCATATCTTATATATAAACTATTATAAATACTGGCAGTTTGAGTACTATAAGCGACCCACCCAGATGTCCTTTCTTTGGTATTGTTCGTCGTGACGTTGAGCTCCTTGAGTTATAAGTCGAGCTCCACGATAAAGTAACTGTCAAGTGCTTGCATTGACTGGACGTATGTAAATTTTTAAACAGTGTAGGCCTTGTAGATTCCTAGAGGTGTGATAACTTTTGTTAACCTCTTATCTTGTTTTCCGTTTTTTTGTGTAGTAAGCAACGACTTATTGTCGGGCCTATGCTGTCCCCCCATACTTGAGTACTAATGCTGTAACATGATAATATTGTAAAATCTAATCATTTTAAAAGAGTAACCATGGAGTTTCTTGCCGGTTCTTCTCCATAGGAAACGACCAACCCGAACCGTGCACCTTTTTGTCGACGTTTCATAAGTGCCCATGTAGGCCTATGTGAAATAAAAATATTTTGATTTTGATTTTGAATACGAAAGTTTGGATCAATGGATGTTTGTTACTCAATCACGCCAGAACGACTGAATAGATCGGGATGAAACTTGGCACAAAAATACATTATAGTCTGGTATAGTATCCATAAGAGTTAATATGCTGGCCCGCAGATTTACACGGTGCGCAGATGGCGTGAAGGTAACTCTTTTCAGAGCTTATTGCACGTCTATGTACTCACACCTGTAGCCTGAGGGCGAATTACACGCAAAAATGCTACAAAACCCGAGTATTTATTGAATTATGGGTTACGTACCTGAATTAAATGAATTTGAATTTGATAGCACATAGATTACTTATTATCTCAGAAGTAGGCAAGATCCCCTGAGGAAATCCCGAACTGCAAGCGGGTGAAGCCGCGGGCATAAGCTAGTTTTATATATAAATATAGATATAGATAGAAGATGACTTCGTAATTCTCTGTATTTCTTCTATATTTTTATTGTCTGTGCCGTAAGCTTTTCTGCCGACGTCATTACACAAAAACTTTCATCCCACATTTTACCCTTTTTAGAGTAAAATTTTTACAAACTTTGAATGGCGTATTTATTTATATCTAACTAATCAAAAAATAGGATGACGTAAAAAACGACGGAAAAAAACTTTCATCCCCTAATCAACCCTTTATAGCCCTTTTCTTGCATTATAAAGTAGCCTATGTCCTTTCGCAGGCTCTAGACTATCTCTGTACCAAATTTTATTTAAATTGGTTCAGTAGTTTAGGCGTGATTGCGTAACACACAGATAGAGTTACTTTCGCATTTATAATATAAAATAAAAATAATATAACATAAGCTTATAAACTGTCATGGTCACTAACATTATCATTAACACTAGAAACGGGATATTGACAGTGGACATGGTAAATATCCCGTTTCTATTGTTAATGATAATATATAATATAATATATAAATATGTTATAGAAGTTTACATAGATACATAGACCAACTGAACATAACAATAGAAATAACGATACTACAAAAATAAGCAGCCATACACACATCCACCATACTCAGTAAGGTATTGGGAGGCAACGTGATTGTTAACCGTAGACCGAGCACACAAGAGGCCACATCAGACATACAACAAACATCACACACAGTGGACTCACAGCAGTTATCCATCACACAACGTTCATATCTCACACACACGCAGACAGTGCGTGCTGTATGTACCGTGTGCTTATGTTTTAGCGAATACATTATTATTTTATTTTTGTCCAAAAGCCTCGACCAACACGAAGGCTTGATTCAGAAAGCATAACTTCTGGACACGGCGCGTATTGTTAGGAGGTTCCTCTCTCAAGAGCCCTGACCACCGGTAGCCTGGACCCTGTTCCCGATGCTAGTGGGCTACTATTTTTATATTTTTGAGTGTTTGTATATATATTACTTTAATATGTGAATATTTTGAAATGTATTGAATGTGTATATTAACAAATAAATGAAAATAATTATTAGTTTAATATTAATGATGGAAAACTAAATAAGTCGGACCATCACCATCGATCCGAAAGATGAAGAAGAATTAATAATTAGCCAATTTCAAAGTTTGTCTTGATACCCTAGGCTCGAATTGATATTTTGAACTTAAGAAAAATAAATTAATCATTGAATTAAAGGCATTTGTTAATAACTGCAATATCTAAACTAGGTATTCATACAACGTAAAGCTGTTAACTAACTGCTAAATATATAATTACTAAACAAACATACCACAAGAGCAATCCAATTCAGTGAACAACCTGTCACATGGCACGCACTTGTAACGGTCACGAACAACTTCGAACACAACACAAGAAACTAGTAAACTGTTGTCTGAGCGCAACAGTCCGCGCGGCAAGTTACGCGGGGAGTGGCGCGGAGCGGCGGAGGGGACACGTCGCGCTCGCTCGCCGGTCCAGCGCCGAGTGCGGCCAGCAACGCGCGCTCCAACGGGCTACGTGCCACCTCGCGGGTAATTACCCAGTCCCCACCAATTGTATCGCGTTATTGGCTGTTAAATGATTTAATCAAGTCGTAATCACTGCCCGCAGGTATCTACTGAACAAAGAGATACACAATTGCTACGAAGTTGCTACGACATTGCTGCACTATGTTGCTACGTGAGTTGTATACCACAGTTTGTGCTATGGCGCTCAATACGGGATAAGACAATAGATTGGAAACAATAGTGTGATCATTACATTTGTTGTTATTTGTGTCACCTAAGTACCTCCACCGCTGACTGCATACTTGAATTATTTGTTGTTTATCTTGGTGCACTACTCTCATCGTTGTAAAACTTGACTTGTTATTGATTTACTTTTGTTCCTATGGTATTATTATCGCGCAATAAGTAGTCACTTAAGGCAGATAACGATGATGATTCGTACGAATTGAAGTCTTCCAAAAGATAATTTCAGCTGAGCAGACAGAGAACCAGAGTAACTTGCGCACAACTTGTGTTGTCGGATAGGATTAAGTGGCATCGACGACATGCAGTGCCCTCTCACAGAGAGGATGCCTGCGTCCCAGCAATGGGAACATTATAGGTTGATCGTGCTCATGCCTGACATCATCACCAGAAAAGAATGAGTTGTTCACACTGAGCACACGTGCACAGCGCACAGCGCGCTCGCCAGGTGTGCGGTGCGCTAACATCTCCATCATCACTCTCTCGTGCAGCCACCACACGTCATGCTGCCCACATTTGTCGATCGAATACAAACCTTCATTCTAGAGACTAGCTCTCATAAATATATATATAGATTAACAGTGTTATTTTTGTATCCAGTTCTACTTATATTATTAATGATCAAGGCAATATATTTAACTAGTCACACCAAATTCTCAATTACTCGCTGTTAGTGTTGTATTCAATTATAAATTCTAATAAAATGAAGCTCGTAAATAAGCGTTATAAATATTTAAATTGAAAGACGCTCTGCGTCTCAGGGCAAGTGCCGGCGGCGCGGGCAGGCGCAGGCAGGTGCGGGCGGACGGGCCGGCGTGCCTTCAAGTGTTCTCTCATTTCACTGTAACACTAACAAACTTAAAAAAAATGTAAAACGTTATCAAAATGAGAAGACAGACGACAGCGGGTGCGGGGGTGGGGAGGGTGAGGGAGAGCCGGGCGCGGAACGCGAGGGGAGGCTTCACGCGGAGACGTCGTCCCTCGAGCGTGAAGATACCTGATGAAAAGAAAATGAAACCGAGATGATACAGCGCAGGCACTGTGCGGACTGACGACTCGCGACACGACACTATTCTTGCTAAACTTTTTTATTTTACATAAAAACTCTATGGACTCTTTATTTTATAATTTTAACGAGACGCCCTGCAGCTTAGAATGGTGTGCAGCCTCCATGAAACACTAGGACGTGCGGTGAGGGGCGGGGGCTGTTCAAGGGGGGGGGGGGGCATAGGTGGCAGGGGCAATAGAAATTGTAGCGACAACTTGGTTGTCTGCTGAAAGTCCTCGCTAGTTTACGAACATTCGCGAAACGAAATATTATGTAGAAAATATTACTTACGAAACTATGTATCAGTCGTTGGAATCTAAAGTCACTGATACTGGCTGCTGAACTAATAGACCGTTGGGTGTTACTGCTGAATATCTCGTGAATTGTAAATGTTCGCTATCAACTTCCTTGAGAGAACTTGCCTAACTTCTTGAATGCTTTGACCACGCGACGCGATGCTTACCGACGCGGGATCGCGCGCTCACAGTTGAATTTTGGCCGCGCGATTCCACAAATGCACTTTGAAGTTAGGTACACTTGGCAGAGCACTGTTGGTGGAAGTATATCGATGAAGTGACAATTTCCGAGAGTCTCTTAAATAGTAATCGGCATTCATAGACCTTGTCGAGTGTGTTAAGAATGAATGTCTTTGTCTCAGAATCCTCCACATTGTAGGTGTGTCCAATGTGGACGACGAGAATCAGATATTCACATTCACAGAACAGTACCGTACAGATCTATCAAATAATATAGAAACATATCAATGTTCCCCTCTTCGCGCATGAGCCTAAATTCAAATAGCCCCTACGTTGTGTCCATAAAAATATTTAATAAACTACCACATGCAATAAAAAATGAAACTAGCGATACAACTTTTATGAATAAACTCAAACAATTATTATTATTTAAAAAAGCATACTACACAATAAACGAATACATACAAGCAAATATATTTAACACAAACAGTCACCATACATTGTTAGTCGTTTATAATTCACACTCTTAAATACATAGATGATTATTATTTTATTATTATAAAATATGTTTAATGTAATCTTACCAAATAATTATTATGTTATAAGTTTATAACAGACCTCAAGAAAATTCATGTTAAAGCACATTATTTTTTTAAATTGTAAATTGATTCCTATTAATTTTATTTCACCCATACATTTTATATTTTTTATCTTGACACATTATGGAATGCATATAAAAATTATTATAATAAATAAATCATCATCACCATCAGCCTATTAGCAGTCCACTGCTGGACATAGGCCTCCTCAATCGCACGCCATTAAACTCGATTCTCAGTAACTCTCCTCCAGTTGCTACCAGCCACCCCGCGAAGATCGTGACTCCACCGAGCCTGAGGGCGTCCCACCTTACGTTTGCCAATTCGCGGTCTCTATTCAAGAACACGTCTACCCCAACCGTCATCGGTCCTACGGCTAATATGAACGGGCCATTGCCACTTCAGCTTAATTATTCTGTCGGCTCTGTCAACAACTCTGGTTCTCAGTCGGATCACCTCATTCTGGATGCGATCCCTCCGAGAGAATCTAAGCATAGCCCGTTCCATAGCTCACTGAGCGACCTTAAATTTATGAACCAGCCGTACCATCAGTGTCCACGTTTCGGCTCCTTAAGTCATTACAGACAGGACGCACTGATTGAAGACCTTAGTCTTTTGGCTCTGTGGAATAGCAACGAGAAGATCCGGCAAAGCTTCCCAAATGCTGCCCAGCTCAGCTGGATTCTTCTGTTAGCCTCTCTCTCAAAGTTGTTCTTACCGAACTGCAGAGTTTGCCCGAGGTAAACGTATTCTCGAACAACCTCGAGAGGACCGCCATTAACAACAATTGGTCCTGGGGTGACGTGTTCATTGAACATGACCTGGGTTTTGTCCAAGTTCACCCTGAGACCAATGCGTATTGAAGAATCAACTAGGCCATCCAGCATCTGCTGCAAGTCGTGCAGCGATTCAGCCAGTATGACGATGTCATCTGCAAATCTCAAGTGAGAGATGTACTCGCCGTTGATGTTAATGCTTCCTTCTCATTTTAGCGTCTTAAACACATTCTCCAGTGCGTTGGTGCATAATTTCGGGGAAATTACGTCCCCTTGGCTCACCCCCCAACGCAATGGGATATGCTCCGTTTATTAGTTTTGAGTTTGGACGGTCATTGTGGTGACCTCATACAGACTTCTCAACACTTGGATGTATCGCCAGACGACTTGGAATCGCTGCAGAGACTCTAGAACTGACCAGGTCTCGACAGAGTTTAAAACCTTCTCATAGTCCACAAACGTGTGTGGACGTGGTCTGAGGTGCTGTATCCTCCTCGAAACCCGGCCTGCTCCGGTGGCTGGAAGTCGTCGAGTCTTCACGATAAACGATTCGTAACGACTCTTGAAAACAGCTTATACACGTGGCTAAGGAGCGAAATGGGTCTGTAATTATTTAATAAGGTCTTATTTCCCTTTTTAAAGAAAATAATGGCCATAGAAGTTTTCGACGTCGGAAATAATCTCCGACTTCAAAACGTCGATATCCCCACTAGATTTGGTCAATATCGTCAGGTGGTTCCGTCCAAGTGATTGGACGAACACTTTCGACCCCCGATTTTGTTCAATCGCTTTTTCTATTGAGCATGTGTTGGAGCATCGAAAGCATCGTATCAATTTCCTAATTATTTAATTAAGTGCCTGTAGTTCTGACGAAGTGATGGATAGGTTTTCACGTCGATCCGTCATAAGCTCTAGAGTGTCCTCCGAAAGTTTGGACTTCTTGTCCGTACGCCGCTTTTTACAAAAACGCGTCCCTTCCTCCCTGAGGTTTTACACCATTGCGGCCGCGAATCGGTTCTCCAGATCTGACTTTAAGTCAGATCTGGAGAACCGATTCAGACCCTAGCATGGCATTTTTAACAAAATCTAAACGGCTTCAAATGGGACGTTCATCAAACGGATTCGCTCCAGCTTGAAATTAAAATATTCAAACAAGTCTGTGATTACTACCGGTGTTGAACCTGTTGATCACCGAGACATCTCTGAATGTATGCTTTTTATCCGCTATGATGAAGTCTATCTCATTTTCCGTCATAATGTCGGGGCTTTGCCACGTCCACTTCCTTTGGGGCGTTTTCTTAAAGAAAGAATTCATCACGAAAAGCCCCTCCTTCTTAAGGAATTTGACAAGTATTTGCCCCCTATGATTACTGCTGCCATACCGGTAGGATCCTATTACCGATTCACTGCAATTTTGTGCTCCTCCTTTATCGTTAAAAACCCCCATGACAACGTTGTAGTGATTCTTAGTAGTGGAGTGCAAGGCCTTGGAAATGTCCTCAAACATTTCCTCCGCCACGTCGTCCGAATGTACCGAGATCGGTGGGTGGTTCACGCAACAGTGAACTGAACAGCCTTGAGGCTATACCTATCAGTTAGCTTCGCTATGAGATACGCTACCCTGTTCAAGACACTAGACACTTCTACCACATTGTCACAAAAGGACTTGTGCACCAGGAACCCGACTCCGGCTTGGGATAGCTAGTCTCCCTCTCGAAAATACATCAGGTGCCCCGATGCTTTTATTCAAGCTTTATTTCTTTATTTTACAAACATGTAAAACACTGGCTAGTAGGCGTGTATTAAAATTTCATGACAGTGACACAGTACGAGTATTATGACATGCACCCTGTAAGGCACTGCAAATGTTATATATCATAGTATTAAATTACATAATTCTAATATTGACTCTAATTATTATTACAATTTATTTCATAAATTCTACTAAACATTAATAAAATGAATCACTATTATCAATCGTTATTGTGTCCTCCCCCTCTCATCAGACTTCACTCAACCCAAGAATGTCTTTTTCGAGTTCTTCCTCCAGCTGCACTAGGTGTTCGTCGAGCCGTAGCGTGCGTCCATTATACGTCGCCAACATCAGTTGGGTTTGGCGGCCATTCGTAACCCGGGGATTCTTAACACCCTCTACCTTGCCGTTACCGTGACCGCCGCCAAAAACAGGAATAGCAAGACCGCCGGGAACTGGGGGCCGTGGTTGATGGTGGCTTGCCATTTAAGGGGTTTGCCCATAATCGCCAGGCTGGGCTTGCGGGTAGGCGATCGCCGATCACAACTCCTCACACTAGTGACGCTGCTGCCCGTCGTTAGTCTGCGCTATTTAGCTGCGAATATTTCTTTGGAAATGGTTAAAGCGCCATTTATCGGTCGTCAGAGCCTCGTTTGTTGTTCTGCAGGATGCACCACGAGCAGGTGAGGATGACTAGGGGCATTGAGATGGTAGGTGTGCTTCCTAACGCCCCTAATTAAATATAATTGCATTAATATTTGAGACTGGTATAAATCAAATGATTTAAATTAATTAAGTTCAGATCGTAAGCTTAATTTTAATGTTATAGTACCTCACGGTACTCCTGATGCAGTATGTCCGCGATAAGTTCTGCCGCCGCGACGTGACACTACAATATAATCCATCCGAAAGTTCATTCCTTCCAACACAAAAGAAAGTAATCAACAGGAAGGGGCTCCGCGCTAAACATCGCTGTATCTGTGACGCAAACAGACAGACGTACTGTACACTGCCGGCTGCTGACAGATTCCGCGTCTGTTGTTACGCATTTGTTATGTTTGCGGAATTTAAGCGCTGTATGTTTTACGACAATCTTAATTGTATCGCCGTGCACTCGGTCGTGTAAAAACGCTATGCCGAGAAAGGTTTTCAGACGGTTGTGCAGCGCAACGCGGCGTGGTACCGTGCGGTGGGTGAAAGCAGACATATCACAGGTTTATTATCGTGATAAGTAATAAGCCGAGCAGTGTGTCAGCAAATATTCACGGCGGCCCTGAGAAACAACTGCAATGATCACTATAGACGCATACACGACAAAATACATTAAAATATTCAGTCATTAGTACAAGGACGAAGTTTGTGCTACTCTTAAGTTTTTTAGTCTTAAATGATAACATTATACGCATTTAAAAGAAAAAAATAAAAAATCCAATGATTTAATAGTTAACGTAGCATAACGTTAATGTTTTGCTAGCTTAACCGGTATTTTTGTGGTAACGGTAAAAGTCCCTGTCCGCAGCGCATCATCTGTTAACCTTCGGCCTGTCGCACATTTTTAATAACGCGATTCGTCGCGTGGGGTTCCTTAAAACCTCAAGTATAAAACGCCGCAAAGGAGGGTAATGTGTTTTTGCTATAGTGAGCTATTGTAAGCCGTGCGGCGTGCGCATGTTATAGAAAGCAAGCCAGATATTTTCGTTTCGTCTTTGGTCTGTGGATGCGTGATCCAAGTTAAGCAACGGTTGCCGAGGTCTGTCTGTGGATGGGTGGTCATGATGATGATGATGATGATGATGATGATGATGACGATGATGGCGATGATGGTTTTTTTTTTAATTCCTTCACTACTTAATCGAAAGGAACTTCGTTCCATCCGGGTGTCCCTTGACACCTCTCTAGTTTTTTTATGTGTATATATTTGTATGTATGTTTATTTTTTATAGATCTATTTTTGTCTTAAGTTAAATTTCCTTGTTTTGTCTTTTCTACACACTGTCTAAGTACATTTCTAATCCATCTTTCCTCTCGCAGGTCTGCTGGAAGAAATTTCTTATGAAATAAGCAGTACCTTTGTGCTCTTCTATGTTAATATATTGTCCTGTTAAGTATCTGTGTGTACATAAATAAATAAACTAAATTTAGGAACGTAAATTTCTCTCTTTGAGATCATTAAAATTTCACAGATTTTATTTTTTAATGCCATTAAATCAAAAAACTTTAATTTATATTATATCTATATTAGATCACACTAGAATAATTTACATTTTAACATAAAAATAGGATCGCACCAACAAAAAATACAACTTTTAACAAACTAAATCAGACTAATTTTCCGTTTAGACACAGTTTGATACTGGTTTGCTAGGTACGTGTCGGCGGCATATTATGTTACCCTTGCAAAAGTGGTAGACAGATTTGAATTTTCTATCTGTTCATCAAGGGCAACGAATGCAGCGCTTTCTCATAAGAACGATGTCGTCTCCATCAGGTTCAATACTCTGAAGCGGGGAGGTATGAATCACCTTAATTAATCTGTTTCAATTCCCGAGGCAAAGGAGAAATAGTGGCTCGCGGTTGCAATTGAGGACGACACAATCTAATGCTAGTGTTTTCAAGAAAAACTTGCGTTTAAATCAATAAAAAAAATGAATGAAATACATGTTACAAAATAAATTCACCCTACATTTTCATTTCATTCAAGGGTTCGTCGCGTGCGGTCTCTTAAGGCCCATGCGCACAAAACATGTCTATATCTTACTGCGCTGGCGCGCGAACTCAAATTAGCGGCTATACACGCCAATTTCAGAGGGTACACCGTGGGATAATTTTAAATGTGTTTATTTTTTCATATTTTTAACACCTAGTATTTCAAAGACGAGCGTGTAGTATCGCCAGCTCGCTGCTCGCCACTCGCCACTCGCGGCGCCACATTCACGTTACATCGGTTATTCCAGGCGACACTCTCTCCGCGTCGTTAAGTAAAAGGAGCCATTTGACCAAAAGAAATTACCAATTCGGGGGAAGAGCGCACCACTCCCGTACACTTACTAATTCTATTTCGGTACGTATATAAATTGGTGTCCGTGTTCTTAATGAAAGCGTTCACGAATGACAGCAGCGGCAGCGGGCGGGAGCAAGTTTGGGAGCGAGCGGAGCGGGGTGCGAGCGCAGCGGGGCGCGAGCGGAGCGGCCCGCGCCGTCCGCGTCGGTCGGGGCTCGTAATGTTATTTAGCGTGAGTGCGCGCTCGGCAAGTGGCCGCTATTCACCGCTCGTGAACCTACCTGTTGTGTACGTAATGGTTTTAGTCGGCTCTTTGTGTTTGTTAATGGATGAAATGATAGCAAAAAAACACGCTGGAGTGCCGAGTGGCGCGGGCTCCAATGGACGTCCTCGCGGAATCAAAACTAGCGATTCACATGGCGACGCTCGCCCGCTACATAACTCCAGCTTTAGGGTTTACACAGCTTAGTAGAAGAAAAGTGAAAAGAAGAAGAAAAGAAAAGTGTCGGTATAATATTTTGTATCTATATCTACATCAGTAGACCGTGCGTGTTTTTATATCAAACATTAATTTCTAATCTATACATAATATAAACAAAGAAATAAAATTGAACTGTCTGTTTGTAATTTCAAAATAACAGCTTCTAACTGAATGCAGAATTATGCAATAATGTAGGTACGGTACTAATAACAGAAAAACCATATTTAAATTTTTTGTCTATTGGTCTGTCTATTTGTTCCGGCTAATCTCCAAAACGGCTGGACTGCCTTGATGAGATTTTTACAGGCAGGTAGCTGATGTATCTTTTAGTTAGTAAAAAAAAGAATAATGGTTCCGTGCAAAAAAATTAAAACCCTTGAAATTGTTAACAAAATCCGATTCAAATAGGGAAGTAATATTTTTATAATGAATTCAAAACAGAGAGGTTTGGAAGGAGAAAAGGGACGCCTTTGCTCACCAGTGGGACACGTGACCGGCTATGAATATACATCTCAACAGTAACAGCTAGTCATATAGGAATAAATGAACAGAAGGTGAGGTGAAGGGGACCGCAGACATCAATACGGCCTGCTCAGTATGTTCAAGGTACACCACACTGCGGCGCCGTGTTACTATGTTCCGCGGTATAAAAACGCTCGTCGCCTGCGGCTGTTGTTGGAGCGATCCTAAACCAACAGCGCATTTCACAACAACTGGACTGCGTAGTAGCGCTGAAACAACGTAGGTGTCTGTTTGTTTTATCTAGCTACGTGTGTCCAAACTTTTAACTAATTTGTACTATGTTGAAGGTCCGTGCGTCCATACGTCGAACATTGATCACTAACAACAACTAAGTGAACGTGTAGCTTGAGTGTTGTAACGCGGATGACTCCAGAGCACTTCTGATGAATTTCGTGAGGCTTAACAGAGAAAAAGGAACTACCCATCCGCGTTTAAACAACAATTATTGGATTGGTCATTTATTATTGTTTTTTGTTTTTCTACTTTCGGGAGCACTTCCATCCGTCTGTCGTTTGGATATGTCTCTCATAACCGTGACACAACGGGCAACAACATACCGGATTGGCGATCAATAATATCGATCATTCTATCTATGTAAATATTATAAGATATAATATTTACTTTGCATTAAACAGCACACAATTTTGCCTTCCGTTCAATGTTCATATTATCAGACAGCTGACAGACAAACAGACACCAGAGCCTCGCTGTTTATCAATGAGTGTGTGTATGTGAGTGGTGCATGCAACACGTGCGTAAAACGCACCACACGCCCGCACGGCGCACGCTCTGTATAAAACGTCCAAGCTATGTGAAGTGTCGCTGCATTTCCTAACATTATCATTTGTATGTTTCATTTTCTGATTTAGATTTAGATTCCATAGTTATGATGTGTTTGTGTGGCACAAGGTGAGAGTTTAGTGCAGCCTTTTGCAAAGTTATGATTTCTGAGAAATAATTTATTACGCCACAAGAGAGGCATTACTGTTGGCAATGTAAGAGGAACTTACTTCAATCAATTGCAAAGATTAAAGTACTCAGTTATATTTAGGAGTTTTATTCATCAATGAAGTAAATTATAAATTGCTTTTAAGTTAAAGCGCGAAGTTAGTAAGAGATAAAATCAGTGGCTCCTAAAAGGTCTTGGATCAGTAAAATGATCCGCTAAGCGGTATTTATTCAAAGATCGTCTGATACGTCGGCGGAGGTAACTCCGTTTGAGTAAGACTTTGGAAGTAGAGGCGATAGTATCAAAGTGCCGGGCGCGGTCAGAGGATCACTGGCTGGAGACGCGCCCCGCACGCCGCGCCCCGCATCCCGCGCTCCGCACCGCGCTGGTGAAAGGAAATCGCTCTTTTATACTGTTTCGTGGAATCAAATAATTGATGAAATCATAAATTGATGTTTATTTCTTAGGCCACATTTGTGTAGTTTCAATAACTATAACGTTCATCCATCGTTTAGTTGTAAGAACTGTCTGCTATTTTCTCATTCACAAACCATTGCCACTTGTAAATCTGCCATCGCGTTAATCTTATCTTACTACTATTATAAATGCGAAAGTTTAAATGGATAAACTTATACTGTCACTTCTGTGATTGTTCGTGATTGTTCAGTGTTTGGATGAATGTTTGTTACTCAATCACGTTAGAACAGCTGAACCAATCTGGAAGAAATGGCACAGAGATAGGTTATAGGTTATGTCTGGAATAGCACTATAATGACTTAGGGCGATGAGCAATATTGCATTATTTATTATGTCCATATTCCAATATCGCTTTAGAGTATCACCGAGTATTTAACAGTGAAAGTGGTGTTAAAGTGACAATATCACGTTTCAAATGAAAATGTATAACTTTTTTCTTTGTGTCAATAAAATTATTTATTATTATTATTATTTCCTTTATTTATTTTTAGACATATTAAGTACATTTTTAAATTATTATTTTTATTTTAATTATTATTATTTTTACATTATTATTATTAATATCGCTTGGACTCCAACTGTACCCAGAAAAGTGAAAAAGTGATCTAAAAGTGACGTGTAATTAGTGCTTTAAAAAGTAGTATTCCCGTTTGAGCACCTATTTTTAGGGCACAGGTGCAACAAATCCTTATTTAAAATACAGTTTAAAACATTCAAAACAATATCTCAACAAAAGGGGATCGTAAACTACTTAAAAATAACCAAAACACTGTGTCTAAAACGTGCAGCAAATCAAGTTTGACAATGTGAAAATTTTCGCAGCATGAGTCACGACTGTATGAAGTTTGAAAAAGAGTAGAAATAACAAGAGACACTTTTTCACTGTCTTAAGTATCGTTTAATTGGCGAAGTACGAGCACAGCCGACATTCAAACCGTGTAAACGAGGTGCGGCGGGTTCGATTCCACTATAGTACTCTCTTTTTGGCCATCATAACATTTGCAACAATATTTTGTTTGACTTGATTAGGCATAAGTAAGCAACGGTTGGTCTGTCTGTGGATGGGTGATCAAGGATAAGCAACGACTGCCAAGGTCTGTCTGTGGATGGGTGATCCAAGTTAAGCAACGGTTGGTCTGTGGATGGGTGATCAAGGTTAAGCAACGACTGCCAAGGTCTGTCTGTGGATGGGTGATCCAAGTTAAGCAACGACTGCCAAGGTCTGTCTGTGGATGGGTGATCCAAGTTAAGCAACGGTTGCCGAGGTTTGTCTGTGGATGGGTGATCAAGGTTAAGCAACGACTGCCAAGGTCTGTCTGTGGATGGGTGATCCAAGTTAAGCAACGGTTGCCAAGGTTGGTCTGTGGATGGGTGATCAAGGTTAAGCAACGACTGCCAAGGAACTTCGTTCCATCCGGGTGTCCCTTGACACCTCTCATGTTTTTAATTTATTTATTTATGTACACACAGATACTTAACAGGACAATAATATACATGAACAATGCTAAACTTTAGAAGTGCGTGAATTACAAGCAAAAATTACTTTCGATCACATAGATGCTACAAGATTATTAAAGGATATACTTGTGATACAGAAAGACCTAAGATTAATAAAGGACACATATGTGTCATTAGATCAACTGCAAGAGGTAAAACAAGACCTGATAAACCTGAAACAAGCATCTCTGGTCAATAATTATGAGTGCATAAATATAAATAAAAATCGTGGCGGTGGCGGTATGTCTAACAGCTGTTTTATGGACAGCGGACCGTTGGACCTACCCGACATTGAAGAAAATAGCATGACTCATGACACAGCTGTGAGTATAGTACCGGATAAAACTTGCATGGGGGCAACTGTGTCGCGCGCACGCATCGAGTGTGGCACTGTCCCGCTCACACAAGTGCGATCCTATAATGAGGCGCAGCAAGTGGAGGCCAGTTGTGGCACCGCGGTTTCGAACTTCGAAAGCCCGCCTGCACCTGAGCTGCGACCGGGCCTCACTACGGACACGGGCGCATGTATGAATCATCAGACGGCATCTACACCGGTAAATCATAAAACATTAGCGCGTATTGTCGCTAAAGATGGAAAATGGAAGGATAAGAAGCAGGCGGAGGAATGGACTCTGGTACAGCGAAAAAGGTTGAGGAATCACCATACTATTGAAGGCAAAGCTCTTAACAATCCTAGCGAAAAATTTAAGGCCGCAGATATTAGAATACCCTTGTTTTTAAACAATGTTGTTAAAAGTACCTCGGAAAGTGATATACTTGCTTATTACTTACATATTAAATAAAACGCAGGTTAAGGTATCTTTGCAAAGAATCAACGCGAAGATACCGCGACAATATAATGCGTACAAAATATGCGTTCCAAGACCAAAGCTTACACTTTTCTTAGAAAGTAGTTTATGGCCGGAAGGCGTTTCTGTTAGAAGGTTTGTGGAATATAAAATATTGATGGTAGACAGATCACAAATGAAAATAAATAATACGACTTTTGTCAGTTTCAATTGTCGGTCAATAACAAGATCAATTGACTGTGTCAGATCGTTATGTCGAACAGCTGATATAGTGGCGTTACAAGAATCATGGCTAATGCCCCATGACATCTCATATCTAGGGGGGATAGACCAGGATTTCTCTTATACTGGCAAATCAGCGGTGGATACGTCGGCGGGGATGTTACGGGGCAGGCCGTATGGCGGCGTGGCTATACTGTGGCGCAAGAGTGTGTACCCGTGCGTGTCTGTAGTTGAATGCGAAAGTGTGAGACTCACAGCCATTAAAGTAGTGCTTGACGATCGTCAGTTTTTAGTGTTTTCGGTTTATATGCCGACGGATGCTACGGATAATATGGCCGATTTTACGGACTGTCTGAGTGAGATTAGTGCAGTGATAGACAGCTGTGGAGTAGAAACGGTCTTCATACTAGGAGATTTTAATGCTCACCCGAGTGCATCGTTCGGTAAGCATCTTTTGAATTTTTGTGCAGAACAGCGTTGGGTATGTGCGGATATTGACTTTTTGGGACTACTATCGGACTCGTACACATACATTAGTGACGTTCATGGTACTAGGTCATGGTTAGATCACATTGTTGTGACGGAAGCTGCGAGGCGGTCAATTATAAAATGTTAACATTAAATGTAATGTCTCGTGGTCTGATCATTTTCCTATTGAGCTAATATGTGACATCAGTACTCTAAAACCAAAAGTAAAACATGCCAAGACTGTACAGAACAGTGTGGTTTGGGGTGTTAGGGATTTGTCGCAATTAAAACAATACGAACAAGAATGTACACTCAAACTACGTGACGTAGATTTTCCCCCGGAGTTTAGAAAATGTGCAGATGTATTTTGTAGCAATTTAGAACATAGAGGTATTATAGACAAAATGTATAATAATGTAGTTAATATTTTACAAAATGCAGCATCAAATTGCTGTAAGAGAAAATTAAATAGTTTTCAAAAGAAAAAGACCTATGTTACTGGCTGGAACAAAGAACAATGGCAAATCTCCTTACTTTAAATTGTCTGGAATTAAATTGAAGCATCCCGTAGTAAAAAATATGTCTAAAGATTCGGCGTCAGTAGCAGAATCTACAAGCGAGTCTATTTTGATTCGGAAAAGCCGGAAAACAAAGATATCGGAGTTTGAATTTTTAGGTTATGAATGATGTGAACACGACTATTATAGGATTTATAACTTAATAGGTATGATAAAATGATACCAAACAAAAACTAATATTACGGACAAATGGAGTAATCAGTCCATAAACAGTCCAGGTCGGGTAGAAATTAATAGTAAACCGAATAAACACACAAAACACGAACGAAATGGAATACGCAGAGGAATTCTGTAGCATCCAACTGTCAATCGGTCACTGTCAAAGACAAAAGTAGAGCTGTACAATTAAAATCGATTTAATGTAAAATCGATACAATGTTGAATCGATCCTATGCTCCTTTTTTAGATTTAAAAGTAATATTACATAAAGATCAAATCAGGTTGATTAGAGATAGAATAACTGCATTTCAATAATTATTTTAATAATTCAACCAACCCTAGAATGATCAATTGAATCGATCGTTCATTTAAATCGGTACAGATAATAACATTCATAATGATTGTATGTGTAACACCACTATAATATGAAAACAATTCGCGTATCTCGTTCCGAAGCAGTTGATATACTTTTATTAATATAAATTAACTCCGGCTTTTAAGAAATAAAGTGAATAATTGAAAAATCATAAAAAAATAATTAAATTTGTTTCGTTTTTGTGATATTTACGGTCGCTAAAATATAACCAGACAAATTTCTGCCCTTCTTCTTTGTGAAAACGGCTCATGGTGACGCTCGACTCTGGTTTCAGGAGTGGGTTGCAAATGGGAAACCCACATCTGGTCCTCTTTTTGAAAATATGCGTAAATCGCGTGCTACGTTTAAATCAAAGCTTAAATGGTGCCAGAACAACCAGACTCAAATAAAAATGGATATTTTGGCATCACAACACACAGCTAAGAATTTCGGCCAATTTTGGAAGGAAACCGGTAAACTGAGTCCAGGGTCGGGTGTTCCAGTGAGCGTCGAGGGTAGTAGTGAGCCCGAACAGATTGCCAGCCTGTTTAAGGAGCACTTTAAGGTCTGCTCGCCTTTGTATACCGGGAACAAAGGAACTGAGTCAGATGAGGCCCGTACCGGGGGCACGATCGTACGAATTACATGTAAGGATGTCGCACAGGGGCTGCGGGACTGTTCGAAAGAGATACCGCGGCCCTGGAACATAAAGGGCCAATGAAGGAACATGGGTGGTTTTTAGTCAGTAAGAGTCTGACACTCCCTTCCGCTCCGCCCAGAGCGGGAGGAGTCATTTGATGATTTCACACCCCCAAAAAAAAAAAAAAAAAAAAAAGGATGTCCCACAGGCGGTGAAGGGCATGAAACGTGGAAAATCCCCTGGCCATGACTCTTTGAGTATTGAACACCTGCAATATGCAGGCGGTCACTTGC
Organism: Eurois occulta; assembly: GCA_950022335.1. NCBI lineage: Eukaryota > Metazoa > Arthropoda > Insecta > Lepidoptera > Noctuidae > Eurois > Eurois occulta. The sequence continues at coordinate 23,044,708 of OX465479.1, read as the reverse complement.
CAAGGGTGCTGGCCATGCTTTTCACCTTCTGCGTAGGTCACTCATACTTGCCTGATGCATTGATGAGAACCGTAGTTGTGCCTATTATTAAGAACAAGACAGGGGACGCGTCTAGCTTGAGTAATCCGGTTTACGCCTGTTTTCTAGACCTGTCGAAAGCATTCGACCTGGTGGTGTATGACAGGCTATGGCAGAAGCTGTCGAATGAGACCGAACTTCCTGATGAATTCACATCGCTCCTTAAATATTGGTATGGCAATCAGCGTAACTATGTCAGGTGGGCGGGATCACTGTCGGATGCATATAGGTTGGAGTACGGCGTGAGGCAGGGGGGTCTGACCTCGCCCAAGCTCTTTAACTTGTACGTGGATAAGCTGATCCGTGAGCTCAGCAGCACCCGGGTAGGTTGCTCGGTTGATGGAGTTTTTGTTAATAATATAAGTTACGCCGACGATATGGTGCTGCTGAGCCCATCGATTAGTGCCCTCAGGCGCTTAATAAAGATATGCGAGTGCTATGCGGGGGCCCATGGGCTCAGGTATAACACGTCCAAGAGTGAAATGATGGTGTTCAAGTCCGGTACGAAGAGCTATGATACCGTACCTCGGGTCACATTGGACGGCAGTGCTCTCAAAAAGGTGGCACAATTTAAGTACCTGGGCCACTGGGTCACCGAGAGCCTCTCAGATGATGTAGATATTGAGTGGGAACGCAGGGCATTGTCAGTCAAAGCTAATATGCTGGCCCGTAGGTTTGCACGCTGTACTGCACAGGTAAAAATAACTTTATTCAAGGCGTACTGTCAGTCTTTTTATACATGCAGCCTATGGGTGAAGTATACGCAGAAGACTTACAGTGCCCTGCGTGTCCAATTCAATAACGCTTTCAGGATGTTGATGGGATTGCCACGCTTTTGTAGCGCATCAGGTATGTTTGCAGACGCTCAAGTGGATGGCTTTCAAGCGATACACCGCAAAAGAATAGCGTCTCTGATGCGCCGCATGCGGGGCAGCCCCAACAGCTTCCTGCAGCTCATTGTTGGGAGAATGGACGTGGAGAGCTCATTCATGGAGCATTGGACGAAACTCCATCTACGAGTTATGCGGTCCTAACAGTGTATGTATTTGTTGTCATTTTTGTGTTGTTTGTTTGTCATTATATTATTTAAAACCTGTATGGATTATTATAAGTCATGTAATTAATCTGAATTAAATGAATTGAATTGAATTGAAAAGTCAAAAAATCAATAAAAAACTCATATGCCAATCAAGCACTAGCTTAGCCTATAGGAAATACAAAATTAAAATTGTCTAACTAGATAGCTATTGATTTGAACAGAAGTTTGTATTGAAGTACTGTGGGTATGAAAAGGTAGATATGCTATGCATTTTATGCGTCATGTTTTCATGCTATACTCATAATTAAAAATATTTAGTTTGAGACAAACACAAGTTTGTTCCATCCGTAGACTTGCTTCGAGGAATTTACGATATTGCTACGCCGACGAGGCATATCATAGGCCGCTACGACTTATCTGTTGGCAACATTTCTGCCAAAATTACGCGACGGCATGCGGCAGTGCATGTTTCCTGATTTCGTGAAGGGTTCATTTACACCTTGTATTTATGAAATGAAAAATATTTTATTATTACAAAAGCTTCATATACACTGAATTGTGTTTGGAGCCTCCTTTTAGGCAAATAATGCCTGTATTAGGAGACTCCAAAATCCAAAATTTCTGAACCAATCTTGTGCCCCTTTAAGACATCATAGTTTCCCATAGCATTTAGAGATTATCTGTGAAAAGTTGTGTGAATATGTTGCAAATGGTGTGCGCGCCGGGCGTGGTGGGCTGCCGGCTCTGTGATGATGACGACACAGCACCGACTATAAACTGACTTGAAGTGTAATGTCGGATACAAAGACTCAGTTTCTATCCAGTTACATATAATGATGTTGATGAATAGAATCCGCATTCGTAATTTGGTTGTCCGCGTCACCATTTGACAAAGACTTCTTGAATGAAACACGCTGCAATTGACATAAAGATTTTCCATGTAATGTGCAGTACCAGCAGTTAAACGAGTCGCGCTCAATAAAAGAGAAAATATTGAACAGCGCGCGGTCCACACTGACATACAGCCAATTTGTTGCAGTAAAGTGTATAAGCGAGCGTCGCAGAAAGACAAAAAGAAAGATCACAAAATGCTTGTATCAGGACAAAACGTTGGAGTTTGCATGCGTTTAGCAATAAGTCTGTGTGCATAGGATACAGTGGTTGGAACGTATCCAAATATCCAATTCCCGCTCTAAGCCTACTGAAAATCAGTATGCAATGGTCACTTCGACAGTGCCAGTTTCCCAGTGATCGTACACAATTACGTCACAGCTTGTTCTTCGCACTGCAAGAAGTGGGCCTTCTGTATATACTGTACTGTTGCTCTTGTGTTCAGTATTCATGAGAGTATTGTAAGACCGCGGAATGTTTATCGCGACAACTAATAGATTTCATGTGTGAGCCGCTAGCTAGTGAGACAACTGTACAATGTGATGAGTGTTGCGATTTCCTATTCACTTGTAACTATTTAGTTATAGTTTCGATGGTACTTATTTGAATTACCATCTTCATAAACACTTGTGATCAAAAGCAAAAACTATGTATAATATATATTGTCTCGTGTGACATTACGGATTTTTCAGCAGCTGGACCGTATCTCAATTTCTATATTTGCTTGAACTTATAACAAATAACGCTTTGCCAATTTGAATAAACAGTATGTTTTCGGAGGTTTTGTAAATATTTAGGTATACGCACGGAGTTCCTATTTGGTGATCTCACAGTTCGTCCTAATCGAAAAGTTTATGATGATGAGATCAATTTCCCCTGTTCGAGTAATTTTAATTATTAGCTTATGCCTGCGACTTTGCCGATTATTCCCGATGTCCACCACTTGTCTGGCCACCACTGGGGGACAGCGAGACAACTTAAAAACATTATTCTCGTTGTCCACCACTGGGGGACAGCGTCACAACTTTGTAAATTATTTCCATTCGCCACCACTGGTGAAGAGCGATACGATTTTTTTAACATTCCCTATGGCCACCGTTGGGGGACAATGGCACAACTCTTTTGATCCAATTCCCACTGGCCATCAATTTAAAAAAGTGTTGCTATGAGGGAAAGTACAGACGCCAGTACATCAAGTTATACCAAACTGTCAAATTTCTCTAAATGATTTTAAACCTTAAAACGTTGAAAGTTCAAAATCAAATGAGAAAATTTTACAGTTTGTAGTAACTTGATGTGCTGGCGTCTGTACTTTCCCTCATAGCAACACTTTTTGTAAATATCGTGATAAAGTGAATAGTTTCAATAGATAATAATAATAAGCATTAGCAAGAAAATAAAGTTTAATTTTAATTAATTACCTATAATTAATTAAATTAACTATATTATACAAGGAACGAAATATTATGTCATTAGTATTACGTAAACATTAGAATTGGATAAAAGTAATTTCAGCATAAAACCAAATGGTCTCTAGATAAAATAATTTAAATTGATGGCCAGTGGGAATTGGATCAAAAGAGTTGTGCCATTGTCCCCCAACGGTGGCCATAGAGAATGTTAAAAAAATCGTGTCGCTCTCCACCAGTGGTGGCGAATGGAAATAATTTACAAAGTTGTGACGCTGTCCCCCAGTGGTGGACAACGAGAATAATGTTTCAAAGTTGTCTCGCTGTCCCCCAGTGGTGGCCAGACAAGTGGTGGACATCGGGAATAATCGCGACTTTGCCAGCGTGCAGTTTGGGAATTGCCCACGGGACATTACCTACTTCTGGGATGATAAGTAATCTATGTGCTTTATTAGACTATAATGGTATCAGGACACTTGCACGAAAGACGTTTGCGCGAAGGACATATGCGCGAACCCGCTTGCGCGAAAAGAATAATACTAAAATGTTAATAGTTATCTATCTATTTATTCAACTAAAAACACAACAATAAAGAACGTTGGTTATTAATTATATAATATTTGTAATTTTTTTTTTTTTATTAATTCGTTCCTTGTATAATATTTGTAATTTTTTTGTCAGTTAAGTCTAATCATTTTAAGCATAGTGTCACCCACTTAAGAAAAGGAAGTATAAGACAAGGACCTGCTGACGGAAACGCTAACCCTAGACGGTCGACGTCAGGGGCACCCTGAAGTTCGGTTAGTTAGGTGCCTGTAAACCCTGCAGACAGAAATAGGAGCCCCAACCGAATCCAAATAGGAGATTCCAACTAGTTAATAGTGCTTTTGACTGATGCTTTAGCAGTTAAAACTAGTTTTGACTAAGAGTGTCAGTTAGAACAAATTTTAACCGCAAATTCGGTCAAAAGCACTATTAACCAATGATTTTAAGTCAAAACCACTTTTGACCAACCTGTTCAGTCAGAATTACTTTTGCCTATTTTATTCACTTAAAAATACTTTTGACTGGTTAAGAGTTTTGACTGCAAACTATATAAGGAGTAACTTAGGATACTTTTAAACTAAGAATTAGGGTTCCGTGCACAAAAATTAAAACCCTTAAAATTAGTGCCAGTCAACCTGTCACATCACTGGATGTACAACTGATAAGATGCTCTCACTGCTCCCAGGCTCTTTTTTTAAAGGTGAACGGGGGCTCAAGATACGCTATGGTAAGATCCACAAACCTCATAGTGTACCTTTTTGCCCTCCAACCACATCCCCGACATCAACCCCTTTTGAACCAACTTTGTGGAAAATATTATCCAAATTCAAAATTCCACCCCTGTCCTAAAAAGAGTTCCCCGTGGCGCGAGACACTCTGTTGCGCTGAGTTTAGCGTGCTATGTCCGTCTCGTGACCCAGGAGAACTCGCTACGTGCCTGGGAGCAGTTACTCACCTTCCCTTACAGGATTCTGCATGTCCAAAAAAATTTGGTAACTCAAAAATAAACAGCTGATTTTTTTTTCGCGATTTCAGGTTTGGTCCCATAATAAAAGTTGTTCATAATGATGAGTACAATGACCTCTTAAGAGGTTGCTGGTGTTTTACAAATAACCCTGTATATATTTTTTTCTTTAAACTATACCTAGCGTCTCACAGTCGTCATGTTGTTTTTTTTTTCGTGTCACCTATCTATGAACATTTGGCTAACCAAGACAAATCTAACGATATGTTAATCAAATAAATCCGTGCAGCGGTTTGGAAGATAATTATGAGGTAATAAAGAATATTACATGCATACTTAGATACGCGCGAAAAGCATAACCCTTCCTTGGCAGGCGGCTAAAAAGTAAATAAAAATAAGATTGAGAATAGTTATGCCGTCATATTTGTACTAAAGCCAAACTTCTTTCTTTATCTTCAACATAGTCCTAAGTAAGTTTGTTCCTAAAATACTTTTACACGAGTAATAAGGACACGTTTGAACGAATCATCAGACTAGTCTTATTTGTAATATCACAACATCCCGCTTTATAGTATGACTTAACTCAACAGCTATTTAGCACTACTTGGTTACCTGATATCTGCTAAAGCCACCACGACCGATTTTTCATAATATCCAATAATAAATTGTTCTTACCTATAGTAAGGTACTTCCACAGAAAAAGTTTCAGCTTTTGTAAAATGATGTAGGTCGGGCGGTCACGGAATCTTCACTGGCAGGTTAGTGAAAGCTGTTGCTGACGGTGCAAGTGACTGCGAGTGGCGACACGACGCGGTATCGACAGCAGCAGAGTTGAACACAATGGAGGCAATAATCCGTGTAGTGTATCTATTTAATAGATAATATGTAAACACTGTCTCGCACACACAAGGAGTCCGGTAGCTGTCACAATGACAACTGTCACCCCTCACGAATGGCGGGATGTTGTAGGTGAAGCGTACCGGGGACTAGGACTTGGCTGCGCTTGTGAGCCAGTGCTACCGTGAGTAAATAGTGTTATCAGCCTTGTTACCAACGGATACTACAATCCGCTCAGGGCGCTCACTCAGATTAAATTGCTCCTTGACCTTATTCGCGGAGAGACGCCTCGCCCCGATCCAGAACAATGAACACCTATAAATGTTATTTATTTTGCCGAGATACCGATAGGGTTGACCCTATCATGCCAAATACACGTACCAATACCTACAGGCTATGTTAGGATTCAACTCGTCTGTTCACTTTGGACTGAAAAATAAAAAAATTTGTTTAACATTTGGCGAGGTCTACGTTATGCGATTAGTATAAAAATTTAGGTTCAGTCAGGTTGATTCATGTCCCATCCCATTCTGTTTTACGTAAAGTACTTACCTACTTACTCCCCGTAAAAATCTCTCTTTCATTACTCTTGTATGGTTCGTTCGTAGAATGATGTCCTGTATTTTGTAAATACGAACCGAAAATATTTTATTTATAAATAAATTTAGTGTCTAGTTCCTCAAAAATCCCGCGTCTTGTATAAATGTTTGCTACAAGAGACCATTGCAAGTATCGATTGTCGGGTGTGTAGTGTGCAGAATGGCAGCCCTAGCCGAGTCCCTGCTCTGCGCCGGGACCGAGGCGCACGGCTCCTTACTATTTACCTTTTATGAGTTTCCAAGCGTCACCTGACTTTTTGTACGGGACCCGCTGCCGAGATTAATAGGCCCATACATTTACTTACACCTACTAAAATCCCGGTTTATGCTGACATAAAAGTGTTCGGGAACATTGACGTCGTGTAGGCTGTAATGTTACAGTCATGGTGCTGCAAGTTGGTCGTTTAGACTGCCCCTCGTATCGGACCATTCAGGATGTGTTAGTGACTCTGAGAAACCGTCGTCTCTCGATGGTGCATCTACCTTGTAGTTGTAACTGACACTTATGTAGGTAGAAAACGATCAGAACGTCCACACGATGCAAAAGTACTTTTCAAGTTTTAAAAAACAGTTCTTGGCAAATATCTTTTAACTTTGCATTGTATACATTCAATCTCTTAGTATTATATAATCGCATAGCACATGTGTGAGTACTATGTACTGTAAAGCTACCATTTACATTTGGTTATCTTTCATTGACTTGAATGTGCCCTAGTGGCTGAGAGAATGTCATGCTCACTCAAATGTCTCGCTGATGGTGGCGGGTGTGTCGGGTCATTTATTTTAGTTCCCTTCAATATGGTTGAGCTGAATGGGGCTGCTACATGCGCCATGTTCGTGGACGGGCGCTGTCAGTTGGGACTGATCATCTCTTAGCTGCCACGGTTTATTTTTAATTACTTTATTTTTAAATTGTTGATTTTATCTTTTACTCTGGACGCTCTTATTACATCGTTCTCACATATATGTATAATCTCATGATGATGATGTAACCAAGATTTTGTATCAATATTTTTTTTATTTAAAAGAGTGTCCATGGAGTTTCTTGCCCATTCTTCTCCATAGAGATCTACGTTTTGGAATGTGCAACTGCAGTACTTTCTCAAGTTATTATGCCTTGTGACTGGGACTGTAGCTTCGCTTCTTTTAGTGTTTTTTTTTTCAAAAGTGCCGTGATGGTCTAATTGAAATAAATGCTTTGAGTTTTTTGAGTTGAGTTTTGAGTTGATCTGACGTAAATTCGTAGTTAGTATTAAAACTGGCCCCCTCTCCCGGACGTCGCAGGCAGGCGCGCGGCTTCGACCGTTTGCTTTCATAGTCAGTACTAGTGGTACACCGGCAGCCAGTGCTTCGGTGCCGGAAGTATTCTACATATTCTATGGTCACCGACATGCAACTTCCGTAAAGAACGGAAAAAAGCAAAAAGCTCTCTTCCACATTTTCATAATGTAGTATAGAAACTATCATTTTTTTTGTGCAAGACGAGGCTCGAAGGTGCGAAGTCGTACATACTTGAAAGAAAGAAAGAAAAAATATTTATTATACTTGTAGCCGCCGGAACAATGGCGCATCTATCGTCAGTATATAACGAGTATATTATTTTATGTATATACGTACTTCTATTGTGATATCAGTTTCCAGAGAGTCTGAAAGCCTTTGAGGGTAGCGTGTCATCGAGCGCTCACAAAGGACATCAAGGGTCGCACACGATCGGTCAGCCTGACCGCGCCACAGACACGACACAACGTTCCTGTCAGTACGACCAGTAAATCGTTTACGCTGTGACTTCACGGTTTATAGTAAAACGTGGCGGAATATAGCGGTTGTACAGTTTACGTAGCGTGTAACTGTGACGGCTCCAACAAATTACTCCTAATGTACGAGGCTTCACAATCGGTAGATACATTACCTATCAACTTGCTACCAATATTTATACTGCGGATAATGCACTATGAGACTGGCGTGGCGCTTTTGTCATGGACCAGCTTTTTAGCAAACGGTATGACGTGTTTATATTATAGTGTTACAGACATCTAATTATAGCAAGTGCAATGTCATTTACAAATTTATTATATTCAATGTGTGTATAGTAATGTATCAGTAGCGATGGCTCTAAGGACGTAGATGGGTCCTTCCGCCTGACGCAGGTCCTCACCGGACACGGTTGTTTCGGGAGGTACCTGCACCGAATCGGGCGGGAGGAAACGCCCGGGTGATATCATTGTGAGGATCGCCCGGAGGACACGGTGGAGCACACCGTGGAGGTCTGCTCCGCTTGGGCGGAGCACTGCCGTGTCCTCGTAGCGGCGATTGGCGGCGGCAACCTCTCGCGTCCGGCCCTGGTTCAAGCCATGGTCCGGGGTGAGAGGGAATGGGAAGCCGTCACCTCCTTCTGCGAAGCAGTCATGAGAGAGAACCTCACGTCCCAGCCACCGCGGGAGAAGCACCGGGCGTCGGGGGCCACGTGGCTGCTCTCGGCCACCGTAGGCGCAGGCCTGTGGACGGTGAGTAATGGTCTAGCTCGCCGTCCGCCCGTCTTAGAGATATCAACAAACATGAGGGGCCCGCAAGGGCCGATGCCTGCCAGGGCTGCGGGACTGTTCGAAAGAGATACCGCGGCCCTGGAACATAAAGGGCAAAAGAAGGAACATGGATGTTTTTTAGTCAGTAAAAGTCTGACACTCCCTTCAGCTCCGCCCAGAGCGAGAGGAGTCATTCGATGATTTTCCATCCGAAAAAAAAAGGACGTAGATGGGACAAAGCGCCGGTCACCTGCACCTCTACCACATGTATTTACCGAACGACCTTTGAGCCCATTTTGAATTTCACTCGAAGAACGTAAAGATATTTATGTTTTGACTGTCACAACTTTGTAGATATTTTTATTATTTACGTCGTTCCATCTTTTAGATTCAAGATTCTTTATTTGCATGAAATGGTTACATGGTTACATGGTCTTACAAATAAAAAGGTTTCTAATATTTCGCTTACTTCCTTCAGCATGCAAACTTAAAATTAAATTAAAATACCTAGTACAATTTATTTCGAATTTAGGTACCTATTTACAAATTTAACAAAACAAATTAAGACATTATATTTTTCAATAATATTCTGACAATTTAAAATGCCCGTGTGTAGGATATACTATAAGAAAAAAAAACATCAACAGAATTAGATAACATCAATAAAATAAAATAGGAACATAAGCTACTTTACTATTAGAAAGTTTATGTGTCAAAAACTCATTTATTGTATAAAATACACTAGCTGCTACCCGCTACTTCGTTCGCGTGGCTATTTAGGTGTGTATGTGTGAGACTGCCTCGTTGGTCGAGTGGTCGCAAGTGCGACTACTAAGCATGAGGTCCTGGGATCGATTGACGGGTCGGGCAATATTAAACAAAATGTTTATTTAAATTACATAAAGTTATAACGCACATGATTTGGAGATCACCTTTTAAGCAAGAAGATGGTTGTGTTAGATGACCCCGCTCTTCCAGTTAACATTAAACAATGTATGCAATTGAAAAAATACTTTAATAGTGTTATTGGGGTATTCCATCAGAAATTTCTCAGTAGCAGCCACGGAATCTGGATTTGTGCCCGGTTGGTGGTATAGAATTGAATAGGCTCGCCCGCTGTCACATGGGACTTCAACATAACGGACGGCGAAATGTGGGTGTACGATAAGGTACACCTCTGCCTAACCCGTAGGGGATTTCAGGCGTGATGTTAAATTTTGTGTGAGAACTCACTGGCTGATCAAAATGTGATAATGTGGGTGATGACTTCAAAATGCGTCCTTTTGGGTACTGTAATTCTGGCCGCAGAGATCCGCAACAAAATTAAATGAGGCGAAGATATGGCTTAAAACAGTTTATTTTGGCGCTATACAACCTTCTTTTCAAAGTAAACCATCAAACGCCTAGTTGGGCACTATTTATTCTAATACCGTTCTGTATACAACATTAAATGACTTATTATTTTCCGCAAGCACGTGAAATTTTTGGACACTGAACTAACAACTTATAATTGACCGTGTGAGAAGCATGGAGTGCAAAATTGAATGCCTGTCACTTTTATGGTTTGGCCCTGGAATGGTTGATCGTCATTGTAATAGCCAATTTTAAAGGAAATTGTAACCTTTTAAATTGAAATGGTAAGTTATTTGAAATAATGGGTCTCCGGGGACTTAAAACGCTCTCTCCTTTAGCAGCTCAGCTCTGTGATACGTAGTCTGGTGCCGTTGCACAGTCTGGTTGCATCAAGGTTTCGTATCACCAGAACTGGAACGCCAAATTTAAGCTCCAGCTGATGGGACGGCACGCCCGTTAACTCCAGGGAGTTGAGAAATTCTACGGAGTAGGCAGTACTATCATCATCAGCCATCACAATGATATGGATGTGTATACTTTTGTTTTTTTTTTGTATTGACCCACTCGTTCTTTGGCGCTAGTACAGCAGTTGGATGGGAAAATTCTTCGGAAAATAGAATTTTCCCATCTCCGTCGGATTCCAGACGACCCTCTCTCATTTGCAGCAGCTTATTCGCAAAGACACCTGCTTCGTGATCGTCGTACAGTTGGACGCGCATGTTGCACGTAATATGGAGCTTTTCAATCCAGGAGGTTTTCACAGTGGCGACGCCATGAGACATGCGTTTCATCCGCCGGTGTACCCCTTTTTTATTACAAAATGGCCCCTCTTATTAACTGGCAGTATCTGTCTAAAGTCGGCGTTTCAAATGACCCCTCCTCCCGCGCTGGGTGGAACGGAAGGGAGTGTCATCCATGTCCCTTCTTAGCGCATTGTGTTCCAGAGTCACAGTATCTCTTTCGAACAGTCCCGCAGCTCCGGCAGGCATCGGCCCTTGCGCGCGTAGAACACGAACGCGCTTTCGACACAGCCCGTCGTCATAAGACGGTCGGACGGCGAGCTAGCTAATTACTCACCGTGCACAGGGTCTAAAGTCACTGCGAACAAAATGATGACGCCACCCATCAGCACCTGGTTGCCGCGGATGTCCTGCAAGCTGCGGTTCAACGCCACTAATGCATGCTTGTGCGACATTGTTCACTCGTCCCAAACTACTTCCCCCGTTTTTGGTGATATTGCATGTTGGGACGTATCTTCGCATACAAGATTCAGCGACCATTTGAAAATGGAATGTGCAGTCCGACCACCCATAAGCAAAGTTGCAGCAATGCCTGAGGAAGCCACAACCACAGCTATATGACGACACGGTTGGCGCAGTGGCTGAGCGAATGGCTGCTGCGCTGCTTGTATCGGGTTTCATGCCCGCACCAAAACCAATTTTTGTGTGGCCTACAGGTAGTTCTTCCGGGTTTGGCTGTATGTTTGTGAGTTTTAAATGTTTGTAAACACACCCACGATACACGAGAAATTTCCAGTGTGAAACAACCTTAAAAAAAAAACTTTCATGCTGTACATTGCGGTCCTTGCCGAGTTGGGTCAGTTGATGATTCAGAACAAATGCTATGCGACAGCACAGGTGGCGCAGTGGCTGAGCAATTGACTGCGGCGCTGCGTGTCGCGAATTTGATTCCCGCACGGAACATATTTACAACGTCGTGGATATTATCAAATTTTAATATAATATTGTTTTCATTTTTAAACTTTTTATAGATTTTTTTTTTGTACAGTGTAAATTGGTCAATTTTCATTCATTAATTTATGATTACCTGTCTTTTGAATGGTAAAAAAAAACGAAAAGTATACATTAATCTGTTTTGTAATGATTTGAAAAACTTAAAGCATAAAAATAAAACAAAATACCTAAGACTTACAAAAAGAGAAAACTGGTTGGGGATCGAACTCGCGAACCATGTTTATTATTTTTGAAAATATTAGCATTCAAAAAAATCACAAAAAGTGAATACTGGCTGCGATTGGAACTTGCAAACCGTGGTTTACGTTTACGTTCAGCCGTTCTGGCGTGATTGAGTAACAAACATCCATCGTAACTTTCGCATTTATAATATTAGTAAGATTATTAAAAAGTCATTTCTTCAGTTTCTTTTTGAAATAATTAATTGGTAGTTCTCTGATTAGTTTGGGTATTTTATTGAAGATTCTGACCGACATGCTGTAGGAATTGTTTTGGAAGAGTGTGCTTCTACATCTTGTTATGGCCAGTTTAGTGGGGTCTCTAGAGAGAAACTTTTTATTTTCTATTACTTTAGTAAATAAGTTTGGGTGCTTTTAACAAAAATGCCTACTTCTAAAATGTATAAAGGAGCGGGATTAACGTAATGTGCCTATAGTTATTCATATATCTAGTTTGGAGTTTTTCTTATGGAACGATTTTACTACTGATAATTTTAAATTTTTTCGAAACGTTCTTTGAGTAAATGACTTGATGACTTAAAACTTCTGCTAATTCTTTACTGCATGTTTTAAGTTTAGATGTTGAAATGCAGTCATATCCAAAAGCTCGTGTGTTGTTTAATGAATTGATGGTTCTCCAAACTTCTTCACATGAGGTTGGTCTTAAGTAAATAGTGGAGTCGAGTGAGTTTATTAATTTGTGATTAGGGCGGGAACAATTATTGTCCTTGTTTGTTATGGAGATAAAGTAATCGTTGAAGGCTGTTGCAATTTTCTTTGGGCATTCAATGTTTTCATTAGTACAGTTTATTGATTTTATGGTTTCATATATTTTTGTATCATCTTTTTTATTTTTTATTATTTCCCATGTAGCTTTACACTTACTTTTTGCATGTGTTATAATACTTGTCGTTATTTTTATTTTTAGAACACATTTTTAGTACATGTTTGACATACATTATTTAAATAATTTATCATACTTTTTATAGGCTTTCTTGTCTTTGTGGACACGCCATGTTTTCTTCAAATTGCAAATCAATGTTAACAGTGTAGTATACAAACTGTTGTAAATCTTGCAGTTTCATACACATCTATAAAAATATTATAAAGCTGAAGAGTTTGTTTGATTGTTTGGTTGAAAGTGCTAATCACAGTAAATAGTACTGGTTCGAATTGAAAAATTATTTTAGGGTTGGATAGCCCATTTATTGAGGAAGGCTATAGAGTTGGCAAGCATATTCATGCAACCAATAGGAGCGAAGCATAAATGAAAAATGTTGTAAAAACGGGGAAAATTTATTCCTTTTGAGAGCTTCCGTTCCGTATGCTGTGTACACCACAGACTGCCAGTATTTATACGAGTATTGGCAGTTTGTGGCTACAATACATTGGATTACACGCAGAAACAGTACAGCGCTCTACGTGTCCAATACAAGAACGCATTCAGGGTGCTACTGGGGCTGCCACGCTTCTATAGCGCGTCGAGGATGTTTGCCGAGGCGCGTGTGGATTGTTTCACACAATCATGCGCAAGCGGTGCACATCCCTGGTGCGTAGGGTGCGGACCAGCTGCAACAGTATCCTGAAATCTTTTGCTGAACGTTTCGACTGTTAAGATATTATTTTATTTTGTTTTGTTTCAATACTTAATGTGGCCCTTGACGACCGAGCTTGGCAGTAAGCTGCACTTCCCGTTCGTTTGGGTGGTCTCGGCGTCCGCAAAATTTCAAGTATAAGTTTACCAGCCTTCCTCTCCTCGGTCTACCGTACCGAAAAATTAACCAGAGATATTCTGATTTCCTCACTGGTTAATTTTGAGGTTCCGTATTTGACTGATGCGTTGAACGCCTGGAAAATGGCTTGTCCCAATACGGATTTGCCCGACAACCTGTCCTCCCAGAGACAGTGGGACGTGCCGCTCTGCAGTATTGTACGGAATAACCTTTTAAACACGGCCATCAATACTGTGGAGCGTGCCCGTCTGCTGGCCTCTGGGAATGGGAGTCGGGCTTGTGGCTTCAGGCACTTCCGTCATTCACCATTGGCACTATGATGGATGACGCATCGTTCCGGGTCGCTTCGAGTCTACGCTTAGGCGCACCTTGTGTTGCTCCGCATCGTTGTCACTGCGGTGAAGCTATCGACAGCCTCGGACACCATGGCTTGTCTTGCTACAGGAGCGCAGGTCGCATTGCACGGCACGCCAGCATTAACGACATGATTCGTCGAGCTCTTGCCAGCGCCGGCGTACCAGCGGTTTTAGAACGAAACGGCTTGGTACGTGACGATGGGAATAGACCAGACGGTATGACGTAGGCGCCTTGGAAGGTGGGTAGGCCTTTGGTGTGGGACACAACTTGTGTCGACACCCTTGCGCCATCTCACGTTTCAAGCACGGCGGGCTTTGCGGGCGCTGCTGCTGCGGCTGCTGAGATCCTCAAGCGGTGCAAATACTGTAACCTTATTGGTAACTACAGTTTTGAGCCGTTTGGGGTCGAAACGCTCGGGTCATGGGACCCGAGTGCGCGTCTCCTTTTTAAAGAAATCTCTCGCCGACTGGTCGACACTTCGCGTGACCAGAGGGCTGGCTCTTTCTTTGGGCAAAGAATTAGCGTTTCCAGATGACAGCGATGCGGAGGAGTACTTTGACGCCTAAGACGTGTACTATATTGTCGTCGTTGTATATAATTATGTATACAGGGTTATTTGTAAAACACCAGAAACCTCTTAAGAGGTCATTGTACTCATCACTATGAACAACTTTTACTATGGGACCAAACCAGAAATCGCGAAAAAAAAATCAGCTGTTCCCTACATTTATGATCGATTAACTCGTCAAAATGTAGGGAACAGCTGATTTTTTTTTCGCGATTTCGACCCCCGCGACACTCGCGACATTCGCTGGTGCTCAGTGTACCCACACTGCAGTTTAAACATTGGGAACATTTTATAAAAAACATTTAACAAGTTAATACTAAACTTACAAAACTGTTAAATGTTGTTTACCGTCCGAGTGCAAATTGGACTCGCGCACCAAGGCGAGAGTTCTGTATAGACTTGTATTTTGTTATTAAACTACATATTTTTTCCTTTACATGTAATGTAAGACATTGCTTCTTACCAAATTTCATGAATCTAGATTCTAGGTCAACGAGAAGTAGTACCCTAGTACCCTATAGGTTTTGATTGCCTTGTGAATTCGCAAAATCTGCGATATAAACGGCCATATCTTTATATATATATAAATATATATTAATTTCAGCTTGATACCTCCACGCATTCTTGAGAAAAAGAGTCTTGACAGTCGGACAGACAGACTGACAAGTCAAGACAAGTCAGATTTAGTTTCTCGTGACATAATTACGTACTACTGAATAGTTTGAAACTGCTGTGAGTGACACAACGAGTCTTTGTGAGAACTTGTTGAGATCCCTCACATCACACGCGACGACGTCATCACGCACCTACATAGGTAGTTGTGTCGGTATAATACGCGCGACTATTGTCGTATGTCCGTATGTCGTGTATACGAGCGCGTGGTGGAGTGGAATCAGCGGCTTACAGTAATCTCACCGGATCGAGCGCGAACGACGCCCTACCAGTCGACACCTAATGTGCCCACAGTCTAGCGGTACCCTACTCACATACTATACGACTACTGTCATTTTACCCAACTATTTAGTGAAGGGTTTAAAAAACCTTTAACAATTTCAAAAAGTAAGTGGCATAAAATGGCGCCCTATAAAGCGAAAGAGATTCATTCTTTCATTTCGTGCATCTATGCTGCAAAGATCTGCATTTTGTTTCAGGGATTGTAGGGCTTATTGTCGGCTTAATGAAATGGAAAGCATCATTAACAGGCTAATAAATGAAAAGCTGGCAGCATTGGCACTTTGACGTTTAATGGCGGCTCCGAGCGCGATGCAAATTGACAGTGAAGTACATCAGCGTAGTGTGCAGCCGCGGCCGCGCAGTACCGCGAGCAACAATAAAAGCATTGATTGTTTACTGAGTAATCGGATTAGCTCATAAGTCGGGAGCGAGCGGAGCGCGGACTGCGGACACGATTCAAATATGTAATGCTTTGTTGCGAACTAAGATAAGACATTTTTTTCCACTTCTGGTATTTGTTAAGGGATTATTACGTATCCTTGCCAGGAAGATATGTTTACGTTTAGGTGATCCTGCCTGATCTGTGGATTAATGTGTAATGTCGCGTCGTTTACCAGCTTCATTTTAACTGCGCTGAACTACATTACCTGTACTACCTACTGGTAATCTGGTCGTGGCCTGACTAGCACTTTCTCTTGATCTATCTATACATACAAATAAATTAAATTGAAGTGTCTGTTTGTAATTTAAAAGTAACAGCTTAATACTGAATGTGAGATTTGATTCTTCTATGCTGAGGATCGTGACCACATAGGACTTGTGAAGTCATACGGTCTTCTGCAGTGTGCACCGCTCGGTACAAGTTGCATCCGACAGCCTTCTTGAGTGCATCGGATCATTTTGGCAGCGATCGGTCTTTAGCGTGTTTCCTGTCACCCATTCTAGTATCAAAAACCTTTCCACGCAATGCTTACGTCAACGCATAATATTTCTGAGTAAACTGAGGGCTCTGCTCCTGGCAGTCGATAAATATCTCTTGCGAACATCATAAGAAAGGATGAGAATGCTAATCAGTAATATGGGTGTATCTATCTTAGAAATTTGGAACTGTACACTTTTCGCATGTACATATGTACATGCTACGAACATCTCAATACCTTAAACAGGATCTCACCATTTACTTTTATTATTTATGAGAGAGAGTAACCAACCCTCCGTCAGCTGACAGCTCTGTCTCTTGGTATTAAGTGCCGCGAGTGAACGATTCGTAACGTCTTCGTTACGAGATAGAGTTACCGCTCGGATCCGTGAGCGCTGGACACGGCCGCGCTGTCCGGACTAGTTACCTCTCGGCGCACAGTTACTTACTCGGGATATTAAATACAGGATAACTTGGTGTGGGTCGTTAGTGACACGATACTTGTCTAGCTTATAGCTTAGAAAAACTGGCCAAGTCTGTCTTATTTTACAATTATTGTTTGATTTCTCTAAATAATAGAGAAATCAAACAATAATTGTAAAATGTACATTGAATAAATAAATAAGTGTAAATGTGTGTGTGTATGTTGTAATATTTACTGTATAAATATTACAACATAATATTAGAAACATACTAATCTACAATCCACGACGCTTAGGTTACAGATACAGCGTAGACACAATAATTTAAATTATAATAACATAAATATGAAGACAAAAAAAAACAAAAAGACAGGAAGCTCCAAAAAATTTTGAAATAAATAAAAACTACTTCAAAAACACAGAAATGTGAAACTTTAGCTTCAGAAGACGGTGACTAAAAACTAAATCATTCAAACAAAAGAACAGGTGATATCTCGGATAAGGAGAACTACCGCCCGATCTCCCTCGCGACCGTGATAGCAAAGGTGCTGGACGGTTTGTTGGATTCTTGCTTGCAAAAGTATCTAAAACTACACGATGCGCAGTTTGGGTTTCGGCCCGGACTATCTACTGAAAGCGCAATCTTAAGTCTCAAGCACACTGTCCAGTACTACACAGATCGTAGGACGCCGGTGTATGCCTGTTTTCTGGATCTTTCCAAGGCCTTTGACCTCGTGTCTTACGAGGTGATTTGGAGAAAGCTAGGGGATAGTGGTATACCGGTGGAGATGCTGAATATTTTTAAATATTGGTACAATAATCAGACGAACTGTGTCAAATGGTCAGGCACTCTTTCCGATTCGTACAGGCTGGAGTGCGGCGTGAGGCAGGGGGGTTATCATCTCCAAAGCTCTTCAGCCTGTATGTAAACGACCTCATGGTGGAGCTCAGCAGCATGCGTGTTGGATGCCGGGTGGGTGGTGTCAGTGTTAATAGTATTAGCTAAGCGGATGACATGGTGCTGCTGAGTCACACTGCTGGGGCACTCGGAGAGATGCTGAAAGTCTGTGAAGCCTATGCCGAGTCACACGGACTTATTTACAATGTAAAGAAAAGTCAGTACATGATCTTTAAGGCCGCAGGTAAGTGTCCTGAATCTGTTTCACCCATTACTTTGAATGGTATTAACTTAGATAGGGTGTCGCAGTTTAAGTACCTTGGACATTACGTTACCGACGACCTTAAAGATGATGTCGACATAGAGAGGGAGCGCAGGGCTCTGTCAGTCCGTGGCAACATGCTGGCCCGTAGATTCACCCGCTGTACGGACCAAGTCAAGATCATGCTATTTAAAGCGTATTGTCAGGGTCTGTACACGGGTGGTCTATGGGTTAACTATACCAAAAAATCCCTGGACACTCTGCGCATCCAATAAAATAACATTTTCAGGATGATGTTGGGACTTCCTCGTTTCTGTAGTGCCTCCGAGATGTTCGCACAGGCCCATACTGACGATTTTCATGCCGTCATTAGGAAGAAAGTCGTATCACTCATGAGAAGGGTGCGGGGGAGTCACAACAGCATCCTGAAAACTGTAGCAGAAGATTTATGTGCAATTTTTTTGTGCTTAAATGCATAAAAATACATTACATTCTAATGTATTTGTATGCATTTAAGCACAAAAAATTAACCAAAATACATAAAAATGCACAGAAATTACTCCCGTGCTGAGACACCCCGCCGCCCTGTCAAGATAACCTACAGGGAGATACCTCCCTAACAGTCACCAGACGAACGAAATGCCTCAACACAGGAGCACGTAAATCTTCTGCTACAGTTTAGATTATTACAATTACAATTTAGATTATTATTATGATGAGCGTTGTCCTTTTTAATTTAAGTACTAACAATAGTTTTTCTAAGTCTTGTATTACTAACCTTTGGATCTAGTTGTCCTAAAATAAATAAATTTGAATTTGAAAAGTCACTGACTATAAAAGCCACAGTTTTGTTTCACTTATCCGTGTTTTTGTAGTCGTTTTATTTTTCCAGTTTTAGTAGTAATATCCTACACAAATAATTCTTCGCATCGGAGTGATGAAAGTCAATCGTTTGAAAGATAAACACTTCTAAAGTGGTAAAATATGTACAGGAAAATTCAGGAAAAATTTATGATTTTAGAACATAAAAAAAACTTTTGACTACTTTTATTCATTTGCTGTTTAGTTTTTGAGATTAGGGAATTTTTCATCAAACTGTAGCAGTAACTTTGTTTTTTATTTACATACTATGAAAAACAAATTTAGTTTTGCTGTTGAATGTAATACTATGCAAAATATGAATGAGCCTTCAAAATATTTTTATTATATTGTTTGGTGCTATCCTGTCTGCGTATGAGTACGACTCGCACTTGGCCGGTTTTATACATTAATATTATTAACAGTTAATTTGATTTATTTCCCTTTCATAAAAATAAATGAAAAAAATATTAATTTGTATTTATTTTGAAACAATCTACCCCGTTTACGCCTTTTTATCTAAGTGTCTTACACCCCGTAATAAGACTATTACATTGTACATAAAATAGTAGTCAACAGGCCTAAGCCACTTAACTTAAAAACCATGAGTTTTGGTATTTTTTGATTATAGCATCCAATGGCTACACGTATTAATAATCTAGGGTTAAAATTTGAACCCTCTACTAAAATATGACGCTAATTTATGTTGAAATAACTGTTCTTACTCGCATCATTTATTTTTTAAACGTCCTTAACTCAGAAGTGTAGTTCTGTGGAATAGCTCCTTTACCCTCAGTAAGGCGATGATATTTCCTATGCATTTATTTTACACTAGCTGTTGCCCGCGACTTCGTTCGCGTGGAAATTTTGTTGCGTATGTGAGAGACCGCCTCGTTGGTAGAGTGGTCGCAAGTGTGTACTAAGCATGAGGTCCTGGGAGCGACGCCCAGGTCGGCCAGTGTTAAAAAAAATGTTTATTTTAATTACATAATTACATAAATTTATAACGCACATGAGTTAGAGATCACCATCTAAGCAAGGAGATGCTTGTGTGACTCCGCTCTTCCACTTAACATTAAACAATGTACGAAAAAAATACTATAAATACACCCGTTATTTAGTTAATTTTTTGTTACTGCCCAGCTCTGTGATACGAAGCCGGTGGTGCCGTTGCACAGTCTGGTAGCATCAAGGTTTCGCATGACCAGAACTGGCACGCCAACTTTAAGCACCAGCTGATGGGACAGCACGCCCGTTATTCTTATTTTTTATTGCACACAAAATTAAAAGATATACACACAACATTACAATATATTATAGCTTATGTACAACGGCGAGCTTAACCCAAAATTGGGTTTTCTTACAGCAAACCTTACTTTGATTGCGAGATTAGCGATAGAGGATAACCTACAGCACAATCAGTAAATTTATAACTTAAACTAACTTAAGTTATAAATGGATCTACACACCATCTCGCTTCTTCCATCGGGAGTCCAGACGTACTGCGGGATATCACCCATTCCTTGTCGATGTTCCACTCATTCGCACGAAGCGCTTTGCTACATCGTTTATTATGCGCTCAGCCAAGGAATGGAATTCCCTGCCTTCGTCGGTGTTCCCAAATTCATATGACCCCGCGAAGTTAAGTCGCGAGTTAATAGGCTTCTTTTGGGTTAGTTCGTTCCATCGTCGACCTCATCTCTGTCCTCAGGACTAGATTGAGGTCAAGAGTAGGCCCATCAAACATAAAAAAAAAGTTAACTCCAGGGAGTTGAGAAATTTAACGGGTTAGGCAGTACTATCGTCATTAGACATCACATTGTCTATGGATGAGTATACTTTTGAATCGCTGACGATCATGTCAATGTTTTGTTTTGTTTATTTTACTGACCCACTCGTTCTATGGCGACAGCACTGCCCACTCACACAACCACTCTTAATTTTTTATATTAACCTCCAAATTGAGAAAAACGTGCATGTCATGTGTATCTCTTTCGAACAGTCCCGCAGCCCCGGTAGACTTCGGCCTTCCGGTTTGCTGCGTTTGATCTGAACACGAACGCGACGTCGACATGGCCTGTCGTCATAAGACGGTTGGACGGCGAGCTAGCCCATTACTCACCGTCCACAGGGTGTAAAGTCGCCGAACGACGCCACCCATAAGCGCCTGGTGGCCGCGGATGTTCTGCAACCTGCGGTTCATCGCCTCTAATGCATGCTTCTGCGACATTGTGCACTCGTCCCATACTATTAAATTCCACTGCTGCAAAAGGACTCCCCCGTTTTTGGTGATGTTGCATGTTGGGGTATCTTCGTTTGCAAGATACAGGGGCAATTTGAAAATGGAATGTGCAGTCCCGCCACCATTAAACAAAGTTGCAACAATGCCCGAGGAAGCCATAACCACAGTTATATGACGGCACGGTTGGCGCAGTGGCTGACCAATTGATTGCGGCGCTGCGTGTCGCGGGTTCGATTCCCACACGGAACAAATTTACAACGTCGTGGATTTTATCAAATTTTAATTTTGTATTGATTTTTAAACTTTTAATTTCCTGATAAATGAGTTCCTGAAAGAATGCACATTTAAAATATTCTGTAATCCTGCACAATATCAATGAATTTGCATTGTAGTGATCCTCATCCACTTGTTCTCTGTACCGATCTCATTGTGCGCTCGTCCAATTACCACAAACAGTTGATTTCAAGAGCTCGCGGGGTGCGGGGGGTGGGGAGCAATGGTCCCACGTTGGGCGCCAGTGAGCGCACCCCGTGAAATTAGGAGCCTAATCAACATGGCGTACTATAAAACTTAGTATGGCGTGAACAAAATTACTCAAGGTTGAAGTTATAGACTCACCGTCTGTGATCCTGGAGCAGGGTTCCAAATAGGTGTGCTATTGTACTGCGACAGACAGTGCCGATAAGGTTTCAGTATAATAATAATCGTTTATTTATAAAAAGGGCACATTTTAAATGAAATGTCTTAACAAATAAAATAGAACACAGTTGCTTATTGCCTGAACAAGGTGCATAAATAGGTTCCCTATACATTTGCATAAAATTTTAAGACCTAATATAACTTAGCATAATTTTGTTTGGCATAATTATATTTTCGCATAATATAATTACGCATAACAGCTTACGCATAATTTTTTTAAGCATAATTTCTCTAACTGTAATAGTGATGAAGCATAATATTCTAAAGCATAAATTTATTAAGCATAAAGTTCTAAAGCATAACTTACTTTTAAGCATAATGTTCAAAAATAACAGGGTTTACAGGAACCTAACTTACCGAACCTCGGGGTCAACCATCTAGGGTTAGGGTTCCCATCAGCAGGTCGACGGAGCCCCGCTGCGCGGGGCTCCTATTTCTGGCTGCAGGGTTTACAGGAACCTAACTAACCGAACCTCGGGGTGCTCCTGACGTTATTTATATTAATTTTGTATTCCTAAATATTATTATGCTAATAGTCATTAGGCCTACTAACGTTATGCGAATCAAATTTATGCCAAAACAAATTAGTCTTTAAGATGATTATGCCAACATAAAATGTATGCCTAAAAAAATTATGCCGAAGTATTATTATGCCAAAACAAATTGTGCCAAAATCGTTATGCCGAAGTATATTAGGACAAAGAACATTATGCGAAAAGAAGGGATTCCGCATAAATACCTACATAAATAAATAACCTAACATTACAATAATAACTTTATTTCGTTATCAACAGGTTTTAACAGATACATTGTAGAGGCCTTCTTTTAAGTATGGAAATACCTGTAGCAGAAGACCTCACTCTTCTATATTTACGCAAACATTTAACAAAGCCTGTTAATAATTAAAACAAAGTAGGTAAAGTAAAAACAAAAAACAAGTAGACAATTAAAAAAATATTTTGTGTATGTGTGATAGTATAATGTATCTGTGTGTTTGTGTGTGTACGCATGTGTGTGTGTATATGCGTGTGTATGTGAGCACAAAGGACTAGTGTAGGTGTGAGCAAAAGGAACTAATACCATATGTGAATACAGTAGACATTCGCTTATTAATTAGTCGGCCTAACATTAATTCAATGTGTAAAGCAAGTTTCTGTTAAATAAAAAGTAAAGTCTAAAATTAAAACTTAATAACGTCAATAGTTTACTTGCAGACAACAAGTAAGTTTTCTGTCTGTGTATAAGATAATGGGTTGTAAAAACGTAATTCTAGACTTTTAAAATAATTTAACTTATATATACTTAGTTTTCTATTTAATCTACTGTCCAGAAATGGGCCTAAAAATTAAAAAAATCTTTACAAAAACATGTTTGAAGGTTGTTGGTTCTAATGAAATGCATACTAAATCATAGTATTTCAAAGGGCTAACATACCCATTTATCGGGCACAATTCCAATCCAATCGTAAACTTCTCAAACATAATTCTTGTTACACCTTGAAATTGGAATCGCGTACCGAAAGACCGGTCCGATGCTTTATTTATTTTCTCTTAATCAGTCCAGAGTGGCCACGTATCGGCGCGCAATAAGCTCTTCATTCAAAACTTGCTGCCTGTTCACCCCTCGCCCTCCCTCACCCCCCGTACACCACGTGCCTCACGGTGGCCCGCTAATTGATCTTTTGACTGAGCTGGCGGCAGATTCTTGAGAATAAATCTACACCACGAAATACAACAAGCATCTATTACCGTATTATCTTTACATATAAAAAATCTAAGACATGAAATTTGGAGGGTGTATTCTTTGGGTTTTTCGGAATTCCACCCCTTTTTTTTTCGCATTGGAAATCATCAAATGACAAATCATGAAACCTCCCCTGCGCCAGCACCAGCGTGTCTTTTGGCATACTCAAATGGACTCAAACAGAACTGGACGCCCTGGATAGGAGGGTCCGTACGTTGTTGACGGCATTTCGAATGCATCACCCGCGTTCTTCGGTTATCAGACTGTATATCCCGCGGAGGTGTGGCGGTCGAGGCTTTTTAAACGCTAAGACTACACAATCGCGAGATATAGTCTCAGGGAATATTTCCTAATAACCGACGTGGGGATGCATCGAGATGTGGTTGCGGTGGACAAGGGCCCCACCCCGATCTCCTTGGCTAAAGAGAACTAGCGCAAACCTGTAGTACTTGATACTAGCGATCGCAGGGAGGTATGGCAGAGTAAGGAGCTTCCCGGACGCTTTTTCCGGGCCCAGCATGGGCCCGATGTAGACCTATCAGCGTCCGTAGCCTGGCTACGTTCCGGGGACCTCTTCGGAGAAACTGAAGGTTTTGTCTATGCAATTATGGATGAAGTTATGATGACGAATAACTACCGGAGATTTATTGTGAAGGACGGCACGGTTGACACATGTCGGGCATGCCACCGTCCAGGCAAATCAATCCGTCACATTATCTCCGGGTGTTCTCGTCTGGCTAACGGAGAGTACTTGCATAGACACAACCTTGTAGCCAGGATTATTCATCAGCAACTTGCTCTAAAATACAATCTTGTTGAATCGGAAGTTCCGTACGTATAGGTATGTGCCCGACCCAGTTCTCGAAAATGGCAATACCACATTGTACTGGGATCAATCCATCATCACTGACAGGACTATTGTAGCCAATAAGCCTGATATAGTGGTGATGGATTGATCAGAGCGGCGCGCAATAGTTGTTGACATTACGGTCCCGCATGACGAGAACCTCGTGAAAGCCGAGAAAGATAAGCAAATCAAGTATCTTGACTTGGCTCGCGAGGTTAACGACGTGTGGGATGTGGACTCAGCGATCATTGTGCCGATAGTCGTGTCAGCCCATGGCTTAATTGCCAAGAGCCTCGACCAACATCTCAGGAGGCTCTCGTTAGGCAGCTGGATCAAGGGCTTGATTCAGAAAGCGGTACTCCTGGACACGGCTCGTATTGTTAGGAGGTTCCTGTCTCTGGAGCCCTGACTGCCGGTAGCTTGGACCCTGTTCCCGATACCGGTGGGCTACAATTTATAATAATAAAATATAAGTAATCTAATAGTAAAATAATATATAAGTCCATAAAACACACACACATTACAATTTTATACATGAAACATAGATACATACATGAAAACACATAAAAATACACTAAAACAAATTATTTTAAATATTGGAATGACGCACGATGAGTGGTCATCCAATGCCACATCATTGGACTGTCGAACTATTTATCTAAATGCCCATTCCAATATTTTTACTGGCTATCATTTTTACATATTTATTAGACTGCTTACGTATTTTTTTAGTATTGACATTGTAAGACGAAATAACCGGCGAATTGTTTTTTTTATTACTGTCTGGTTTACTGTCGCACAAATTTACTAACCGCCGATAAAAAAATAACTGCCCATTATGTTTTTCAGCTGATCCTAATAACCTCTCGAATGTTTAAATAACAGTTCAAAAAATTAGTTCCCATTGAATAAACAGGGCCAATATACTTACATTATTATTCTGTTTACCCTTACCTTTTTTTTTTTTTTTGGTGGGTGGGAAATCATCAAATGACCCCCCCCCCCGCTCTGGGCGGAACGGAAGGGAGTGTCAGACTCTTACTGACTAAAAACCACCCATGTTCCTTCATTGGCCCTTTATGTTCCAGGGCCGCGGTATCTCTTTCGAACAGTCCCGCAGCCCTGGCAGGCACCGGCCCTTGCGGGCCCCTCCCGTTTGCTGACAACTCTTTGAGGCGCGCGTGGAACACCTACGCGCCGTCGACACGGCCTGCCCGTCGTCATACGACGGACGGACGGCGAGCTAGCCCATTACTCACCGTCCACAGGCCCGCGCCTACGGTGGCCGAGAGCCATCACGGCGTGGCCACCGACGCCCGGTGCTTCTCCTGGTGCTTCTCCTCCCGCGGCGGCTGGGACGTGAGGCTATCTCCCTCTCACGTTCCGCCGCCTCCTTCGCTAGCATGACTGCTTCGCAGAAGGAGGCGACGGCTTCCCATTCCCTCTCGCCCCGGACTATGGCTTGAACCAGGGCCGGACGCGAGAGGTCGCCGCTGCCAATCTCCGCTACGAGGACACGGATTCTGTTTACCCCTACAGTATAATTACTAGGATAGAACATAACAATTCCTAAGTACCGCTTCCCAGTTGCGGATTGTCATGGTCAGATAGGCAGTCACTCTTTATTACATACTGGTATACAGATTCATTGGATTAGATGGGAAGCCGACCCTAACATAGTCATAAATAACAACCGGTCGTTAAACTGAGAACATTGGGATACAATATTCACAATTTTAATTTATCCTGTTCGGAAAAGTACGATAGTCATAATTTCCACTTAGCAACCCACATATCCATGAGCGAGTATCAGAAGCATAACTGATGCATTGGCACGTCTGACGCAGTCATAAATCGCGGGTGGTGGCAATATGTCGTGAGTCGGCGTTACAGAGCCACGTGCCCGGGTGCCGGTCACAACAAAGCTCGGTACGATCACGAGCGCTGCCCTATCCGCTCACACGCCTTAGCGAACACCGTGCGGACCGCTAGCGATCGATCAGAATACACTGCTCTATGCAATTGGATTAGTCACATGCGATTAAATTCGCAGAGGAGCTCGTGGTTAGATAATAACAGCCGCTCGGGTTAGGATTAGGCATTCGCCACATATCATAATCATACTATGGTTCACAATTTTCTGTGTACAAAAAATAAACCAAGACACGGTTCTTGCAAACCCTATGGAATGATTAAGTTTAAGCTGTCATTGTGCACTGCGTACTTCAGATTAAGTATAAAGCAGGCGATCCCACTACCCCGCGCCAGGTGTTCATAAGAGACGATTGAGGTATTAATCAGGGTTCCGTTTCACGCTAAGCTCCTTTTGTATAAAGCTTCAGCACTCATAATAAACACTCTACGGAGCACACGATTAAAGATAACTTCAAGTATACCGTCTTTGAAATTTGGACCATCATTTAGGGCAATATCACCCCTACGATATTAGTCACAGGGCCGATATTTGCAGCCAGGGTGTGCCAGTGTGAGCTCTAAAGCAGCGTTATGTAAGGGTAGCGCTTGATCACCAGGAGATGAAACTGTAGAAGGAATATTTTTGCATCGTTCTCTATAGCGTCCTTCCGTTAGATGCAAGCAATTGAGTTCAGATCAGTTCAGTTCACTACCTACGTCATTATTGCATTGTATAAAACTCTTCGATTTGCGGGCCTATCGTCGACTACATGCTTTCACCACGCATTCGCCGAGCAAGACTGATTCTGATTCCTGACGCGTGGAACTTCTGAACATCGGTCCGCAGTGCGTTTGTGTCGTTCTGTTATGAGTTATTATGCAACGTCAATACACTAGGTTTTACTGCAGACGCGATACCGCGGCTTCGCTCGGGTTACAGCCTCCTTCAGGTCGCAGGCGGCACCTCCTCTCCCCTCACCCCCCGTACACCCTGGAGCTGACCTTTATGTTATACTACACCGTAAAACGTTAGTGCTCACCGTTACCTGCGTCATTTGTTACTTTCTCTAATATCGGTTTCCGCAGGTGTGGACGTTGCTTGCATATTGACTACGATTACTCAATATTCACTGTAATAATAATGTCCGTTATTGTGTGAGTTTTTTGCCGGAGCCGGAACATCTGACAATCTGCTATCGTTAGAAACAAATGGGTACCACATATCGACGAAAACCAGAAGCGTTGGACACTTGTCTGTACTTGAGCGTGGACTGTTAAATGATGTTCAAAATTAGACAGCGCCATAGATCAGATTCATGAACTCCGAATTGAATGAGAAAACAACAAGGGTTCACTTCACATATATGTTCAGATTTCAGAATACATAGTCACTCGACATAGATATTTGTGTATCCTCGTATTTGAGTCAAAGCTTTTCGGCCGTCATAAGGGAAAATCGTTTCTCCGTCGAAATAGCCTTCGAGACGATTTTCTCTCGTTGGATGGAAAATGCTTTTAGATCACATTCAACATCAGACGTGAACTGAAATCACTACTGAGACCTGTTGTGTGCAGAACTTTTATATTTATAGTTTGATAGAATCTCAGTTGTACATTATTTAGCATTTTTACTTTTCTTGACTTGTGGTATTTTTAAAGTCTTCTAAAATAATGTATGATAAAAGAAGTATATTTTTTGGTTTTATATTCCTTTAAGGCATATTCATTTGTTTTTCTAGAAATCTAATAACGTAGAATATCCCAAACAATAGTAATTATCTACTAAATGGGCTGTGAACGCTGTAAGTGAAAATGATCGCAGGTCACATAGCGCGTGGCGGCGCGGCGGCGTAATGCAATAAATAAGGTCACGCACAGAATTTTCTCCAGGCTTCAGCCAATGTCCTCTGCTAAAGCTACCGAAATATTAATAAAAATAAAGAATCGCCAAAAGCCAGCTTACACAAGCGAGCGACAAATATACACCGCTTCAAATACTTTTCAGAATGAGTTGGCGGAATTTATTTTTATGGCAGCAGAAATGATAACAAATTTAATTTTATCGATGAAAAATGTTTTTTTTTAAAACAGTATACGACAATTTATGAAAGCGAAAACGACGACAAATGTCAGGTTTTGGTAGCCAATGGGGGTTATCGCGCATGAATTCGACGCTAGAGGCGTTCGTGTATAGTAAGGTCTTCAGTAATGTCAGATGTTTATTTATTTATTTATTTATTTATTAATCACCAACTCGCACTAACAGTGTAAGACACCAAACATACAAGTTATAGGCTAATAGAAGGCATAAAATTAAAATAAAACAAAACTAATTATAGACACACTAATACAAAATTAAATAGAATTATACAAAATTAAATAGGATTATTCGAATAAAAAAAGAATTACTTATACAAAATTAAATTAAATAGATGTGACGCACATCATGTATAAACCCCTCATTGTATTCAAAATCGAAATAATGAAAGATAAGAAAAAAAATTCGGAGTAACATTTAGCGTTTATTTCATCAAAATCGACCAACAGACTCAAAACACGTGTCTGTTAATGTGGGGCTATCGTATGGTGATTCCACAATTATTACGAGGGCAAATACTAAATCAACTGCATAGCAGTCACATGGGTATCGTAAAGATGAAAAGTCTGGCTAGGAGTTATGTGTGGTGGCCCAACATCGATACAGACATTGAGGGATTATGCAAAAGCTGTGAGACTTGTGCCGCGGAAGCGAGCGCGCCTCCGCGGGCTGCTATTCAACCCTGGCCGTACCATACCCAACCGTGGACTAGGCTTCACATTGATTTTTTGGGCCCGTATCGAGGTATGACATTCCTAGTATTAATTGATTCAACCTCCAAATGGTTAGAAATATTCGAAATGCCACGTACAAACGCGTATCATGTTATTAAAGTTTTACGTTCCACTTTCGCTAGGTTCGGTTTACCGGAACAGTTAGTATCTGATCAAGGACCACCTTTTACAAGCATTGAATTCAAAAAATTTCTCGCTAATAACGGCATTAGACAGAATTTTTCACCAGCTTATCATCCGTCTTCAAACGGAGCCGCAGAAAATGCAGTTAACATTTGTAAGCGCACTATTAAAAAGGCAATTCGGGATCGCGTAGATGTAGACACAGCTTTACAAACATTTCTGCTGGCATACAGAAATACAGTGCACAGCACTACTGGTGAAACACCTGCTATGTTGTTGCAGAAACGAACACTACGTTCCAGATTGGATCTGTTACGGACAGAACGATCAGTAGGTGCACGAGTGCAGGATGCGCAGCAAAGACAAATCGACTCTTCTGGTGGGGTCACGCGTATCTTCGACGAGGGTGATCCTGTTTGGATGAGGGAGTACGGTTCCTCAGATAAATGGGTAAAAGGTACGATCTCAGACGTAGATAGTACTCGTAGGTATCTGATAGCAAAGGATAACGGTCAATTTATTAAAAGACACGTAGACCAGATACGGCGCAGATCCCGTGCATCTGTTGGTGGGCCAAACACTGAAGAAGAGGAAACGATAGAGGATGGGAACTCGGTGGCGCACGCTGGGGCAATTTATTAAAGTCAGGGAAGAAAGAGATGGACTTTAGCGATAGTGTGTGTGAAAGTGAGAGGGTGTGTGAAAGAAGTAAATTAGAACAATCAATAAACAGTGGAGTTGGTGGTGTTGATCAGGATCAGCCATCTAACCAGTCATGTGGTTCGTCAGATGAGCAGCAAGAAGAGTACCCAAAGCGAACCCGAAAACCGGTTGTCAGATTTCAGTGTACTTAAAAATGTATTGCTAAATGATGATTCTTAAAGGATTTATATAATGTTAGAATTTGTTGTAAAATTATTAACCCTTCATGAACATATTGTAATTTAAGAAGGGAGGTGTGATGTATGTGTTATTAATTAGTTTATAGTGGGTAGGAGCATAAAATATAATATTGTTATGTATTGTCAAGGCGCGCCAGTCTGCGATTATACGCTGTGCTACTACCAAGTTAATGTCGTTTGCTTCCACTCCGCTACCCACGTACCTCCATATTCTTCAGTATTAAGTTCTAAAATTTTGTTAGTCGCCTCATACGACATTTCTATGAGAAATGTAATTATTTTAAATAGGTTTCAGTCGAAGCGTAGTCGGAATAGTTGAAAATGATTTTGGTTTTAGTTTTCCTTTTGTTTCCTATTTCCACGAAATTAATAAGTACTACTTGTACGTAGTACTTATTACTTTCATGGAAATAGGAAACAGCAGTTCTTATTGCACCGAAAAGAGGATATTTGCGAATGTAGTCCCATTCTAATAAGGTCACCTTTTATTTTATGTAAAAAGTAGGACATGATGGAAAGGCTGAGAAAATAACATCTACGAGTATCTTACTACTATTATAAATGCGAAACTAACTTGGTGGATGAGCAATTATGCATTATGTCCTTAATGTTGTTAGTTGTCAGTTTGACAACTGACAACTGTCATAACATGCATTAGAATAGAACGGCTATTTTAGACTATTTGTTACAGGAATAAGTAGCCTACCGGTTCAGCGACTGCCCTGGAAACCAGGGTTCGCAAGTTTGAATCGCATCCAGTACCCACATAATGTGATTATTGTTTTTTTTTAT
This sequence comes from Eurois occulta, assembly GCA_950022335.1. Classification (NCBI taxonomy): domain Eukaryota; kingdom Metazoa; phylum Arthropoda; class Insecta; order Lepidoptera; family Noctuidae; genus Eurois; species Eurois occulta. Next base: position 23,013,433 of record OX465479.1, on the reverse strand, counting down.
GCTGTTAGATTGCCAAAAAAATTAAACATGGTTTGCGAGTTCGATCCCCAACCGGTTTTCACTTTTTGTTTTTGTTCATCCAACTGTAACTCAGTTGCATGAAAATTAAACAAAATGTCTAGATTTTGTTTTATTTTCATGCTTTATGGGTCAGTGGGTAGCCTTAGGGGATGATTTTCAAATCATTACAAAATAGATTAATGTTACATACTTTTAGTTTATTTAACCATTCAAAATACTATTAGGTAAGACTGTAAGGTTATCATAAATTAATGAATAGAAAATGGAGAAAACTCACTACAAAATACTATCTCTAAAAAGTTAAAATCTCAAAATAAAATTTGTTCCGTGTGCAAGCTGCAGGAGGGGTAATTTTGATGATTTCCCATACGAAAAAAAAGTGACTTTAGACAGACATTGCCAGTTATTGAGAGCGCTACACCGGCGTATGAAATAAACGCATGTCTGATGGCGTCCCTACTGTGAAAATATTCAGAATCGAAAAGCTTCATATTACGTGCAAGATGCGCGTCCAACTGTACAACGATCACGTCGGTGATTCAAAAGTATACATATTCATAGACACTATGATGGCTAATGCCGAGAGTACTGCCTACCCCGTTAAATTTCTCAACTGCCTGGAGTTACGGGCGTGCCGTCCCATCAGATGGAGCTTATAGTTGGCGTTCTAGTTCTGGTGATGCGAAAACCTTGATGCAACAAATTCAAATGTTTACATTTTATACATTTCCAGATCAACCAAACTGTTCAATGGCACCAGGCTTCGTGTCACAGAGCTGGGCATTGGGCAGTAATATTATAAAAACAGAGGTGCTAAAGGAGCGTTTTAATTTTCCGCATGCCCGTTATTTCAAATAACTTGCCATTTCAATTTAAGAGGTACAATTTCCCTTGAAATTGGCTTTTACAATGACGATCAACAGATCCCAGGGCCAAACCTTAAAAGTGACAGGCATTCAATTGTGTACTCCATGTTTCTCACATGGTCAATAATGATGTCGGTTGTTCAGTGCCTAAAACTTGCACGTGCAGTGCTTGCGAAAAATAATAAGTCCTTCAATGTTGTATGACAGAACGTATAGAATAAATAGTGCCCAAAAATGCGTGATGGCTCACTTTGAAAAGAAAGTTGTATAGCGCCAAAATAAGCGGTTTTTAAGCAATATCGACGCATTTTAATTTTGTTTCGGACCTCTGCCATCCAGAATTACAGCACCCAAAAGGACCCCTTTTGTAGTCATCACCCACATTATTACATTTTGATCAGCCAGTCAGTTCTGACACATCACGCCATATAATCATCTAAGGCTTATGCAGAGGTGTACCTAAGCGTACACCCACATTTCACCAGTTATGTTGAAGTCCCATGGTGGCGAGCCTATTTCCACCAACCGGGCACAAATCCAGATTTGATATTTAGAAATTCCTGATGGAATAACACCATTATTTATAATTTTTTTTTTCAATTGCATACATTGTTTAATGTGAAGAGCGGAGTCACCTAACACAAGCATCTCCTTGCTTAAAAGGTGATGTCTAAATCATGTGCTTTATAACTTTATGTAATTAAAATAAAAATTAACACTTCCGACTTCAATCCCAGGACCTCATGCTTAGTAGTCGCACTTGCGAGCACTCGACCAACGAGGCAGTCTCACACATACACAGCAAAATTTCCACGCGAACGAAGTTGCGGGCAACAGCTAGTATCCGAATATAAGTTGAAGTGCACTTCTGAGGAAACGACTTCGTGCTCCCAAGCGGCGTCGCCGTCGGCGGCGGCGGTTTGCTTCTGTAAATATCAATACTATATACAACTTTAAGAAAATAAATCTCGTATTCCCCTAAAGATGAATGTGATGATGTGTGTGTGTGATGTGTAGTGGGACAGGAAGACCAAAGAAAAGATGAATGGATTGTGTGAGGAATGGTGATATGAAAGAAAAACGAGTAAATATATGGTTAACAGAAGGGAATGGATGAAAAAAAGTGGTTGAGCCGGCTCGAAGTAACATGGGTCAAGTTCAGGCAGGAAGTTTATGACTGGGTCTCCCTTGTTCATAGTTCATTTATTTGTCAGAAACATGAGTATCACAAAGCATGCAAGATGTTAAGTACATTACAAAAAGAATCACAATCATGTTTTACCTTTACGGCGTACCTTGGCGGCGTTTTTGTTTCATCAAAAATATTTGACAAATTATCACTTCGCAAACAATTTTCCGCATAATTTAATTTGCCAAATTATTAATTAGCAAAGAAACTCTACAATAACCAAGATTTTGTAACAATATTTTGATAAAAGAGTGTCCATGGAGTTTCTTGCTCATTCTTCTCCATAGATATATACGCTTTGGAATGTGCAATTACAGTACCTTTTCAAGTTATTATACCTTGTGACTGTGACTGTAGCTTGGTTTTTTTTTCACGGCTCGGGTGCTGCGGGGCTCCGGCGGTCCCACGCGAGCATATCGTCGCAGATGGTTTATTCGAAAATTATCGGAAAGTATATCCTTTCACATATTTTTTTCTTTCAAATCGGTTCTTAAATGACGGAGGTATGAGTTAACAAGCATAAAAAAAAATATAACCGAATTGAGGAGCTCCCCCTTTTATTAAAGTCGGTTAAAAAGTAATGCTGTTTAATTATTACTTTACATTCACTTTGTAGGTAGGTCAAACCTGCTAGCAATGCAGATACTTTTCCTCGTAATTGGGGCCGATAAGAAATCTTCCACAATGGAATCAGTCAGGAAGAAGAGCCCCGGGTTCGGTCAATAAATCTGATCGAGTTTGTTCAGCTGAGCGTTTGACCGCGTGCGTCTGTGCGATCACGCCACTTTATTAACTGCGTGCTGATTAGCTGGCGCTGTGGGGACGGTGCGGCACTATGGACTGCTACAAACTGCAGTGATGAGCACTGAGCCGGTGTGACGTCATAAGCGACGAGTCAGCGAAGCGGCTCCACTTGCACTTCATTTTACACACCAATAATTTCTCTTTAAAACGTATGACATGAAAGCTATGTACGTACTTACACTGGACGAGACAACACAAACAGAGTCTTTATTCGTTGTTGTTAGTACAAGTGTCGTGACAACTATGCACGGGATCCATCTTATCTATGATATTTCTTTTGATAACGTCTCTTTACTACCTCGTCAAATTAAAACATGCAAAATGGAAACGTTTCCCAATTATAAATATTAAATGAATAGACACTATAGAGAGTGAAGGTAAATGAAAAGGGGTTTCCTTTGAAACAGCAGCCGGTGGATGGTGTATATTATTCCCTCAATGCACTGGAAATAAAGTGCTGTCATTTAAATAAAGTTCATTTTATTCAGTGTTAAATGTTGCTTTTTGAGTAACTGTGATGTAACATGATTATTGTATTTACGAATAGAATATACTTTCATTAATTTAGCAACGAGCTCTTGGCAGTCCTCAAAGTTAAGCAGCGCTTGACTAGCTCGGTATGAGGGTGGGTGATCATCTATTATATGTACAGCATAGAACCACCGGTTACATCTCAATAGATTATTGGCTAGCGAGCCCTGCCCGAGTATCGAGTACACACTGCTCGGTGGACGATTTCAATATGACTGATTCATTACACTCCTCTATCACAAGATGATCACAAGTTCAAGCTTTAGCTTCATAGTAGATAGTGGCAGTACTGGATAGAAATGACACAAAGCCGTCAAAAGTGGAAATATTTGGAAGAGACCTACACTCAGCACAGGGTGGCCAAAGGTTGAAGAAGAAGAAGAAATAGTAACATTTAATTAAACGTCCGGTGCGTTCAGAAGTAGCTCCTTGAAAGTAGCTTGTCTTCAAATTTAGTATTTACATTCCTCTTCCTTATTGGAAGTGTAAGTCAATACGATTCATTTCATACTTTGGAAGGATACTGCAGGCACTGACTGTCTATTACGAGTCACTTCAGCCATTCTTGACCGGTACGCATGTATGTTCATCTGTTCCCTCATTACTTCGGAACTACTTATCATAATTTGACAAAATTCAATGAGGTATCATTGGAAGCGTCTTGATTGTTCGCTAGAGGATAGCCGTGGTCGTATGCCACCTACCCTAATAAACAATACATTCTAACAGTAGCGGCTATCATGTGAACATCACTATGAATATTTATTAAACATATTAAAATATACTAGCTGTTGCCTGCAACTTCGTTTGCGTGGAAATTTTGATTTGTATGTGTGAGAGTGCCTCGTTGGTCGCAAGCGCGCCTACTGAGCATGAAATTCTGGGTTCGTTTCTCGATTCAGGCAGAGTATTTTTGGGTTATTCCAACAAGAATTTCTTAGTAGCAGCCACGAGTCTAGATATATGTCTCCAGTTGGTGGCAATAGGCCCCCTATTACATGGGACTTAAACATACCTGGCATGTGTGCACGATTAGGTAAACGTCTGCCTAACTCTTCGGGTATTACAGGCGTGATGTTATGTTACGTGTGAGAACTGACGGCCTGACAATGGGGGTGATGACTACAAAAGGCGTAATTTTGAGTGCTGTAATTCTGGGCGGCAGAGGTCCGATACAAAATTAAAAATCAAATTAAGTTAAAAACCGGAACATTATAACTTTTTTTCAAAGTGAACAATCAAACGCCTTGTTGGGCACTAACAATTTTAGACGAGAATATTTTCTTGTTTCATACTTTTTAGAGCGTGATTTTTCAGTAGTTCGGTTTTAGTTTTTATAAAACTACATTAGATACTTAATACATAAGCTGATCGTACAATGTCTGAGTCGCACAGTTCAATACCCGCTGTAACATACGACAACCTATCTAATACTACTGATGCTCCAGGTACAGTAGTGTAACTAACAGGTCATGACGTCATCCGAGTATCGCCATTAGTTAGCACCGGAAGTAGATGTTTTGTATGTTGTGTACCATTCACTCATTCATTTATTTATTCATTAAAAATTTACATTGCGTGAATATTACACTATTAAATAAAATTATCACAAATGCAGAAACAAATACATTTAAAAGCCTATTAAAACAAAAGTGAAATGTTTAGTTCGAGAGTCAATTAATTTAAAATATGTCAACAAATAAATACAATGTCAAATTAATAGTAGGGTATAATGTCAAATGCCTGCCAGGGCTGCGGGACTGTTCGAAAGAGATACCGCGGCCACGCGGCCCTGGAACACAAAGGGCAAAAGAAGGAACATGGATGGGTTTTAGTCAGTAAAAGTCTGACACTCCCTTCCACTCCGCCCAGAGCGGGAGGAGTAATTAAAATTTGTTGATTTCCCATCCCAAAAAAAAAGGTATAATGTCAAATTTAATGTCAAAATATTAAGAGAACAACTTTGTCAAGGTCAGAGAGATGAGCATAGTGCTAAGTTAAAAGATAATTTAAATTAAAGCTTATTCACTGCAATTATTTTATGTGACTATTTTTATCATTTGACATAAATTCCGATACCGAGTAAAAGCATTTTTTTAAATGAGTGAGACCTATAAATTAATAATTTATTTTCATAGGTACTACGTTAAATGTCCACTCCTTCTAAACCTGTGTACCTGTAAAGAACAAAAGATTAAAACTCGCCGGCTGCCTTCGTATCCCTGAATACAAACAAAATAAACAGGTTAAAATATTGAGTGTGAGTACATTCGTAATGTATAATTACATTTGTAGCGTTATCTCAGGACAGCTTAATGAAATAGAGTACAAGCAGCGTGCGGCGAGTGTGAACTATTAGGTCAGGTCCGGCGACCGGCGGCGGCGGTGCTCGGCCGTAAATAAATAATGTTGGATCAGGCGCTACACGTATCTGATTGGGTTGCCGCACCCTTTGACAGATCCAATTGAGAGCCACACAGTCGGTAACACACACACGCGCGCCCGGTATCAACACACAGACTCGTAGTTACGTAAAATCTCATCAACCCGCATCCACTCAGTGTCGTCTCCAGGCTAGTGTTCTGCCCGCCTCTCACGCCGGCTGTGCCGCGATGACGCCACGCCATCAATTAGCCGCTGACTTGAAGCCGCACCATAAATGTGTGTGTATCTGCACTCAATGGTCTCCGAGTTTGCGATTTCTTTTCTATCCCTTTTCTACTGCCGTGGCTACAGAGAATTGGATGTAGGATTGACGAACATCTGGTGATTCCCACATAAATTTAATATTGTGTAGTGTGTTTTACTGGTAGGATTACCTATTATAGCAAACACCGCTACTTTCCCAGGGTGTGTGGTATCGTTGTGAGATAAATTCCTTGTAACGGTTGTGTGTCGATCGTCAGGTACCTACCGTGTGATCCGTTAGTAAGTCCGCTGATCCTTCAGAGGCTTCACGGTAGACCGCGCTTGCCGAAGGGTTGTGGGGCAGGTGCGCGGCGGGGACATGTAATAAATACCAGCATGTTTGAAGATCCTTTGGATAAAACTTTTCACTATTACGATTTTTCGGGGAACGTTCAGTCTTATTAGTACCTTCACAACTGAAAACAATTTTGTACATATTTGGAAAGGCGATATTGAACAGAATCGGGAAAACGATGTTGATTCTTGTAATGTCAATCGTCCAATGGTGAGGCTTTGGTAAACGAGAGGCTTTGGGCTCACCACACGTGACACGACTAGCGCCGAACTAGTTCTAGAAAGCCCAGACTAGTTTTAAACTAGTTTTGGAAAGGCCCGGCTAGCTTTAAACTGGTTCAGCAAAAGTTCGGACTAGTTTTAAACTAATTTCGGTCTAACCTCCTCTAGTGTCAAACTAGTGCTGGTCTAAATACGAGTCCACAAGCATGCTGCGGAACATATTGTTTCCATCTGGAGGAGACAATTATCTTCTCTGAATCCATTGAAGGGTAGTTACCGTAACAAATAGAAATTACAGAAACACGTTATAATTCACTGCTTAAATACATTAAGCACTTAGGCGACCCTTGCAGGATCATATTAGGCTCCAAATAAATAAACAACACTAATTTACTGAACAGCACAGTTAAATGACTGTGGCGTTATCTGGCGGCAACCACTTAAATTGTGATTAAAGCTTGTGTTGTTGGAATGTGGCGCTTAAAGCGGCTGGATTCGTTGCAGACAAGCGCACTTTTTGTTATTTCGGCTCGGAGGGGGGCGGGGACCTTCTGTTCCCGCTACCAAACATTCATGACGGGAAAAAGAAATGAAAATTGTTTCTCTGGCATCCGAGTACTCGAGTAAAGTTCATGAAGTACCATGCCACGATGCAAAGAGATAGTATGTGTAATAATTATGTTCTTATCAGTGGAAACATTTGGTTTTCATGGGATATTACAATTACTTTTCCTGGTGAATAAAAAAATGAACTTTCTTCCAATAGGTGTCAAAACAAGATGTGATAAACAAAGCATTTTTTATGACTCGTGTTGGTATAAAGTTCACTGCGTCCGTAATTCTTCATTACGCATTCGCGCAGTAAAACGCGATTCGCAAAATTTACGCTATCACATGTGATCAGCGGCGACGCTGTGCGATCGCATCCATCATTGTTGCTGTAATTATAAGTAACGACGACGATTCAACGCAATTTAACGTAGAGACAATATTGTACGTGAAAGCGGTCACGTGTCAAAGTACTTATGTCGAGATGAAGAAAACATTTTTTGTTTTTCTGTTTGTTCCGGCTAATCTCCGAAAGGGCTAAACCGATTTTGACGGGACTTTTATCGGCAGATAGCCTATACTTTTATTTTAGAAAGAGGAATAGGGCTCCGTGCAAAAAAATTAAAACCCTTGAAATTGTTGACATCATCCGATTCAAATAGGGAAGTAATATTTTTATAATATTTTTACGCAAACTAAGGTCGCGAGGAGCTAGTTTTCGTATAAAAATATTTTGAAGCTATTGTACATTATGTTCTTCGTCGTAATAAAGACTGATACAGAATCATTACGATTCCACCAATCATTAAGCCAGTGGTATGTTTGTAAAAGTATTAGTTTACAACTACACACGTCGCTTGTTAGGTGGTATACTCTGGAAGTACTGTACAATCTTTACTATAGTTCGAAAACTTTAATGCCTGATGCTGCTCCGTGTTGATGTACCTGAACATACATACAATATGGGAGTGGGTCAGTAATGATCGGCCGCAATCGCAAAGCGGCCGTAATCACGCACTGTGTCCGGAATGCGAGCGCTGCCGGGTGATGTACATAGCTACGTGTATGTAGTGTAGTGTGTCTGCACCCAGGTGCAGATTGATTGCGCGTCAATAATATCTGACGCGGTCAACACCATCTAATGTTTACGAGATACATTATTATACAAATACGCTATCTCTGAAACCGCAACGTACGAGTATTTTGTATTCGAGTTATTTCATTCCAGTAAACAGAGTTTTGAATACTCAACCATTTCATATGAGAAATCTTCGTACTTGGCTGTTATTATCATTTTCTTATTACTTTTAACACATAAAACCTTTTCAACTTTCCTTTTAACATAATATCTAAAACCATTTATAAATATTTAAAGTAGCCCACCAGCATCGGGAACAGGGTTCGAGCTACCGGTGGTCAGGGCTCTTGCAAGAAGAACCTTCTAACAATACGCGCACAGAAGTACTGCTTTCTGCATCAAGCCATTGATCCAGCTGCCAAGCGAGAGCCTCTTCAGATGTTGATCGAGGTTATTGGCTATGAAGCTATTAGCCGACACGATTATCGGCACAATGACTGCTATACCTACCTACTCACGTCCCACATGTCGACAACCTGGCGAGCCAGATCTAGATACTTGAACTGCTTATTTTTTCTTTTTTCACGAGGTTCTCGTCATGCAGGACCGCTACAATTATCAACAATCATTGCGCGCCGCTCCAATCGATCCACCACCACTAACTATATCATGCTTATTAGCTACAATAGTCCTGTCAGTGATGATGATCCCAGTACCAGTCCTATAGTAGCGCACTTCCGATTCCACGAGGCTATATTTTAGAGCAAGCTGCTGATAGATAATCCTGGCTACAAGGTTGTGTCTATGCAAGTACTCTCCGTTAGCCAGACGAGAACACCCGAAGATATTTTTTATGTTTTTTCACCGGACGGTGGCATGCCCGACATATAATGTCAACCGTGCCGTCCTTCACATCAATTTCCGGTAGTCATTCGTCATCATAAATTGAATCCATAATTGCACAGACTGTTAAAAAGCTTCGGCCTCCACACATCAACCGAGACCACAACCGAAGCGCGTGGGTGATGCATTCGATATGCCGTCAACAATGTACGGAATTTTCTATCCAGGGTGCCTAGTTCTGTTTGAGTCCATTTATGTATGCCGAAAGAGTATATCGAAACGGGCATGACCACCATTCTGAACCGCCACATAGAAAATTGTTCTTCGGGTATTAATTAAAAAAAAACAGCAACGTCCAAAATGTATGGAACAGATGATTAAATTTCTATGAAGGGGGGTTCAAAATGATGTACGAGTACCTGCTGAATACATGGTAACCGGTTTAGCGTCGGTGTACCTACTACCTTGAACAAAATATATATATCGAACTTTGTTCGGCTGCTATGACGAGAGAAGGCAACACAGAGACCGAGTTACTTTCGCATTTATAACATTACAAATTCAATATTAAATTTGGAAATAGTTAGAATTGTATTGGAATTTTTTAATACCTTTTACATTTTAGGGTACTATATGTTGCTGACAGTAAAATAAAACGGATGCGTCAAGGCTCACCGGCCTACCATCTTTTGCTCTCTTAACTGTGGAATGGGGGCGATTTATGGCGCCTTTTGTTTGAAATAGTGCCGCTGTTATGTTTCATTAGGACTTATTACGGTCGGTGGCGATTCAGTCTGCATAATGTTACTTAAATTAAACATACAGCGAAGATGGGACGAAACACTATTACGTAAGTATAAAAATTATGAAAGGGACAAAATTATTATAAATAAGGTTTGCCGTAAGAAAACCCAATTTTGGGTTAAGCTCGTTATTAATTTGGGTTATTTGGCGTGATCCTCCCGAGATGCGCGGCATCGCTCCCGGTGCGCCCGGTGCGTGCTCGTCCTGTGCCCGGCCGCTCAATCCACATGTCGCCGATCGGTTTATTTGCTTGATGATTGTGCTCGAGCACCGGCCACTGGCACGTAGTCTCTGCTATCGCGCCACAATCCCAGCGGATGACAACACGTTAATTGGCCGAGAATTGTATCACATCGCTCCTCCAGAGACACAGTTATTAAATTGCCGGTAGCTGTGTATCGCAAAGTAAGCAGCGGTAACAAGGGTTGACCTAAATTCGGGCGTTAGAAGACTATTACCTTAAATCTTTAGATTGTAGACTTTATGGGACGCTGATCGATGTGAAAAGTTGAGCTTGAAACTACTTCAGAATAATAACATGATTATGTTGCTTTAAAATATGTACATAATATGACATAATTTTTAAACAAAATAAAACTCATAAACACAGTGTTGTAGCTTTAATACGTAGAACATGAAAATCGTAGCAAATACTCATAGCCACGTAGAAAAACTCGTAGCGCCGCCATAGCAAGTACTCGTAGAACCGTAGCTACTACACGTAGCCGCGTCGTATCGCTGGACTGATGGTTTAATACGATAATTTTGTACAGGCCGAAATAGTAGATTATACAACAAGTGAAAAAAGGGAACTAAGTTGGATCCCGAGAGCAGCGAAGGATACTAGAGTAGAATCCCGAGCGGAGCGAGGGATACAAGAACCGGGATGATTTTTTTTCACGAGTTGTGTACTCTACTTTTTACTATTGACAGCGAGAAAATAAATAGAAGAATAATATTTATATTTCTCGTGGGTTAATAATAACAGCCACTCGGGTCGATCTTCAAGGTTAAGCCAAACTTACCAAGGTTGGTCTGTGGATGGATGACCACTAATTCATTTTATACCGGATTTCCTCCGTGCCTCTGAAAGTACGAAAGCCGTTGGATTGGCTGTCATTTGTAGTTCTTTGACAGTCGTTACAGGAAGTCAGTGGCCCGAAAGTCTGACAACCAGTCTTACGAAGGAGCATCGTATTACCCACCCAGTACTAAGTGGGTTGAGTTCTGGGTCAGATAGGCAGTCGCTCCATGCAAAATACTGATATTCAGCTGCATCCGATTAGACTGGAAGCCGACCCCAATAAAGTTGGAATAAGTCTAGCTAGGCAGATGACTATTTATCACATTTTATTATATAATCGGTAATATAATAAGAGAACAAAGGATTAAATATAAACATTAAAAATTAATAGTGAAATTAGAATAATTTTCGAAATTCAATGTTCTAAATTGTTGTCGTCACGTTTTATTTAGTGTTTGTTCATTTGTTCATAATTCGTGCTTGTTCCAAATTCAAAATGTTTTTGTTGACTCAGTGTGTAAAAGAAAGTATTATTCACTGTTATCGATAAATAAAATGCCCTTTTTCGAGTGGCAATGGTAAAAATATTTTCATAATTATTGAGTCAAAATTGAATCATTTCTTAGTGACTGAAGCACAGATTCCCAAGACGACTCGAATCGCAAAGTTCAAACAATTGTTCGCATACATTATAGAAGCTTTACTCACAATTCGCGTACAACGTGATGAAATCATTGAGCCTGTTGACTATTGTAGTGTATCTATTTAATAGATATGGTAACACTGTCTCACGGGCACAAGCAGTCGGGTAGCTGTCACGTAGGACAACTGTCAGTCACCACGAATGGCGGAGAGTTGGTAGGTGAAGCGTACCCTGGACTGGTTGGTAATGGTTGGTGTGAGCCTGTGATATAAGTAGTAAATTGTGTTATCAACCTATTAGCTCGGTTACAAGTGAATACTACAAGTGGCGACGAGGATAAAGGTCAGAAATTCAAATAATTATACTTAGTGGAAGTTCACAAGTAGTCGAAAATGAAAAAAAAATGTTGTAAGTACAGATAGCGGACTATGCTGAAACATAATTCATGTAAATTATTATATACCTACTGGTATTAAGTATTTCAAGCTGAAGGAACAATTCTGTTCTGTTTTATCATGCATTGTACCTAATTGTTGCATTGTAAACTATGGGTTGCATTGGAACTATTGGAAGAGATAGATGAGATAGATCCCACAGTACAAAGGTAATGAATTCATAATACAACGCATGCATGGCGTTTTTATCATCTTGATAAAACTAATTTGATAAGCAATATAATAAAGAACCTACACAGGTAAATATGTCAACATGTTACATGAGTAAGTCTACATTCATCAAGTTATTATTGAACTTAATTAATTAAGCATACTTATCTGCACATCAAATAAGATAATAGGTAGGCCCTTAATCACTAGAATAAGGGCAAGTTGATGATTTATAATTTGTATTCATATACATTAAATTATTAGATACAGGATCTAAAATATTTCTATATGAAATGGTTTTGAATTTCACTTCACCGTTATTACCAGATAGATGGCAACAGTGTTGAACTACAATTGCTTGTGAACATGTTGAACAACTAGTAAGTATTTGTATAACAATCATCAAGTGCTTCGCTTTAACAAGACCAGTCCAAAATAAGTCATATTTACTTTTAAAATATAATTTCTACTAGTTCCTTTAATCAGTTGTAATAACTTGGACTGTATGAATTATTGGTAGCCTAGTTATTGTTTTGTTGGTATGATTATATTATTTGACAATTCACTTCAGACAGTGTCTATCCAACTAAGAAATTACAGACATTGCTGTAAAATAAGCTGAGTGGTTTGATTGAATTTATTTTGTGTAGTCATTAGGAGTACAATCGAAATTTAGTTTTAGTTTAAATGTTGGTGGTTATTTGTAACCATACAAAAGTAAAAAAAAAAAAGAAGGGAAAAGTAAAGTAGTGACTTCATGTCCTACAAAATACCTAAAAAAAAAAAAAAAGTAGTACTAAAGTAAGTAGTTAGTTAGCTACTAAGACTTTGTGAGTCTAATCTTCTTCTTAGCATGTTGATGGTAATCTAAATTGTGTCAGCCAGGACTGAGCTACTAGTTTGGCGTTTCAGTAGCGTCCATCGGTTCCTGTAGTGAACAAACAACCAGATACAATATTAAGTGCCCCATCGTTTGTAGAACAGCACCACATTTACTATGAATCTCCACCTGAGCAAGTTTTCCTTGCTGCAACCAATCTGGGTCCGGACACTATTCAAAGACTGCCAGGTCAGCTATGGCAACTCATGTTAAGGTGGGAGATTTTCAGTAGACGGAATGAATGGGTTAGGTAAGGATGCACTACCTCGCCACAGCTTAGTCTTTCTGTGGACTGCTCGCCAGTGAGTGGGGTGACACACTAAAGAGTTGTCTAGTAATAGAGGAGTATGGAAGAAGAAGACATGCTGCACCGACCCCAAATAAATTGGGATAAGGGCAGAAGATACAAATTGATGATACACATTGGTCACAAGCATGGCTGCTTGGTGTGGGGTCCTGGTTTCGATTCTCAGGTTAAGAAGAGCCTTGTTGGGTTTATTCATTGGGAATTTCTCGGTAGCAGCCAAGGAGTCTGGATTTATGCACAGTTGAGGGAACTAGGCTTGCCCGTGTTGCACGAGATTTGAATATGGCTGGCTAATGTGGATGTGCTATTGTGTGCAACTCTGTCTGGTGCTTGTGGTATTGCAGGTTTGATGTCATGTTGTGTTATGTGATGTAGATACTATGCAAGAATAATAAGTGTGCGATAAATGGGTGCAATGTAAAGTGGACATTAAAAATTATAATACCAGCCTGTTACTGTTTCACTGATGGGCAAGAGTCTCTTTTCATACAGAAAATAAGTGCTTAAATAATATCAAAGATACCTGAGTACTGTTTGACAAAATTGCAATTTTTAATTGGATTAATAAGTTGGACTAAGTGAAGAGGCCTGTTAATTAATGAATAAATTAATATGGTTATACAGGTCACTAAGTTACAAGTATGTACTATGTAACTTTAATGTGGAGCTAATGTATATGTACTATATTATTACACAAATTAAAGGTAAATAATTAGTTAATTTAACAAAATATAGGTAAACTGCCTCCATGGTCGAGTGGTTTAGGCGTTTGCCTTGTGACCCGGTGGTCGTGGGTTCGATTCCTACGGGAAGCATACTTTGTGAAGTTGTTTCCAGTTTGGTTAGGACATTGCAGGCTTGAATCACCTGATTGTCTGATAAAAAGATGATTCCGTGCCTCGGAAAGCACGTTAAGCCGTTGGTCCCGGCTGTCATTGGTTGATCTTTGGCAGTCGTTACGGATAGTCAGAAGCCAGTAAATCTGACTCCAGTCTTGCCATGAAATACCGTGTTACCCAGTTAATGGGTTGTGGAGGTCTGGTAGGCAGCCGCTCTGCGTAAAATACTGGTATTCAGCTAAATCCGGCATGACTGGAAGCCGACCCCAATACAGTTGGGAAAAGGCTAGGCAGATGATGATGATAGGTAAACTTAAAATATAATAAGTAGCAACAACACATATGTATGTATCTCATTAATGTTAAATTTAATCAGAGTGGTGATGGCCTAGCCCGACTTAGGTTGTGGGTTCGAAACCAGGCAGGCATTTTGTGTTGACACTCACCACCTAGCCCGACTTAGGTCGTGGGTTCGAAACCAGGCAGGCAATTTGTGTTGACACTCATCACCAATAGGTACTCTGAAATGGTGAAGGAAAACATCATGAGGAAACCGGCATGTCCGAAAACCAATATTTCGAAGACATGTGACATCTACCATGCACTGTTTTCGCGTGGTAGGATATGGGCTCCATTAAGTTGGAAGCTATGGGCTCCATTAAATTGGAAGCAATGGGCTCCATTAAGTTGGAAGCAATGGGCTCCATTCAGTTGGAAGCTATGGGCTCCATTAAATTGGAAGCAATGGGCTCCACTAAGTTGGAAGCAATGGGCTCCATTAAGTTGGAAGCTATGGGCTCCATTAAATTGGAAGCAATGGGCTCCATTAAGTTGGAAGCAATGGGCTCCATTAAGTTGGAAGCAATGGGCTCCATTAAGTTGGAAGCTATGGGCTTCATTAAATTGGGAGCGATGGGCATCCATTAAATTGGAAGTATTGGTTATCCATTAAATTGGACAAAGTGGGCATCCATTAAATTGGAAGCATTGGGCATCCATTCAATTGGAAGCACTGGACATCCATTAAATTGGACGAATTGAACAACCTTTAAATTGGACGAATTGAACAACCATTAAATTAGACGAATTGAGAAACCAGTAACAATGGAGCTTCTCGCCGGTTCTTCTCCATAAGATACGACTAACGCGAACCGTGCACCTTTTCTCGACGTTTTGTGGGTGGCCATGTGGGCCTATGTGAAACAAAATATTATGATTTTGGAGACTAGAGAAGAATTCAGATACGACAAACAATTAAGTAGACTAAATGTGGGAGTAGTGCACACAAACCTCAAGATTTGTCCGGCTACAGGGAAAAGTGTCACGATTGTTGGGAAACCTCAAAACTAACGGAAACTCGATCAAAACAAAAAAGCTGTAGGAACTAACTAAATAGTAAACGACCACGTCAAGGAAACGCAGTTAAATTCTTTAGAAAAAGAGGAAGTATAATTAACGATGAAACGGAGGTAGAATGTGATGTTCAGGAGTGAAATGAAAGATGTTAATTGATTGGGGTTGTAAATTAAATTAGATATCTGACGAAGTTTTGAACTATTTGAAATGTAACAACGGAAGTTGTTGTAAAGAGGTTAAAGAACCGAATAAAACTTTTGTAGCCTACGGCAGTAAAACTCCTTGATTGTCGAAGGAAGTTTTGATATTTCTGTAAAGATAAATGGTAAAAAGGAACCTAGTATCGTACAATGTTTGAGAAACTTACTTAATAATAAGGACACAGTGTTACAATTAGGTGTGCTGAAATTGGGCACCAGTGTCAATCTTATCAAGCAACCTAAAGATAAAAACTCCTGGATCTTATGAACGGTACGCAAGTCATCGCTGATGCCAATCCAGTTGGGGTTGAAGCAGTACTAGTACAAACTGAACTGAACTGGTTCCAGAATTCTAGCAAACTAGTTGTAGTCCTTGGTTTCACTCACCGTTTCTCTTTCCGGCTCCTTAGGGTCGTTGCGTGATGTTGAGTGGCCTACGGCCTTCTTCAACAATTGTGCTATCAAATTTCATTTCAATATTTTATTGAAGATCATACATATGTAGGTAAACAAAAAGTACAGATCTCAAAAATAATAAAATGAATGTTATGTCTTACTGTCAACGGCGTACAAAGTATAATAAAAACATTCGAAATTAATAACCAAAATGTAAACATGTGGTATGTATTGGTGGATCCAGAGACTAGCGCATTCATACAAACAAGCTCTTCAGCTTACAGTATTGGTATAGTTGGAAACTTCAGATGATGTACAAAGATATACCCAGATAGAGAAGGAAGATGCCTTTGCTCTTGTCTGGGCTATCGATCATTTAAACATCTTTATTTTGCAATTTGATTTGATTACCGATCACAAAATATTGGAGTTTTAGTTAAATTTCCTTATATAGTCTAAACCTTATGCCGGGTTGATGACCGCTGACAATGGGAAGACAATTTGTAGCAAGGAATTTTAGACGTTTTGTAAAGAATGTAACATTCGACGGTGCTGTAATATTAATACGGTTACCTATTGGCCCAGACGAAGGAAAAGTTGAGCGACAAAATAGAGTTATATTAAAGCCAAAACACAAAGATGTTACAGTGAGATATTCGCAGAGAATTTTTCTGAATATCTCATGTTGTAAAAATTTGTTCGGTTACGGGGCAGAAACCATCAGAACTTTTTTTTTAGGAGATGTCATTGACTAATGAGGTTAGTAAAAATTTTATATTTAAGAAAAAGACAGAAATAGGAAAGGAATATAGAAATAGGAAGACGAATTCATACAGACCCAGAGGATAGAGTAGACGATAAAGTTTATAGAAAATACATGAAAAGGTTTCATAAACTATTAAGCAACTTCAATCCTACTCCACATTTAGTGGAGGCTATCGGAGGGGAGGTTCAAATAGGGTAACTGGGTAAACCCTCAGAAGGTAAAGCATTTTCATTAAAACAAATATAATAAGGAAGGGATGTAGTGTATCTATTTAATAGATATGGTAACACTGTCTCACGGCCACAAGCAGTCGGGTAGCTGTCACGTAGGACAACTGTCAGTCACCACGAATGGCGGAGAGTTGGTAGGTGAAGCGTACCCTGGACTGGTTGGTAATGGTTGGTGTGAGCCTGTGATATAAGTAGTAAATTGTGTTATCAACCTATTAGCTCGGTTACAAGTGAATACTACAACTATGAAGCGTAGTTTAATATTCTTCGCGAGTATGTGCGCGGTTGTATGGCTGGATGGCTTGATGGTATTATGCAATATGTTTACGGAGCAGTTTCAAAATTACTTATCGTGTTGGCAGCTCTGGGGGCTGCCCTCTATCTCGCGCAGGACGCGGTGCAAGTCATGAACGGGAGTAGTTGTACTCAAATCATTATTTAAATACGATCACAGACAAGTTTAGTAGCATGGACATTGTAATACTAGTTAGAATGTCAGTTCATAATTTAAGAAAACAAAATGAGAAACTAACTCTGTGTGATAGCTCTACTAACCTAAACCAGTGATTACACAATTGACGGAAGGCTAGCCGAGGACCTTGCAAAGGGATATAGACTTAAATTATTTAAAATACACGCATGCAAGGTAGCAGACAATAGCAATGAAATGAAATGAATGGAAATAAATAATAATTTGAAAGATATTAGGATATTAGATATTTATTGTAAGTCCACTAAAAACTTATGACAAAACTAACTTAAAACGTAATCTACCATCTTTCCTGATTTGTACCGCGGTATAATCGCCTGTCGATATTGCTTAACGAATGTCGAGATTGAATGCAGTGTCTCTTGCAGTACATCGCCGGTTGATGCCGCACCTATACACCACGCCCGTTTGACCAGCCCGACGTGTATATCGTTGTTACGACCGCGACGTACGGTTCACAATCGACTGCGCGCCACATAACAGGCGCCCCGTATTACCGCCAGTTGATTTACACCACGAGACTGATTGCGAATTATGCAGCCGGATTAGATGTTATACATATTAGGATTACATGCAGTAATGATATTTGATTCTAATCGCATGTATTATGTTATACTAGACGTAATTACTGTCTTATCTGGAGAAACGATAGTTTGGCTACTACCACACTAGCCCGGATTTATGTCCGGTTCATGGCAATAGGCTTGCGTATTAAGATAATATAAGATAAGAATAATTTATTTAAAAAATAAAAGAACCGGACTGCGTAAAAAATTACTAACTAATAACTTTAAATGAAAACTGAAAAGAAAAAACAAGTTCAGTCCAGAAGTGTACAAAGCAATTTAATTACTGCAACGTTAAAATAATTTCATTATCAATACACACATAAAATAAAACAAATAATAAATTCTAATACGGAACATATTGACGGCAACAGTAGGGAGGGACCCATTATAATCTAGACTAAAATCATCCTATTCAATATGGGTCCCGACTATTGCAGTTGTAACTGTCTGTCACGTACTCCTAATTATTAAGCAAATAATATATATAAATATTTAGTGTTCTTTCAAAAATCCACACACGATGTCAGCCACGTGCAAACACTTTAAACCTCTACTTTATGGATTGACAAGTTACCGTAATTAATGGTGAAACGTATTTCTTTAGTTTTTTTTATTTTACATTTTTAAGTTACAATTTATAAATTAAATTAGGGTAATATACCTTTTTAAAATCCTCATAATGAGCCCTTTAATTTAAGACCTAAATTGCAATATCCAAAAAAAAAGAAAATACTTTAAACGTGGTCTATCTAAAAAACTGGGGTTACCAAGACGACTCTAACGATATATTAATTAAATAAATCCGTGCAGCGGTTTGGAAGATATGAGGTAATAAAGAATTTTACATACATACAAGATACGCGCGAAAACAATAACCTTTGTGTTTTTTACAACATTAAAACTAGTACTTTTAAGTAAACT
This sequence comes from Eurois occulta, assembly GCA_950022335.1. Lineage (NCBI taxonomy): Eukaryota > Metazoa > Arthropoda > Insecta > Lepidoptera > Noctuidae > Eurois > Eurois occulta. The sequence goes on along the minus strand of OX465479.1, from coordinate 22,994,318 downwards.
ATAACTAAATATTACATTCAACAGTTAGAAGTAATAATCATGTTTAATTTAGATGTTTGGCAGCAACCTGCCCGATCTAGGTTTATCTAAACCTGTATTTCAGGCCATCACTTTACAAAGTACATTTTAATTAGGACAGTAACATTATTTAAAATATATTTGACATTCTGTAATACACTATTGCGAACAAATCAGACAAGTGTCATCCGCTCAGTGGTGAAGTGCGCTATGCACAGTGAGAGCGCGCTGCCGCATGCCGCGGGGCGCATTACTTCGGTGCATTCATAAGATTAAAGGATTAAGCGCACGGTGACTTGTGACGGTGAGCGACTACCGGCTCTCAAATATGAAAGCTTTTGCATACGTTGGGACTTGCCACACTGGTGGCGGAGGCTCCTCGTACTGTTCCAAGTAGGAACGAAGTAGAAGTTAACATAAAGAGTGAAAGTCATTTAAAGAAATAATTAAGTAATCTTGAAGTTTTAGTGTAAAAACAATGAAATCTGACACATGGAACCTTTTGATCATTCTGTCTTTACTCGTAAACATTTCAAATTGGAATCGAAAAAAACTGCTTAAAAATGAAATAAATTTATTTATTAATCACAAAATCCACAGTTCTTTGAAATTATATCCCAGCATACCTGCGTAGTTCGGTTGGTCTCGTAAACAAATGTTCACCAACATAGACATTACGTCATTAAAAGAATCGTACCGTACGCTGGTTATGAGACCCACTCGTGGAGAACACATCGGCCGCCGCATCGTCGATGGCCCTCCGACAGACACAAACAGTAATCAAATTGGTACGGCTCGTGCCCGCAACCGGTACGAAATTGTAGGTTAATCTTATTTTATAGGTTATCTAGTACTCCGCTCAGGCAATATGAGAGGAAATGAGAATATCGGTTGTTTCGCCGGAGATCTCGTAAAACTTGATTACAGATAAGACAATAGCTAAGGACGCTGTAACTTGATACTACTTGACATTTTGCTATTATGTTTTTTTACTCTGATGTCTTGGTAATTGGTAGTGAAACAGGAGAAAATAAACTCGGCAGGGACATTTAAATTATCGTAACTATAGAAGGAACCACACCATCAAAATCGTAATCTACTTCTAAGAACCTTCTGGTTGATGACATTTTGCTTCAAGACTCTCAGTCATGGGTTTTCATTGACACAAACCCATTGTTTCTTAAATCCTTATGAAAACAGGGTAGAAAGTAACGCGTTCCGCTGTGCATGTCGCTGTGCGCGTGCTGTATGGCGGCTGTAGTGGCTTCCATTAGCTAATTGCTCGGAAAAATGTCACCTTTAGAGCGCCCTCTAGCGAGTATATTGTAAACACGCGCGGGGTCAAGCGGCGTCACACAGTGCCGATAATCATTGCGCTTCGGGAACACCCACACACCTCAGATGCACACCAGCAACCGACTGCAAATAAATAGAATGGCCCACTGACGCAGTTATGTTCACATTAAAATGTTTATATTTTTCGTGCAGGATCCGGTTACAAAAAGTCACTGATACACTGTTCCGTTGGCACAAAAGCGAATGGAATGGACTCACGGATTTTTTTTTGGTGTCATATGCTAGAATTAGAAACACATCGATTTGACGAAGCTAGTCAATTACTAGGTTAGTATTGAAAATCGCTTCATTCAACTAGGTCATTGATTTGGACATAATAATATCGTGTTGTGTATTGTGTGAGTGAAGCCACAACAATGCATCACAGAATATGCTGCTCACTGGTAATTATCGACGTAATTACAGCTTGGCAAGAGCTTCGCTCGCCGATACCTATCGGGTTATTACAACACCCATATATATGTAGGTATTAATAATTAAAGATCGTAGATACTTCACCAATCTACTTAAATAAATATAAGTGGTAACCACGTGTATTATTTTCGTTATGACGCGGCAACTTTCATATACTGCGTTCAAAATGGTATTTCAGAAAAACAAAAATTGTTTTTTTTTTTGGAAAAAACGAAGCTCAAAGATTATTTGACTCTACGGAACTTTACGCACCCTTTTCATGACTATTTCAATCACCCTAGTTATTCTGAAATCAACTCGATTCACATCAGCATAAAGTTAACGTTCGTTAAGGCTGGGCGCGGCGTGTTATGCTGACCGACCTGGCTGGCTTACTTGTCTTATATTATAGTTTGCTTGCGTCTGTAGTCCTCCATGATGAATCTTTGGTAGATTTCCTCTTGATGAGAATTCGTTGTCTTCGTAGGTGCTCGATCCGGAATTTTCAAATTCGTCCTGTCACGGTCGCCAATTAATGTCTGATAGTGGACATTTGGAAGTTTAATAGGGAAAACCTCAGTTTTTTCACAAAACAGCTTTAAACTCAATTTTGGTAATTATTACAAATGAATTACGAGTTTACGTGGCGACGCATCCGTGTACAGATTATGGACTGCAAATGTGAAAAATGTTCAAAGTGTGCGGGTGTAAGTAAAAAACTTGTAACACTTATAGCATCACTTGTATGTCCAACTTAATGGTATCAAAAAACCATTAGGTGCAAGTATGGCGCAGACAAATGTAAATGATCCTGTAACTACATTACTATTATGCGGGAACATTAAATAAAAACACAAGAAAGGAGAGCACACGATTATTTTAATTTGATGTCTTCAACTTTACAATGATGCAGATCTCACGTGTCGATCTGTTAACTAGCAGATCATAATATTGGTTCATGCGATGTTCAGCTGTTTTAGGCGTATTAAGGTGCATGTTCGCGGCGGACGAACCTGAACATTCTATAGCACCACATATATTTTGATGAAACTGTCAGGTATTGAGAATAAAAGTGCTCAGGAAATATCAACAAGGCAGCCGACAGCAGACACCATACAATATTGTTGCGCCAGTAATCTGGAGAGCAGCACAAAATGAGCTGCCAAGCTCCACATAGTTCACACGCAAGGACGTCACTGGCACGGCAACCTCAAACCTGAGCTCATCAGTTTCTACTGTCTGTTCTAGACTATACTTGGGAACCTTCTAGTTACGGAGATATTGGGGGTCAATTATGGATTACTGACCCCCAATATCTCCGTAACTAGTAACTCCGTAAGTAGTTTTTCAAAAGTTTTTTTTGGTGTTAGTTTTTAATGTTGTAATTTTACTTTAAAAACCTCCACGACCCCCGTACTATTCAATACATCCATCAGCATAATGTTATGAGTACGTTACATTGAGTCCGACCGTAAAACGTGATTTTTCACTCTTAAAAAAAAGTCGTTTCCCAGCAATGTTTTTTGTGTTAAGGCTTCGTGAAGGTTCGTGTGCACCCTGTATATACTAATGGGGTTGTCCGCGTGCTTTTATTTGCATTAGACAAGCCCTTACACGCAACAACAAAGGAAAACTCAATCGATGCGAGTTGTTGTCAGTATATTTAATTAATACGTAACATGTACCGCGTAGTAGGACCGCCTCCGGCCACTTTCTTTGTGCCGGTGTCCGTCCGGCGGGCGCGGGCGCGGGAGCAGGACCGGGTGCTCTCGACAACAAACACGCTCTCTTAGCTCTTTTGTTCAGCTCCACGGCACATATTCATTTCCATTACGATATTAAAAAACAAGTTATGGAGAAAATGGAGTTTTGTCGCTGTTACTTTTATTTCTACTATTTTGAAATCTTCTCGTGAAAAGTACTCGTACAGTCAGACAGTAACAGACAACGGAGGGGTTCCGGGAATCCGTAAATAACAAATCATTAGAGACGGAGTTTTTTCATTTCTTTATAAAGGTAGGAACTCCATCACTGAAGTCAATATAATAATTATTTGGAAATCTGAATAAATGTTGGTTTGTCTACTGATAGTCCTATACAATATACCGTGGCTAAATTATAATGGCCACATGAGTCGATCTTCAAGGTCCGTGGATGGGTGACTATCATTATATACCGAGTTTCCTGCGTGCCTCGGAAAACAAGTCATTTGTAGATCTTTGAAATTGTTATGTGTGCTCAGAAGCCCGAAAGTCTGACAAGCAGTCTTCCCAAGGAGTATCGTATTACCCGGTTAAGTACTCCCTCCATGTAAAATACTGGTATTCAGCTGCATCCGATAAGACAAGAAGCCGATCTCAACATAGTTTGGCAGATTCATTAACACGTTACTTTGTTAAGACTTTGCCTATATTCACACAACGAATGTAGTGTGCTGGAAGAAATTGCTTATGAAATAAGCAATATAATTGTGGTCTTCTATCTTAATATGCAATTTCCTGTTAAGTATTTTGTGTCTACATAAATAAATGACCGCACTCACGGATAAGATATCGATATTTTTAATGTTTTTCTCATGCTTTGAAAGTTTGAAACAATGAAGTCATTCTTCATTTCAATATTCAAACACAAAACGGGCGTGCCTAACAAAAATAGACTAAAATGAATATTTCTCCCTATCTGGAGCTTGGATCCAGTAGCCAATAAACAAATTGAAAGGCATGCGAGGAAACGAACGAGTTGGAGTTGGGCATTAAGTGTGGCGAGCGACTGCTATAACAAGGTAAACGGTCCGCGTAATGGGCAGTGCCATGTCGCAGGATCATTTGAAAAGTTGTATTTCGTGTAAATCCTAGGATTTTGGCAAATAACCTAGTCGGTTTCGTCGTAATCGTAAGATTGGAAACATTCATCACATCTATATTCTTATTCGTCAGAAACAAAGCTTACGAATAAAATCATCCCTCAGTACATGACGTTCGTGTGGGAATTTCAACAAAGCAGCTTAGTGTCTGAATTTTGTGGTTTCATCATCATCTGTCTAGCGTTTTCCCAACTATGTTAGGGTCGGCTTCCATGTTATTGCCCTGGCTTGCATCTAAAAAACAGGCACATATTCATTGGGATCAGGATCAGGATGAGATTTCTGATTTTAAAAGGAATTCATATCGTCGATTTTTGGAAATTTCCTAAGACAGATTTTTTTTTCGCAAAAGTCCTACGATTTTCAGGCAAAAGCAGTTTATCCAATTACCCTGCGACGTAAGCACTAAGCACGGGCCACGCATCTCAAGTGCGCCCACTCTCACCGAGTGCTGGTACAAGCACTGCCAACCATTACTACGCAGATTAGAACGCGGCATTACGTGCGAGGGAGATGTTATCTGTACCGAAGGGGTTTATTACTACTGATATGGCTGGGACCCCTCATAAAGGCTTAATAAGGTCAATAAAACATGAAGGAACATTGCCTAGCTATAGTTAATTTTGTGAATGACTTTTTGATATCTCTATTAAATGCAGTTAGAAGTATTTTCCATTCTGGTAATCTCCCATTCAAGTAAGGTAGAGAAGTTTTGTGGATGGCTCACATACAAGGCTAGGATACCAGAAGGCTCAATGTAATGTTTACTGTAGCGGTTGAATAGTTACAGTTATTAAAAAAACTAAAAACCTGACTGCGGTACAAAAACTGAAAAGCTGAAAACAAGCACATTTCAAATGAAATACAAATTTTTGGGTTTTGCCTTTTTTAATTATTTTTTAATGTATTTTTTTTAGTTTAGTGATGTTAAAGATTGCGCGGACAATTTACTTCCAAAAAAATTCCAAATTATTTATTTCGTGAGCACAGGGAACATACAGAAATATGTTATAATAAATAAGGTCCGAGCTGTGTCCCGCCAAAGGGCATACTAAATATCAAAGGTTACAACAATTTGTTTTAAATTGTGATACAAAAATAAATACATTTTACAAATTCAAAAGGACAATCACAATAATCATAAATCATGTCAAAATTGAATAAAATTATTAATAAAATGTTAAATTAAATAAAGTAAAAAGACCAAAAATACAAAATAAAATTAATAATGTCACTAGTACATTAATACAACAATAATTAAAATTAACAAAATCATTTCACATAACATCAAAACAGATTCGATTCAGTTATAAAGGAATTAAAATTTGTCATTTAAATACTCGTCAACAGAATAATACACTTTGTTATTTAACAACTCAAATGGCCATAAACGAATTTAAAAGAAATCTGCTTCGTTTAAATAAAATTCGTTAATGGTCATGCTTTAGATAACTTGTCCTGGTAAGTTATTATATAGTTTTTGAGCCATTGCATAAAAGCTTTTGTTGAAATTTAGTTTTTGTTGCTAACACCTGCACATTTTGTGAGCGCCTTTTGCTTTCTACAAATCTATATAAATTCATGTTTTGTTTTATAAAAATACGGGCTTCATAAATATATAGAGTGACGGTAAAGTTTAGTTTTAGCTTATGAAAATGTGGCTTGCATGATAATTTTTGTTTTATTTTACAAAAAGCTCGGATACATTTTTCTGTGCTATTAGTACTTCCTGAATCTTCGGGGCAATACACGTACGTACTTATACGTTTTTTTGACTTGTTACACGATTTGTCATTTCTTAATGCTTTTAAACATATAATATACATTTAAGATTATATAAATGTATATTACTGATGCACGAAGACGTCGAGGCGGAGCACAGCGGGGTGAAGAGAAAAGATGGAAAGTTATCCCGGTTCGAAGAAGTAACAGCAGTTGTGTAGCTATCTGCAGCATTAACACTATGGATACTGTAACGTTCATACGTAGAACTGACGCTAGAAAATCGCTGTTTTTAGAACTTAAAACAAGATTTTACCATAAAACAATAAATAAAGCCTTGGCCACAAATTGCGCGGGATGCGGGACGCCACTGCGTGCAGTATCGATTGGTTTAATGATTTAGAAGTTACATGACTGCTCACGTCAGTTCGAACCTTCGCAATTTCGTACAAGTTAGTTAGTTGACACTATCGGCACGAGCTAATTTCCTCCCGCATCCCGCGTGAGAGTCGCCTCAGTTTGGTTAGAACTTAAAACCTCAAACTAATTATTTCTCAGGGATTACAAGTTTTATTAGAGTTCACGTGTTTATTCGCGTTCAAACATAGTCACTCACCTGTGAACATGTAGTTCCCTAATCCGATATTCAGAAAGACAAACAGGCGAGCACCGAGCACGTATCGGAAGGCCCGGGAGCCGACCCGAACCCAACTACATAACTAGGAGCCATCCCTTACGGACTCGATACATTCTGACGTAACCAAACGGACGAATCAAAAGCGCGGGGTTTATGCTAATAATGTGGGATGTTTCCGGTTATAAAGATTGTAACAAGAACCTTCACGAAGCCGAAAGGCACTTATTTCCCCGTCACAGCGATATTTTTTTTGTTCTAGACCCTGGGAACCTTCTATTTACCGAGATATTGGGGGTCAAAGTTTAAACTCTTTCACAAGTTTTATTTTTTAATTACATGTTTTTAATGTAAGATTTTTACTTTAAACATATTCACAACCTCAGTACTACTCAATCTATCCATTAGCACAATGTGTTGACTGTGCTACATTGCGTCCTACCGTAAAACGTGACTCTTCACCCCAAAAAAAAAATTTCGTTTCCCAGCAATCTTTTATGCGTAAAGTTATTTAGTTTGATGTACATAATGCTTGGCTGACGGCTTCGTTAAGGGTCTTGTTACACCCTGTACTAAGTCACTGTAGGATCATTATAACTGACTGTCAGTCCGATTAAATGTATTTGTGTCACTGTGCTACATAATGTACTGTGAGCAAATCTTTCCTTGACGGTTCATGCAAGTATCATCATATCTCTAACTTCATTAGTAGCTAATCATCTTGACAATGGAGATAAGTGCCTAACTGTCTTCTTAGACCTTAGAAAGGCATTTGATACCGTCTCTGCGCCTATCCTTGTAAGCAAGCTGGAAAAAGTGGGTATTAGAGATACCGCGCTTGATCTCTTTAAGAGCTATCTCGCAAATAGGAAGCAGAGGGTCAAAGTGGGGCAATATATAAGTGATGTCACAGATGTATCATACGGCGTCCCCCAAGGAAGTGTACTAGGTCCAACGCTCTTCCTGTTATACATAAATGACCTGTGTAACATGAAAATTCCTAATGCCAAAGTCCTGTCGTACGCCGATGATACAGCTGTCATCTTCTGTGGTAGGACATGGCATGATGTGCAGCTTAGTGCTGAAACAGGAATGTCCCTGGTTGCGAATTGGCTCAATGCTAATGTTCTCACATTAAATACCTCCAAGACAAACTTTATAAGTTTCTGCATCTATGACCGTACTCAACCAACCGGCGATTTTCGAATCACTATACACACTTGTGATGGTACTAATGTTGATAATTGTAACTGTTCTAGTATTGGCAAAGTCTCTAGCACAAAATATTTGGGGGTAATGCTGGATCAGAGACTGTGCTGGTACCCCCATCTTGAGCAAGTTGCAAATAGAGTCCGCAAGCTAAACTGGATTTTTAAGACTCTGCGTCATGTGCTGCCTAGGTCTATACAGAGCAGTGGTAGGTCGGGTGGAAATGTCCTCAACCAAATTTATATTTCTCTTGCGCAATCAATATTGATATACTGTATTCCTGTTTGGGGTGGGGCAGCAAAATCTAAATTCATCCAATTAGAGCGAGCACAACGAGCCCTGCTCAAAATAATGCACTTTAAAAAAAGGAGATATTCTACAGAGTACCTTTACAAACTCAGTGATGTATTGTCAGTTAGGAAACTATACATTACTCAAACAACTTTAAAAAAACACAAAACCCTACCTTATAACTCGGATATACACTCTAGGAGAAGGAAACATGATATAGTTCAAATACCTATAACCAAGACCAAATTCGGATCTATGCAATTCAGTAAACGGTCAGCTCAATTGTATAACAAAATTAATAAGAAAATTTTCGTATATGCAAAATCTTATCATATATGTAAAGAAATGTTAATTGACTGGATAAAACCACTGACATATGAAAATACTGAAGCTCTCCTACAAAACGTAACTTAATACATGTACACGACTCGCACACACACACAGAGACTCTCCCACACCTACACGTACACTCACACACACATACTCATACAATCACACATCCATAACACTCATTGCACTCAACAACACACACACACTCATGCACACACTCACTCAATTTCACATAATTAAATTTTGTTATTTTGTTTTAATACACCCATGTACTGTTTTTATTGTGTTTTTAAGTAAGTGCCTACTGTTGTGAAGGAGCGGAGTCCTCTAATACAGGCATTATCTGCTTAAATGAAGACTCCAAACCCAAATTGCTTGTGTATAACTTTTGGACACAATAAACGTTATTATTATTATTTTGGAAAACATGTTATGTTTCTTAGCTCTTTGGCTAGTTTAAGCTACGTTAACGGGCCTTAACCAAGTCAACGTAGCGTGTGTGTGTATGAGTTGTGTTCTTGTGTTTCGTTTTCGTCGTATTGCATGAACTTCCTCACTATTCTGCAGGTGTTTAAAATCGCGGCTTTTTGAAGTGTAATGTAAATTGTGTCTTTGAGGTCTATTAATTTGAGGCTATGGTGGAGGTGGTTGGGTATGACACCCGTGGTGGAGACTACTATGGGTACTACGTACACTTTTTCTTGCCTCCAGATTCTGGTCACCTCTTCTTTCAATTCTGCATATTTACCAATTTTCTCACCTATTGTTTTTTGTAAATTATGTGTGTTAGGGACTGCTATATCTATGAGGTATGTGACTTTATTTACTTTATCTTGAAGGATTATATCTGGTCTGTTGTAGTGAATGGTCCTGTCGGTTAATATGCCGCGATCATAAAAGAGTTTGTGAGTGGTATTTTCTACAACTGGTTGTGGTACATACTTGTAATAAGGAGTGTTTGAGTCTTGAATGAGCTTATGTTTGAGTGCTAGGTTTTGATGGATGATATTTGCTACCTGATTGTGTCTGTGAGTATAATCGGTTTGTGTGAGTGTTGTGCAAGCTCCTGTGATGTGTTGTATGGTCTCTGGTTGGCTGTGACATTTGCGGCATTTATCGTTAGTTATCGTGGGGTCTTTTATGATGAATTTCCTGTAATTTTTAGTATTTATGATCTGATCTTGTATTGCAATAATAAAGCCCTCGGTTTCCGGAAACAAAGAACCAATTTTAAGCCATTTATTTGATGCTAGTGTGTCTATATGAGGTTGTTCAAGATCATGGGGATGCCGTCCGTGCAAAACTTTCTTCTTCCAATCTTCTAACTTTTGCTTGTGTGGGTCTTCATTATTGGTGTTTTGTGTATCTGTCTGTTCATTTAGGTTAAGTGGGGTGTAGTTGTTGTCGTTCATTACTATAGCTTTATGCATTTTACTTGTGTGAGATTTACTGTGAAAGAATGTTTTTAACCTCGTTATTTGTTTTTGCCAAAGATGATGTATATCAATTAGGCCTCTCCCTCCGTGTTGCCGTTTGATGGTCAGCCTTTCTATTGCAGATTTAGGGTGTAGGTTATTGTGTTTAGTTAGCGTGGTGCGTGTTGTTCTCTCGATTTGCTGGATGTCAGTTTTTGACCATTTGATCACTCCAAACGAGTATGTCAATATTGGGATCGCGTATGTGTTCAATGCCTTTATTAAATGTTTTCCGGAAAGTTGGGTTTTACATACTGCGACCACTCTTCTCTTGTATTCTGTGTTCAATGTTTGTTTAATTATGGTGTGGTCTAATCCTTTTAGTTGCCTGTATCCTAAATATTTATACAAATCGGTGGGTTCCATAGCTTTAATTGTGTCAGTAGTGTTAATTGCATAGTCACCAGGTTTAATTTTGCCTCTTATTATATGTACTGTTTTACATTTATCTAGTCCAAACTGCATGTTTATGTCTTTGCTAAATTCTGTTGTGATATCTATTAGTTTTTTCATGTCTTTTTCTGTTCTTGCGTATAATTTAATGTCGTCCATATATATAAGATGAGAGATAGTGGTTTCTTCTGTTGTTTGTTTAAGACAGTATCCAGCCTGACAACGCTGTAGTAGGTGAGATAGGGGATTCAGAGCGAGGCAGAACCATAAAGGGCTTAGGGAGTCTCCCTGATAAATGCCTTTTTTTATAGCAATCTGGCGAGTTGTGACAGCGTTATCGCGATAATTTAATTGAAGTGTAGTTTTCCATCGGGACATTATATTTTGCAAGAATTCTATGATTTTTGGGTTTATTTTGTATATGTGCAATATTTGGATAAGCCAGGAGTGTGGAATACTATCAAAAGCTTTTTTATAATCTATATAAGTGCAGTGTAAATTTCTATTTTTTGTGGCAGCATGCTTGTGTATGATCGAATCTATGATTAATTGCTCCTTACATCCCATGTGTCCTCGCCGGCATCCCTTTTGTTCTTCTGCTATTATGTTGTGATGTTCTACGTGTTTATTGATTTTTGTAGTGATTGCTGACGTTAAGATCTTGTATATTGTGGGTAAACAGGTAATCGGTCTGTATTGGGAAGGCTGTGGTGAGTAATGGGTTTTTGGCAACATGTAAGTTATTCCTGTAGCAATAAATTCCGGAATGTTTTGTTTACCTAGAATGATTTCTGTTAGATTTTTAGCTAAGATTTTGTGTAAGGATTCTAATTTTTTATACCAGTAATTATGTATTTTATCAATACCAGGGGATTTCCAATTGTGTAGTCTCGCTGTAACACTAGTTATGTCAGACTCAGATAACTCGATGAATTCCATTTCTTCAAGTGAGCTCCATTTAGTTTCTTCGTCTTGAATCCATTCCGATGTTTCCTTATGATGTACTTGTTCTTCCCATATGCCAGCCCAAAAGGTTTCTAATTGTTCCGTTGTTGGTAGTTCTATGTTGTTTTCGGTTGTCGGTATGACGGTGTCAGTTTCTGGTTGCTGTAATTTTCTATAAAAGTTCTTTTCGTTTGTAGCAAACAAAGCGTTATCATTTTTACGTTCTTGTGCTTTCTTATATCTTCTCAACCTATGGACTTTTAGAGCTAATTTCTGTTTTAATGTATCTAAAAATTCTTCCGGTCTTCTATTGTGGTTTTCGTGCCTAGTATGGACAGCCATGTTTTTGAAAATTATTTCTACTCTTTTGACTACTTTGTTTGATCTATTGTTATTTATATATTGGGTTAGTCTACCACAGTCTGCTCTAAGTTTTTCTATATCTTTTTCAAGCCTCTGCTGCCATGCAGGTTTGTTAACATTTGATTGTCTGGCATTGCCTGTGTATTCTGTGATTTTAAAATTGAGTTCTTCGGAAATAACTAATGCTGTGCAATATATTAAAGTATGTACATCTGTAAGTTGAGTTTCTTCGCTAACATACTGAGTGAGAATATTTTGGTTAAATACATGAATGAGCTGAACAAGTTTTGGTGTGTACCTGAGTTTGGGTAGTTTTGGTCGAGTTGTCGGGTCCATCCCGGAGTATTGAGTGAGAGCTGTTTTAAATTTATCGTGTATTTCTCGGATACGCGTATTTGTGGGCGGGTTTTGTTTTGTATTTGCTAGGACCTCAATGTCATTTTCTAACGTTATGGTGACATTTTCAGTTTGTGTGGATGTATGCGAAATTTGTGAATATGCCTGTGATGATAGATGATAGTAAGGTTGAGATTGTGTGTAAGGTTCTGATTGAGCGTATGACTGTGGTTGTTCTTGTTGAATATTTTCGATCGTGTTAAGCGTAACTGCGATATTGTTAGTGTCTTCATCATTTACTGATTCTAGGTGTAATTGTGTGCGTACTTCTACTTTTAATCTATCTATTTCTTCTGGTGACAACAGTTTATTTCTAACGATAGTTCTTCTTTGATCCGAAATCCTCTGTTCAGAGACAATAATCTCTGGATATCGACGTGTAAAATGTTCATGCAGTTGTTGTCTGTAGGTGGTCATATCTGTCTCTAATTTAGTGATGTATAGGTAAGTTCGCATGATAAATGTGTTTACTTCTTTGCTCCATTTCATGCGAACTCTTGCTTTTCCAGCCTTGGTGGACGCGGGTAAAAAGGTAGATACCTCCCGCGCAGCATTCAAGGTTGGATTGGATGAAACAATATTTAAACTAATAATGGGGGGTGATGATAGTGCTGGTGACGATGGTATGGATGGTGATGATGGCCTAGAAGGTGTGTATGAGACTGTGCTTGGACTGTACGGTTCTACAGGGGTGTCTATCCTGTCCGTCAATCTGTCACCATCGTCAATGATTTCGGCTGTAGTATCTTTGTCGGTGGGAGCCCGCCTGTTCAACTCCTCACCGCTGACGGTTCGCATGCTGAGACACCCAGCGTCAGCTCCAGGTGCGCCCCGGCGATCGCCCCCGGGCAGCGGTCCTATACGTTTTCTCTTTGAACGAGTCTCCATTTTTAGTGGGTTTTCCAGAGCCACGTTAGCCACGCCAGTAATTTTTCATTCGTGTGTCCGCCCCCCACGTGATTAGATGGTCAATCAGGACGTGTGGTTGTTTAGGGGGCTTATTATTATTATTATTATTATTTTTAGACATATTAAGTACATTTTTAAATATTAGAATATAAAATAATATAAAAAAACATTTAAAAATATAAAAAATAGTAGCCCACCGGCATCGGGAACAGGGTCCGAGCTACCGGTGGTCAGGGCTCTTGAGAGAGGAACCTCCTAACAATACGCGCCGTGTCCAGAAGAACTGCCTTCTGAATCAAGCGCTTGATCCAGCTGCCCAGCGAGAGCCTCCTCAGATGGTGGTCGAGGCTCTTGGCTATTAAGCCATTGGCCGACACGACTATCGGCACAATGACTGCTGTACTCACGTCCCACATGGCGACAACCTCGCGAGCCAGATCTAGATATTTGAATTGTTTATCTTTCTCTGCTTTCACGAGGTTCTCGTCATGCGGGACCGTTATATCAACAATCATTGCGCGACGCTCCAATCGATCTATCACCACAATGTCAGGCTTATTGGCAACAATAGTCCTGTCAGTGATGATAGGTCGATCCCAGTACAACGTGATATTACCATCATCGAGAACTGGGTCGGGCGCATACTTATAGTATGGCACTTCTGATTCCACAAGGTTGTACTTCAAAGCAAGTTGCTGGTGGATAATCCTGGCAACGAGGTTGTGTCTATGCAAGTACTCTCCGTTAGCTAGACGAGAACACCCAGAAATAATGTGTCGAATTGATTCTCCTGGACGGTGGCATGCCCGACATATGTCAACCGTGCCATCCTTCACAATGTATTTCCGGTAGTTATTCGTCATCATAACTTCGTCCATTATTGCACAGACAAAACCTTCGGTTTCCCCGAAGAGGTCACCGAAACGCAGCCAAGATACGGACGCTAAGAAGTCTACATCGGGCCCATGTAGGGCCCGGTAAAAGCGCCCGTGCAGCTCCTTGCTCTGCCATACCTCCATGCGGTCATTAGTGTCTAATACTCTAGGCTTGCGCCAGTTCTCGTTAGCCAGGGAGAGCGGGGTAAGGCCCTTATCCACTGAGACCACATCTCGGTGCATACCCACGTCGGCTTCTAGGAAGTATTCCCTGAGACTGCATACCTCACGGTTGTGCAGGGTCTTAGCATTTAAGAAGCCACGACCCCCGCACTTCCGCGGGATATACAGTCTCATCACCGACGACCGTGGATGATGCATCCGATTTGCGGTCAGCAGTGAGCGGACCCTCCTATCCAGGGCATCAAGTTCCGTCTGAGTCCATTTGAGTATGCCGAAAGAATACATCAAAACCGGCATGACCCAACCGTTGAAGGCGCGCACCTTGTTTCCGCCTGACAGAAGACTGCCAAGAACCTTATTCAGGCGGCCAAAGAAGCGTTCCCTCAACGATTGTTTCATGTCGGCAGTATTGATACCTAATGCTTCCGACATACCCAAATACTTGTAGGTTTCTGTTGAGGAGAGGGATCTAAGGTGTATGGAATCCGAGAGTTGAGTTCCCACGGATTCCATAATCTCCCCTCGCTTGACATGCATGACTGCACATTTGTCCACACCAAATTCCATCCTGATGGCGCTACTGAAAGTTTCTGTTACCTTCAGTAGCTTCATCAGTTGCAAATTGTTGGGGGCAATGAGTTTCAGATCATCCATATAAAGAAGGTGAGATATGACCTGACCACCTCTTCTCAACCGATAGCCTAGACCTGAACCTTCCAGCAGCGTGCTGAGAGGGTTCAAGGCTAGACAAAACCACAATGGACTAAGACTATCACCCTGGAATATACCGCGCTCTATCCTTATCGGTTCGCTGTTCCCCTGGATCTGTCGACATCCTGGATAGCGAAGGACCGTTCTCCAATGCCCCATACATGACATCAGGAAGGTACGTAGAGTTGCATCAACTTTATACAACTCCAGCACCCTCATGAGCCATGTATGAGGCACAGAATCATAGGCCTTCTTATAATCTATCCAACATGTAGACAGATCCCTTCGGGAGCGGCGAACCTGTTGGCTAATGGCCATATCTATGAGGAGCAGCTCCTTAGTACCGCGGGACCCGTTCCTACATCCATTCTGAGAGGCAGACATGATACAATTACTTTCAATATGTTGATTGATTTTAGCTCTCAAAATGGATGTAAGAACTTTATAGACTGTTGGTAGACAAGTGATTGGTCTATAATTTTTGGGATCCGCAGTACTACCTGATTTATGGAGCAGGTGGGTAATTCCAGTCGTCAAGAACTGGGGCAGCGACCCTGACTCTAAGGCTGATTGAAGCTGGGACGCCAAGCGAGCGTGCGATCTCTGAAACCATTTGATCCAGAAGTTGTGCAGTCCATCCGGCCCTGGAGATTTCCAGTTAGGCAAAGGACGGACTGCACGAGCTACGTCTTGGGGGCTGATGATAATTGCCCCCATTTCTGGTATTGGATCACACGCTTGTTCAACCTCCCGGATCCAATCGCCCTCAGTGTGACTGACAGGCACCGACCAAATGCTGCGCCAAAATGAACACATGGCGTCATCATCCGGCAGGCGCGTGTCAGTCACACCTTGGTCCGGTCGTTCCCAAGCCCTATATACCCACCTTTCATCGCTTTGGAATGTGCGATTCTGAGTGTATCGCTCCACTCGCCGCTTGTACCGACGAATACGGCTTGCCCATGCACAGATCTTCTGCTTCAGGAAGTCGATACGCTCCGTGACGCGGGCCAAGTAGTCCCGAAAACGAATATCAGTTCCCGAGAACGCCCGCCTCACAAAGCGCATCACTCTAGGGCGAGTATTGCCCTCCCTGAAGCAGATTAACTTGCCGATGAGTGCTCTAGCCTCACCGATACGCCGCTCAATCCTGCACTGCCAAGCTGGAACAGCTAATTTTGGTCGTGTAGCTCTGTCATTGTTAGGAAATTTGACGTGAGCTACACGACATGCCGCTACAGCTCCACAGTACAATATTGAGTGAGTATCGGCGAGATCTTTGCTGTTGTCAAAGCAGTTCGACAGCTGCGAATCTAGAGCACACACCAGCGCCTTGTTCTTCTTGTGCATAGGCAAACGAGGTAGTCGTGGTCTAAGTTCAGGCGGTGTGGAACGGTACTCCCGGAATGCACCCTCCAAAGCACTCCTCAATTGTGCGTTGCACTGGGTACTCACGGATATAACTTCATCATCATCCTCTTCACCACCGCGGTCGGATCGCGGCGAAGCACTGGTAACATTCTGCAGCTGTACCGCGATCATAGGTGAAGCAGGCGTAACTAGGTTAGTCCGTGATTCGGAGCGTAGTCGATCAAGTACGGTGTCATCCAACATATGATTACGCTGGATGACCCGCACCTGATCCGACAGTCGTTGCGCCGACACGCTGACACCTGGCTCAAGCACCTGAAACAGAGAGAGCATCCGACCACGGTACGCAGTCAAGTTGCTTCCCCCCTCAGTAGCCCCATAATATGCGCGCATGACATTCTCATTAATGGACTGAGTCCATCGCATGCGCGACACATTTCCACCGGCAGCGGGGACCCTGTTCGGGGCCGGTTGGCCTCGAGGTCCCAAGCCCGCTGGTGGCCGTCCTCTTCCTCGTCGTCGTGGTGGTGATGACGGCGGGGAGAAAAACTCGTCGCTCGAGCTCGACGCAACTGCAGCGACCGAAGACACAGCACTCACGGTTGAGGCGCGTCCCGGCGGCTGCGAGGCGGAGCTGAGCGACGAGTCCGGAGATGGTGGGTGTGCCCGTAGTTTGGCCCGGCTTCTAGTCAGCATAGTTTCTTCATAGTTTCAGCATAGTTTCGTCAAAGACATTCAAATGTCAAAGACATTCAAATTGATGTGGGTATATAATTATATTTACATTTATTTCATGATGATCCGATTATTGTATATAATTTTTCTTTTTTTTTCCTTCTATTTTTACTGTCCAACACATTATATTTCAATTAAATTGGCAAAAATTTTACAAAATTAAAATCGGCTGAAAAAAACGTTGTGTCACATTGACACCCGGGCCACAGATTATTATTATTATTATTATTATTATTATTATCCTTTATTTATTTTCTTACATATCAATTACATTTTTAAATATTTTAATATAAAACAATATAAAAAAAACATTTAAAAATATAAAAAATAGTAGCCCACCGGTATCGGGAACAGGGTCCAAGCTACCGGCAGTCAGGGCTCCAGAGAGAGGAACCTCCTAACAATACGAGCCGTGTCCAGAAGTACCGCTTTCTGAATCAAGCCCTTGATCCAGCTGCCTAACGAGAGCCTCCTGAGATGTTGGTCGAGGCTCTTGGCAATTAAGCCATGGGCTGACACGACTATCGGCACAATGATCGCTGAGTCCACATCCCACATGTCGACAACCTCGCGAGCCAAGTCAAGATACTTGATTTGCTTATCTT
This sequence comes from Eurois occulta, assembly GCA_950022335.1. Taxonomy (NCBI): domain Eukaryota; kingdom Metazoa; phylum Arthropoda; class Insecta; order Lepidoptera; family Noctuidae; genus Eurois; species Eurois occulta. The sequence goes on along the minus strand of OX465479.1, from coordinate 22,976,541 downwards.
TCTCGGCTTTCACGAGGTTCTCGTCATGCGGGACCGTAATGTCAACAATCATTGCGCGCCGCTCTGATCGATCCATCACCACTATATCAGGCTTATTGGCTACAATAGTCCTGTCAGTGATGATGGATTGATCCCAGTACAGTGTGATATTGCCATTTTCGAGAACTGGGTCGGGCACATACCTATAGTACGGAACTTCCGATTCAACAAGATTGTATTTTAGAGCAAGTTGCTGATGAATAATCCTGGCTACAAGGTTGTGTCTATGCAAGTACTCTCCGTTAGCCAGACGAGAACACCCGGAGATAATGTGACGGATTGATTCGCCTGGACGGTGGCATGCCCGACATATGTCAACCGTGCCGTCCTTCACAATAAATCTCCGGTAGTTATTCGTCATCATAACTTCATCCATAATTGCACAGACAAAACCTTCAGTTTCCCCGAAAAGGTCCCCGGAACGTAGCCAGGCTACGGACGCTGATAGGTCTACATCGGGTCCATGCAGGGCCCGGAAAAAGCGTCCGTGAAGCTCCTTACTCTGCCATACCTCCCTGCGGTCGTTGGTATCAAGTACTACAGGTTTGCGCCAGTTCTCTTTAGCCAAGGAGAGCGGGGTGAGGCCCTTGTCCACCGCGACCACATCTCGATGCATCCCCACGTCGGTTTCTAGGAAATATTCCCTGAGACTGCATATCTCGCGATTGTGGAGAGTCTTAGCGTTTAAAAAGCCTCGACCCCCACACCTCCGCGGGATATACAGTCTCATAACCGAAGAACGCGGGTGATGCATTCGATATGCCGTCAACAATGTACGGACCCTCCTATCTAGGGCGTCTAGTTCTGTTTGAGTCCATTTGAGTATGCCGAAAGAGTACATCAAAACCGGCATGACCCAACCGTTGAAGGCACGCACCTTATTTCCGCCTGATAAAAGACTATTAAATACTTTTTTCAGGCGGCCAAAGAAGCGCTCCTTCAACGAATGCTTCATGTCAGCAACATTGATGCCCAACGCTTCCGACATACCCAAATACTTATAGGTTTCGGTTACTGAGAGGGATCTAAGATTTATGGAATCCGAGAGCTGGGTTCCCACAGATTCCACAATCTCCCCTCGCTTTACATGCATGACCGCACATTTGTCCTCACCGAATTCCATCCTGATGGCGCTACTGAAAGTTTCAGTTACCTTCAGTAGCTCCATCAGTTGCAAATCGTTGGGGGCAAAGAGTTTCAGGTCATCCATGTAAAGGAGGTGAGATATAACTTGACCACCTCTCCTCAACCGGTAGCCTAGACCTGAATCCTCCAGCAGCGTGCTAAGAGGATTCAAGGCCAAGCAGAACCAAAGTGGACTCAAACTATCGCCCTGAAATATACCTCGCTCTATCCTTATCGGTTCGCTATTCCCCTGGATTTGCCGACATCCTGGATAGCGAAGGACTGTCCTCCATTGCCCCATACATGACATCAGGAAGGTGCGCAGAGTTGCATCAATTTTATACAACTGTAGCACCCTCATGAGCCATGTATGAGGCACCGAATCATAGGCCTTCTTATAGTCTATCCAACATGTCGACAGATCCTTTCGGGAGCGGCGAACCTGTTGGCTAATGGCTATATCAATGAGGAGCAGCTCCTTAGTACCGCGGGACCCGTTCCTACATCCATTCTGAGAGGCAGACATGATAGAATTAGTCTCAATATGTTGATTGATTTTAGCTCTCAAAATGGATGTAAGAACTTTATAGACCGTTGGTAGACAAGTGATTGGTCTATAATTTTTGGGCTCCGCAGTACTACCTGATTTATGGAGCAGGTGGGTAATTCCTGTCGTCAAGAACTGGGGCAGCGACCCTGACTCTAAGGCTGATTGAAACTGGGATGCCAAGCAAGCGTGCGATCTTGTGAACCACTTGATCCAGAAGTTGTGCAGTCCGTCCGGCCCTGGAGATTTCCAGTTAGGCAACGGACGGACTGCACGAGCTACGTCTTGGGGGCTGATGATGATTGCCCCCATTTCTGGTATTGGATCACACGCTTGTTCAACCTCCCGGATCCAATCGCCCTCAGTGTGACTGACAGGCACCGACCAAATGCTGCGCCAGAACGAACACATGGCATCATCATCCGGCAGGTGCGCGTCAGTCACACCTTGGTCCGGTCGCTCCCAAGCCCTATAAACCCACCTTTCATCTCTTTGGAATGTGCGATTCTGAGTGTATCGATCCACCCGCCGCTTATACCTACGAATACGGTTTGCCCATGCATACACTTTCTGCTTCAGGAAGTCGATGCGCTCTGTGACACGGGACATGTAGTCTCGAGGACTGATATCAGTCCCCGAGAACGCCCGCCTCACAAAACGCATCACTCTAGGGCGAGTATTGCCCTCCCTGAAGCAGATCAGTTTGCCGATGAGTGCTCTGGCCCCACCAATACGTCGTTCAATCCTGTACTGCCATGCCGGTACGGCTGGTTTAGGTCGTGTAGCTCTGTCATCAGAAAATTTAACATGAGCTACACGACATGCCGCTACAGCCGCACAATACAGGATTGAGTGAGCATCGGTGAGGTCTTCGCAGTTGTCAAAATAGTTTGACAACTGCGAAGACATATTATTATTATTATTATTTCCTTTATTCATTATCCTTACATACTAATTACATTTTTAAATATTTTTATTAACAAAAAATATATAAAAAACATTTAAAAATATAAAAAATAGTAGTCCGCCGGTGTCGGGAGCAGGGTCCAAGCTACCGGTGGTTAGGGCTCCAGAGACAGGAACCTCCTCACAATGCGAGCCGTATCGAGGAGTACTGCCTTCTGAATCAGGCCCTTGATCCAACCGCCTAAGGAGAGCCTCGATAGATGGTCATCGAGACTCTTGGCCATAAGGCCATTGGCCGTCACGACAATCGGCACAATGATAGCCGAGTTCACATTCCACATGTCGACAACCTCGTGTGCCAAGTCGAGATATTTTATTTGTTTCTCTTTCTCAGCTTTCACGAGGTTCTCGTCATGCGGGATGGTAACATCGACTATCATTACGCGGCGCGCTGATCGGTCTATCACCACAATGTCAGGCTTATTGGCCACAATAGTCCTGTCAGTAATGATAGACTGATCCCAGTACAGCGTGACATGGTCTTTCTCGAGAACTGGGTCGGGCACATACTTGTAGTACGGTACCTCAGATTCCACAAGTTTATATTTCAAGGCAAGTTGCTGGTGAATAATCCTGGCTACTTGGTTGTGCCTGTGCAAGTACTCGCCGTTAGCTAGACGAGAACAACCAGAAATAATATGTCTGATGGACTCACCCGGACGGTGGCATGCCCGACACACGTCAACCGTCCCGTCCTTCATAATATGTTTCCGGTAGTTGTTCGTTAACATAACTTCGTCCATAATCGCACAGACAAAACCCTCAGTTTCCCCAAAGAGGTCGCCGAAACGTAGCCAGGACACGGACGCTAGGAAATCTACATCCGGGCCATGAAGAGCCCGGTAGAAGCGCCCGTGAAGCTCCTTGCCTTGCCATACTTCCTTGCGGTCATCATTAGTAAGTACCACAGGTTTGCGCCAGTTCTCTTTAGCCATGGACAGCGGGGTGAGTCCCTTGTCCACTGCGACCACATCTCGGTGCATACCCACTTCGGCTTTTAAAAAATATTCTCTGAGACTGCACACCTCGCGGTTGTGGAGGGTCTTCGCGTTTAAAAAGCCACGACCCCCACACTTCCGCGAGATGTACAGCCTCATCACCGATGATCGTGGGTGATGCATCCGGTTTGCGGTCAGCAGTGTACGAACTCTCCTATCCAGGGCATCGAGTTCGGTCTGAGTCCATTTGAGTATGCCGAAAGAGTACATTAAAACCGGCATGACCCAACCGTTGAAGGCACGCACCTTGTTTCCGCCTGAAAGAAGGCTATTTAATACCTTCTTCAGGCGTCCAAAGAAGCGCTCCCTCAACGATTGCTTCATGTCAGTAACGTTAATGCCTAACGCTTCCGACATACCCAAATACTTATAACTTTCGGATGAGGAGAGGGATCTGAGGTGTATGGAATCCGAGAGCTGAATTCCCTCGGATTCCATAATCTCCCCTCGCTTTACATGCATGACTGCACATTTGTCCACACCAAATTGCATCCTGATGGCGCTACTAAAAGTTTCAGTTACTTTCAGTAGCTCCATCAGTTGCAATTTGTTGGGGGTAAAGAGTTTCAGATCATCCATGTAAAGAAGGTGAGATATGACCTGACCACCTCTCCTCAACCGGTAGCCTAGACCTGAATCCTCCAACAATGTGCTTAGAGGATTCAGGGCTAGACAGAACCAAAGTGGACTCAGACTGTCGCCCTGGAATATTCCCCGTTTAATCCATACAGGCTCATCGTTCCCCTGGATCTGTCGACATCCTGGATATCGAAGGACCGTCCTCCATTGCCCCATACACGACTCAAGGAAGGCGCGTAGAGTTGCATCTATCTTGTACAACTCTAGCACCCTCATGAGCCATGTATGTGGCACTGAGTCGTAGGCCTTCTTATAATCTATCCAACATGTCGAAAGATCCTTGCGGGATCGACGAACCTGTTGGCTAATGGCCATGTCGATGAGGAGTAGCTCCTTAGTACCGCGGGACCCGTTCTTACATCCATTTTGAGAGGCAGACATAATGGAGTTTTTGTCAATGTGTGTATTAATTTTCACTCTCAAAATGGATGTAAGAAGCTTATAGACCGTCGACAAACACGTGATCGGTCTATAATTCTTGGGTTCCGCGGGACTACCTGACTTATAGAGCAGGTGGGTTATGCCTGTTGTTAGAAATTGCGGTAGCGACCCAGACTCTAAGGATGACTGGAATTGGGATGCCAGGTAAGTGTGTGAACTGCTAAGCCATTTGAGCCAGAAGTTGTGCAGTCCGTCCGGTCCCGGTGACTTCCAATTCGGTAACGGACGAACTGCTCTGGCTACATCTGTTGCTGTTATTAAAATTGGCTCCATTTCTGTGATAGGTTCACACACTCGCTCGACATCACGCATCCAGTCAGCCTCAGTATGACAGACGGGCACCGACCAGATGCTGCGCCAAAAAGAACTCGTGACGGCATCATCTGGGCGGCACACGTCTGTCATATTTTGCTCGGGTCGCTCCCATGCTCTGTATACCCACCTCTCATCGCTCTGGAACATGCGATTCTGCGAGTATCGATCAACCCTCCGCTTATACCGCCGAATACGGTTCGCCCATGCATAAACTTTCTGCTTCAGGAAGTCGATGCGCTCTGTGACACGGGACATGTATTCTTGAGGACTGATTTCAGTCCCCGAGAAGGCCCGCCTCACAAAGCGCATCACACGTGGTCGTGTATTGCCCTCCCTGAAGCAGTATAGTTTGCCGATGAGTACCCTGGCCCCGTCGATACGATGTTCAATCCTGCGCTGCCAGGCTGGTACGGCTTGTTTTGGTCGACTAGCTAAGTTACAATTTGGGAATTTTACATTAGCTAGGCGACATGCCGCAACAGCCCCACAGTACAGGATCGAGTGCGTATCAACGAGGTCCTCGCTACTCTCGAATATATTCTTGAGTTGCGAGTCCAAGGCACACACCAGCGCTCTATTTTTCTTATGCATGGGTAACCGTGGTAATCGGGGCCTAAGTTCGGTAGGAGTGGATCGATACTCACGAAGCGCATCCTCCAGTGCGCTCCTCAATCGGTCGTTGCACTGGCTACTTACCGTGACAACCCTATCATCTTCCTCTACAACAGCAGGGTCGGACCGCGGTGGGGTTGCGTTAATAGCTGACGCTCGCATCACGGTTTGTGGCGGAGTCAAGACGATAAGGTTGCTCAGTACCTCTGAGCGCAGCCTATCAAGTGCGGCGTCGTCCAACATGTGATTGCGTTGGATGACCCGCACCTGATCCGACAGTCGTTGGGCCGAGACGTTGACGGTTGGTTCAAGTTCCTGGAACAAAGACAGCATCCTAACACGGTACGCAGTGAGGTTAGTTCCCCCCTCTGTAGACCCGTAATATGCGCGCATGACGTTTTCGTTTATGGACTGAGTCCATCTCATGCGCTGCACACAACCACCGGCAGCGGGGACCCGGCTCGGGGCCGGATGGCCCCTAAGTCCCAAGCTCCTCGGTGGCCGGCCTCTCCCCTGCCGACGCACAGGTGTTGGCGACGTCGGCGGAGAGAAATATTCGTCGCTGGAGCTCGACGCAACTGCCGCTGCCGGTAACACAGGTGATCCGGGGTCCGGTGGCGGCGAGGCGGAGCTGAGCTATTATTATTATTATTATCTCGAGTCCCTAACAAAATTCAGCAACGTCCCTAAGTGGGAACTAAACAAGTTCCGGAACACTCCCTGGATTAACTGGCATCCTAATAAACTTTATATTTTATCCCCTACCATAGTAGAGGATAAAATATAAAGTTTATTAGGTACACACTGCTACAGAGAGACCGGTCCAAAATGTGCGCCAAATAAATACACAATTATAATTAGAAAACAAAAATATAGCGAACAGAGTACACTGCTGTGACGCTGTGTGACATTTCCCGTAGCGATTTATTTGTAATGTGTCCGCACTACACGTTGCCTGTCTGTATTTTGTTGCTCTGTGTTTGATCTGTAGTTTTTTTCCATCTACAGGGTGTATTACATTAGGGTACCTTCCAAGGGCTGTTTCGGTGATAGGCTGTAAAGTTTAAGTGCTCGCTTTCATTACGCGCGGTATTGGCGTGCTCGCTGCGGTATCATCATTCCGGAGTTATTGCGCCACAGGTGGCAGGGTGCCCAACAGACGTACGTCATTACAGTTGAGGTGACATTCTCTCTCACACATATGTACAGGTAAAGAGATGGTGTGTACATCAACACAGTAAGAAAATTAAGCATGAGGTCACATTACATATCAATAAAATAACAGTTTAATAGTGAAAATTTCCTGCGCAATAACGCCAAATGGAAAACTTGGAAGACGCTTAGAATATAGGAGTGCTTCTGTATTTGAATGAATATAAACGATATCCATTAGGAAACTTTGTAATACTTCTCATTATCGGCTTTGTTTTACGTATTAATACTGGATTTTCCTGAGATCCACTTCCAAACATATTTTATCTTTTACTAGCTTATGCCCGCGGCTTTGCCCGCGTGGAGTTCGGTAATGTCCCACGGGACGTCCCATCGTACTACCGAGACAAAAAGTATTCTATGTGTTAACCCAGATTATAAACTATCTGAGTGCCAAATTTCATCCAAATCCGGTTAGTAGTTTTTGCGTGAAAAGGTAAGAAACATCCGTCCGTCCATCCATCCTCACAAACATTCGCATTAAATTTATAATATTAGTACGATGTAGTAAAATCGTAAAAATCCAAATCGACGTTTCAAAATGGCGCCAAAACCTTCTGCATAGATTCTGTTTAAATTTTGCTCAAATATTCTTTGAAGGCGTCTACGAATGTTTCCAGCTAAGATCAAGCTTCTTGCCTATAGGGGGTGGGCAATATTACATTTCTAGTGTCACTCCAAACTCTGACAATTTTAACATTATTTTTTCGACATATCTTTTCGCTGATCACTCTTTTTAGTCCAAGATTTTTGAAACTTTCGGGCAAACGCTTTGTACGCTGATTCAGGCTAATATATCGCCTATTTCGAATGGATGTCCACTCGTCAAAAGATATAAACAGCTGTAATCACATATAACTATTCCAGAAGACGCGAATATCTATAGCTAGTTAATTATATTTACCAGCCGTTTAGGCTGTGCGTTGATATATCAGTCAGTCAGGACTTTGAATTTTATATTGGGGGATGATTTTGGCAAAACTGTGATACACGTTTCTCATAATTTTAACTGAAGAGTAAGCACACAAATTTTCAAGTTAAACGACACCGAAAATAAAAAGTTTCAAAAAAAATTCAACCTTCCATTTCACTGTCTTAGGGGTGGAATTTTGAAAAACCGTTTTTTAGTGGATACCTACTCTTCACAAAGATTATTATAACTTGTAAATTTCATATCTCTAAGACCAGCGGTTTGGGCAGTGCGTTTATATAACATATCAGTCAGTCAGGACTTTGAATTTTAAATGTATACATAGATTTTGTGTGGCTTTCGTTTTGTGAGCATTTTTAGTAATAGAATTCGATTATTTTTACTCTCGACAGAATGATACTTGCCAATATTGTATGCTACGATACTCATATCGTATTCTTCTTCATTTCAACACTTTATTCGCTCCCGTGTCACATCTGACTGTAGATTGCGCAAAGCATAGACAAGCAAACGTAATCTCCAAATGTAAATACGAGCTTGTGGAAGAATTCTTCTCATTACATGGAGTGATCCTTCCCCTCGCTCGCGTTAAGTTGGAGTGCAATTAATTACACGCCGAGAGCGCGACTCATTTCAGATGAAACGAGAAAGAATATAATAGTGTCGGCTGTGCGACTGTTCGCTGAGAGGCGAATGTGCCATTGTAAGCACTGTGAGCACTCCAAGCACTACGGCGTCGCACGTCGCACGCACACATTCGCGATACTGCAGACACGATGTACTAAAGATGACACTTCTGTGTGTTCTCTTACTTCTCCTATAATATAGGTAAACCCTCTACGCGGCTGTGTGCGTGCGTCAGCGAACAATGTAAGGAGCTAAATGTTTGTATGTTACATAATCTGTGGCATTATGGCATTGTTTATGTGGCTCGGCGAGTTTATGTGGCTCGTGGAGACACCGAGATGTACGGAGCTAGACAATACGCTTTGATTGCTGATATAAAGCGAATTGCTTTCTGTACTGGCGACATTAATTCGAGTAATGTACGTAGAAATTGAATATAACCTTTTATGTGCGCTACGTAAACAGCATTCGTATTTAATTGGTGAATAATGCGCGCCTACATAGACCGCCACAGCGAGCAGGGGATCACGTGATCCTCAAATTAATGCGCAGCTTGGAATGTGGCGCGATGGATGGATCGGGGATCAGCAGGGAGCTAGCATAGACTAATTGCAATAGCCGGGCGACCTAGTGCCACAGATTTGGGCACGCCAACTGGGCATAAATCTAGCCTCCGGGCTGCTACCGAAAAATCAATTGGCAAAATCCTTTGCTCGACTCGATAATTGAACCTGGGTCTTCATGCTCAGCTGTACCATTTGCGGCCACTTGGCCAACGACGCAGTCTATGGTTTCATATTAACATCAGGAGATCGTTGAATAAGAACCGCACTCAAATAATATTATCAGTCAGCTTCGGATTTTTTATAAAACTCCACACGACATTGCGTTTTATTGGCAGTTAATATTGAAAGAGATAGTAATAAACTAACGCACTGAAGTAACTTCTCCGTGTTATAACGAATTGTATACATACAATACGACAATGAGTCTCGCGGGAGCGAAGTTACAACTAAAGTACTGTAAACCTAAACTAAATCTTTTCTTTATCGCGTCTTTACTACAGTCCTCGATGCGAACAACTGCAAACTCATTCATATAGTGAAAACCTTTAAAAATATTTATAAAAAAAAGCTAAAATATCATCATCTGTGCTAAAATCTATACTCTATACATTTACATACAAATAAATAAAAATGAAGAGTCTGTTTGTAATATCAAAATAACAGCTTTTTACTGAATACATAAATGACATTATATCGGAACTTATAACAAAAACACAGTATTTTCAGTTTTTTTCTGTCTGTCTGTCTGTTTGTTCCGGTTAATCTCCGAAATTTTGACGCAACTTATACTGGTAGATAGCTGATATTATTAGGTCTACCATAGGCTGCTTTTTTTTAGAAAAATAATAAGGTTTCCGTGCAAAAAAATCAAAACCCTTGAAATTGGTAACAAAATCCGATTCAAAAAGGGAAATAATATTTGTTATAATAATTTCACGGGCCAACAGCTAGTAAATAAATAAAATCTGCCTCCTGCTGGATGTTCTGAGGTCGGCTTCCAGTCTAACCGGACGCAGTATTTTACATGGAATGACTGCCTATATGACCTCCTCCGCATCGGAAAACATCTGTATTATTAAATTATACCATAACTAGGTTTTCTTGTCTTATACTAGTACATGGAAAACAGCATAGCCTATTAAAATAACGTTGCCATTATTTTGCTTATTAACTCGATCTCGTTGCTGCTTTGTTATCAACACCAACAAGATTCTTCTTGATTAACGTAGCCAATCGGTATTGAGTCGACCCAGAATTTGGCTATGAGTTTGGCGCCTTCAGTGGCGTCTATCACTTCCCTTAACGTGCCGACAACATAATGTGAAGTGTATCCTCATTTGATGCTCAACACTTCATTTACACTCCTGAGCCTCGTGTCAATATTAGGTATTGATTGCAGCTGTACCTCCACTACATTTTCCTCTAAATAAATAAGAAGTTTACTTTCCTCAAAGCAGTAAGTTGGTCGGCAACTTGTACAGTTGTACGCTTGCCGATCGGCACGTCTCGCCTCAAGTTGCGAGCATTAGAAATTAAATAAGGAGTATGGCACGTGACGCGCTCGCCGCGGCCGACCGGCACAACCCGGCCGGCACGTGCGCGTGTGCAGCTTGCCTACCCTCGGTAGTTTAGCAGACGTTCCAATGTAGCGAGTTTGTCTAAACTCGCCTACCTAACTACAGAGAACAGAGTGCAGAGGAACATAGTCATAGGACATTCGTACTGAGATCTATCACAGTACACACGTTACTGATCAGTGATCACTGTTGGTTGTGTGTCTATCAGTCGTGTCACCTCGACCTTAACCAACGCACCTCAAAGTTCAAAGCAGATACGAGTAACTAAAGTCGATCGATGTGAGACGATGATCTAGCGTTGGGTCTATATTTTATGATGTATCTCCAAATCCTAACTAAACAAATACTATATCTCAGCTAATACAATGTTTACTAATTTTATTATTTTATCATGAGAAGTAAGTTATCAACTACCGATGAATCCCAACCCAGCTTTTTAGACAAAACGTAAAGTACAACATTACTCAGTGGCGATAGTTCCTCACGCTCAGTGTTTAGTGTCGAGTAACGAGTTGATCAGCTGACTGACGACCCGATTGCGACCTCTGACGATGCAACATGCATCTAGCGACACGCGCGTGTGAGTTTTCTCTACACACCAAAGCCATATAAGGGTATATCGGCGAATCTCGTACGCGTTCAGTTGTCATGCCGCGAGTAACATCACGTCACAAGTGGTAACTTCTTTCTTTCCTCTTCAACCTTTGGCCACCCAATGCTGAGTGTAGGTCTCTTCCTAATCTCGCCACTTTTGTCGGTTCTGCGTCATGGCTATCCAGTATATTCCGGCCACATTAATGCGATCGTCTGGTAACTTACGGCATACAATCATATCCCTTCTAACATTTGTTTTCTCGAAACACGCGTGTCGCTTGAGCGTGCAGCTCGTGGTCGGGGTGCGGGCGGGGGGCGAGGCGGAGCGGGTGTCCACACGAGGCCGGTGCTATCATCAGCCGTTGGTTGCCTTAGTTGCGTCGTGTGTCGAGTTGTCCGCAACTAATAACTTTGGCCGCAGTTTGTTTTGTACTAACTTGTATTGCTTGTTCAGTTAAACGAGTTAATACTTGCAAACTGATTGTTATAATTAAATCGCAATCAAGTAATTATATAATATTAGATATTTGCAGTGCTCTATGTTATGCAAGGCTAGAGTTTCTTAAAAATAAGTTTCCAGCTTCCAAAACATGAAAATATCGTCAACTCGTGGCCGAGTTGGGAACTTCGTGCATTTTTTATTTACAGACAAGTTATCTTGTTTTGACATACCATTTCAAATGCACTTACTTCTGTGGGATCTATGACTATCGTCTAAATGGGCCTGTTATAGTCCGTCTGTGTTGGTGCAATTCACATAATATCTTCAAATTACAAATTTATTGTTTAAAGACGTACGGGTATCCTCACGATGATTTCTTTTACCGTTTTGAGCATCGGTGATAAAACTATCTGTACATAATAAAGTACCTTGCCTAGGTTCGAACCCAAGACTTGCAACTCGCAGTCGTAGCCGCTACCAACCGCTGCGAGCTCTGCGACCGCTGCTACAAGTAGAACTTCATCAAGTTCGTACTCACGCTGAACCACGTCGCTAGCGGCTACAGTTAATTGCACGGAACATAAATAAGCTCGCTCTGAGCCCGCTTCAGACGCGAGACGTGACGCTCAACTTAAAGTAAATAGTTTTCATTTAATTACATCACAAGCGGTTTTAATTCACCGCCGTGCACTGTTCGGATCAACGTTACCTTAATTACTCTCCGTCACTGTGAGATAACTCAGAAGAAACGCTATTTTGAAAAGTTAAGATAACGAAACAAATAAAGGTAAGATATTATAATACCTTTCGGAATTTGAATCATGACAAAACTCTACTACTACTCTCAATTTAATTACCGCGTGAAAGAGTGGATGATACGATCCATTTCTTTCTAGTATATTTGTATGAATGATTTACTGCTACGGGAGGATTATATATATTTATATTTACATTTCAGCTACTCAGCAATTCCCCTTCATAGGCATAAGAAGTAGCTGTATTACACTATAGTTACCTACAACAAACAGCCGCATTCGAACAAAATGTAACATGGCACTTCTGTTGCTAGTTGTACGTGAGCTCGTAGCTACAAGGAATTCTAATAGAGACACACTTTCAGAGCCAACCGAGCGGAATAATCGTCAAGAAGAAGACTTTCAACCGGAGATTATACTATTGTAGTACTTTATACTGACGCTTTAATAATTAATATCTGTTATGTCAACAAAAGAAAAGGCAGAACTTCATCTACTACGATCAATTAAGTAAAGAAAAGTAACAATACCTACCGCGCGTTTTCCTGACTGTGTTGTAGTTGACTATCAGTATATGTAACCGGATGCTGATAAATACCAGTATTTTACATGAAGCGGGTACTTAACCGGGTAATTCGATACTCCTTAGGAAGACTGGTTCGTAGATTTTCAGGCTTCGGACTATCAGTAAGGACTATCAAAGATGTATAAATGCCAGCCGGGACAAACAGCTTAGGCCGCGGCCCCATGTCCACGGCGCGGCGCCGGCCGCCGTGTGACGTTGCGGCGCCGCCGCCGTAACACGGCACGACGTCGTGCCGCAGCACGGTGCCGCGGACGGCGTGCGCGGGCGGGGGCGAATTCTCAGTCGACATTTGGCAGTTGGTGTGCAAGCATGCGTGTTAATCAAAATGGTGGAAAATATCGATTTAGATTTCTTTATTTCGTTAGTGGAGGCACGTCCAGTGCTCTGGGATAAGACAAATAAATGACAATTATAAGGACAAACATGTAAAAACAGAAGGATGGAAAGACGTTTGCCGAACCATTTTTGAATCATTTGATGACAAGGATATTAAAGAAAAAACTAAACTGTATTCAAATTTATCCCTGAGTATGGACGCATTAGATTGCTCATTAACGGTAGGCCTTCATCTGCAATAAAGACATACGGAACTGGTTTTTGAAGGCCTGGCAAAGGCTTTGGAGCTGGTATGGGAAATCGATGTTGTAATAATAATTCGTATAGTTTTGTGTTCTGAAATATTGTCGAATCGCATTCTTTTCCATATGCTCCTATATCGACATATATAAATCTGTATTTAAAATATCGACTGAGAATTCTCCCTCGCGGCACGCCGTCCGCGGCACCGTGCTGCGGCACGACGTCGTGCCGTGTTACGGCGGCGGCGCCGCAACGTCACACGGCGGCCGGCGCCGCGCCGTGGACATGGGGCCGCGGCCTTAGTGTACTTACCGTAGCACGGAGAGGTCAAATTGAAAATAACAATTTAATTTAATACTTTAATAGTTGGGAAAAGGCTGGCAGATGATGATGATGGCTTTTATTGTTCGGATATATTTGTCACTGACTAGTGGTCGGAGGTGTATCCGAGCCGCTCGGGGATCCGGAACGCTTCCAACGAATTTAATTTTCATTTTATTGTTTTATTTTTATGAAAAAGCTCGGCTTGTATTTACGCAACTCGATGCTAGCGAGTAAACAAATCAGCGTTCAAAAAGCAATTTGTTACATTTTAAAATATGAAATTACAGTTCCATGCCTAAATATATTTTTTTAATAATTAATTAATTGTATTGTATTTTAATAATTGTAATCAATTACTTTTCATATGTTTATGCTAATCTAGTGGAACTTTTTTAATAGATAATTTAAATTTCATTAACATGCGAATAATTTAGTTGACTGTAATATTGTTACTACGCACGCCGCGGGCCACGAGGCAGCGAGCAGCGACACCCGCCTGAGAAGCTCCGGCTCGTAATTAAATCAAGCTTTTATTAAGTCTTTGTTTGCAACGCGACAAAGCGCTTACACTTGGCTCAATAAAACGCGACGATCGCGCCATTGACGAGCGCTAATTGAGAGCAATAAATTCAAGATATTTAGTTAAATAAAGGGAAGAACGATGTAATTTTATTAGCCAATGGAACAGTAAATAAGAGAAATTCATTAATATACAGCCGCCTGTTACTGACTGGTTCAATTCAAACGATTTGTGGAAAATGTGTAAATATTAAATTTGTTGATGAAAAAAGGCAAATCTATTTGAAAGGTTCGTTAAACATTGAAGTTAAGGCCAAAAGATGGTTTTTACTGCATACTCGTACTTTGGAGTGACACAAAATGTGAACTAGAATTAATTAAAAAGAAAAAATTACTACAGCATTTAATAGTGTTAGTTTGTTTGGAATCGCGCTTGAAAGATTATTGGAGGGTCACCTGACCGCGATGGTACTTTACATATTACGCAAGTCTTGGGAAGACAGCGCCAACTTTTATAACTTCTAACCTCAAACAGTAAAAGTTTAAACTGTTTTCACGGAGCTACCCTGTGCAAGGAGCAAATCCAGTTTCAACAAAAATGTATTAGACGGACTAAGTTTATCGGAAATTGGAAACCGACAGCATATCGCTAAAGGGAGAGTGCAACCACAGTAACAAATGAGCGCCGTACGATCCTAAAGTAGAGAGACTTAATTAGCGAGCACGTAATGTATACGATGTACTGATAACCGCGCAGCCAACCGCACCAACAATCTATTACCAACATAATGAAACGGAGTCCAGTAGCACTTGCGAGCACACGAGCCGGTCGGGGCACAGTAAACCGCGGAGTCCTTTGGCCTTCAATATTTTAAACAGGATTTAATTAAGCTGTATATCTATTTCATCCCAATGTACACTTGGAAGTACAGATAGAACAGTGTAGGCCTTGTAGATTCCTAGAGGTGTGATAACTTTTGTTAACCTCTTATCTTGTTTTCCGTTTTTTTGTGTAGTAAGCAACGACTTATTGTCGGGCCTATGCTGTCCCCCCATACTTGAGTACTAATGCTGTAACATGATAATATTGTAAAATCTAATCATTTTAAAAGAGTAACCATGGAGTTTCTAGCCGGTTCTTCTCCATAGGAGACGACCAACCCGAACCGTGCACCTTTTTGTCGACGTTTCATAAGTGCCCATGTAGGCCTATGTGAAATAAAAATATTTTGATTTTGATTTTGAAGCAAAAAAATGGCTTATCTGAGTTTTGGATAAATATCTAATTAGAGTGTTCTGTTACACCCGCTGTGAACATGAATCGAATATTCTCATAAAAAAAGAGAAATAATTTACAGATTGTAGGAATTGTAATAATGTCATTCTATTCTTCTGTAAAAGTTATGACTTGAGGAAAAATGTATTCAACTTAGAAACAAACCAGTTCTAGTCTTTTAAACAAAGTGTTAATTTTACAAAGATTTAGTAAGAGACAGTAGAGCAATACTAAGGCGAGGTAATGTATTCCAGTGGTAGTCATGTGCAAAAGGGTAGAGTTTTCCTCGCAAGACAAATAAGTAGTACGAGCTGTAGTAGGTACCGCGGCCGCGCGGCTCCCGGCATCCTCTTTAGTTAGGACTTACTATTTACTTGGGAAAGGTCCAGTACCTTTGTATTACAAGTCAAATATTAACGAGATTATAGTACATGTAGATGAAGATATTTGGCTTGTATTAGGCTGAGGTGAGTCATGCGCGGGACGTGACTGCGTGCGTCTATTGTTGTAGGTAATGATTAGTACCCGAGTGCTATTAGTCGGATTTTCATGGGAATTTTTTATTGAGGTCCTAGATGTGTGGAAAAGAAAGTTTAAAATCGCCACTGTCGAGTTTTTTAATTTCCTTTTTTTTCGTTTATGAATAACTTGAAATTCGATAAATTCATATTGTGGCGTAATAATGTGACCATATGTGCATCCATTAAACTTCAATTTGGTCTGTTTATTGGTTCATTGTTGTCGATGAAATGACTCTTTCAAGGTTCTTTTTTTTAATTTTCCTATTTCTTCAATAATTGCTCAAATACCGAATTATATATATATACTAACTAGCTGCTAGCCGCTACTTCGTTCGCGTGGCTATTTAGGTGTGTATGTGTGAGACTGCCTCGTTGGTCGAGTGGTCGCAAGTGCGACTACTAAGCATGAGGTCCTGGGATCGATTGACGGGTCGGGCAATATTAAAAAAAAATGTTTATTTAAATTACATAAAGTTATAACGCACATGATTTGGAGATCACCTTTTAAGCAAGAAGATGGTTGTGTTACGTGACTCCGCTCTTCCACTTAACATTAAACAATGTATGCAATTGAAAGAATACTTTAATAGTGTTATTGGGGTATTCCATCAGAAATTTCTCAGTAGCAGCCACGGAATCTGGATTTGTGCCCGGTTGGTGGAATAGAATTTAATAGGCTCGCCCGCTGTCACATGGGACTTCAACATAACGGACGGCGAAATGTGGGTGTACGATAAGGTACACCTCTGCCTAACCCGTAGGGGATTTCAGGCGTGATGTTAAATTTTGTGTGAGAACTGACTGGTTGATCAAAATGTGATAATGTAGGTGATGACTTCAAAATGCGTCCTTTTGGGTACTGTAATTCTGGCCGCAGAGATCCGCAACAAAATTAAATCAGGCGAAGATATGGCTTAAAACAGTTTATTTTGGCGCTATACAACCTTCTTTTCAAAGTAAACCATCAAACGCCTTGTTGGGCACTATGTATTCTAATACCGTTCTGTATACAACATTAAATGACTTATTATTTTCCGCAAGCACGTGAAATTTTAGGGCACTGAACTAACAACATATAATTGACCGTGTGAGAAGCATGGAGTGCAAAATTGAATGCCTGTCACTTTTATGATTTGGCCCTGGAATTGTTGATCGTCATTGTAATAGCCAATTTTAAGGGAAATTGTAACCTCTTAAATTGAAATGGTAAGTTATTTGGAATAATGGGTATCCGGGGACTTAAGACGCTCTCTCCTTTAGCAGCTCAGCTCTGTGATACGTAGCCTGGTGCCGTTGCAGTCTGGTTGCATCAAGGTTTCGTATCACCAGAACTGGAACGCCAAATTTAAGCTCCAGCTGATAGGACGGCACGCCCGTTAACTCCAGGGAGTTGAGAAATTCAACGGAGTAGGCAGTACTATCATCATCAGCCATCACAATGATAATATATGGATGTGTATACTTTTGTTTTTTTTTTATTGACCCACCCGTTCTTTGGCGCTAGTACAGCAGTTGGATGGGAAAATTCTTCGGAAAATAGAATTTTCCCATCTCCGTCGGATTCCAGACGACCCTCTCTCATTTGCAGCAGCTTATTCGCAAAGACACCTGCTTCGTGATCGTCGTACAGTTGGACGCGCATGTTGCACGTAATATGGAGCTTTTCAATCCAGGAGGTTTTCACAGTGGCGACGCCATGAGACATGCATTTCATCCGCCGGTGTGCCCCTTTTTTATTACAAAATGGCCCCTCTTATTAACTGGCGGTATCTGTCTAAAGTCGGCTTTTCAAATGACCCCTCCTCCCGGGCTGGGTGGAACGGAAGGGAGTGTCATCCATGTTCCTTCTTAGCGCATTGTGTTCCAGAGCCACAGTATCTCTTTCGAACAGTCCCGCAGCTCCGGCAGGCATCGGCCCTTGCGCGCGTAGAACATGAACGCGCTTTCGACACGGCCCGTCGTCATAAGACGGTCGGACGGCGAGCTAGCTAATTACTCACCGTCCACAGGGTCTAAAGTCACTGCGAACAAAATGATGACGCCACCCATCAGCACCTGGTTGCCGCGGATGTCCTGCAAGCTGCGGTTCAACGCCTCTAATGCATGCTTGTGCGACATTGTTCACTCGTCCCAAACTACTTCCCCCGTTTTTGGTGATATTGCATGTTGGGACGTATCTTCGCATGCAAGATTCAGCGACCATTTGAAAATGGAATGTGCAGTCCGACCACCCATAAGTAAAGCAAAATGCCTGAGGAAGCCACAACCACAGTTATATGACGACACGGTTGGCGCAGTGGCTGAGCGAAAGGCTGCTGCGCTGCTTGTATCGGGTGTAGCGTACTACAACGTACAAAAAGTACTACAGCGCCATCTATGACGCAGAGGATAAACTAAACATCGAAATACGTCTAAATCGCATGCAAAATTCAGCGACCATTTGAAAATGGAATGTGCAGTCCGGCCACCCATAAGCAAAGTTGCAGCAATGCCTGAGGAAGCCACAACCACAGCTATATGACGACACGGTTGGCGCAGTGGCTGAGCGAATGGCTGGTGCGCTGCTTGTATCGGGTTTCATGCCCGCACCAAACCAATTTTTGTGTGGCCTACAGGTAGTTTTTCCGGGTTTGGCTGTATGCTTGTGAGTTTTAAATGTTTGTAAATACACCCACAATACAGGAGAAATTTCTAGTGTGAAACAACTTAAAAAAAAAACTTTCATGCTGTACATTGCGGTCCTTGCCGAGTTGGGTCAGTTGATGATTCAGAACAAATGCTATGCGACGGCACAGGTGGCGCACTGGCTGAGCAATTGACTGCGGCGCTGCGTGTCGCGAATTTGATTCCCGCACGGAACATATTTACAACGTCGAGGATATTATCAAATTTTAATAAAATATTGTTTTCATTTTTTAACTTATAGGATCGGCCACTTATACCTGTGACAAATCGTTTGAATTAGCCGTTCTATTCTAATGCATGCTATGACATTTGTCAGTTGTCACACAGTAGCCAAGAATATGGTTGTAATGCTCTGTAGCTCATCCCCCTAAGTTAATAGCGTGATAATATATAGCCTATGTGTTATTCCAGACTATAATCTATCTCTGTTCCAAATTTCATCTAGATCCGTTCAGCCGTTCTGGCGTGATTGAGTAACAAACATCCATCGTAACTTTCGCATTTATAATATTAGTAAGATAAGATTTCTTTTGTCATTGGGAATTGATACTTTTTCTCAGACAACTGGACATAAAAATATTCAAGAAAACCACATTCATGAGTTTGTAGTAAGTAATTCATTCGAAATTAAAAAGGAAATTAAAAAAAAAAATTAGAGCGGTGAAACGTTTTTTTCTGTTACCTTTCCTCTCCACAGCTCCAGGAACTCAATACAAAAGTCCCATGCTAATCCGCGCACTGCATACTTTGTTACACCTTGTTCTCGAATTGCACTCGACTATATACGAAGACTCGCTACATTTTGCACCAGTATTAACCTCGTTATAAAGGGCTGAGATCTTTAAATTGGCTCTCTGGCAGCCTCGCGCCGTTCACCTGCTCTCTCAGACATCATGACACTTCTACAGAACTGCTGCTATTACCCAACCGGCGGTGCTAGTCCCTCTAGAACATCCGAGAGATGTAATGCTATTTAACCGTTTCGTGTAACATTCCTGCTACTGACCGGAATCCCGCGTGGGATTTGAGACTCAACTTACTCGAGCCATTATGTCAAATAACGTAACGGATGCTCTTTTCAGAAATGGAGAAAATTGACATAAAACACAGAAAACAGTACGGGATAAGGGCATAAAAATGATGACAATGAATAAAGGAAAACGTTGACGTCACAAAGGCCAGCTGTTCAATACGTGCGGCAAAGTTTTTCATTCAAATTATTTACGTCGCATGACGGACGGACGCGCCCTAATGAGCGATCAGAGCACGACCCCATCGAGTCAGACCATTCGGTATCGACACCTGAAATATGTCACCCAATAACATTACCAATGGATGAAACAGTAATCAGTAAATGAAGAATGTATTTGTCTGATTATTCTAAAAAGTATTTTAAAATTACAAATGAGAGATACGAGGCGTAGCATCAACTACGGGGCGTAGCATCGACTACGAGATGTTGTGTCGACTACGAGGCGTAGCACTGACTCCCACACGTAGCGTCGACTACGAAGCGTAGCATCAAAAACGAGGCTTAGTCATTACAACGAGATAGAGAGGAAAAAAATTATATTTTTAACGCACTAAACCTTTTTTGTAAGCGATAATAGAATACAAAATCCATTCAATTCAAAAAAAAACTTTCGATGCATCTAATAGTTTCCTTGCGTTTCGTATTCTATAGACTCATAGAGCAATGAAAATCCTGGGGCAGTAAAGCAAGCGCACACAGATAAGTTAGCGGGGGCGGGGGGTGCGGGGCGCTCTCGGGCACACAAACCATCTAAGTTGTATTTGCCGCAGGATTGCTGACCGCAGCCGCCACCTCGTATATCTCGTACATATAGACGTTGACTCGCTTTATTTATTACGTGACGGTTTATCTTGATGGAGGCACTGCGCCCTCGCTCTGATTGTTTCTGCGAGTAAGGATTGGTTCGCTCTATTTGCGAGCACGAAATATTTATGTTAAGGATGTTACGAGAAAAAAACTCTGTAATTATTTATTATTTTCCCTAATACCTATGAAATGTGGGTGTAACACGACTTCACCAAACAAAACCGTACCGAACACAGGATAAAAGAATAAGAATTTCGAAAATACGCTACACGGAAATCTACTTTAGATACTTAAAAAACAGGGTGCAAAATGTATGCAAGAATATCTATCTAGATACCTATATATCCCTTTCAATTTGGTGACTCCTTTGAAATCTAATAATGAATTCTATTCTGCAGAAATTTTTTTGACTTCATTGATATTCAAATACCAATTAATTCTTGATCCTATAAGTATATATACCAAGAGTAATGGAGACAATTCTTTAAATGAATTCAAGCATACGCCTTTTTCTGATAGGGGTAGGCAGAAATTACAGAACGCCACTTGTTCGATCGTTACACAGACCTTTTGCTTCATCCATGACGTATTTTAAATTGTTTAAAATCACGTTTACACCTGCAAATCGAGTTATGAAGGAGCAGCCATTGATTAATTATTTAGCGGGGAGCGCCAATTGAATTAGAAATTAATGTTAAGCGCACAACCTCCGGCTATTAGATCGCCGTGTCAACAGATTATTATTGATTATCAAAGCTTTAAATCTACTTTCTTAAATAAACATTTTCGAGTTAATAAGCTAAAGTTAAAAACTAAAATAATCTTAGATAGTGAAAGTGATAAATGAAGAAGTTAGTACGACGGAGTAATATACGGGGCGCTACACACAGGTCGGCGGTCGGCAAGACTCGGCGCAGCCGGCTGGCACCGTCGAATATATTATGAGCCACTCTGCTATACTCGAATTGTGGCTAACCGACCCACACGTGAGTCAGAGATGGCAGATACCGATCGGTGTTATTTGCCGATGCACGAGGGTGTAACCAACCTCGGTCTAACAAATCGCGTAGCTCAACATTACTGGGAAAACGTTTTTTTTTAATAAAACCCATGCGATACAAGAGTATGAAACAGCGCAAGCGGACAATTATGTAAGTGGTGCATCACGCTAGCTTCGTCTAGCTAAATTATAATTACGAGCGCTCGGACCGCTCGCTCCGGCTGCTCGCTCCGCTCCGAGCACGCTAATGACGTACCGTATGTACTTACCTTAACAATTATCTGTTGTAATTCGACTATGTGTGCATTGCATTAGTATAATATAATCGGCGAGTGTACCCTGTGCGTAACGTTAGCTGCATTGTTCATGTAACGCTCTCACGTACAATTTATCTGCAAACGGAATTAATGAAACCGACTCATGACCGCTCACTGTTCTGCTACTTTAATTATGCTTTAATTGAACCCGAAACTTTGGTCGTGTATTACATAGTGGTATGTGGCGTGTAGCGCGCGGTATCGGTGACAAACGAGACGCATTACACGCTGGAACAAAGCGCGTATAAATGAAAATTAGCTGAAAAGCGTTCCGGTGTTCGTCACCTGCGCGAAGTGCGTTCGAGTGGAGAAATTAATATCCGGCTGGGAGCCGCATCGTTTCCGGGTCAGCGGGCCCCCGCCTCGCCCCTTACCCCACCGGCCACCGCTCAGCCTCCCTGTGGGGGAAGGGGGGGGGGGGGTGGAGCGGCCGCTGAAGGAGGATAATTAAACTGTTTCATTATGTCGGAGAGGCGGCGCGATAAGGCGATCGGATGCAAATTTTTTAAACTTTAGTTTTGTTACTCTCGCTATACTCTGTGCTATACGGCGCTTAATGAGGGTGAAAATGTAATGAACATAAATAGTTTTGTTAGAGTTTTTTATTTCAGGGCAAACATAATTATAGCTCTTTAGTCGAGTAGGCGGAAAAGCGCACGAATCCATGAACTTTAATACCAAGGATTAAAGTTTAAACTTTTAACTGGTAGAGTAAAATTTCAGGAATTGATGGTAGAAATTTATGAAAATATCTCTTTAAGCTTTTAAGCTGAAAGTAGAATGGAGAAAACAAAATTAGGTAAAGACCGAAGCGACGACAGCACTCACCCTACTTACGACAGACATCAGCGAGCCAGTATTGTTTCTGTGCTGTTTACTGAAACAAGAAAAAGCCTCATGCTCCGTAATATGAGCGGGGTGCGACAGCGCAGCGGCCACTCGTAATTAGTTCAGAGTGGCTAATGGCTCGTACGTGAGTGCACGAGCTGTTTACTCAACGGCGTACTTTACACTCGTACTAATTGCAACACTGGCATAAAAAGTAACTGCATCATTACATTCACATAATTATACTCTATTTTGGGCATCTAAGATTTGGGATTTGTCACGAAACTAATTTTAATATTTATTTCCAGAAATTTTATTTAACATAATACTAATCTTCATGTTGAAGTGTATGAGTGTTTAAACTGTAACGATATCCACAGAAAAAACATAAACTATCAGGGACATTGAGCGTGTTGCATCCATCAGCATTGTTTCATTGTCCACTGTAGATATCCTCTACCGTTATGTTACAGGATTATCATTACAGAAGACTTGTTTTAATGAAACTAATGCCATTCTCTAGGGAGAGATGGATTATAACTCCGTTTGGACATCAAAACAGTCTACCAAACATTCTAATTGAGAGGAAATGGTTCATTACATGCACTAGATAATAACATTGTAGGTACGGGACTAACCTATTATGGGCCGGGGTTGAACCTGGACGCATAATAGACAATCTCCTGTCGCAGACGTATATGTATGTAAGTACCTGCAGGATAATGCTGTGATCACACTGCCGCATGTGTTTGTAGCATCAATCCATAATGATCGCTCCTGGCTCACCTATCTACATAGATTATTTAAATAAAGGATTACCTACGAAATTCAGCAAATAATTTCACTTATATACTAGTACATAAGAGATTTAACTGGCTTAGGTACCACTCAGGATTGGATTCTGATATTTCCAGTCCATTTCGCTTTCAAAAACTGTGCTCGGAATTCGGCTCCGAGCTTAATACTTCGTGCAGTCGTATTTGAGTCAAAGCCAACTGCAGTACAGTTACCGACGTAGGTACGTACAGGTCAGTACAGTGAGCAATAGAAGAAGTGCGGTACACGTAGGAAATGATCTATCGCTTTGTGACCAGAAAACATGAAATAATGAATAATGACAATTGAAATCTCGTGTCGTCAGAGAGTTTAAAATTAGATGGACAAACCCAAACGTTTAAATCATAAAATTATATAATAGACGATATACGTTTTTGTATTGTTTGACACCAACACTGCGTTTAAAGCCGTGGAAACGCCATAATAATGAGCTCACACTAGGATGTGTTCTCCGATGAGAGCAATCTTCATCAACGATTTAAATATTTGGCCGAACCCGTGACACGTCATTTAAATCCAAATTGTATAGGTTCCTACAGATTATGGCTCTGCGCATATAAGTATCATTGTACAAATGAGACATGTAAGTAAGGTCGCAGAGGAAGGGGTGTCAGCCAGGCAGGCGGACACTGAGCTCATTTGTGGCGCACGTTTCATTTTTCACGTGCGGGTGATAAAGCGCCTGTAACGTGGCTCAGCGTGGCCGTACGTGGCCCAGTGTGGCCCAGTGTGGCGAGCTGGCGGCTTCGCACGGGAATGGTCACTGCAGTGCTTCCGTGGAGGTAAATTCAGTCTTCTCGTCACTTGTGAGTCTGTAAGTATTAAATACATAAACACATTACCCTCCTTTGCGTCGCGCAGTTGGGTAAAATGAAGCTATTTTTCTTCGTTTCGATGTTAAACATTAGAAGATTAATTTTAAGAATATGAAATCAACCAATATTAAAATTATGAAATGAAAATGAAATGAAAAATATTTATTACTATTATAAAAGCTTCTTATACACTGAATTGTGTTTGGAGCCTCCTTTTAGGCAAACAATGCCTGTGTTAGGAGACTCCGCCCTTCCATATCTTTGATATAATGATACATTCAAGTATGTTGTTTTTATTTACCGATATTATATAAAATTGAATATGTATCATGTCATGTGGTAAGAAGCGTGGTGAAGCGTGCTGTGGTGTGGTGTAGCGTGGTGTGGTGTACAGCAGTAGTGTGTGAATTATGCATTGATAAAATAGTCAAATGAAAAACATGTGCTAAATAAAAGTAATGTTTGTACGTAAGTTAAATATAGTTCAGTTATACAGGGTGTTTGGCGCATGGACCGACACAATTTTTCCAGGGATTTGGGAGGTCATTAGCTAGGTTCTACCCATACACCCTTTGTCCCAAATGTCACGGTTGGTTACATATGTTTTTTTTTTTAAATGAAAAAAATGCCCAAAATGTTTCCTTTAATTCGAAATAACTTTTTTGTTTGTGGGCGTAGTGGCACAAAACAAATTTTGTTGCATTCTCCTAAGTCTTTTAAATCTAAAAACATCTTTGTTTTATACAACTGGTTTCAAGAAAATTCCTTACAAGCTTCCAAAGTAATTTTTTTTATTTAATGAATGAAATTTTACAACTTTACACGTTATTCCGAATTAAAGGAATATTTTGGGCATTTTATTCATTAAAAAAAAAAAAAACATATGTAACCAACCGTGACATTTGGGACAAAGGGTGTATGGGTAGAACCTAGCTAATGACCTCCCAAATCCCTGGAAAAATTGTGTCGGTCCATGCGCCAAACACCCTGTATACAGTCACATCAAATCAAAGTAACAACAGAAACTTGTATTTTAATTAAAACGATACCTATACTGGTTCGAAATAAATCGAAAACAATTTATGGTCTTTTACTAGTTTCAATTCCCGACACAGCGAATAACATGTCGTGTGTTGTAGTGCATTGTTGTAAGCGGTGCACAGAGTGGAGTGCTCTCCAGCAATTTATTCAATTCAGCTGCAGCGGAACAATGTATCGACACGACTCCACGAGACACGAGTGCTATCCGATGCTCCGAGGAGCCGATTTCAATTATTATTTTCTGTCTGTGGCCGCATTGTTCGGGACACAATAACGTAGATATTGAATATTCTACGATTTCTGCGCCCCTGGTACCGGCAGTTGAAAGCCTTAGCATCCTTGCATGCCTCATAGCGGCTAAATTGTTGTTTCTTGAATTGTTTAAGCTCGGATTTTGTAGCAATGGAATGATGTGCTTTTCAATTTTCTACAATAATCAGCCAGTATGACTTCTGATTGAATCGCTTAGTGTTTAGTTGAACTCCTGGGCAAACCTGTAATAAAAACATTCAAGTTTAGAAGTTGTGTCAGGAATAAAGAGAAAGGAAATTGGACCTAGAACTAAATCATATTACACTTTAAAACTAATACGACGTGCGATACCTTGCTATGGCCGCTGAGTTTAGATCGAAAATGGGAGGAAAACAGGGATTTCAACCATGTATTTTTAGGGTTCCGTAGCCGAATGGTAAAAACCGGAACCCACATAGATTCGCCATATATGTCTGTCTGTCTGTCCGTATGTCACAGCCACTTTATTCCGAAACTATTAAGACTACACAGTTGAAACTTGGTAGGTAGATGTATTTTGTGAACCGCTTTGATTAAGGGGAGTCCCCCTTTAATCTTTTATTTTTTTATACATGGAACTGAAACAATTTTTTTTTATCGAACCTGTACGTGCGGGTTGTTTTATACAGGTCTTTAAAATGACCTTAAAGATTCTTAAACCATTTTTTCTCAAATTTCTGTTTGAATAAGATTTGATGTTTAGTTTTTGAGTTATGGGACTTTACCAACAAACTACAGCAGTAACTTTGGTTTTCATTAAAATACTATGAAAAACAAATTTAGTTTTGCTGTTAAATGTAATACAATACAACATAATTATGAATGAGCCTTCAAAATATTTTTATTACATTGTTTGGTTCTACGGAACCCTGTGTGCGTGTCAGTACGACTCGCACTGGGCCGGTTTTTTCCTACATTAAGAGAGCCAAGCAAAATTCAAACCCAGCAATCGCAGCGAGGTCGTGGGTAGTGCTAAACTCTCTTGTTCAATAACTGGTTTGTGCAGCGCTGCGAATGATAAACCGGGCCATAACTCAGCCGACTGGCGAGCGGGTACCAGGGCGGCAGGCGCGCGCGGCGGTCGCGGCGCCCTTGCACACGATTAACTCATTAGATTAGTTACTTCATGCTCCGCTGCGCGGGAATTGGATCGGCTTTCTGCGGAATCTGAATTTAGTTGAGACGCTCGTAATATTCCCGGCTGTATTATGAAGTTGGCTCTTTGTCGTGGACTTAGGATTGTGTCGAAGTTCGGGATTAGAGTTGTGCGGGTCGGTTCAATATCGGATTCATCTTTGTCAACTCAATCATTAGGTTTGATAAGATCTCTGAAGTCGCAAATTGTTCATTAATACAGATTCTTGTTCTGATAATTACATTTTCTATTTTATTTTCACAGTGGAAGTCGAATTCTTTTCTATATGTCTATTATTGATCGCAGTCAGCGGCAAGTGAATAAATGCGGAACGCACTCGTGTTACTGACGCTTCGTACTACTTGTGCTGTCGTATGGCGCTCACGTTATGCATTCAGGATCTCGAGAACACGAGCATTATGAATGGAGATACTCACTGTTTGTCGACAGAGTGAACTCCATAATGCAATATTCATTATATATAAACCATTTGTAGGGTTCTTTAAAGATTCGTCATATATGTCAAATTTCAAATTCAAATTCATTTATTCATTTTGTGAACATAGGGTAAAAATTATACAGATGTTATATAAATAAATGTTGGTCCATACTATGTCCCGCCAGAAGGCATACAAAATAATGTGTTCAAATGTCAATTTACAAAATAAAATGCAAAAAATAAAGTTAAAACTAAGTAGCAGATGTCACAATAAAGTTTTATGTCAAACACTAAACGCTAATAATATGTCAATCTATATACATATAATAAAACTGTAGAAAAGTCGTTTTTGTACATCGAAAAAAATAAAAAAAAAAATAGCCAGGGTGTTAAAGGACAACCAATAGAACTCATTTCCAGCATTTTTGGAATTTTTGTCTGTTTGTCTGTTTGTCTGTTTGTCTGTTTGTCTGTGTATTTGTTCGGGCATCACGTAAAATGTACAAAAGCAATGTAGATAACTTATATACACAACGATTGAGCGTAACTTGGAGTAACATTTAGTTTTTGTTTCATTGCAATCGGTTCAGTCTATCAAAAGATATTTGAATTTAAAGTGTTACAGAAGTAAAATTGGGGTTATGTGCACTTGGTCTCACAACTTCCCGTAACTTTTATACACAACAATATGTGCGTAAATTGAAGTAACATTAAGTTTTTTGTTTCATCGTCAATCAGTTCACACCTTATAAATGAAAAGAAAGAAAAATGTAAATTAATAAAATTATAATAGTGTTTCCGAAGTAAATTATTAAAACAGCGCCATCTATCGAACTCAGACTGGACTATATCTAGAGCTCAACTGCGTGCAGCATTGAATATATATATTCAATAGATGGCATTGTGCGTGTGACGTCATTTTCTGATTGAGGCATGTTCAACTAAATACTGATGGAGAAATTCCTGACCTATACGGTACGTGAAATTTGTCACAACAGGTCCTTATTGCTATTAAAGACATAGTTATAAGTATACCAGGGAACCCGATCAGTCAATACGGTTTGCCCACACCGACAGTCGATGGGGAACGTATAAACAGAGAATACGTATCAGAAATTAGTTAAAAACCCGTGGAACTCACAGAAAGTTTACAAAATGGCTGCGCAAAGACAGAGGAACAGCGCCAGACGTTTGATAGGGTATGCTGCAGTGTAGAAAACGCCTCGGGTGAAATCCTGTTTTTAGACGCACCGGGCGGAACAGGTAAAACATTCCTAACCAAAGTCATTTTGGCTCGAATAAGGAACTTTAGGACTATGAAGAACAGGGTGTAAAGCTCTTCAACCCCCATTGAAAAGGAAGGATCCTCCGACCAGACAGGTGTTATGTCTGGTGGGCTACTGCCCAACAGTTGTTGTCGGGTTCTTCTGTATAGTCTTAAGTCGCGAATAACTTGCGCTATGTAGAATTTAGATATATTTCGATTTTTAGTTTATCCTCTGCGTCATAGATGGCGCTGTAGTACTTTTTGTAGTGCCGCTACAGAACCAAAATAAAATTTCCCTTGCTGTCGCCTCTTCAGGGATAGCAGCCACATTATTGCCTGGAGGAAAAACGGCACACACAACATTTATAATTCCTATCGACTTAGACCGCACGGAAAGCCCGGTTTGCAACATATCGCGAAATAGCGATAAAGCAAGGGTTTTATGCGATTGTGTTTTAATTTTTTGGGACGAGTGCACTATGGCAAACCGCAAAGCTGTAGAAGCAGTGAATAGAACTTTACAGGACATAAGGCAAAATGACCGGCCGATGGGGGGACATTACAGTGCTGTTCTGCGGTGATTTTCGGCAGACACTCCCGATAGTACCCCGAGGAACGAGAGCCGAAGAAATTGCTGCCTGTTTGAAGAGTTCTGTTTTATGGCGCAATATATCATCTACACACCTGAGTGTACATATGCGTGCACAGTTGCGAGGCTGTGAAAATGCACAGGAGTTTCCCAATTTATTGTTACAAATAGGCGATGGCACATACCCCGTACAAGAAGATGGAAAAGTTATTATATGGTTGATAATCTCTGTTCTTGCGTTACATCACAACAGGAGCTAATTTCTTCTGTGTACGGAGATTCCACAAACATGGGATATCAAGCCGGTTCTTGGCTATGTCAGCGAGCTATTTTGACTCCTCGCAATGTCCAAGCTGCGGCAATTAATTTAAAAATATTGATTCATGTGTCCGGGAATAGTAGATAATACACCTCTATAAATACAGTTATGGAAGAAGATGAATCTACGTACTACCCGGTAGAATTTTTGGATTCCCTCAACACACCCGGACTTCCAGCCCACAAAATCCATACGTGCATATATCTATGTATCATGTCACACATGTTTATACAAATAAATGCATCTTTATCTTTATCTTTAAAATAGTTTTAAAAATCGGTGTACCAATAAATCTCCTCAGAAATGTATGTCCTCCAAACTTTGTAACGGCACTCGGCTCAAAGTCACAAATCTGCAGCAAAACATAATCGAAGCTGAAATATTAACCGGTTGCGGCGCTGGTGATATTGTTTTTATTCCAAAAATACCTATAATTCCTAACAACTTTCCTTTCTCTTTCAAACGAGTGCAATTCCCAGTCAGTCTCTGTTATGCCATGACAATTAATAAAGCTCAGGGCCAGATATTATCCGTTGCGGGGGTGGACCTAAGTATTGGATGCTTTTCCCATGGTCAACTATACGTAGCTTTTTCTCGCGTAAACCCCAATAACCTTTTTGTGTACGCTCCAGATGGTTCCACAGCTAATGTTGTTTATAAAGAAGCACTAGCATAAATACATTGTTACGTTCCGACATCCACGCGAACGAAGTCGCGGGCACAGCTAGTGTAATAATAAATGTCAATAAATTAAAACGGCACATAAACAAGTATCAATCAATCAAATCTTATATAATAATATAGTAGATGAAATACACAGTACAATATGTTAATAAAAACTATCAATTCAATATTATAAGGGAACAACATTTTACAGACAGATTTAAATTTATGTAAATATTATTTTAATTTGTCTTTAAGATATTCATTGACGGAATAATACGCCTTTTCATTTAATAATTTAAAAAGCTTACGTTTAAACTCATTCATGTTGTTGCTTGATACAATTTGATCCGGTAGTTTATTATAAAGTTTTGGAGCCATTGCATATTTACTATTGTAGAGGAATTTGGTTTTAGTGTATAATGGGTGCAGCTTTTTTGATCGCCGTTGACTTTGAACAGATTTATATAAAGACATGTCGTTTTTTACAAAGATACAGGCTTCATAGATGTAGAGAGATGGTACAGTCAATATTTTCAAGTTTCGGAAATGTGGCTTGCATGAATCTGTTCTTTTTATTTTACATATAGCACGAGTCTGTCTGTCTGTCTGTCTGTCCGTATGTCACAGCAACTTTTTTCCAAAACTATTAGGATTACACAGTTAAAACTTACTAGGTAGGTGTATTTTGTAAACTGTTTTACGATTTTTATACAAACAAAAATAAATAGATTTTGGGGGCTCCACATAGGTAGGTACCTACATGGAACTGAAACTAAAATAATAATATCATCAAACCTATACGTGCGGGGTGTTTATAGATAGGAAAATGACATTGAGGTTTCTAACCCCATTTTTTCCCAAAGTAAATCGTTTGAAAGATAGACACTTCCAAAGTAGTAAAATGTGTGCCCCCTCTAATTTCTAAAGTAAGAGGAGGAAAATTCTGAAAAATCTAGAATAATTGTAGAACGTTAAAAAAACTTTCAAAGAAAATTGGTTTGAATAAGATTTGATGTTTATTTTTTGAAATATGGGACTTTTTCATGAAACTGCAGCAGTAACTTTGTTTTTCATTAACATACTATGAAAAACAAACTTAGTTTTGCTGTAGAATGTAATACAATACAACATAATTATGAATGAGCCTTCAAAATATTTTTATTACATTAATGTTTGGTTCTACGGAACCCTGTGTGCGTGTGAGTACGACTCGCACATGGCCGGTTTTTAATCTAAAGAAACAACAGCTGAACGGCTGCAACTGACACTTTAGCAGCGCAGTCACAGTCGGCTAACTTGTCTACTAGTTATTCTGAAAATAAAATTCTCCCTATTTTCTAATATCGGTTCCTTTGTGTTCTTGTCATTTTCTCCGGCGTATAAATATTTCGTCGAGCTAGACCTACTCAATTAGACGCCACTTCAGAACTACGTTAGTAGCTCGGTAGTAGTTGACTTTAAATTCTTTGATAACTTTTGTTTTCTGTACTTGTCATGAAAGGCATAATTCTCTTTTTAACCGACTTCTGAAAAAAGGAGGAGGTTATGTATGTATTCCACCAGCATCTTTTATTGTTTTTTTTTCATTTAAATTCACCGATTTCTCCGTGATTACTGCTCTGATTTAAGTAATTCGTTTTTCATGTTGGTAAGAGAAGGTCATGCGGTGGTCCCATATAAATTGTATTAAATTTTCTAAGGTACTTTATGAATGAAAAAAATGTAAATTATAAAAGATATTTTATAATTTACATTTTTTCTTCTACATCTATGTGGATTATTTGCTAATACTTTCTAGTTACAATGTAAAATTGTTAGTTGACAAGGATTTGTGTGACATAGTCCACAAACACAACCACCCGTTATTGTAAAAAAATATTTAATAAAAACATTTATATTTTATTTTGTATTTTTATAAAACTAAAAAAGGCAAAATAAAAACTTTTTTTCTAAAGAAGTAAACGAATTTAAAACGCTAAAAAGTAATTTTCTAATCGAATTGTTCAAATCAAATTTTGCGGAATTCGTTTTTTTTTTTTGCTAAAAACATTATTATATTATTTATTGCCAGTGGTTCTGATAGGTACATACTACATCTTAGTGCAGCAGTTTTCTAATTATTTGTATTTAGAGTAAGTTCTAGTTTTCTATTATGTAGTTAACTTGTACATAAGTTAGTCGCGTCCTCGTTCAAGCCATACCCAAGTAGTTTGTACAGTATATTTTAAAGAATTTAAACCATGTCGTATATTCCATAAAGTTCATTATGGCACAATCACAAGCAACTGTTAAAATATATCACTGCTGAGCGTGCGCACCTGCTGGCTGTGGGTGACTGTGAGTTGGGTCTTTGGATTCACGCACTGCCGTCGTCGATCATAGGCACTTTGTTTGACGACACGACCTTCCACCTCGCTGCTTCTTTGCACCTTGGTGCCGCCAACTGTTCTCCTCATCGCTGTCACTGTGGTGAAGTTGTCAACAGCCTCGGTCACCACGGCCTGTCATGCAGCCGAAGTGCGGGCCGTTTTGCGCGGCACGAGAACTTAAACGACATCATCCGACGAGCTCTTGTTGTGACCGTCGGCGTTCCAGCTGTTTTAGAATCCAATGGTTTGGCACGCGACGATGGCAAAAGACCGGACGGCATGTCTTTGTTTCTTTACAAGATGGGTAGGCCTTTACTGGGGGACTCAACTTGATAGTGTCGATAGTCTTGCGCCAACACATCTTCCAAGCTCATCGTGCTGTGCTGATGCTGCCGCTGCGGCTGTAGAGAATCTCAAGCGGCGTAAATAG
Organism: Eurois occulta; assembly: GCA_950022335.1. Lineage (NCBI taxonomy): Eukaryota > Metazoa > Arthropoda > Insecta > Lepidoptera > Noctuidae > Eurois > Eurois occulta. Next base: position 22,943,482 of record OX465479.1, on the reverse strand, counting down.
TAACCTTTGTGGAAACTATGTTTTCGAGCCGTTTTTGATTGAAACTGTGGAGCCGTGAGGCCCGAGCACTCACACCCCATTTGAAGAAATTTTGAAACGCCTAGTTGACACTTCCCGTGATCCAAGGGCTGGCTTTTACCTCCGGCGAGAGATGTCGTGCGGTGTTCCACAGGGATCGGTTCTGGGGCCGCCCTTGTGGAACATCGGCTACGACTGGGTGCTGCGTGCCGACCTCCCTAGCAGCGTCAGCGTAGTTTGCTACGCTGACGACACGCTGGTGCTGGCGCAGGGGAGGTCGCACGAGGCGGCGGCCGAATTGATGACACGCGGGGTTGCGATAGTCGTTGAGAGGATCCGGCAATTGGGTCTCGAGGTGGCATTGCACAAATCCGAGGCCATGTGCTTTCATGGGCCTCGGAATGCGCCACCGTCGGGATCCACGCTGACGGTAGGAGGGGTTCCCGTCGGCGTCGAGTCGACGTTGAGGTACCTCGGACTCGTCCTCGACAGCCGATGGAACTTCGTGGAGCATTTCCGACGTTTGGCTCCCAGACTGGAAAAGGCCGGGGCTGCTTTCAAGCGGCTCCTGCCCAACCTGAGGGGGCCAAACGCCTCCTGCCGGAGGCTCTATGCGGGGATCTTGCGGTCCATGGCCCTATACGGGGCCCCGGTGTGGGCGCGTTCGCTGAGGCTGCGTGCAAAGCACTACCTGAACGCGCCCCAAAAGGTGGTAGCCGTAAGGCTGATCCGTGGGTACCGCACGATCTCCCGCGAGGCGGCGAGCCTCCTTGCCGGATTGCCGCCATGGGATCTGGAGGCCTCGCGCGCCTGCACGAGTGGCGCGCGGAGGTACAGAGCCGGGGGGTAACTCCGCTGCCGCGGCATATTGTCGCGGGGCGGACAGACCTCCGCCGTGATCTCATGGCGACATGGAGGGAGCGACTATCGCAACCCCGTGCAGGGCACGCCACGATAGTGGCGATAAGTCCCCTCTTTGAGGAGTGGCTTGAGAGGCGCCACGGCGCCCTCACCTTCCGCCTGACGCAGGTCCTCACCGGACACGTGTGCTTCGGGAGGTACCAGCACCGAATCGGGCGGGAGGAAACGCCCGGATGCACACACAATTGCGAGGATCGACCGGAGGACACGGTGGAGCACACCGTGGAGGTATGCTCCGCTTGGGCGGAGCACCGCCGTGTCCTCGTAGCGGCGATTGGCGGCGGTGGCGTAGGGGGCCACGCCGTGATGGCTCTCGGCCACCGTAGGCGCGGGCCTGTGGACGGTGAGTAATGGGCTAGCTCGCCGTCCGTCCGTCGTATGACGACGGGCAGGCCGTGTCGACGGCGCGTTCGTGTTCCACGCGCGCCTCAAAGAGTTGTCAGTAAACGGGAGGGGCCCGCAAGGGCCGGTGCCTGCCAGGGCTGCGGGACTGTTCGAAAGAGATACCGCGGCCCTGGAACATAAAGGGCCAATGAAGGAACATGGGTGGTTTTTAGTCAGTAAGAGTCTGACACTCCCTTCCACTCCGCCCAGAGCGGGAGGAGTCATTTGATGATTTCCCACCCCCAAAAAAAAAAAAAAAAAAGGGCTGGCTTTTACCTTGGCCAGAGGCTAAGTGTTGCCATACAACGTGGCAATGCCACCAGTCTCTTGGGCACATTACCAGCTGACAGCGTTGAGGAGGAGCTTTTTGATGCCCTTTTATAGTTTGTTGTTCGTTTATTTATTTTAGTTTATTTAATAGTTTTAAATTAAAAATGTGTTGAAATTTTTCAGTAACTGTTATAGATAGAAGAAAAAACAACAGTTATAATCAGCCAACCAGTAGTAAGCTTTTAGTAATTACAATATGCACACTAGGAGTTCATAGCACCTGATTAGTAGCTTGTGTGCTGTCCGGCTGCTGACCACAACGCATGCCGGACGCGTGCCAGACACGCCACACGGCGGGCGCCCGGGTACCGGGCGTGCCAATCGCGACCGCAAATCAAAGCGCGGCCAATGCAACAATTACGCGCTGTCAAACAGAACCGTTTGAACTCAAACACACAAAGCGATCCGGATCCTGCGGTTAGCGGTGCCACTGTGCCGCTGTGCCGCTGTGCCGCTGTGCCAAGTATACACGACTACAGCCTGAAAACATGAGCTAGTCAAATACAAATACAAATCATTTATTTGCATAACACAGGTTCAGAAGATGTTACAAAGTCATTATCTAAGGTAGATAAAATCTTTGGCACTTAATAGACATGGAAGGAAAATCAAAATCAAAACAACAATAACTATAATGCAGAAAGCTATATTACTACAGGTGGCAGCTGTCATAATTTGACATATTCATTAAATCGTAACCATCGTATCGTCATCTCATTTCCATAATAACGCCGACATTTAGTTCCCGAGAGAACGGTCTAGGTACAAAGGAAGACGCACTTTAAATGGTAATTGATTACTTAACTCAGATAGGCATCACCCCAATCTTCTGGCCCCCAGCCATCTACGAGTACATCCTCAGACGAGACTCAATTAAGTATCCTTCACAATAGGTATAAGGAGCGTCCTTTTTAAAACAAAACGTTTGTAATATAATTCAGGCTATACCTACTAAAGGGAATGCGATTTCAAAAGACTTTGTGAATATCATCTGACTGGTGCCTTTTGTTCTGAAGCAAATTGAATTCAGTTGTGAAATGAGTCCACATTCCTTGTCGGCTACACACGGACCCTGCAACTGCAGTGCCGCTGAGTTATTTCAAGTGTTTTATATGATAGCGCTGCCTTTATCTGCATTAACTTGTAAAGGTATGCAGTTAACGCCGGTGTGATGCGGGCTGCGGCAGATGTATTGCGTCTGTTTTCAATAGAGTCGGTCTGATTACAGTCGGTACCTGATTCATGGATTGCGTACTTAATCGTCCGTAACTCCTGAATAGAGAAATTCGCTTTGATACGCCCACAGTTCATCGATGAAGATATTAGGCCGCTAGTGAATTATGTAAGCTTAGCAAACTCATCAATTGAGAACACAAAAGCAGAAGCGACGAGAATTTTATAGTTGAACATAAAGATTTTAAAATATTTTCTCACATTTTTGTTGACTAAACATTCCCATGAAACGCTACGCTTAAACAACAATTCAATGAAGCAATATATAGACAAAATATAAAGAGACAAACGCCGAATGAAATAGAGTACGTAAACATACTCATAGTAGATAAGAAAATAGCAACGTTTTATATTGAGGCTCGTCTCGGCGATGTAACGCAATTGAACACAATATTGTAACGCAATTGAACATAATGTTCGTACGTGAACAGATTGAAATAAAACTAGGTCGCGGATATTTTGCATATATTCAACTTGACGTTATCGGGTAACATAACTTCTACTCGATGTCACTACAATTTAAAGAGAATTTCCATTGTAGAAGACTTTATGGACACTAATCCAACCAAGTTTTAGACAGTAAATTGTATCGCTTTAAATCTCAGGCTACAGGAGAACAATCATGTCTGACCATCGCAAACTTCTGCTTGACATTGACTTCTAGCTAGTAGCGGTCTGTCCGTCTCAGTGACATTTTTGGGCATTACCCGTGTCTTAAAGTGAATGTATGCACAGATTGTGATCGTTGAACTGTGCTATCTATCGAGTGGATGGCCCACAACAGTCGCACAAGCAATCACAGTGGAGGACAATCAGTGGGCGAGGGTCGCGCGTGTGTGCGTGCGGGCCGCGGTCGGCGCAATCAGACCCTGTTTGTGTACACACCTGCTATACCAAGTACACCCTATTATTATCGATGCTAAGATGGAAGGACCATTGAAAACATATTTAGGTCGAACATTATCATTGAAGTCTCACATTGCAGTTATTTAAGTCTAGTTCCTCCCTAAACAGTCATTGTCTAGATTAAGGATTTAAGGACCATTATCAACCATCACAATAATAAGTTTCACATAGGTACTGGAAAAGAAAATCTATTCGTTTGTGACAGCCCAACAATACCAATAAACGTTCATGTGCTCGAAAGCGCTAATAACGCAAAGGAAAGTAATAAATTTTCAAATTAAAAGGGGTGCTCATTCCGACTGTTACACAATTAGGTTACAGTTCCTAAATCGAGAATATTATATTCAGTGAGTTACAATATTTCTGCAAAACCGCTCGGAATAAACGCGAGGACTGCAGAGTATACAAAGGAACCGCAAGCCGTATTAACTTGAACCGTGTACACATCGCCTGAGGCCACATCTGCAAACAAAGAATCGGCTTTAAAGAGTGCAATATCGCGCAAGTGAGGGCTCCCCCGGCGGCGTTACGGAACCCTGATCCCCGACACAGTGCACGATCTGCAAGTACAAGCAGAATCACGTTTCCACTCTGAACTGCTCTATTAGACTATACAGTAATGCTAGCGTGTGATTTCTTGCGTATATTTATGGGCGTAGTGTACATCGGCATGTAGTTCAATATTCATGCGGCTATCAATTCACACGAGCAGTGAGCAGTGTACGGTCGAACGCGGTCAACATAAACGGCGTGTATTTATGTTTCTTCGGGGTTGAGACTATACAATGGCAAGAGGGTACGACCACGTCCACACCATGTAAAATGTGTGCAGAAAATCCATAGAAAAAAAAATAGTATTTTTATGTTAAACTTACTACACAAATAGTGAATCATAATCAGTGCTGAGTACGGAGAAATCTTCACCACATCCTTGACACAGGTTATCTGAGCATATTTAATATAGCCCAAAATCAGATGTTTTCACTGATTCTCTGAAAATAATACTGGGGTTCCTTTTCATGTGACCTCCGTCAAGTGTCTATTCCGTCAAGCCTAATTCTGTCAGATCCCGGTAAACATGCTTCGTTCTAGCTCATGTTCACGTCGGCTCGACCTTCTGTAGGGCACAGTCAGTGGCAGTCGTAATATCCGCGCACATCCGTCGGTGCGGATATTAATATCCGGACGGACCGCATCAATTTCGGCCGCCGGTACTACGGACCGTTTCAGTGATATACTTTTTGATACACCAGCACTTTCCACTTCATATGTTAATCACGGTTCTAAGGAAACGACAGACATAAAATTACGCAGATACATTGAAAAAAACCGGCCAAGTGCGAGTCGTACTCACACGCGCACAGAGGTCCGTAGCACCAAACAATAACAGGCTCATTCACGTGTATTGTTTTACATTCAACAGCAAAATTAAATTTGGTTTTCATAGTAGGTTAATGATGCTGTAGTTTTATGAAAAAGTCCCATATATCAAAAACTAAACATCAAATCTTATTCAAACCAATTTTCGTTGAAAGTTTTTTTTACGTTCTACAATTCTACATTTTTTCAGAATTTTCGTCCACTTACTTTAGAAAGTAGAGGAGAAATTAATAATATTTGTGTCCCCCCTGGACACAAATATTATTAATTTGGAATTGTATATCTTTCGAACGATTGACTTTGAGTAAAAATGGTGTTAAGAACCTCAATGTCATTAAAAAAAAAAGATCTAAATATATATACCCGCACGTATAGGTTTTTTTAGTTTCAGGTCCATGTATGGGAAGCCCCTCTTAATCTTTCATTTTTGCATAACAATTGTAAATCAGTTCACAGGATACACCTACCTACCAAGTTTCAACTGTATAATCCTAATAGTTTTGGAAAACAAGTGGCTGTGACAGACAGACATGACGAATCTATAAAGGTTCCGTTTTTTGCTATTCGGCTACGGAACCCTAAAAACCACACGAAGAAATGGGTCATTTAACCTGAAGGTAATAATAAAATATTCACTAGAGACAGATATAGTGAATGAAACGATTGATTTCAAAGTAGAGCGTAAACTCATGAAAGCTAACTGTATAGAAAACCGTACTGACATCTTTCAAGAATACGAAATAAGGAAAATAAGCTTAAGACTAATATGCAATTCTAGCAGTAAAGTGAAACCTATACATATCTAATGTGACTCGATACATACATGAATTTATACACAGAGTCAATGCGAGGGGTCTCTCTTTACATCATGGATTCACTGGCGGCCGCCCTCGCGGTAGCCGAACGGACGGAGGTATCGCCGGACAGCTTCACGCAAACAAATCGTTATATTACACGCACCGCTCGGTTCACGAATATTACGCACAGAGCCGGCATTACCTGCTCGTGTGACATACTCTAATGTATTGTATTGTATTAAATTTGTAATAAAAATTATTTTTCATTTAAATTACGTTAATCGGAGTCGACAGAAACAGAACTTATTTTCTTACATATTTACTGTACAGGTACAGCAGGATTGATTGGTGGCTGACATGATGTTGCCGCTCACCTCGCCGAAGTGCGTGGAAGAGCAGCCGGCTCCTCACCCCGCCATCTACCGGGTGTCAGTGACGTCACACATCGGCTGCAGGCATAGTGCACCAACCTGACGATCTGCAAGTTGCTGTCACACACTTGTATTTCAGTTTCATTCAGGCATCGTACATCTACTACTCGGTTCCTACTTTTCGATCTTGTAGATCTAGAGTCTATGCTATTGTAGTATAAGATCAAAAAGTACCGAAATGTCACACATTTTGTCGGAAATCCAATTTTAGTTTATACATAATTAACCCTAGCGCTTGCCATACATGACTGGTATCAGCAGTCGTTTGATTTTAAAACTTTAGGCTCTATCATTCTCGGGCCTGTGGACGGTGAGTAATGGGCTAGCTCGCCGTCCGTCCGTCGTATGACGACAGGCCGTGTCGACGGCGCGTTCGTGTTCCACGCGCGCCTCAAAGAGATGTCAGCAAACGGGAGGGGCTCGCAAGGGCCGATGCCTGCCAGCGCTGCGGGACTGTTCGAAAGAGATACCGCGGCCCTGGAACCTAAAGGGCCAAAGAAGGAACATGGGTGGTTTTTAGTCAGTAAGAGTCTGACACTCCCTTCCGCTCCGCCCAGAGCGGGAGGGGTCATTTGATGATTTCCCACCCGCCAAAAAAAAAAAAAACAGGCTCTATCATTCTGAAAATATAATAAATCAGTAATATTTGCCCATTTAGTTTTAAACACGACTAGCTTTACGACATTGCTCGTGAAATGATCGAATGTAAATGTTTTAGGTACTTGCTAAAACATTTACTGTCAATCATTATACGTTGAAAAGAATGTTGCGCGTGTTCCCGTAGAGACGTTGTTAAAAGATGGATGGCGGCAATCACTGCAAGGTGTCACGTAGACTTGTACAGTGACCATCTAACTCGCGGCCATATAATAATGGCATTAAAGTTCCTGGCGCGTTTCCAGCGCCCGCTGCCGGACTGGAACCCGCACCACCCACCGCCATTTTTGGAACAATCCGCGCGACCACTCATGCCGAAAATAACGTTTGAAAACGAACTGGCTTTGAGAGATTAACCGAAGCCGGGCGATTTTCCATCTGTAAGTCGGATAACATCGCTATGGTGAAAAAAGATTTTCAGTTCTTACGTATTATATCTACTAGCGGAATAATATTTATCTTGGAATGTAACTTTAGTTACAGCAAATAGAAACTTGATTAAACTCATGTAATCAAATTAAAGGGAACGCCCGTCATATAATCTATTCATTAATATCAGTGGGTCGTTCGTCGCGATCGTTCAGTTCAAGCTGCACACAAGCTGCTCCGTTATTAAACTTTCAATAGAGACAAAACGTTAATTAAAACCGTAATCCGCGTCCAAACGGAGCTCATATTTGTGTCGGTGTGGGGTGTATCAAGCGGCAATTACCGCGTCGTGCGGTCCCATGCGGTGGCGTGCTGCGGCGTGCGGTCTCGTGCGAGGCGCGCGTAATGACGTAACGTGTGTGTTTCGAGTACTAGTCGAGACGCGTTATTGTTCCACTGACGTGGGTTGTGGTGACGAGCGACGACGACGCACTCTCGAGCACTCCTTGATACACTTAATGGAGCAAATAAAACAGAATATTTCGATGTTACAAAAGCACGTGGAATTTAATAACAGCGCAATTCAGACTGACAGTCTTTCTTTGTGCAAAAAGATTGCTTGCAAATCCAGAGAACCTCGCTGTTTATGAAAGTTATGAATTCTTCTATATTTTCTTTCCATTTAAAGTTTATATAAACTTAATTAACACGAACTTGCACAAAAAGCGAGGGGGTGAACAAACAAAAACTATTTAAGTATTATAATTTTGTCAAGTGGGTCTTGCCGTTCCATGAGACTGTCAATCTTACCATATGCGGCTTATTCGTTAATTCAAAGGGACTCATTGCTACTCAACCTCCACATCCAAACAGGCGATGAAGGAGATATTTTTAAATATTTTCTGAAACAAAAATTACTTGCTGTATTGCCATCCCTACTAGTACGTTGTTTCAAAGCGTGTAGCTTTATGGCAAATGATAGCCATATGAGTCTTTGTGCATAGCTAATTCAATTGCAAAACAATATCGGAGAGGATCGAGCGTCAAACGATCGCACCGCAACTGATCCGACGCATGACGAGGCGACGCGAATTAGTGCCCACTGCCGACGTGCGGTCGCGAGCGCACACACACGCCACGATACATCGTGAGATGTTCGAAGATATAGCACGATGTGGGTAAATAGCGCAATCATACATCATGGAAACTGTCTAAAGCATACAATTGTGGCTGATCGCGTCTGGCGCAACTAATATTTTATTTCCGCTTTCCTCCGGTTAGACCATGGTACGTTCGTTTTCTTATTCAGTCTACCGCAACTCGCAGTTCACTACCGATTCGATTCGACTAGTGTAGACGTAACCTAGGCGCAAAGAGTGCTGCTCAAGTTCTCATTTGACTTTCGTAAAATAGTCTGGCAGAAGGTTTTCTCTAAAATACAGATTAGTGGTAGAGTTACAATGGTACAAATCATCAGATTAATGTGGTAACAGTTAGCCTGGTGTGTGTCGTCGCTAGTACGTTCATTTGATGCGGTTGGGCGTTGCGGTTCGCGCAATCAGCCCATCAGCGCGCTAAACATTTTATACTAGTAACGAGTGGCTCAACCGCGCCGGGTGCGGTCGCACTGATTATGCAGCCGGTCACAGGTGACCGCCGCCAAGCGACACATTTATTTAGATCATTTAATTGTTAATTGGATTTGCGTAATCTGTTTTAATTATTCTCTAAAGTGTAAAATTCTATAATATGGAAAAAATACACTAATCAGGTAAAATGTAAGTGCCTGCACTTACGTGTAGAAATGCAGCCCACAAATAGAGGCATTGCTTCCGAACTGGGATCTCATTTGCTTTTCATTTGTTTATCTATACGGAGCGTTCCCAAGTAAATTAATTCCACCGCTCCAGCCGCGTTCTCGCAAGACAAGCAACAAATGGAGTAATCCACTAAACTGCACAGATGCAACATACATCTCACTAATGCGACCAGATATGCAGGCAATTAATTTTAAAATATCTACACGATTCTATGATCAATCAAGCGAGTCGCACGACACCGCAAGATGCAGCACGCTGCCGCCCGCTGCCGCAGGATGTTGCCCGATGTCGCGCAATATCGTGCGATGTTGAACGATGCCGAGACAACTGTATTAATGGCAGACGGATCCGGACTTATGAGCCAGACAGAATAATAGATTAGTTTCATCCATCAGGAAGCCAGTCCACGACAAAAGCTTGGCACTGGTTGCCTTTTAAACTCGCTGCTGTGTCCATAAGGGTATTTAAACCTTACCAGTTTACGATAGAGACTGACTTTGTACGGGATATGAATTGTTTAACGTTTGGTCTAAAATTAAAAGAGTGTTCGGTACAATATTTGCAACCGAACAGCCCAGCACTTTTGTCTTCATGCTTTTCCATAAATGCATGTATCGCAAGTATTACCACGTTAGTGCGTGTTTGGACACCAATCGCGTAACTCAACCAAACTATATCAAACCATCTTGGTGCTACCAAGATGGTTTGAGCTTAGATTTACCATGTTATAACCAGTCTCAATACCATAAATAATTATACCATAAATTTACAGCATAAATAATTTCGTATAATTTAACCAGTGGTCATAAACCAACAACCAAACCATAATAAATCAACTAAATATCAACAAAACCCAGGATTTAGAGCTAAACCAAGCGAGCGCTAAATTCTACATGGTCCTTCGAGCCGGATGCACCGGCGGAGCACGATTAAGCATAAATCATTCATTTTTACTATCCGACTGTTACGAATAGTTATTATTATTTTTTTTAATTAAGTGTGCACCCAATTTTGTGGAAAACCTCCGAAGGTTTCTCTTTTTAATTGGTTTATTTCGATAAACTCTCTCATAGAACATAGAAAACTGAGAAAAATACTTATCATAGAAGCTAACTTATAAACTACCCTAGCAAAATTAATAAAATATATATGGGACCACTGCGCGGGCTTCCTCCCTCCCTTCCCTCCTCATGTTTTACTAAATAATTTGCATAATTGTTATCTATGTTTCCGTTATATTGAGTGTCAAGGTTATGTTGTAAAGAGCTATTTAATCAACTCGTTTATAAGCTTTTAATAGGAAATAGCCAACCTCATAAAATATCTTCATATACCAGTGTCAATGTACTTTAGGTAAAATATTTACCTTATAAGTTTTTAAACTGTCATGGTCACTACTCGTAACATTAAAAACAAAGCGAAAATTATAATATTCACTTTGTTTTATGATAAATAAAGATATTAAAAAAACTAAAACAGTGATAGTCTTGCCAAACTCGAGGGATTTACTAGTAGCTACTGAAGAGTTCCTCTAACTATCTCCAGGCTCCATCTTCACACCCTCTATACCAAACGTTATATTATACGGGACTCATCAAAATATATCGAGTGATCCCAAACTCCGAAGTTTCATTTCCTAACTCCTCACCATTGAGGAGTCCTATGGCTTCTATCATCATGGCTTCTATCATCAGCTCAGCATCATGAAATGATGATTTGCAGACCACCCGACTTATTCGGTAAAAAATCTAACACACGCTGCCTATACGTCCTACAATATTTGAGGGTATCTCTTGCTTTCCCTAGAATCCCATCATCAGATTAAAACAAAAAATAAATAAATCGGTCCATAATTGACAGAAATTTTGATGAACATACCTATAAAAATGGATTAAGAAATTATTATAGATTTTGAACAGTGCTCATACAACATATCAGAGTTCTGTTCCCACAAGTTATATCGCAATTCGTTCATAGATGGTGTATTGATGATAGTGCGCACCCGCTGTCTGCTCGGCGCTCGCACCGCACTCGCAGTCGGGCAGCAATCACGTGAGTAATTAGAACAACCGATACGTGCGCGGTATGCGACACACGACCGCTGAGTTTGTAGTGCGGCCACCGGCACACCGACCCGCCCTCATCTCCCCACTCAAAGGTCACAGCGTTTGATTAAATTTATATCCTTAATGAAGGTCCCGTTTTGTCAAGTGCCTCATTTTTACTCGACAGCGAAAGGTTTTTCACGCTCCTTAATTTTACAATCCACGGCCTGAGCGGTTAATTGAATTAGGTGGAGATCGCGGGCCGGCCGCTCGCGCCGCTGCCGATGTGCTGTCGCCAGCGCAAAGTGGTGAACACGGTCTGTGTGATGTGGGTCATTCTAATTTTAACTGACGTTGTCCTTCTTTTTTATAAAAAGTACCACATAAAAACAATGGGTATTGATGCTGAAATCGTTACGAATAAATGAGCACCTAATAAGTACACAATAATCTAAAATACGAGCACATTAATTGAAATCAAAAGTGCCCTTGACTTCTGTGATTTCGTCTATACCTAGGCGTTTTCATTGAAGGAGTCAGTTTATTAACTTTTTTGCAGAATAATGAAAGCTGTTCTTTGAAAGCTAATAAAACTCGGTGGAGTTGTTCAATGCGCTTTAAATTCCTCTCAGTATGTTAAAGACGAGGCCGGGCGTTAGCGAGGATATTGTTCGACTCAGTCCAATCGTGCAAACATAGCTTGCTCCGGTCGCCCAGTTCGCTCGCACCGCTCACACCGCTTCCGCCGCTCTCGCTCAACTGCTGGCACAGAACAGCCAATTGAAAATTCTTGAAACGATAGTACTTAAAGTTTCCGAAGCGGACGAATTGATGGTTTCAGTGGATACATCGTTTATATTTCTAGTACATATAAGACCTATTTATTGCGAACTGCTTTTAAAGACTAAAATAATTTCCAATTACGTTTATTAAATACGGTTTCCGGGTATTATATAGAAAAAGGATTAAATAGGGAAAGTTAATGGAAAATGACCGTCGTTACCGACATAGAATTTGCATCTAGAATGACTTACTCGTAAATTCTTCACTTCACTTCAAAAATTGTGTTAGGAATTTTAGGTTTCCCGGAAAACCAAGAATTTCATTAAATTATTCATACAATATATTAAAATAATAATGACGTATTTCAAGATCAACTTATAAGATTAATGATAGCGTTAGATGTAAAGGATCAGAAGTTTCACAGTTGTAATTGGTGGACGTCAACAAACTTAATTTACACCGAGAAGTAACTCGATTGTGAACTCAAACTCGATTGCGAGGCCCTGAAGACGGGCGTCGGTCAGGCGAGCCCCGCAATTAGCCCGATTGCCCGGATGACCAAGCGCGATCGTTACTCGACTCCTGACTTCACCCAGCAGTACCGCTTGATATGGAGATAAGATAAACCTACCTTCAAAACTTGGTAAAAAATGTTTCTAACAAACTTCACGGAAATTAAACTGAACTTTTGCTTAACTTTCATATTACAGACTACAAAAGCGTTCTCAAAACAGTCCCGAGCTAACAAAAAGTAGAACAATTTTGATAAATTCCTCGGGTAATGTGGGTTAGTCCCAAACTGCTTTTTATGTTTTGATGCAAAATAAACTTAGTTCTATTTTAATTAAAATGTCTAAACTTAGGTCTGAGATAACAAAATTTGTGCTAACTATTGAATACCTAACACGGTGGAGCAGTGCAAACGCACATCAAATTCACTCAATAACAACTCTGTAACCACTGTCTCACAATAAAGATCTTTGACTTTGACTTTCCGAAACCTCACAAACTGCACTTTAGAAAAGTTTAGTATTTTCGAAGTATTTCCTCTTTATCGGTGATCCGATTACCGTCAAAACTAAATGTATAGGATTCCAGGAACACGTTTATTGCTGCAAGTTCTGAGTCGCAATAACTTCTCAACTTAATATCACTGCAGTCGCTTACCCCCTGAGACAAACTGCGCTCCTTTACTAGCTACTACTTTATTTTATTACCCAGCTTTATATACAACTTTAAGTCTACTTTACTTTTTAACTTTAAGTCGGGAATGTATTTATTTATAAACCTATTTTTACGCTAGAGATAGGCTGGCTTTTGGCAAGTCTGTGGAGGACAATAATAAAGTTTGGCAGAATTAAAGTTTTTAAGAATATAAACAGAAATCCCCAAGAGCTGCTGTGGCACGTGTATCATAACCACTTCTTATAAATGAAAATGGCGTGCACGATAATTGTTACTATTTCATTTATTCACAATGTTCATTACGAAGAGGAAACGCTTGTAACGAGGTGTTGAGGTCGCTATGTGGTTGTAGTGAGGAGAGTAAATAAAATGCACAAGTCCATAAACCAGTCTATTGATATTCGCGTTACAGGGTTAATACAGTGTTACACAAGTTACTGTTTCGGCGCGGCGCAAACGACTGCCGGCTAAACCATATGCGCGGGGGAATATTACCATTTGCAGCGTTAGCACATTGCTGCCTGTAGTCCCTACATACCTCCCCCCTTTTTTAAAAAAATAAAAAAAATAATAACTGTTGGTCTCTTATATCCTGCTGTCCTGTCTTGGCATCATTGTGGCCTGTTACCAGCAACACAAACCCTGCGGTGTGACCTACGATCGAACAGCAAAATATAATTGACCCATACCTACATTTATATATTGTTATACATTGTTAATCTTAATTATGTTGCTAATAATTGTTATCGCTAACACTTTTTGAAATACAATTGATTCTTTTCACATAACAAAGTTTTCTTTTTATCACTTCCACATTTTATTTTCAATACAATGTTCACTTAACTCTAAAACTTATAGTTATTACATATCCGCTTATCATACACTGTTATCCCTGTGCCGTATTTTGCGTTTCCGGTACCGTTGGTCTTACGCGTATGAATCTCGTGGGATAGCCGACTGCTGGGTCGCTGTGGTCGCGGGTCCTGCAGGCCATATAGTTGTCAACTCTTTTCTTATCCATTTCTTAGTACCGGTACAACATTGTCTTCCGCACAAACAAATCGTCAGAATGGACAGGACGATGGCGATCACTATAATTATTATACCATAGTTCTCTAGTTTAGTTTCTAAGTCTCCGACATGTTTCGCGTTATTAGCTCCCTGTTGGGCGATTATGACCTCCTCGTTTTTAGTGTTATAGTTTCCCATTTTTGCTAAATTTATTATTTATACGACTGGCACTTAGTATTATGTTTCGTTTGTTCTAATGATTCGCAAAATTTGGCACAGTGATTTATACGTTGCTATAGATCTAATTACTATAAGCTATGGTAGCAAAAATCGCACCGGTGGCTTTACACGGCGGCCACTGCGCGTGGTTCGTTCTATAGGCGGAAGCGATTTATCCTCAGTAATTTCAATGTTATTGTCTAAACGTTTCTGTGCGCAATCTGTGTCAACATTCTGATCAACGTCTTGTAATAAATACGCGGGCTTTAGTCTGTCTATTGATAAATCGCTTTCTCTATTTGACAACTGTACTCTAAAAATTTTATCATTTCTACTTATTACTCTGTATGGGCCGTCATACGTAGGACAAAGGGACTTTTTCATGATCTCATTTCTTACAAAAACATGTGTACATCTCTTTAAATCATTACTTACAAATATATTACGCGTATCGCTACCCGCTCTTGACGCGGGCCGTAGCTTGTTTATTGTTTGCCTAAGCTGCCCTACATAAGTGTTCGGGTCGTTGGCCTGCTTATTTTCCATGTGGAAAAAATCTCCTGGCAACCTAATAGATTCGCCGTATACCATCTCCGCGGCACTAAAACCTGTGTCACTTCTGCACGCTGCACGAAGCCCTAACATAACGGTTTGCAGTTGGTCTACCCAATCCATGCTACCTGTCAAACGTGCGGTCAATGCGCTTTTCAATGAACGATGCCACCTCTCTACTAACCCGTTGCTCTGTGGGTGGTAAGGTGTTGTCCTAATTCTTTGTACCCCTAAAAATCTCATAAGACTGTTAAAAAGGTCGCTCTCAAATTGCCTACCCTGATCAGTTGTTATCCTGTTTGGGCACCCAAACCTGCATATCCAATGCTCATAGATAACTTTGGAGACCGTGTCAGCTGTAATGTCTGTAACTGGTATTGCTTCAGGCCAACGCGTAAAACGATCTATAATAGTTATACAATAGCGGTGCCCGTACTGTGACGTGGGCAAGGGACCTACGATATCTGTGTGTATGTGCTCAAATCTGCTACATGGCGGGAAGCTAGCTAGTTTAGAAATTGTGTGTCGATTAACCTTTGCTTTTTGACACTGAATACATGCTTTTGTCCATTCGTTAATGTCTCTGTTCATTCCCGGCCAAAAATATCTTTGTGTTGTCATCTTACGTGTAGTACGTACTCCTGGGTGACTGATGTTGTGAACGCTTTCGAATGCTAATTTCCTAAACTTACCTGTTAGGTAAGGTCTGGCAGTACCCGTTGACATTTCGCAATATATTTGCCTATCGCCGTCCGGCATAACTACATACCTAAATGCTAACTTACTGCTACCGTCGCGTCCGGCAGTAACCTGATCGTGTGCCTGCGCTTGAGCTAATTCGTTGAAATCTAGCGCCGTTGGACAAACAATGGACTCTACACGCGATAATGCGTCAGCAACAATATTTTCCGGCCCCTTAACGTATTGTATGTCGCTTGTAAATTCGCTAATATATAATAGTTGTCTAGCCCTTCTTGGAATTTCCTTATTATTCCCTACCTTTGTGAACGCGTACATTAGGGGCTTATGATCTGTAAAAATAGTGACTTGCCGCCCCTCTACCAAGTTGCGAAAATGAACCATGGCCATGTAAATCGCGGTTAGCTCTTTGTCGTACGTGCTGTATTTCTTTTGCGCTTCTGATAATTGTTTTGAAAAGTATCCGATTGGTTTCCACGTTCCGCTTACCTTTTGTTGTAATACTGCCCCTACACATGTGTCTGACGCGTCGGTCATAATGGATAAGGGCGCGTCCGCACTAGGATGACTCAGTGTAGCTGCTGTTTGTAGGTTGGCTTTACATTGCTCGAAAGCTGTTATACTCGCGCTATCCCATGGTATTTTTGTCTTATCTTTCTTTTTTGCATTGTGTAAAAACTTATTGAGCTCTGCTTGGTGCACCACAGCGTGTGGTAAATGAGACCTGTAGAAATTTACCATACCTAGAAAACGACGGAGTTGCTCTACTGTATCCGGCCGTGGGTAGTCTGCAATTGCCTTAACTTTGTCTGGTATCGGCTTGATTCCATTCTTCGTTACTTCGAAACCTAGGAATTCTACTCTAAACTGACCTAATTCGCTTTTTCCTAAATTTATGGTTATTCCGGCGTCGCTGAACTGTTTAAATAGCTTACGGAGATGCTCCTTATGTATGTTTTCGTTGTCTGAAGCTACAATTACGTCATCGATGTAGCAAAAAAGTGCTGACTTACCATCTGTGTTCTCTATACGCTCTATACCTCTTAGTACGTGTTGGTCCATGAACCTCTGGAATGTTTGTGCTGCGTTCCTCAATCCGAACGTCATGCGTGGAAACTCCCATAGACCAAAAGGTGTTGCTATGGCTGTTTTTTCGATGTCCCCCTCTGCAACTGCTATGTTATGATATGCCCTATTCAAATCGAGTCGCGAAAACCAAGTTTTACCTGCTAAAATGTATGTGAAGTCACTTACTCGGGGAATGGGGTAACGGTCTGGCTTTGTTATCGCGTTGAGCGCTCTGTAATCACCACACGGGCGTAATTGTCCGTCCTTTTTAGGCACGACGTGTAACGGACTAGACCACTCTCCTTGCGATGGTCTGCATATCCCTAATTCATGCATTAGGTGGAATTCCTTCTTTACCTTATTATAACGGTCCGGCGGTAGTGGCCTTGGACGCGCGTGTACCGGGGAGCCGTTTGTTACTATGTGGTGTACTACTGCGTGGGCTGGCGATTCTCTGAATGACATTGGTTTAGTAATTTCCGCGAATTCTTCTAACAACTCCCGATAGGGATTATTATCTTGTATACTCTTAACCGACGCTTCGTCGTACCGTATGACTGACCCATTTGCCCTTAAATTAGTCAAACTATCTATAAGCTTCTTATTATGTAAATCTATCACTAATTTATGCGACTCTATAAAATCTGCACCTAAAATTGCTTGTTTGACCTCGCTTACAATAAACGGCCATTTAAAAACTCTGCGTAAGCCTAAATTAAGTTCTAGTACCTTTATACCGAATGTTTTAATCTCCGTGTTATTTGCAGCGTACAGCTTATAACCGCTTTCCGAACGCACACAATTTTTAACACTATGCACTGGCAAAACTGAGACGTTCGCTCCTGTGTCCACTAAAAAACTGATTCTCGACTTCCGGTCCGTTACGCACAAACGATGGTTCTGTGTGGCGGCCCCGCTGTCTCCCACCGAACAGGACAGCACCGACCTCAGTTTTCCGCTGTTGAGCCTTCTTTCCAATTGCACGGTTTCGTGCACCTCCTTGCCTGCTTCCCGTACCTATAGTGGTAGCTGCACAACCACTCTGGACTCTCTGGGGTGCGGCGTGGACCTCTTGATCTTGACTGCGATCTGTGCCGGTTTCCTCGTCCCATACTGCGTCCACGTATTTCGTTTACTTCTCTTCGTAGCTCCTTCATCTCGGTGGTTATTTCGCTAATCAACGATGCTACGTCCGTCGCTGCTGCTGACGTTGTCGCAGAAATGGCGGCTACCTCTCCATTATTTAAGTTCTCCATGATTTTATCTGCCATTTCGGCCAGCTTGTCTAATTTTTGGTCTTGACATACCGAAAGAACGGCCTTCAATGATCCTGGTAGGCGCGCAATCCATAAGCGCTGTAAGGCCTCTGGGGATATTTCGGTGTTTTGTGCCAGCTCTGACATACGCCGTAACAGGTGTGAAGGGCGTTGAGTGCCCAGGTCCATTTCGCCGACTAATTTTTGAAATTGTCTTTCGGCACTTTCTTCATAGGCCGTCAGCAGTCTGTGCTTTAGTGTGCCATATTTGTTCTCGGCGGGGGGTTTATAAATCAAATCGCTAACCTGTTGAAGTGCATCCCTGGTCAGCCTTGCTATTACCAGGTGGAATTTCGCTGCGTCCCCCTGCTTTTGTGGTTCCATGGCGGACTCGAACTGTGCGAACCACATCCGCGGCATGTCGGTCCAAAACATAGGAATCCTGTCTGTGACGTTTATGCTGGCCACCTGGCCTGCTGCTGGTGGTGGTGTCTGCATCGTGGGACCCTTGAAATTCCCGCAGATAGGTCCCAAGTCCACGGGGAGTCGTTTGCCGCGCCTATTCCCGCACTACTTATAAACTTGCTGCTTACTGTTCGTTTACACTAACGCACTGCCCGAATTTATCTCACACAACCACGTCGCTAATAAGATCACGTCGGGGTCACCAATGTTGAGGTCGCTATGTGGTTGTAGTGAGGAGAGTAAATAAAATGCACAAGTCCATAAACCAGTCTATTGATATTCGCGTTACAGGGTTAATACAGTGTTACACAAGTTACTGTTTCGGCGCGGCGCAAACGACTGCCGGCTAAACCATATGCGCGGGGGAATATTACCATTTGCAGCGTTAGCACATTGCTGCCTGTAGTCCCTACACGAGGCAACGGGATATGAAAAAAGAAGTTCAGTATAGAGTATTATCGTGTCGCCGGCACGCGGCATGTTGCGGCAGGCACAGCTTTCCGCATTCTTGTTCCGTGCGGCACAACCGTTACGATTGTTGTACAACTTTCCTGTGTCCATTGTAATGCGTGCGCCAGATAAAACTTGTACAACATTGCAACTAGCACGTTAATACATTGAGTTAAATGAATTTTGTCTAAGCATATGTTAAAATTAAAATAACCAGATAAAGTATTTCAAATACAGGAAATAAAGGGCATAGTTGTCATCTACGCATTTTGGAAATCAAATTATGTAAATTGAATAAAAATGGTGTGCTGGGAAACGACTTTTAAGTTTTAGTGTTTTTAAAACAATATGCTTATGGGTGCAAAGGTACAGTGGACTTGAGATTAACCTTTTTTTAGCATTTTTTCGGTTTTTACACACAAAAAACTGCCGAAAAATGTTCTCGAGCGGACAGAGTGAGTTTCGTATGTCGGGAACAGAATCTAGTTATGAGTGACAGTGGTAGCGGTACCGAGTGCAAAAAACAAACAAGAAAGAGGGTAGGTAGACCGATTTGTCTACCTTCAGTTATCAGTTTATCCGTGATCATGGTGCTTGCAACAGCGACGAAATATTGGGGACTCAAAACAAACAGTGTTAATGATAAGAGGCATTTATGCACAAACTACGGTAAGAGTATTAGGACCCAACCCTGTAACGGTGACTCCGATGCTAATTGCGATTCAGTCGGGACCCGCGCCACGGCTCGGAGAGACTGTTGTATAGTTTGACTACGTAATAATTCTTCAACGTCACGCAAATTGAATTAGTTGCCGGATAGTTGAGTTAATTCCAGCTAATAGACTCCCGCAGACGATATCACTTACACTACTGCATGATAACAGAAGGACCAACGAATGCTAAGGCTGAACGTAATTCGCACGTCATCACCAAGTAAAACGACAAGGCCTGTTCGTTAATAGGATATAACACAGTTTCAAGCTTAGTTTAGTCTCATTTTATCCACGACCAAGTCGACCTTACAATCAAAACGCAACATGTGGTATCGCTTATTGGAATTGTTCGTTGTGACTGGTCCTTCTGCATGTACGTTGTGTGTGTACTTTATTTGAGCAACTTTTATCATTAGGACCCTCCTTTATAGTATGACGCTTTGTTCGCCCTCGCCTCCTCAAGTAATTAGGGCACTGTAAGATATCTACGAAATACCGCTTTGGATAACAATGGCCAATTGTCTGTAAATCGAATACTCTTTAACTGACTTCTGACGAGTTGTGAAAATCTTGTTTAAACCATTTCAATAACGAATTATCATTCTGAATCTAATGACACCAAGTTGATGACAATAATAGCAGAAGTAATTTTCTAGGCAAAGAAATTTGCTTCACCTACCAACGGAATGAACATAATTTTATGCCATACGATAATATTGGTTTAAGAATAAGGTTTTTGTTAAACAGAGTAAATTTTTCCACGGAAAATATTTAAGGAGGTATTAATATTAAACAGAGCCTTCCATTCGATGGCGTGTGTTCTTTTCTTTCTCCATTTTCATACAAAAATAAACAGTCGATCGAATATTTTTGTTACATTTTCGTTCCAAACAGAAGCTCCTTTGTTTTATGAAGGCAGTTATTTCACGGAGCCGTTCAATTACAACGTCTTTAAGGCTGTTTGTAAATAAACGCAGTAAAAATAAAACGCTTGTTGTTTCGCATTGTAGTCTGCTTCAGTATTCATGAGGCGGCGGCGGCGGGAGGGTTCTCTTGTGGACCAGAGCTGCCGATGTCTGGCAAAAGGACCACTCTAGACAATTCCCAAAAAAAATACACTTAATAAAATAGGTACATAGTGAAAGGTTTCAAATAAAGTTTAAATAATATGATAAACCTTATCTATAATGCTTGGTAAACACCCGGGTGTCCCACACAGTTCGAAAAATCGAAATTATGTTTAAGCGGCGTCAAGGCCGGGGAGTCACAGGGAGGTCTGTTGCAAGATCTTTTTCTAACACGTATTTTGCATGTTCAGAACGTGCCTTATAAAAGTGAGTGAGTATTGTTGTGTTCGCCTTATTTTTATGCGAGGACAAAATAATTATTACGTAGTTACGTTTATTTCCAAAAGACAAAATATTGATATAGAGTACGCTTAAGCATATCGTAGCGACTTACCGTAGAAATATAAAAGTAATAAACAGACAGTGTTTGAAGCTTTCACGGTTAAAAACTAAACTTATACTGTCACCTACGGGATATCGTCCGTGATCATGGCCCTTTTTTTTTTTTCGGATGGGAAATCATCAAATGACTTCTCCCGCTCCAGAGCGGAAGGGAGTGTCAGACTTTTACTGACTAAAAACCATCCATGTTCCTTCTTTTGCCCTTTATGTTCCAGGGCCGCAGTATCTCTTTCGAACAGTCCCGCAGCCCTGGCAGGCACCGGCCCTTGCGGGCCCCTCCCGTTTGCTGACATCTCTTTGAGGCGCGCGTGGAACACGAACGCGCCGTCGACACGGCCTGTCGTCATACGACGGACGGACGGCGAGCTAGCCCATTACTCACCGTCCACAGGCCCGGTGATCATTGCCCTTACGACAGCGTCGAAATATCGGCACCTTAAAATTATTATGAACAATCGTATTAGTTAAGTAATTAACAGACTTACTTATTGGATTGTTGGTATGTTTTCAAAGCTTAACAAATATTTGGACGATTAACATAATATGGGCGCGAGCTCTCGAGTAATACTCCGGATTGGCTGGCGCAGTGACGCGGAACAAATGTGTTGTGTACGTTCATTATTGTTATTGCGAGTATTTTGACTCTAATATAGCAGCGAGTTTTTCATTTGTTAGCGAGATTGTAAATATTGAGCGCTTGATTAAACAAAATGTTAATAAAATGCATTTCACTATTTGTTCGTTTGCGCGTTTGTAACGTGGAGTGCGTTTTGCACGAATGAAGCATTTTGAAAAAGTTTGTGTGAGAGGGTATATTGCTGCGGGACTGTTCGAAAGAGATACCGCGGCCCTGGAACATAAAGGGCAAAAGAAGGAACGTAGATGGTTTTTAGTCAGTAAAAGTCTGACACTTCCTTCCGCTCCGCCCAGAGCGGGAGGAGTCATTTGATGATTTCCAACCCGAAAAAAAAAACAAAAACAAAAAAAGGGAATATTGATTCCAGTGCAGTTTATTCGCGTTCGTTCATTGCTTTGCTGTTAAAAGTACTTTTATTATTGTTTAAATGACGAGTTTCAGACTACCCACGACTGGTTTCGGAGTAGCCACGACTCGTTATGACAATTCAAGTAGTTCGATACTAGTGCATACTAGATTTACACCAATCTTGATTAGTGCGGCACTAGTTCATCATTATCGTCACTAGATTGACACTCATCATAACTATTCCAGCATTGGATTGAGTACCAGACTAAGACTAGTGTCAGGGTACCTATGCGATAGAATTTTTATTTCGAAATAATATCTGTATTTACGTATCTAATCATTTCACACGTCGCGTCGTACTAGGTGAGAAATGATCGGGAAGAAATGATATCATTAATATAAAGTCCGTCCGGTGGTCGGGTGGACGCTCGAGTGACCGCGGCGCAATCTCACGGGGCGGCACTGCGGGACGCGCGGACGGCGACACGACTGCCCTCGCGACGTACAGGAACACAGAAGGTATAGCTTTAACTAACAATGGCATGAGCTATTCTGTTAGCCCGCATCATCCCACAGCTGCAGAAGCCTCTCCCCTCCTTTCTATCTCTGTTAATTTAACATCATTATTTTACTGCCATTTATGTATTTAATATCATTTGATCTGCATGAAACAACGTCAAAGTAAAATAACTGTTTATGGATAACTGAGTTTCATAGAGTTAAGTCATCATGAGTTATCATGGGTATTATGACTGGCACAAGTGCTCTGAACACCTGATGAGCCACAGGCCACAGTCGTGGAGAGTGGATGTTCTGTTCCGCTGCAACCAGTGGTGTTCCTCCGTCAAGGGTGTCCGTCCAGCCGTGCGCTCGGCCGCGGACGTAATATTATGTTGTGTAATGAGCCGGCCGCATTTCTATTACACACACATCGCTCAACATGGGTTTCTGCTCAGAGAAATAGATAAAAATGGGAGTTATGTCTTCCGACTACTTTGTGAAGCTTTGTGTATTTTCATGTAAATCAATGTAAATCATCAAACAAGAACTACAAACTACCCTCGACTTTTATTCTAGAAAAATCGATGACTACGAACAGAAAATGAAAGACTACGAAACCCGTGTTAAAATGGTAGAAAACCAATGCAAAGATCTTCAAAACGTTATAAAAAATATAAACCTACAAAATGATGTTCTTGAGCAAAAAGTAAATAAAATTGAACAAGCTTATTCCCATAACAACATTGAGATATGTGGTGTGAAGGAGAAAGAGGGCGAAAGCACAATGAATATTGCGTTAATGATTTGCCAAAAACTCAAGCAAAAATCTGAAGACGTCATTAGAGTTTACAGGAAAAAAAAACCAGCCGACCGCTCGACGGGCCAAAGTACAAAGGTCACCACTGCAGCCACAGCGCCGATCATCGTGTCCCTGCGTGATAATGGCCGTGACTGCTGGCTTGAGGCGGCAAAAAACATGACCCTTACTGCGCGTGACATAGGTGAAGAGAGTGACGAAAAGGTCTACATACGTGAATCTCTAAGCCCTACAACAGCCTACCTACTGTGGAAAACAAAATCTCTCCTGAAAGACAAGTTGATGTGTAAATATGTGTGGTGCAAAAACGGACTCATTATGGTACGCAAACAAGATGGTGACAAAAAAGTCTACACAGTGCGCTCAAACAGTGATATAGCAAGAATTGGAAAAGAACTACAAAAATAAAAAATAAAATGAAGGTATGCCTATAAACTAGACTACAACAAGAACCGTCCTCATGTTCCGGCAACGTAAGTACCTACCTACACTTAACTTGTCAGCCTCACCAGATTGATAATGAATACTAATTATACAGATTCATTCTTAATGGATAAAGTACATCACTCTTGGATTGATTTTACGTGTGACATACGACCGGAAAACAACGAATTATTAATATTACATGTCAACATCAGATCATTGATAAAAAATCATTCGCATTTAGAGTACATCATCACTACCAGCCCCGTGATTGTTCACCTGATTATAATTACGGAAGCTAACATCACAGATACAATAAAACCGTTATATGAACTACAGGATTATTCAATGTTTACGGAGTTACGAAGATATAGAAAAGGAGGTGGTATTGTTATTTACGTGCATAAAAGTGTTTCATTCACACGACTACCGGCTAATATATTGAACTTTGAGTGTATTATTGGTGAAGTGGAGTCTTTCGATGGCTATAAAACGTTATTATGCGCCGTATACAGGCCCCCGAGTTTAAATAAGAGCATGTTTATAAGTGAACTATCGCGACTATTATCCGGATTCCCAGTAAATAAGAACTGTTTTTTAATTGGTGACATAAACATAAATATTGACAATTCTAACGATTCAATTGTCCAACATTATCTAAACTCGTTATATGAGCTGGGGCTAGAATGCTGCATTACTCAGTCTACTAGAATAGAAAAAAGTGCAACTGGCGTATCGAAATCTTGCATAGATCATATTTTTACTCGTGACGTCGACGGCGGTCGGCTAGACAGTCATTCACTACGATCAGCTGTTGTGCAAAACGCAATAGCGGACCATTTCATAATCGGTCTTGCAATTACTAGTTCTACCCGAAAGAAACAAAGTAAAATCATTATTAAAATTAATAACGATAAAGTTAAAGAGGAACTGAGTTCAGTTGACTGGTCCCCGGTTTATGAAATGAGTGATCCAAATGAAATTGAAAGTTTTATTAGCGGTAAATTCCAAACAATATACAACAAGTGTAAACAGAAAGTAACATTAAGTTTAAATAAACGACGCCAATGTAAATGGATAACGGATAAATTAAAATATATGTCTAATAAAAAGAAAGAACTCCTAGAAATATGGAAAAAAGATATGAGTAATAATATAAATAGACAGATTTATAATAAATATAGAAACAAAACTAACAGATTATTCTCTAAAGCGAAAAATAAAGATGTAAAAAAGGATATATGTAATAACTTCAATAATCATAAAAAAATGTGGGAAATAATTAACAGACTTACAGGCAGAATTGTAAAGGCAATAGACGATATCATCCTAAGATCTTTTAGATTAAAACCTCAAATAATAGCAAATAAGTTTGCTTGTGACTTTGACACAAATGTAAAAAAAGTATTATCTGTATGTAATCAGCCACTTATTGACACAAAGTTGTACACAGAATTCTCTAATGTCTCTATTCGACTAAGCAAGATAAATGACGCCATGACGTATAAAATAATAAGAAACCTCAATGACAAAAAAAGCCCGGGCTTTGATCAGATTAGAGCAAAAGATGTCAAGCTCTTATCAAGAGAAATTACACCTGTTCTGACACACCTAATTAATAGTTGTATAACAAAGTCAGTTTATCCTAATAACTTAAAAATTGGTATAATAAGACCCATACACAAAAAAGGCAGTCACATGGATACCAATAACTATAGACCAATAACAATCCTTTCTTGCATAGATAAAATTATTGAAAAATACTTTGGGAACGTTGTGAGCGACTTTCTGTCAAGTAATGGCATAATCCATGAAAAACAATTTGGATTTCAGAAAAATAAAAGTACCACGCAACTGTTATCACAGTTTACAGATGAAATCAATGATCACCTTAACAGCAAAAAACATGTAATCATAATTATGATAGATTTCAGCAAAGCTTTTGATACGTTGAATTATGAGGTACTTTACACAAAAATGCAGCAGAATGGTATACGGGGTCCAATGTTGGAATGGTTCAAAGATTATCACAAACACAGGTATAATGTGGTTAGTATAGCGGGGGCGCTCAGCGACAGAGTTCCGACACATCATGGAACGGCTCAAGGATCGATCCTCGGTCCGACTGAGTACCTACTATACGTGAACGACATGTGTAACTTATTCCGGCATGCCTCTGTGTACCAGTTTGCTGACGACACATGTCTTATCACAGCTCACAGGGATCTGGGTACGGCGGAGGAATTGATGCAAACTGAGTTTAACCTGCTATGTAAATGGGCACACGACGTTGGCTTAACAATAAATTATCAAAAAACTAAACTCATGCACATTCATTCACCGTACTTAAAAACTCAAGGAACACCAAGAGTCGTGGCTCATGAACACCAGTGCATGCATCGGCGCTTGGATACCTGTGACTGTAAACCGGTTGAAAGTGTCAAAGAACATGTATATCTGGGTCTTAAGATCGATCATAAATTTAACTGGGGCCCTCATGTGGACTCTGTATGTGTAAAGCTTCGAGCTATCATGTCAAAATTGCGCATATTGAAGCACAAATTGCCTTATAGGACCTTGAGATTGCTGTATATGGCATTGGCCGACGCTGTTATCAATTATGGTATAACCAGCTATGGAAGAACTTATAAAACTTACCTTCAAAAAATATATAACATTCAAATAAGATTATTAAAAATAGTGGTTCCTTATAAAATTAAACTCAAATATAAACCCGATTATGATAGGTTATTCCATTACTGTAAGGTTCTAAATGTTTTTGACAAAGTAAAATTAGCTGTAGCCTCTGATTACTGTGAACAAAATATGAGTAAGCTACAGAAAATGAGTAGACCAAATTTTGTTCGTAACCTGTCGTACTTGCCTCTATATAAACTGCCGAAAGTAAGTAATGACTACGGTAGAAGGGTCTGGACGTATGCTCTTCCAAGCATTCTAAATACATTGCCTAAGGAAATAGCCAAAAAGCTGGAAAGCAAAAAGCCTCGACAGATAAAAAGCATTCTGAAGACTTTTTTTACCGTTGAGGGCTCGGAGGGGCGTACGTGTGGGTCCACTACCGGACAGACCTGTGAGTGGGTAACCTGAACCTAACCGATAGCGCACATAATCCTGCCTCAGAAGGATTGAGCGTTATTTTTTACTTGTAATAGTTGTGATAATTACTCTTGGAAATAAATAGATTCAAAATTTTTTTTTTTGATGTATAAAAAATGAATAAGACTGTACCTCGACAACAATCAAAATTTTTTAAGAGCACTATTTAACAGCGCGATAGGTTTCATAAATAACGAAGCTCATTTAAATCAATAAGTCACAAAATGACGTTTAAAGGTAGATTTATACAGGGTTAGGTCTCGGCGCAAGTACTGACGCCGACAACTGACCACACTGTCGTGGTAATTTCTTCACGGTGTACACACGTTATTGAAGTCAGTGGGGAAATATTAATTCGTTAAAACAGCAGAATTTACAATACTGTTTATTTTTTGAAAAAATGTTCCAATCTCAAGAAATACTTATCCAAAAAAAACGAGTTTGAATAAGAATTAATTTTCGAGGCATTTTCGTTTGAATTACGACGCTGCCTCACCCTATAAAGCAGCGCCAGTGACTGACAAACACTGACTTGGTCGTTTAGACCAGGTCTAAAGGACTACCCTGTGTAAATCTGGCGTGATGCTCAAAGTTCTGAGATGAGAAATCCACGTAGCGGCCGTCTACGGCGTAGCTGTTATGGGCTACGGCGTAGCGAGCACATTTAAACGCGTAGTCTAGTCATCCACGCCGTTACAATTTTTTAAGCTAAAACCGTCGTCTGTTGTCTTGAACAATACTAAAACTCCAGTCTTGTGAAACTGTGTGTTGTAAAACTAGTAGAACGTATATGTACCTTCAAGTACATAATTTTTGTAGAATATTATAAAACAAAAAAAAAAATTAATGCTACACAATACATAAGTACATAACTTATTGCGTACGATATTTGCCATAGGCGATTTATTTCATTAAATGGCAACAGCCTACGTAAACGGCCCAAAATATTACCTACCATAATCTTAATCTTATTGACTTATCGCCTGACGTCGGGGTCATTATTTATGTCCTTAATAAAGGAATTTTTCCCCGGCATACCGTCTATTATCGGACTAATTGCAAGTAGGCGAGTATTGAAGAAAGAAATGTTCACAAGAAGTCTATTGATAACTGCTACTAAAAGGTTAGCACCATACTAAACAGTGTCAGTAGAATCAAAGAGCCAGTGATACAATGTCCACATCTTGGGTACATAGCGCTCAGTAAATAAGTGACACACACAGACAGAGGCAGCACA
The DNA here is from genome assembly GCA_950022335.1 of Eurois occulta. NCBI lineage: Eukaryota > Metazoa > Arthropoda > Insecta > Lepidoptera > Noctuidae > Eurois > Eurois occulta. The sequence goes on along the minus strand of OX465479.1, from coordinate 22,915,241 downwards.
GTATAAAGAGAACCAGTAGACACACTGGGCACTTTATTTCAAATCAAAAGCGGGTGTTAGGGTTGCAAACTAAACGTTTTGATAATTTGTACTACGTACATAAACCGTGTTAGCTATTTAAATACCAAATACTATAATTATAAGTAGTTTTAAGATATTTACAGTATTTTTTAAATTACAAAAATGTATTAGGTAAAATTTGTAAGTTATTTAAAATTCTAAAATGACGCTAACGGATATTGCTATGTCAATTGACTATTTTAGTCTGGTAAATATTAAAGGGATATTAAAAGTTACGAGGCAGCGCCATTTTAGCTAGGCCGTAGTGGTTGAACTGTGGAAGTGTAAGGCGCTCTGTAATACCTGTGTAAGTACAGTGAATTTTAATACTATAATTACACATGTAAATGTAATGTTGTAGTTAATTATTTTGTGCTTATTTTTGATGATCTGAACTCAGTTAATAAATCATGCGTATCTGTTCTAATGAAAGCTTTTTTTTTGTCTTTTGCTCTGGCTAGACCTACAACAGTCTCGTTGCAAATTACTCACGAGTAACCTGTTCCCTGAGGAATCCTTAGAATCTATGTAAATGCTTTGCATGGCGTCTCGGCTCACACAGATTCCGATCATTTTGTCCCTAGTTGAAATACTGGATGTTATAGTATGGCGGCAGGGTCGGGAGCTCGGGTGTCCAATCTCGCGGCGGACGCAGCCAGCATCGATCCCTGCCCACTCGACCGGCAAACAGATAGCTTTCTGATTTAACCTAGCATTCCATTGCTAAACTGAATTTTTCGATGAAATATTTGAGACTCATATGAGTATTACGTTGTCATACAAGTAAAGTTGTGCGTTAAAATACCTAGTATTATTAATTAAAAAATCTGTGATGTTTATTACTAGCCTAACGGATACTTCACTACAGACTTATCGTGAGCGGCGAGAAGTCTTCTTCTTATTATACATAAATATTACCACCGAAGGCTCCAGAGGTCTAAACATCGCACTCCAGTCCGACTGATTGTCTTAATAAAAAATGCCTTGTAATAGTTGTAATGCGTTATGGTCCATTAATACGTAAATGTAAGTAAACAAGTTTAACCCAGAAAAAGTGAAAAATTCGTATGGATCGGAATTGCTAAAATTGCTTTTTAGTGAAAACAATACCATCTCTGTTTAAGTACCCACTCCAAGTAGGGTCGATCAAGATATCCAATTTTTTCGACATCGTTTGAATCTAAACCCCTATCGAGGCTAACGGCATTCACTACGATACAGTTTGGCCGGGGTTCTGGCATCGCTAGCGTTCCATTGTAGTTGGAAGTAAAATATCGATACATATATTGATCTTATTGATTTTCGCGAAATCCAGTTAATTGAAAAAGTCTACTTACCAGTATTTATATTATTTTACGTGACCTCTCTTACCTTGAGGCAAAACAAAAAAATAAGTAGAGATTATGTTACAGTTTTCGCAAACAAACCGAAGCTAGCAATAATAATTACCGCAAATAAAAACTGAATCCCAAAACCAAGAGAAAGCAATTTGATACTTCCATTCATTACTAGATAGATACTCTGTGAGAACGTTCAGACTCATGTATTCTTACAGACTTCAGTCCACAGAACAAAACATTTTTAATGAGCTTATTTCTGTTTTATCGCCCTTACTTCTGTGGTTCTCAGAAAAGCTTTGGCACAAACAACATTCCTTATCAGCTTCGCTTTCAATTTACATTTAATTGCATCTAATAAATACTTTACTCGCAATTACCTAACGGTGAGCTCTTTAAGCCGGAATCTGGAATTTATTGGCTTAGTAAGAGGAGCGCCGGCAGTAGCCGCCTAGGGGGATTAAGCTGGAAGCACGCGGCATGCAAGCTATGATAGCCTAGTATGTACTTGTAAAAGTATACCTACTCCGCACCGTGCTCCGTACTTCCGTATGATTAAAATGTTACCACCGGAAAATATATGAAAATAAGAAACAACATTGTTGATAAACAATAAGATTCGAAAACATACATCGAGAGAGATTTAAAGGGGCGCAGAGTAAGTCAGTTATAACTAATGCCTCGTCACGACCTCAGATGATGCAACACGTGCGTGTGTCACATGTATTTTTCGTGTGAGTATCGTTATTTCCTCCGCAGTCGTTGTGACATGAAAGGAATAATCAAAATAAGATGTGCAAAAGCCGCAGCGCAGTGGGACGCGGCACAGCGACAGAGCGCACTCGTAGTCCCCTACCGGTGACACTGGATACTGGTAGTTGAGGTCGAGCCGGCACCGGTGGAGACTTATCTACCTACTGGATACTAACCTGTCTTCTACCGAGGGTCCTTACGTACATGTACAAGCGGATAAATAGAGATTGGAATGATGACTACTCTTCATAATTACTGCATTAGCGTACTACTTGGAAACTCTACATTTTACCTGTTTGCTTAGGATGTCTATATATTGTGTGATGTGTAATCTTGATAGCTTTCTTCACTTCGGTTATAGGTTCATTATCTTACACTGACCAGCTGGTTTAGATCTTACATGACAGACAGACATTAACTAAAATTTATCTTGGTAAGCCGTTAATTCAAAAACAAATTATTATAAAAAAAGTTTATCCTATCTTATGAATCCGTACCGTACACAAAACAATTTAATGGAAGCGCGTCGCACGTGTGTTGTGTGTCGCGACGCTCCCACCGCTCCGGGCGCTCCGAGTAGGTACTCCCGGCGCATCTCAATCCGCTCTCCACAAAAGGCTACTTGTTTAGTGCGATGCTCCCGCGGCTGCGTCACGGTTAGAGATGGGTAGTGGGTTAAAACCCATTCTTCCCATGTGGGTTAAAACTGGGTGGTTTGGGTTATAACCCGGTTTTAACCCATTTTCACCTATTTTACTGGGTGAAAATGAGTATTGTTAATTATTAAATAGTGGGAAGTAGAGTTCATTATAAACTTGTCAAAAATAAACACAAAATCAGATACATTTATTATTAATTTAAAAAATTACAACAAATTAGTAGGCAGTTTAATCATCATCATCGCTTGCATCGGAAACACGGTCACAATCAAAAAAATGAAAATTGTTAATGTCGGATGTAGATGGTTTAGGGCTGTTTGTATGTGGCTCCCTAGCGGCGTCAGTGTAGTTTGCTACGCTGACGACACGCTGGTGCTGGCGCAGGGGAGGTCGCACGAGGCGGCGGCCGAATTAATGACACGCGGGGTTGCGATAGTCGTGGAGAGGATCCGGCATTTGGGTCTCGAGATTTGGCATTGCACAAGTCCGAGGCCATGTGCTTTCATCGGCCTCGGAATGCGCCACCGTTGGGATCCATACTGACGGTAGGAGGGGTTCCCATCGGCGTCGAGTCGATGTTGAAGTACCTTGGACTCGTCCTCAACAGCCGGTGGAACTTCGTGGAGCACTTCCGATGTTTGGCTCCCAAACTGGAACGGGCCGGGGCTGCCTTCAAGCGGCTCTTGTCCAACCTGAGGGGTCCAAACGCCTCCTGCCGGAGGCTCTACGCGGGGATCGTGCTGTCCATGGCCCTTTACGGGGCCCCGGTGTGGGCGCGTTCCTTGAGGCTGCGAGCCGCGCACTATCTGAACGCGCCCCAAAAGGTGGTAGCCGTAAGGCTGGTCCGTGGGTACCGCACGATCTCCGGCGAGGCGGCTAGCCTCCTTGCCGGATTGCCGCCATGGGATCTGGAGGCCATAGTCCTCGCGCGCCTGCACGAGTGGCGCGCGGAGGCACTACGCCGGGGGGAAGCTCCGCTGCCGCGGCAAATTGTCGCTCAGCGGACAGACCCCCGGCGCGATCTCATGGCGACATGGAGAGAGCGACTGTCGCAACCCCGTACAGGGCACGCCACGATAGTGGCGATAAGTCCCCTAATACGTCTTTGAGGAGTGGCTAGAGTTGCTGCGGGACTGTTCGAAAGAGATACCGCGGCCCTGGAACATAAAGGGCCAATGAAGGAACATGGGTGTTTTTTAGTCAGTAAGAGTCTGACACTCCCTTCCGCTCCGCCCAGAGCGGGAGGAGTCATTTGATGATTTCTCACCCCCCAAAAAAAAAAAAAAAAAAAAAAAAAGGAGTGGCTAGAGGCGCCACGGCGCCCTCACCTTCCGCCTGACGCGGGTCAAATGCAGGATAAATGTATATACCTACCTATATATATTTTTTTTGGGATGGGATATCGTCAAATGACGCCTCCCGCTCTGGGCGGAGCGGAAGGGAGTGTCAGACTTTTACTCACTAAAAACCATCCATGTTCCTTCTTTTGCCCTTTGTATTCCAGGGCCGCGGTATCTCTTTCGAACAGTCCCGCAGCCCTGGCAGGCGTCGTCGGCCCTTGCGGGCCCCTCCTGTTTGCTGACATCTCTTTGAGGCGCGCTTGGAACACGAAAGCGCCGTCGACATAAGACGGACGGACGGCGAGCTAGCCCATTACTCACCGTCCACAGGCCCGCGCCTGCGGTGGCCGAGAGCCACCACGTGGCCCCCGACGCCCGGTGCTTCTCCCGCGGCGGCTGGGACGTGAGGTCCTCTCCCTCTTCCGCCACCTCCTTCGATGACTGCTTCGCAGAAGGAGGTGACGTCCTCCCATTCCCTCTCGCTCCGGACCATGGCTTGAACCAGGGCCGGACGCGAGAGGTCGCCGCCGCTAATACTTTTAAAGCTAGTGTAATAACAGCCCCATCGGGTATCGCATGGCAACTTCAAAGTTTCACCAGCATTTTTTCCTTTACAATTTTTGCAAGTAAAGACTTTTTTTAATAGTTTTAACCATTAATTACCATATTCTTACTAGCATTTATTACATCAATTCTGATAATGTTTTTGCATAGTTAATGTAAAGTGTGAGCTGCACAATTTATAAAAGTTATGTGTGGATGTTCGTCTTTTACGAGACGAAAAGCTTTCTGCATTCTCCTGTCATCGTAGCAAACTTATTTGTTCCATACTCAGATAATACATTAAAAAATTATTCACATAAGTAATCACTTTGTATGTCGATTTTCTGCCGTCGCAATACTTTTATTAAACACAGGTTCTGGTTTTGCTATTATTATATTAATCATTCCTTCATTCCTACAATTTGACCAACCATCTAGCATTAAGTGCAAACATGTTTGCGATTTGACGGTTTCTTTTAACGTGATGTATATCCCTATAAGTTTTGTCTAAAACGGTGGTAGAAGCCGTTTTCCTGGTTGGCAATTTGTACAGTGGCTGGAGTTCGTTGAAAAAATTAATCCACAGGGGGTGTTCTACTATTGAAAGGGGAGTTCCCGATACATAAATAGCCTTAGCTAATAATGAATTAAAATGTTCTTTATTTACATTTGTTGGCTGGCTCACTGAAGATGCACTGCCTTCAATCGACAAACTTAATTCAGACTCAGGCCTCCTTCCCCGGACTGCCGCAAGGTATATACGTGTACTCAGTGCTGTAGACCTAAATGGTCTACAGCACTGAGTGTGTGTGAGAGAGACAAGTCTACACCTATAAAAAGTTACAAAAAAAATCACCTAAAACGCGCGCACTCTAACCAGCGAAGTAAACTAGACTGACAAGTTTGAAGTGTGAGCTGCGCGTGAGTCACATCCCTTCCCCTCTCGGTCTTGTCACCCCGCACACCGGCCGTAGTTCACTACTTACATGTTTAAATAATAAATCCGAAATATTTTATTTTCACCCAGCCAAACCACCCAGTGGGTGGAATGAAACGGGTGATAACTGGGTTTTAACCCACTAGTAGGTTTTAACCCGGGTGATTACCCATCTCTAGTCACGGTACGGTGCGGGCGACAACCGGCGAGTGTGTTGGGGCACTTACTCGCCGTAACAAACATTTTTTAGAATGTCCGTATGACGTGCTGTTTGACAGGAATTTATACGAACCGGATTAAGTGACGCTTGATACGTGGACGACTACCATGAATGAATTTGGGTAGACTTATGTCTGCTGATCTGTTCATTAATTTTGAACTGCATTGTTAATGGAATGTAAAAGAGTGCATACAGTAGGTACAGCCAAGTCAGATCGGTGATTACGGCGCTGTTGGCAGAGGAAAGCAAAGCGATACATCTTGCAAATTATGCTAATCTCTGCCCCACATAAGTTTCTAGCACATTCTCAAGAATATGCTTCATAATGACCTCGCGCTCGCTTCGGTTCCAAATAAGAATAATAAACATGTTACAACAGCAGTTCCAGACGCATTATTTATTAGGAAGTTGGCAGTGAAATTATATTTGTAGTTGCATTATAGACTAATATCAAAAAAACTTTACAGTAAATTGATCGAGCGATTTGATGAATGCATGATCCGAATAATTTTATAGAGTGTATTATTTTCTGTTTATGAGTGATATGAAGCAGCTTACTAACATCGGCCTTTAGTTAACCATAGCCTCGCCCGTCGTCACTGAACGCCACGTTGACAATTAAAGTAACGGAACAGAAGTGCCTCAACTCCATAAGGGGAAAAATCTCGTGTATTTTTAGAGAACAATACAAAAAGACACACACGAAAGTGTCTCCGCGAGTGCCATTAGCTGGTGTATGTATCAAAATAAGTAATTTATCCTCATTCCGTTTGCGAGGTGGCACAAAAGAAACCCATTAGGCGACCGGTAAACACCTGAAGGCAATTCTCACCAAAATTACCTTCCGCGCGTTTGGATGAGACAATAGATCCTCCCCCTACCCCCCGCCCGCCGTGACCCCCGGCATCTTGACGCCCCAGAGTAACACTTTCTTTAAAATCGGTGATAGTAATTAAGAATCGACTTGTGATGGATGGCTTTACTTATTACTTTAAAAATTGCTTGAGTGTTGGAGCTAAATTAACTTAACATCAGGAATGCAGTTCCTTGAGAAGACAGGATTCTGACCCCAACACCGTATTTAACCTTAATTAAATATAATTCGGTGCTAAATTATCTATCAAATGCTTTTCTCTACCATATTTGGGTTGGATTCCTGTCTTACCAGATTAAGCTGAATACCAAAATTCGACGATGTCTCGGAAATACTATCCGCCCCGGATCCATTCTCAAATGAACAGGTAAATATTTGAACGGCTCACTCTCCCTGTTTATCTCTCTTCATCTCAAATACAAGAAACAAAAGCAACACGTAGTGAACTCATTTTAATAAAAAATCGTTCTCCGTAAAGACAAACACTTTACTTCAGTAATATTATTAGAAGCGAGGTATCGCTCGCAGTGTTGATTACTTGAATAGAAAATTTCATAAAAGGTAAATGTTTTATGAACAAATTTTGTTCAGTTTAATTAAGGCTGAGAGGCGGCAGGGCGGAGGGGTGGCGGGGGTGGCGGGGGCCCCTTGTCAACTGTCGCAGGACCACCACTGGCGGCGGCGGCGACTTACAAAGCAAAATATTTTACAAAGAGCCTTTTAACAGAGTACACTTGTTCAAAATACGAGTAAATACTAGAAGCATGTTAGCACGACACAATGCAGAAGGTACATTTTGCATGAATAGAAATAGCACTGTATTTTCAAGTCATTTGCAACAACAATAAAGCGAAAAAGTCTTAAATGAGGCGCTATAAGTGATTTTATTGAGATTGAATTTATATTCCTTACACATGCTTAATTCGTCCAGGGAATCCAGATACAAAATGAGATGTCCCGATTTTTTTCCTGCTTCTTCCGCTTTCAGCATTGAACATTGGAACACCTACACACAATAACATAATAAGAATTTTATTTCAGCCTGTGGGTAGATTACACTCAAAAATCATACAGCGCCCTTCGCGTTCAATATAACAATGCGTTCCGGGTATTTATGGGGCTGTTCCGCTTCTGTAGCGCATCAGGGATGTTTGCTGATACTCGTGTCGATTGTTTCTACACTACGATGCGAAAAAGATGCGCTTCCCTGGTGCGCCGGGTGCAGGCCAGCCCCAACATTATACTGCAGTGTGTAGCGAGCACACTGGACTGCTTGTGTGTGAATCGTTGCTGCAAGCTTTCCACATCGGTGTTGAGCTTGTAGCAGGGATTCTCATATCTATAAGGCAGTGTTAGGTTTAGTGTGTAGGTTAAGTATACTAACATAGTTGTTTAGAAATATTGTTACTAACATATTTGAGTCCTGTTACTTGTTCATTAAATATAAATTTAAAAAAAATAAAGGTTTACATTCCGATACAGTCACGTGACTTTGAGCTCGCGGCTTGTCCGGGGACAAGACGCGAGCGGCCAGAAGGTTGGTAGGTCTTAATACATTGTTGTCCTATGTGTCCTCCAGACGGCTCATAGTAGTGTGTACCGACGCCGGAAAAGGTCGCCAAAACAAACAGAGTGTTATGACAATCTAATTAATTGTAGACGATAAAGACAAACAGGATGGTACTCACAGATCATCGAGAAAATGCGGTTTCCGCTGTTGCTAGAGGCGGCATTGTTACCACTTTCCATACCAAAAAAGTGTTTCTCTGTTTACGGTTAAAAAACCGAAGGCATTGAAAGTTAGTCACTTTTTCAAAGCACTTGTCCATACTGTAACTGATCCTTAACATAAGTTCTAGGTCACTTTTAGCCCGTGTCATGTTGCCCAGAATTTGGTTACAAAGTGTGTATCACGTGTACCGCCCGCATCGTGCGCTGTGTGTAGACTCGAGAGTAATTGCCGCCGCAAATACTATCGCAGTTTAGCGATATGGGCCGTGCACACTCGCACATAGCGAGTGTGCACGGCCCATATCACTCACTTCCATTCATTGCAATACTGAACCATGAATGTTGGAAGTGGGCACAACTTCACATTTTACTGGACTTGTTATAGAACTTTAATACGCCGAAAAACGGATAAGTTTGTGGTCAAGTATTTTACGATGCGGTCCTATCATAAAAAACGGCCAAGTACGAGTCGTACTCACATGCACACATGGTTCCATAGCACCAAACAATATAATAAAAACATTTTGAATGCTGATTCATAATTATTTTGTATTGTATTATATTCAACAGCAAAACCAAATTTGTTTTTTCAGAGTATCGTTATGGTATGGTAAATGGTTTTAGAAACCTCAATATCATCCAAATCAGTTCAGTAGTTTTTGCATGAAAGAGTAACAAATATCCATCCATCCTCACAAACTTTCGTATCTATACATATTAAATTCAAAGTCCTGACTGACTGACTGACTTATACGCCAATGCGAAAATCGAGATTTCACAAATATTTACAGACACGTCGTCAACTTCCGAAAATCCTAGTAAATACTCCCGCGCCCCGCACGCCCTGCGCCACACTGCGCGCCATGCACCTGTCTACGTGAGTTTCGAAGCCCTATTTGACTCTGTTGGGGACGATTTTGGAAAAACTGTGATACACGTATCTCATAATTTTAATTGAATAGTGTGTGCACCAATTTTCGTGTCAATCATCAATCGATCCAGAGACTATAAAATTTCACAGAAAATTCAACCCGCCATTTCACCCTCTTAGGGGTGGAATTTCGAAAAACCCTTTCTTAGTGGATACCTACTCTTTACAAAGAATACACCCTCTAAATTACATGTATCTCAGACCAGCGGTTTGGGCTGTGCGTTGATATATCAGTTTAGTCAGGACTTTGAATTTTATGTGTATAGATATTCCGCAAGTTGAGCACAATATGACTTATCATAGTTATATTGTGTAGTACAAAAATCTCTGTTTTCACAAATGCAGCAACTTGTGCGAAGCAAGAGTGGGTTGCTAGTATGCGTGTAAATAATTTTACGCTCAGTCTTCGTCCATATTTAGCTCCTAAACTATCTGTTACACTCAAAAATAGACAATTGTCTAACCTTTTGTTTTCTAGCAAACCCAACAACAACACTAACCTCGTACTACAGAATAACGTCATATTGTTCATCCGCGAGACCACAACGAGGAACTCTCTTTAGCGGATTACTGACCCGTATCGACCTGAAACTGATTCACACTGGGGGCTTTAACGGGATCAGTAGCGACGGGAATTATCGATCAGTCTCCGAGTAACTATTCAAAATCTGCTTAACCCCTTTTTATTGAGATAACTTTTAATCACACAAAATTACTTTTAGATGTCTTCTATCTTCTATCTTTCATATTGATTATTTCACTTCTTTCGAAACAAATGTTAAATATTTTTCTTCTTTATATGACCACACGATAATACTCGGAGACCTGTCTGATCCAAGATGATGTGCGCAGCCGTAAACTCGGGTCCCTTGTCTCTTCTGTCAACATGCACGTCCTTCAGCTCAACTCTACTCATCATGCTCCTCACTGCAATCCCTCACTTCTAGACCTTATTCTAGTTTCTGACCCAAACAAAGTAGCCACATACGGGCAACTTTCTGCCTCTTTTTCTTACCATGATCTATTATAAATATCGTATAAAATTCGCCCTCCTAAACGCAATTCAAAATTTTTCTTGCCACGCAGTTTCAAGAACATTGATCTGGAGCCTTTGGGAGAGGATGCGGGCAAAATTGACTGGTCTCCTGTTGATGACAGCAATGACTTGGAGGCTAAGGTGGCCGAATTTACCAAGATAGTGTTGAAACTTTTTAATGTGCACTGAAAAGGTCAGGGTTAAGCATCTTCCAGCTCCTTGGTGGTCGGATGCAGTTAAAAACGCGATGTATAATAGTGATAAGGCGAAAAGGAGTTACAAAAGGGACCCTACTGATGAGAACTGGTCCCTCTATAAGAAACTGCGTAATCGCAATCGTAATCGTATGTGTAGGGATGCTAAAAGGCGTCACATACACGACACAATTCAAAACTTCAACACAGCACAAGTGTGGCAATTCCACAAATCCTTTGGTATCAGCAAAGTTGCGAATGACAGTATGCCTGATATTGACCTAAACACGATTAATTTACACTTTTCCAAATCACCAGTGACTGGATGATAACGTTATATCTTCCACTCTTAACAATCTCTCTAATCTTCCTCTTCTTTCTCTTTTCACCCGATTACAGAAGGGAATATTAAGCGGGCCATTACATCTATTTCTACAAAAGCAGGATGATGATGGTCTTCAACTTCAAATGTTTCTTCCTATCCTTGATGACCTTTTTCCTGTTATTTTACACATTGTAAATTATTCCCTCTTTACTGGCTCCTTTCTTTCTGCTTGGAAGAAGGCCTACGTTTTGCCGCTTCCCATTGTTTCAAATCCTTCTTTAGTATCCAAGTTTCGCCCAATTTCCATACCTCCGATCCTGTCCAAAGTCCTTGAGAGTGTTGTTAATAATCAACTATCGCATTTCCTTTCTTCTGATAGCCTGCTTAGTCTTTATCAGTCTGGATTTCGTCCTGGCCATGGCACTGTTTCTGGCCTACTTAAAATTAATAACGAAATCCAATTGGCAATGGAAAACTGACTCCTTACGGTGTTGGTTCTATTGAACTTGAGCAGTGCGTTTAATTCAGTTGATTTTGACATCCTCTCTGGCATCCTTTCCTCTCTAAACATATCACCTCCTGTGACTGCTTGGTTTGATTTATATCTTCGGGGCCGCTCGCAGTCGGTACACTTGAATGAGGTTTACTCTCATTGGTGCGATCTTTCTGCGGGTGTTCCTCAGGGTAGCGTCCTTTCGCCTCTTCTTTTCTCTGTTTTTATCAACGTTGTCACCAAGGTATTAACTTCACATTATCATCTCTTTGCAGATGACCTGCAGCTTTAGCGTCATTTTAAACTCGAAGAGCTTCCTGGTGCCATTGATGCCATCAATAATGATCTTCAAAACATCAGTCAGTGGGCTAAAAGTTTTGGCCTGTTAGTTGACATAACAAAATCAAAAGTCATTAGTCCCCTGTTGTGTACGATAGTGTCGCTATAGCCTACTCCAAGAAAGTTAAAGATTTAGGTGTATTCTTGGACTGCAAGCTATCTTGGCATGTTCACATTGCTGAAGTAAGGAGGAGGGTGTTTTGTTCGTATCGGTCTCATAAGCGTCTTCAAAAGTTCCTGCCATTTGAAACTAAAACTATTCTTGCTCAATCCTTCTACCTCTTCTAGACTATGCTCGACGCAACTGAGGAACTTCTTAATAAGCTCGAACGTCTGCAGAATTTGTGTATCCGCTTCAATTTCGGGCTTCGAAAATACGACCATGTGTCGAATTTTCGGAAGCAGCTGAAGTGGCTATCTATTAGGCAGCGTTGATACTGTCACACTCTTTCTTTAGTCTTTTCCATTCTTCACAATTCTAAAGCTCCTTCGTATCTTCGGGAACTATTTGAGTAACTCGTTCCTAGAGGTAAACCTTGTCGCTCATCATCATCTCTTCTTTTTCGTTTACCTCCACACTCATGAAATTCAAAATTGGGTTTGCTATAAGAAAACCCAATTCTAGGTTAAGTTCGCCATAGTACATAAGCTATATTATTGCAATTTGTTTGTAAATTTGTTATTTTGTGTGCAATAAAGAATAAGAATAAGGACGGCTGAAATACGAAAAAATGTAAAGAGTTAAAAATGTTGCAAACCAAACCACATAATAACACCATACAGACGAACCAGTAATTGCCTCATATAACCAAACAAATTGGTAGCACTCTCGCAGTTAATGTAAAATAGCAAATCCAGTTGTATATGCTTACGGTAGTATTGCTACTTACGTTCATGGTGCCTTCGACTTCAAAAATTTGCTTATCCCATAAAAAAACTCCTTTACCGATATATTGTGTGTTAACCCTCGCAGCAAGAAACAATAATGTGCGGGATTCCAAACTGCTATAGCTTCTAACTTTTCTCCGACAATTCTACTTGCGTGAGAAAATAAACATCAGATACTTCTTGTGTTGTTCTATCCCTACAGTAACTCCATTCAGCTTATCACGGAGAACTCAGCGATCCCCACGACATGGCGACACCGAGAATCGGTTCGAAAATTGAATTCCAATAATTGTGTTTGGAATGGGCGAAACATCCAATGTTAACGTTCTTTTCGAACGAAGAATAAGGGAACAAAACAAATAATCGTGAAATAATTCAAAAGATACTTGCAGCGCAGTGCGAGCGAGGAGTGCGGCGCGGGGGGGGGCGGTCATCTCCGGTGAAGTTTGCTTGTCTTGCAAGTGTGTGTAGCAGAATTATGCGGACAATTTTCTCAGTTTGTTTGTTCAGCTTTCAAGTAAAACTATGAAAGCAATCTGTAAAATTTAAAGCACAATTTTCCCCGCTTAGTGTTATAATGTTTCTTCTTTTGCAAGTTTAACTTAAAGTGAGAAAGTTTTTGGAAATTATTATGTTATAACAATAAATAAGAAATCTACGAGAATGGCTCATTGCGTAAGAAAGAGTCTTTATACAAATGTATATTAGTTTGTTTGCTACTCACAACACAACTCTTACATACGATTTTATTCCTGGTAGGTATCACTTTGTGCAGGAATGCAATTCAAAAGCTCTACAAATACATAGTTTCCCTTTGTTAAAATTCCCAGCGGCACAACTTCAGCTCAACTTCTCGTTTAATATAGCTACATGAGCTTACCAGCAGATCGCCGAGTAGCATGCAATAAAAATTAATGTTCGCAATCACACGACGCAAATGAAGTTTGTGTTGTAACGAGCACAAGATTGGCACACCCGAGCTAACTGCTCTTATTTGCTGGCTGAGAGGCTGCCAGTAAATATTAGAAGTGTCCTTAAATATTCTTATACCTAGATGTGCACGCGACGTCGCTAAATTCTTTCGCTATAAGTTTTACGTCGGATGGGAAATTACGGCAAAAATTGCGAACTTTCATACCTTAAATAATATCTTTGGCGTAAGATTTCTTTAATGCTCACTTTTGGTATACTTATTAAAACTCTTGAGAATTTTTTTAAACTTCTAGACCGTAGTGGCTTTTGCTGTGCAATGTCTCTCATTGATTATATCATAGACTTAAAATTTTTGTAAGTAATAAATTATGATATTCAATGGTTCTCACCATTAATGTTTCCAAAGCCAAACATCGGCTGACGTTCACATTATGTTGTATCTAAATTACACCTCTAAAACGTAGGTACAATAAGGTAAGAGTTTTGCTTCCGTACATAACAGCAGCGTAGTATGAGCGACATATAATCAAGTTAATGGTATGCGTCCCACCGCATAAGATAATGCCGCAGCGCTCGAGCGCGGTATTATACGTCGCACAAAATGTCTCGGAGTACCGGAGCAGTGAGCCTGACTGCTGAGCGCCGCATTCCTAGTAAATGTCTCGAGAGAGGCCGACCAATGCGCGATATTTAAAACATTTTGAGAGAAAATTATGGACATTATATACCTGTAATGTACACAGAGAAGGTAAGCCATGTACTGCCCGTGGCTTAGCTTGAATGAGTTTTTAAGTATATAATTATGTCTTCACAACGACTTCAAACGCCTTCCAACGGTTTATGTATACACCCTCTACTAGAATAAGGCATTACAATTCAAAGACGTGACACCAAATAAGAACAAACAAGTTCTCACATAGAACAAGTCATTTGAAGTGTCGTTCGGATGCGCGCGAACAAACAGTTGCATGCAAACAGCGCAACTGCAATTACGTCCGTGTTCGCGCTGATACGTGCGACTCTATGCGACTATCTGCGACGCAATCAGTCCGTTCGTCACGACATTATTGCGCATCGCACTTTAATAGCATGTGATAATGTGTACCGTAGATATACAATTTTCTCTTATGTAAAAATGAATCAATATCAATGGGACAAAGACATTCAGTGATATTTTCAGTCAGAAAGGAAGTCCCATTAGATAATTCAGCCTAAATCACAAATAATCTCTATTATTCTAAACTTAACACAATTTTTAAATAAAAATTCCCCAGCCATAAGAGCGTTCATCCAAAAAGTTGGCAACGTCGCAAATAACTTTCAAATATTTAGCTGTTTTAATTTATTTAGCAATATTACTGTATGGAAATAAGAAATATGGCTAAGTTCACTAAGCTAGAATATTAATAATGAATTGCAATTAAAACACTGAATTTGATTTTCTAACTGTTTTAGGTGTAAAAAAGGCATTTGGAAAGTTTCCAAATACTTTTTTTACATCTGAAACTAAATATTTGGTGTTACGATATTAATTATTGCATTTCATAATCAATATTTTAGATCACTAGTTAGCCATATTTCTTATTTCCATACAGTAATATAGCAAAATTAATCAAAACAGCGAAATATTTGACAGCTATTTGCTACGTTGCCCACTTTCTGTATAAACGCTCTTAAAATAGCTTCTCCAAATAATAACATAATACTTTCCCGTATCACTCGTGGAGAGCCTTTGTGGGTATTACTGTGATAATCTCCCCTTCATAATGGACCGCAATATCCATTGGTGTATAATATATTTAATAAACAATATCATCTCAGGCTTATATCTACGACATGTTTAATAAAGTACGTCCCACGGATACCAGGAGGACGAGATGAATGACGCACCTGTTCTTATATCACAAAGGAAAAATTATGAGCTCTGAGACGCATTGTTCGCGACGAATAATGAGAGCTAATGTTTATTATGTCGTGTCGTTGCGCCGCCGAGACAGGCATGCGACACGAACACGACGCGACTCTCGCCTTACATTCTCTCAGAATAGGGAAACGGAATATTATTATGTTGGCTCGGATTTAATTGAATGAGAACACGGATTACTGTTGTATAAGTAATGTAATGAGTTTTCAGAATGAAGGAATATAAAAAAAAAAAACTCTTATCCGAGGACCATTGTGTTCGCCAAGCCCCAGACATAAAATGACGCAATGTATAACGAACAACATTGAATTACCGCTTTTCAGTTACCAGGCGCTGCGTCTTTATGAATAGCTGGTACTCCATGCACGGAAACACGAGGGGAAACCTCTTCCCGATTTGTAACGAGGCCGAGTTCTTGGAAACTCCTTATTATAATATCAAACGAGTACACTTGAACGTTCGGATGTGGGAATTAGAAACGAATATTTTGTGCTTCTTTATGTTTAAGCTAAGTGTGTTCGAGAGATTTATACGAAACATGATACTGTTGTCGAGTGTCGTTACATTCTTATCATTAAAAGTTATTATGACCCCAAGTTTTGACGACGCTCCTTGAGGATCTGAAACGGAAGAAAAGTATAGCGTTAACTTAGTTGAAAAATGAAGGGCGAAGGGATACAGAAAAGGATTATAACTATTCCGATTTGGTATGTAAGTTCCCGCAGATAACGAATTTTAAAAGAAATGCGCACATTAGCTAACAGAGCTTGAGAGCTGGTTATTACATGATATTATTTAGCAGTTTGTTCTTAATAATTGTACCCTCCTGTGCTCAGTTCAACACGATTTATGAAACCATAGCTTAAAACAAGTGAGGTTCATATGTATAACGTGCGAGTTTGTTCGCGCACCCACCGACGCGGACGCAATCCGATTAGGTGTCCGCCGCGTCCCGCTGGCGCGGCGGCGGCGTCGGCGGCGCTTGGTAATCTGCGCGCTAACTGCGCTCATCGTATTACTGTACTTACGAGATTATATCATGATGTTGTAATAGCATTAAATGTAACTCACGGAATATTGGAAAATTTATGCTGGAGGTAGATATTTAGTAAAATACTAGCTGTGCCGCGTATTCTTTTGTCATTGTCAAAGTTTTATGAACAAAAAATTTTGATGCAACTCATGTTCTATCTTGGGTCCCAACGGTTAATAGCATTAAAAACTAAAAAAAAAATTAATGCTATAATTCATTCATTGCGCTGCGCATTCATAAAGTCTCTCCACTTTGGTCGCTCTTCGTCTTATTTATGTTACTCAAAGTTTTGAAAAGATTTTAGTTGTAAATCTGTAATATCCTAACCATGGTGATATAATATATTATAATAGGTATGTACTCCCATGGTTGTAACAGCTCAATGTGAATACGGAGCTTCCGACCAGACCATGGCCGACATGCTGGAGTGTCCAAAGTGTCCCTACACCTACGTTTTAGAGGGCTTACTGTCAAAAACGCTACTGACACGCAATTAACGTAGCCATCTGGGTGTTAATAATTTGATAAGACGTACCATCAATACGAAACAAGAAGAAGAACAGGGCAATGATATTAGATCTCGTGATATTAATATTTTGCTCCTAAGTTCAAATGCTGGTGCAGTCACAGTCATAAACGTTAAAGTCGTACCGCAAGTGAAACAGTTGCTCTTACGGATATTATTCCTCTTCATTCTGGGGTATCTCCACAATTGTAAATAAAGCCTGTAGTATCGAAAAAATGTCTAATACCCTAATATCCGCAACTGTTTACCGAATGAAAAATATGTGTATTAGACATAAAAAAACATAACGAATGGGTTGCCTATTAACATTAGGTCAAAATTATTTAAAATTGCGACAGCCGTCAGTGAGGCTTTTACTTAGACAACGGTGTACCTTCCAATATCACTTAAGCGTAAACTCGTCGACATGTGTATCCTGCTTTTTTTTGTTCCCGGGGTGGAAAACCCACACGCATGTCGGGGTGAGGGGTCTCTCGGACTCTAACCGACTAAAAACTACCCCGGTGTTCCCTTCCCACACGTACACCGGGGATCATGGGAACTAGCGCGCCTTCCACGATCCCCGGCTAGTGCCGGCCCGCGTCTGCGGGCCTCCTCAAGTCTGCGGAGGGAGTGAGGTGTGAGGTGAGGTGCGGGGGGAGTACACACTACGCGGGTCCGCCTCGGGTCCAGTTATACTGGGGGGCGGCGGATGTGTATCCTGCCTATCCTAACCTATGGTGCCCAGACTTGGTCTTTGACGGAGGCTCAGAAGTCCAAACTCAAGGCCCAAAGAGCGATGGAGCGTACTCGTAGCATTTTAAACATTGATGTTTAAAATGCTACGCTCCATCGCTTTTTGGGCCACAATACGCTCCAAGACAGGCATCGCCGATGTTGGCGATAAGTGTGTGAGGTCCAAATGGAACTGGGCGGGTCACAATTCCAGGATGGGTCAGGACAGATGAGCCAGAATAGTCACACAGTGGATGCCTGAAGACTGTCGTCGTCACCGAGGCAGGCCCAAGAAACGCTGGCGTGACGATTTGGCGTCGTTCCTGACTGATTGGCCAGAGAAGGCAAAACCCCGGGAGAGTTGGAAAGGAATGGAGGAAAAATTTGCCCAGCAGTGGGACGGAATAAGCTAATTAATTATTTAGTGTTTGTTGTAAAATTACCTGTCTGTTTTTAGGGTTCCGTACCCAAAGGGTAAAACGGGACCCTATTACTAAGACTTCGCTGTCTGTCTGTCTGTTTGTCTGTCTGTCTCCAGGCTGTATCTCATAAACCGTGATAGCTAGAAAGCTGAAATTTTCACAAATGATGTATTACTATTGCCGCTATAACAACAAATACTAAAATTAAAAAGAAATATATTAAGGGACAGCCCATACAACAGATATGTTTTTTTGCCGTTTTATAGATAATGGTACGGAACCCTTCGTGCGCGAGTCCGACTCGCACTTGGCCGGTTTTTTTACCCGACTGCCAAGGAAGGATTATGTTTTTAATACATATTTAAATAAGAAAGGTGAGTGTCTAACGTTAAGAAAAACGTACATACGCGTATGTACATTGTTGTAATCTTGATGAATCTGATGCTACTGCCTACTCACATTCAAATACAAATAATGTATAACAGTGTAAGTTATTATGATACTGTTGATATTATGTAGGTATTTAACTATTTGTAGCTATAATCCAACAAGTTTTACGTAAACCTACATAGATACCGACAATGCCGCAAACTTTCAATCGCTTAATAAGAACGAAAAAAATCGGTTGCAATAACGATGCTTGCGAGAAACGCATCTTGGATGTTCAGACTTGCATTTTTTGTTTGAACTTTGACAACACGGTTTTTGAAACCACATATTTTCTAGAAACGAAATAAAATAATATTTTCTAAAAACTTCAAAAGTGGATAAAACGTTTTTTTTATTTATTTTGCACGAAATAACAAAAGTAATAAAAAAACATGACAGCAGCCTTTTCCATGAAAAAAAATAATTTAATTTCGCGTCAAAGGCTTTTCCCGCCTCGCCTTCGCAATAATCCGCCCACACACACGAAAATAATAATTTATCTCCACAATATTAATAAATGCTATTTCAAAACATGGCTCCATTGTTTAAAATATATCTGTAAACCGTTAATGACACAAAAGCCCTTATCAAAGACTTTTGCTAACTTGTTTAATTTGTTTATTAACTTAGGACTTTCAGCGCCACAAAGTTGCAGCTTCGCGCCACAACGCATGCGACATATGCAGAAGGTTCACTTCATACAACTGCGTCAGACTCAGCTACTTGAGTTATGATTGTAAAGAATTGTTTCCCTTTCAGTCTCTCCCTTCTTCAATCTGTGTCCACCCAGTGCTGAGTGTAAGTAGATGGCGTCCTTTATACGCTCCTTTATCCTACTTTGTCTTAAAGATATGTCGCTAGTATGAAATTATGGCCAAACGAAGAAGTAGTTTATTTTATTTGCTCTGGAAAACTTTGGCAAAGGAGAGATTGAATTCGATCGCAATATTACTAAATACGCTTATGGTCGCAAATATTGAGTTAGCTGTTCAATAGGTTTCAAGTTATCTGAGAATCCGTCAGCTTCCTTAGTGTTTTTCTGATCAACGCGTTCTCTTTCGAAGCTTTTCTTTAAACTTTGTAATTAATATCAAATTATGCATTGGAGCAAATGACTGTGTTCGGAGTGTCTAGTATCGTACTGGAGCCGGCACTTGTGACGTCACAGATCCCGACCTTGCGAGATTTAATCGCGACTTTTTAATTTTAGTTGTTAACGAGTTTCAGCAGAATTACTCACGGTCTGTTGAAGGAGTTTCAACTCGCTTTGATATTGTAGCTGTTAGAAGGGTAATTACACTTGTACATTAATATTCATACCTTCATTAATGTTATTTGGTGATCGTTTCATAAAATTGCCAAGATATTCTTGCTTGAATTCATTAGTAGGTACGACTACTAATGAATTGATGTCCAAAACTTAGGACACAAAATAACACACTTTATGCATTACTTTAATCCCGCGTTCACACCAAACTATGTGCAAAACATGCAAGTTATCTACATGTTGTGATTGATTTAGTATTGACACAGTTTCAGACGCACCTTTCTATTATGACATGTCCATGGATGATACATGATTAAAATTATGTTTCAAGTCTAACATCCCAAGAGTTATTGCGAACAAGAGTATCTGTCACAATAAGGATTTAAACGTGAAGTATTCCCAATTGAGCACCGATTTTATGAGCACCAATGCTTAGAGAACCAAAGATATTCCCATTTGCGCACCCATCAATATTATAGTTTGGTGCTCAATCGGGAATAAAAAAAAAACAAATCAAATCATTTATTAAACCGATAACACAATCCAATTTGTTAGTAATAATACATACACATCTTAAACACTAGTGCTAGTGTGTGTTATAAAATAAAAATTCAATTTCTTTTCCATATTTTTTTCTTTTGGGCCCAATAAAATACACTGACAAAATCTGCTGTTGCTGCCTTGAATTCAATTATCTTGACCTAAGTCAATTGACGTCATCATAATCAGCCTACAACAGAGCTGGACATAGGCCTCTTTATTTGCTCACGACGCGCGACGTAACTAGATTCTTGGCAACTCTCATCCAGTTGCTACCAGCTACCCTGCGGAAATCGTCGCTCCACCTGGCCTGAGGGTGGGTCTTTAATTCATGAAAAGGATCTTATCCTCATTTTTAATGAAAAGCACGAAAAGCATTGAAAACAAATGATCGCGCTCTTTCTTCAACCTGCTTGTGTTCCCCCAGAGATAAGGACAGAGTTAAAGAGCTCCCGAAGCTCTTTTACTACAGGACTTCCGCTCGCTTTCAGTAACTCGGTCGCTATCCCATCCACCTCCAGTCAGGGGCTTTTCCATTTTTAAGCTGTCTAAGAGCCGCCTCAATTTCGTCTTGGCTGACTTCTGCCAGGTCTTCTGTGAAATGGCGGGTTAAAGTGGCATTTGGACGCCTAGACATGAACAAACGGGTTCGCTGAAGCTTGAAGTTAATATTCAGAATGACTCGAAACAGTCACAGACTTGTTCGAGGCATTCTGAATATTAACTAACTAGTGACCCGCCCCAGCTTCGCAAGGGTGCATGTATTATACATATAAACCTTCCTCTTGAATCACTCAATCTATTAAAAAAAACCGCATCAAAATCCGTTGCGTAGTTTTAAAGATTTAAGCATAGGGGAAGCCGGGGCATTACGGGCTCCCGGGGTAAGACGGACACCCCCTCTCCCCCGCAAGATAATAAACCGAGACGGTTGGAAGTAGTCAGATCGCGTTCTAGTCGACCTCGCGATAGCTAGAAAAGTAGTTCTGTGTGTGTAGATGCGAGTCGTTCGTCGACAAAACGAAAATACGTAAGTTGATGCATTTGATATTATTATTCATTTTCAAGTCTGCATTGTAGTTAATTCGTGTTTGTGTTAAATGCTCAGTTATTAAGTAAATTGCGACGTTCAATTATGTGACTAAATAACTAAAAAGAGTTTATTTTATTTTATTTTATTTTATTTTATTATTTTCGGAAAACTTACAGCTATGCAGACACAATAGTTTCGTTAATAACAATAATATGGCCAATTACAGGTTTTCACAAATAGCTATACAATAGTTTAATAAAACAGAAAGAATTAAACTTAAAGACAGTGGTAAGGATTAGTACACACAAAAGCAATAAAGAAAGAAAGAACACAAATTGACACAATACAATGGTTATGTGTTGTCGAAGAAGTGATTGCACAGGGTCTTCTTCAATTTAGACACGCTTGTATTAAAGATGTCGATCTCAACCTCCTGGCAAGTCGCATTGTACACACGACTCGCTCTAATCATGTACGAGTTTTGTCTGTAATTAGTCCTTGTCGTTGGTATGTGCAACAAACGAGATTTACGCAGAAACGAACAAGGTACACGCAGCCCAATCTTGCTCAGCAACTCGGGGACATCATTGGATCCATTTGCAGTTTTAATTAGATAGACCAAGTCGGAAATTTTTCTACGTTCATATAAAGGAAGAATATGAAACTTTTTGCAACGTTTAAAATAATTTGGTAGATATATTTTGGAACGAAATTGAATGTACCTTAAGAACTTTCTCTGTATGCCCTCCAATCGAGCGATATAGGTGTTGTATTTAGGGTTCCAGACTTGAGAGGCATACTCGAGGTGACTACGAACGAATGAGCAATATAAAATTTTGATAGTCTTGATGCTCCTGAACTCTGATGAGACCCTGCAGATGAAACCTAGAGCTTTCGACGCTTTGCTGACAATATTATCTATGTGTATGTCAAAAATAAGCTTCGAGTCAAAAGTAACCCCGAGGTCCTTGATTACACTGACCCTTTCTATTGGGGTATCCAAAAGTTTGTAGGAAAAATATAAAGGGTGTGGTTTGCGGGTGAAAGTACACACGTAGCATTTGGAGACGTTTAAGTCCAAGTTATTTGATTTGCAGTAGGTTTGAAAAGAGTTTAGATCCGCCTGCAGTAAGAGAGCATCTGCCTGGCTAGTAACCTGTTTCATGATCTTCATGTCATCTGCATACAACAATATTTTACAGTGCTGAAAACAGGAAATTACGTCGTTGATGAAAATATTGAATAAGAGCGGCCCCAATAACGATCCCTGGGGAATTCCCGAAGGAATACGCATAGCTCTAGATGAGTAACCATTCAGCACCACGGTCTGGCATCTACCCTCAACATACGACTTGAACCACCTGTAGAGATTACCCCTAATACCCATCGATAAAAGTTTGCGCATTAAGATTACATGATCTATTCTGTCAAAACACTTACTGTAATCGGTATAAATAACATCGACCTGGGACCGTTGTGACATAGACTCCGACAGAAATTCACTGCAGAGGATCAAATTGGACGTGGTAGACCGACCCCTTAAGAAACCGTGCTGATGTTCGCTAAAACTATGTTGAAGAGCCGAATAAACTTGTTTATGGACTAGTTTCTCCAGAATTTTTGCAAACACGCACAATTTAGAGATCGGTCTATAATTGTCAACAGAAGTTTTAGGTCCTTTTTTGTGTATCGGTGTTATGTATGCCGACTTCCAGATCGAGGGTACCACACCAATGTCGAGTGATCTTTTGAACAGGATCGACAGCGGGACTGATAAACTCTTGGCGCAGTTCATTATAAATAATGGTGGAATATTGTCAGGTCCTGCGGACTTGTTAGGATCAACTTGTTTCAGTAGCCTATGAACCTCATGCTCGTCTATTTCAATAGTACTGATATCTGATATGCTCTGCACCGCACTACTGTGACCCACATCACGAGAGAAACCACTATCGCCTGTACTAGTGGTTGCATGAAAGTTTGATTGAAAATAGTCAGCAAACATATTACAGATTACGTCACCGTCACCAGAAGACAGCTGCCCGAAGTGTAGTACTGATGGATATGAGTTGGAATGTTTTCTTGATTTGACGTAACTCCAAAAGGCTCGGGGATTGTTATGTATATCTGCTTCAATTTTTTCCATGTAGTCGTCAAACATTACTTTTTCCAAGTCCTTAGCCCGTTGTCGTAGTAAAACAAAACTTTGATGATCAGAAAGGTTTCCATATTTTTTAAATTTAGCATGACATTTAGCCTTTTCTTTAATAATTTTGACCAACGGGCTTTTGTACCAAGGCGGATACTTCGATTGGGAACCGACTGTTTTCCTCGGTATGTGAGTATTACGCAGTCTATCAATAATAGAATAAAAATATTGAACGGCCTCTTCCAAAGGCCGACAACTCAAGTCATTCTGCCAATCCACCAGATTAAGTTCGTCATCTATTACCTTATAGTCAGCCAAATGATATAAAAACTTAACGTAGGGACGAACCGAAAGACTATGCAATTCAACAAAGTCCGCAGTAACACATAATGCCCCGTGATGCGAATCTTCAGGTACCAGTGGATCCGCGCAACGTGTGACTATAACTTCGTCATTGGATAACACCAGATCAAGAATCTTATTGTTCTTGTTTAAGTGGCAATTGTATTGTGCAAGGTTACTGATATTGAAATTGTCAATAAGGTTAGTTTGCGCATCTCCACACAGGCCAGCAGGACATAAAGAGTGACCGTCGGCAGCCGGCTGCCACGTTATATTGGGTTGATTAAAGTCTCCCAGGATCACAAACTTGTCAGCAGAATGCTTAAGGACAATATCCGACAGGTTGTCTGAGAAATTGCCCAGCTGGACTGCTAAAGAGTTTCCAAGATTCTGACGGCAGATGTAAGCAACGCATATGTGCATCTTATATAAAGCTCTTGGTTTCTTTCGCGATAGTGTTAACGTAACCCACAAGTCCTCAGCACTCGAGCACCACTCACTGCGAGAGTCCACCACTAGTTCGCGTCGAACCGCAATTAAGACACCTCCTCCTAAACCTTGATTAGTATTGGCATAGTCACGGTCCCGTCTCCATATGAGATATCTGTCGTCAAACATTTCGGAGTCGGATATCCCGTCATTTAGCCATGTCTCAGTCAGGCAAACAACATCAAAACTATTGATACATATATTTCTAAAGAACAGTTCAGTTTTAGTTCGTAGTCCTCGCACGTTTTGGTAGTAAATATTAAGGGAAGCCATCATAAAATATTATAAAAAACATATGCGTAAAACAAATAGTAAAAATATAAGGTACATTCAAATCGTCGGAACAAAAAATATATCCAAAGGTTAGATAAATTTCTATGAGTATGCAAAAAAGCACTGTAGCGGCAAGTACATAGGGTACGGTTAGCATACTGCAAAAGTAGAAAAGATAATAAAAAATATAGCTACAAAAAACTCGGTGTTGTTGAATTAAAAAGCGAAAAATATCCTTAGGAGTCAGTAAATAGGAATAAAAATCGTAAAATAAAAATAATGCGGAATGGCTGACACCATGTGATAAGTAAACAAAGGGCTGGTGAGACAGGAATGCGTAGAAAAAACAAGTACAAGTGTTTCCTAATCTTAATGAACCAATGTAAACAAATAACTCGCCAGAGTGTTGAATCGACATCATTAGCATAAAAACTTATTTAGATCTTGCTCAGATTTAACATGATATTTTGGTGAAGTGTCATTTCTCCGCAGCATTATTTTGCATCCTCTGACCCAAACATGTTCAAAACCACGTTCCTTAGCCCTGGCTTTGGTCTTATTGAGTAGAATTTTGTTTTCAAACGTTAAGTGATCGTTAACATAGATCCTGTTCTCGCCACGCAGTCCCAGGTCAGCAGCCTTCAGGGTCTTATGCTTTTTCGCGGCAGCTACAAAATCATTTTTTACGTAGCTGTTGTGCACTGAACAAATAATATTTTTGTTTTGCTTGTCGTTGCGCATTGGCACCCTGGCAATGTAGTTGATCTGTTCTTTTGGGATATGACAGTGGATGACATCTCCAATTTTGGCCACTAATGTGAACAGGTTTTCGTCGCTGGTCATAGGTACTCCCTTGATCTCAATGTTATTCATTCGAGATCTCTGGTCACTCTCACATAGCTGGTTTTCAAGTTTCACCACGCGACCCTGCAAGACAGATACCTCTTCCCTTGTCTTCTTCATAGCCTCAATCTCCTGTTCCAATGACGATACCCTGCATGTTAAGGCACTCATATCGTCACCAACCAACGCAATAGATGCCTTCATTTCAGAGAATTCAGACCTGATGGACTTCAACTCCACGAGCTCAACTTGGATTGCTTTTATGGTTTCAACCAGCACTGGCAATGCCTCCATTTGTGTTGACAGCCGCTTGAGCTCAGTTAAGATGGTCTCCGAGTCGGCAGGTGAGATCTTGAGGGAATCGATGCGGGGACTAACTGCTGCTGATGATTTGCAGTTGGCACATTTCCACGTTGCTTTACGGTCCCCAAGCTTTCTCCATCCAACCTCCGTTATACCCGCGCAAGGGAAGTCAAATTGACCCCCACAGAGACTACATGTAACGCCATCTCTAGCTTTAACTTCGCAACTCTTACATGTGAACATCTTAATGTAACTTGAATGAAGGTTTGAGATTGAAATTATACTCAAACGACTAGAGTTTTTGGCCACTGTTTAGTGTAATAAATGTCCACAACAATTTTCGAGTCACAAAAAGTTTTACAGTTGGCTGGAAACGAACTCAGATTATCGATTCTGTGAGGCAGTGCTACAAACCACTTTTCCAAACTATCCATACAAGTGATGGTGAAATAGGCGGCCCAAACATACAAACCAAAAACACGTTATTTAGAGTTTTTTCACTTCGTTTTAGTTCCACCGCCACTTTTTATAAAAACGACGTTTTTATTGGCACGATTAGATACACTGTTTTTGGGTGATAGTTGATGGTTGCACATGCACTGCACCAGAATTTATATCGATAGTTGAAGTCAAATTGACGGTTTGATATCGAAATGATTTTTAAATCACTCTGTTTACGTTCACCCACAACTCCAGTCCCGGTTGGTAAATTGAGATATATAGTGAAACTAATCCTTGTATTCACGACTATGGGTCACTGCTTCTAGTTAAGACCGTTCTACATGAAATTATCACGATTGCACTCAGATAACTATTTTAGTTGAGTTGTGAATTAACCACCATAAATTCGTTTGATTAGGTTAACATTTATTTTATTTGACCTCGGGGGCATTTTGAGCGCGGCAAAACGGGTAGGATGCCCGTTTTGCCTGGGGTAGGGTATAGGTATTAAGTTGATCTTTTTTCTCCAGATACAAGTATGGTTCGCCACTACCAAAGGAACATGCCAAATGGAGCTTGGAGGAAATGGAAACAGGCATATGCAATTTGGCCAGCGAAAGCTCTAAACTGATGGAGCTCCTCCCAATTTTTGGGCAGAATGTGATGAGAAAGGTTGGATAACAATGGACAGAATGGATGGATTGGTGGATGGATGAAAGGTTGGATAGGAATGGATGGACGAAGAAAAATGAAAAAAATAAGGAAAACGAATCGGAGGAAGAAGATGTAGAGTGTTTGCACCGTGGATATTGGTACTCTGAATCTACTGAGGGTAGGGTCACCTGCCGTGCATGCCACAGATGGGCCCGCTGTTCTTGCAACGGCGAAGAGAATAATGATGACGAGTTCTTTCACATTTCTTCCTTTTGTGCTCGAATTAAAACTTATTCGAGTGAATATACCTGTGTATGCCTATTATGCCCCGCATATGACCATTTTACCCCGGACACGGGGCAAAACAGGCAGTTTCTTATTTTTTTTTAAGTTCGATTAGCGCCAAAGACTGGTAGACTAAGATAATTATTTTACGTTAAGTTTAGAGAACATTAATGACACTAATAAATGGTTGTTGAATTTTTTCATTATCTTGTTTTTCTAAGATTTTATTCAAGATTTCCCTTAAGGGGCCCCCATTGCCCCGGTTTCCCCTACATAGGGATATAGGGACAGAGAAAGCGACTTTGTTTTATACTATGTAGTGATAGCTATTATAATAGTAATATATCTAGTATATATAATATGATAATATCACTGCCGGTTGAACCTGTCGATCACCGAGATATCCCTGAATATATGCTTTTTATCCGCTATGATAAAGTTTATCTCATTTATTGTCACAGTGTCGGCATCGACACGTCAACTTCCTTTGGGGCTGTTTCTTAAAGAAGGAATTCATCACGAAAAACTCCTTCTTCTCAAGGAAGTTGACAAGCATTCGCCCCCTATGATGTCTGTTGTCTGCTGCTAAAGCAGTAGGTTCTAGTAGGTTAGTTTCACTATGAGGTACGCTGCCCTGTTCGAGGCACTAGAAACTTCTACAACGATATCACAAAGTGGTTTGTGTACCAGACCCCCAACTCTGCCTTGAGATAGCTGATCTCCCTCTCGAAAAAACGCAAGGTGGCCCACTTTAAGGGTTACTGTGTCCTCATACAGCCTTCGGACTACACTCAAGCCAAGAACTTTTATTTTTTTTGCGCACAGAATCAGGAATAGCAAGGCCACCGGGAACTGGGGGCCGTAGTTGATTGTATTTTTAACCGACTTCAAAAAAAGGAGGAGGTTCTCAATTCGGCCGGTATATTTTTTTTTTTTTTTTTTTTATGTATGTACACCGATTACGCCGAAGTTTCTGAACCGATTTACGTAATTCTTTTTTTGTTTGATGCGGAATAGTTTCGAATTGGTCCCATAAAAATTTGATTCAGGTAGGCCCATTAGTTTTTATTTTATGAGCATTTGACTCTGAAGTCTGTTACTTGTTTGTTGTTGTGGAGTTACTTTCGCATTTATAATATTAGTAAGGAAGTAAGAATAAGCCTATTACCATGAAATGTATGGTTTACAATGTAAAATGAACGCATAGAAAAATATTGTATAGGATATTGCAACTAAAAATGAAAAAATAAAAAAAACTTTTTTGCTAAAAATAAAACCGACTTCAAAATCACAAAAAAGTGAAAAATAATTTTAGCTTCAGAAGTCGGTGCCAAAAACTGAATCAAACAAACTAAAGTCACCGACTTCTGAAGCTAAAATTATTTTTCACTTTTTTGTGATTTTGAAGTCGGTTTTATTTTTTGCAAAAAAGTTTTTTTATTAAATCGAATTTCCGCCAATTATAACACGAATAGCGAATTTCTTAATTTTTTTTATCGATTATGTTTCATTATACAATCCACTACTAGTACTTGCTGTACCGTAGCATTTTTTGTTTTATGCACTAAGCTAAAATATTGATGGTTGCTCAAATGGGAATATTTTTGGTGCTCTTAAAATCGGTGCTCAGAGGGGAATACTTATGTGCAAACTTTTAAATATACCTTTATTCAGCATTCATTACGGTTGTAAATACAAACAGTGAAACACACATAGTCGTGGTGTTCCGCAGCTTCGGCAGTAAAATATTTTCATCAATAATCCGGGGTTTAAATCATCACGCCGGCGGCAATAAACCTTGTATTATTCATCCGCGAAATATTGACACTGATAAAAATGATGGTATAATCGTCGCACAGTCACGCAGTGGCAGCGTCAATACCGACTGTCAAGTGTCAACACGCCGAGATATTACACGGAATTGTTAAAGACAACACCCGAATCCATATTGGAATCATCGATTGTTGAATTGGGGTTGAATTCTGTTTGTTGTGTACTTTAAGAATTAATACTTCGCTGTTCAAAGTAGGCTTAAATATGTAAAATTATTAAAATCACTCATCTAGCAGGACCTAAGCTGCCTCCGTTTCAAGCCATGATAAATACTTAGTGGACTCACGTTCAACCCCGTGTGATGCACTTGCTTTATTGCTCTTTTAAGCTGGGTATCATGCAATTTACTAAACATACAAGCAAAACACCGAAAAAGAAACACGGACATTAGAAAAACAACAAAATAATAGATACTTTGGAACATTCTCAAAAACTAAAATGGAAATGCGGCGGGTCATATTGCACGTATGGACAAGGAAAAACGGACACAGAGAGTAACTACCTGGCTAGGACCAACAAACAAAAGGAAATAAAGTAACCGAAAGAAAAATGGGTTCATGAAATAATTAGAAAAGCCGGTTAAAATTGGATCACAAAAGCAAATGACAGACAGACGTGGAGCAAAATGGAGGAGGCCTCCTCCCGTTGAGGGGTCCATATTGAATTATTTAAATGAAATTGTAAATTGTTTTGAAAATTGAATTTATTTAATATTTAAAAATAAAATAAATATACAAGGAAAGAAATGAATTTATTAATTTACAAATTATTTGTTATGCGATTGTAACTTTATAATCTTGATATAAATTGTAATGTTTGTTATTTTTATGCATGTACATAATTATAATTATGTAATAGTAATCTTATGATATATTTGTTTATAAAATTCATTCGTTATGGAATTAAAGAGGCTATAATAATAGTAATCCAATATGTCAGGTTTTTTAATATTAAAATTTATAAATAGATCAGAGCGATAATATTCGCAGTCATAAACGTTTCATAATTAAAATGCAGCGCAAACATTAAGTTGGTAGACATAAAGAAGCACATATTTATTCATTCATGCGTTTTTTTCATTTGTGTCGTCAGAGTAAAATACAGTTGCACACAAACTGTACATAGGTATTTGCGGCGCTTGCACTCAGATCCGGGCGGGCGGGAAAATAAGTCACAAGTGGCATGCGGGAATTAGGTGGTTTTAGAAATATTTAAAAAAAGCAGTGAAATTGTTAAAAGTAAAACCGGCTTTGGATTTCCAAAGCCTATCTACGTGAATTAAGTTTAAAATAAATTGTGTACTGAGTATTTCTGATGATAATTAATTGAATAACTGGGCTTTTTGAGGGATGAAAACTTAGTGACTTCGAATACCGACACTTAAACGACTGGTATTATTAAAATTTGAAAGAAGATTTGGACAGAACTCGTCACGTAATTGTTTACACTACGTGCCACATTTTGGAGTTGCAACGAATTCAATTAAAGCGGGATGCGACGCGAGGCACACACTAGCGCGCCCCTCCCGTGCCCCTCACCCACTGCCTTGTCCCGGAGCGTGTATTGCCATCCGACGTCTTGCGACAATGGAGGACACACAAAAGCACCATTCGTAATAACTCCGAACTGAGACAGAAAACAGTCTTCTTTCCAGTGAAAAGTTTCCTTAAGGTACAAGCGCCAGAGTATAATTCTGTAAAAACATAAGTATTACGGCCGTGAATCATATTTTATTCAACATACAGCCTAAGACTGACCGGCAAATTGCAAAAAACGTAAGAATAAACGAATTTGGCGCTTCCCTGGTGCTTCCACCTTAAGATCTGCAAGATGTTTCATTTAGTTTATCCAGGTTCACTAGATGACACGACGCATATTAATAAGCAGCTAATGCGGCCTTCCTGGACACCCTACAATTTATGTCTTACTAGGCACAATACTATACAGCATAACAGTAACAGGGAACAATATCATAAATCTTGAGGCCCTTAATAAGCCAATGGTGTTTAGCCTCTGGAACAGACACCGCTTCCAGTTTGTATATTTTAAATGTAGTGTCTATTCAGCGCGTTCTGTACGTAGTTTGCGACGTTTAGCCGACTAATTCAATGAGCGACCGATTCACAGCGAAATCACCACACACACCGCTAGACACCACTATAAAATACTCACACACCCATTTGCAACTCCTCAGGCACTCTCCTTCACACTCATCCATGCTGTACACTTAGCAATGTATTGTATAGCTATTAAATTGTAAATCCGTAATTGGCTGTGGGATTATTTTATATATTTTAAAATATAATTTCAAAGAGCTGTGCATATTGTGAATAATAAACAAACAACTAAACAAACCAAACCGAATCAAACTTGGTTCGCGGCTCAGACTCAGTAAGACACGGTCAGCCACTCACTGTTCCCCTAATGCCCTAAGATTACTTTTGTTTCTTTCGTGCTACCAGTTTTATAAAACACTGTAAAAAACTTGTTTTTCTGTGATTGTGTTCTTGTAGCGTGTGTGCTTGCTCCGGCTTACGATAATAGCGGGATGATAGTGCGCTGTAATGCCAGAGCAGCGGCATCTTCTGTAACGTAATGCAGCGTCTTCTGATTGCGCTATTATAGTGTTATGTGCACCAGCTTCAAGGAATGCTGTGAGTCTGAGCTGATCACAGACATTCTTAAACTAAGAGAACTTATTCTTGAAGATTTAGAGCAATGTTTTCTTAGTGCGTATACGATTTTTCTTTGAATGATATTAAGTCTGAGCAAAAAAACATGGGAATTGATTAAAATTGCAACTATCGACTTCTTTCCAAGTCAGAGGGTCCAGACCAATGGCTATCATTTTCAAAGTTTTTTATACTTACGACCTTGGTTTACCATTGAGATAAGCTATCTACGAGCACTGCATAAATAAATCAAATCCCATACATTTTTTTATTTTTCATCGGTGTTATGCATGAGAGACTGTTCCTTGAATTTGTAGTCTTTTTGAAATGGTTAAGCCAAAAAGAATTAGAACAAACAGAATTTAAGTTAAAAGAGAATCATTTTCCATTTGATCGCACTGGACTATAAAAAGCGACTATTTCATTTTCAGAGAGCTCCAGCCAACAGCCAGTGTATCTCATGAATTTTACGATTGAAGATTTTAGTTACAAACAATAATGTTAGGAAAAACGTAAAACCGTGTTATTTTACGAGACAGATGCTGCAGTAAATAACATTGAGCGCAGTAAAGTGAACTTTACAACCGCCAGTCAAACCATTGTGTTGTACGAATGTACGTCGCTCAGACGTATACATACGTACCTCTAAGTGTGCGAGTGTTATATAGGTGCCAGGATGTTCATGAGTTTTAGTAATGTGCAGAGCAAGCGACGAGGAAATTATGTCCGTCAAGAGAAACGCAGCGAAACACTCAAATATCATTCCATGGAATACATTCGGATAAAAATTAAAATAATCATTTACGTAATACTTCTTGGGTTGTGAATTTATTTCTGTTAAGTCTTGACTCCCTCCTCGCCTTTTACCCTTTACATAAAGCTTTGTTTTATACGGATGTAACGAGCCACGGGAAATAATTATGTTATATCACATCACCATTTTTCGTAAACAGATGCACCACTATCCATTGTTTTAACGTAAATACATATCTATGAGATGAGAAAATGTTACATCAATATGGTGTTCCACCAATATCACTGCTAAACATTATTAATACCAATACAATACTGTGCCACTAGCCGATAACAGATAGCAATACAATGTACAGCAATAAGTGATAAAGCCCCAATAGCAGCCCTCTCATTACAGCGAGCTCGTCGTTCGGTCGCCTGGACTCCGAGGCAGCAAGAAACACAAAACGTTTCATTTCCAATCTCGGCTCATTGTCGCCGCGAATCATTCAACGAGTTCCGCAATAAACAGCGGCCCGGCATCGGAGCGACATCTATTCAGCACCGGCTCGGCATCGGCTCGGCATTGGCGCGGCACCGGGGCGGCACGGAGGCTAATATCGCGCTGGAGAACAATATAATTGGATTCCGTCGCTGGCATCCCGCTTGGGTGCTGTAAGGGCTATGGCACACGTAAGACTTTCAGCATTATCGAGTATTCTAGGACTGCATTGATGGCGATGGTCTTGTGGACATTATAGCATGATTTCAGTCGTACGAACTTACAGTTTTACATACTTACATGCAACCTGCTAAGTGTAAGTCAGTACACATTTTACAGTGCGTGTGTATGGATACCATTTTGAAGAATATTACTCGAACTTTTAACGCGTGGCATTTGAAACAAAAACAAAGTCATTATTTGCGACTAAGTCCTACGTGTGACAGTCCTCAGCGGAAGCACGACTCGCGACACCGCACCCCGCGCCCCGCGCCCCGCGCCGCCGCCGCCGCGCGCTCTCAAGTGACATCCACGTAATGTCTTCACCAAATGCGTTTAGCCTACTTCCTGCAAATACATTATACTGCACTTTCAGCTGATGGGATTGTGTACCGAGGTATAGTAGGCAAGAGCTGTGTGCGAACATCAATCAGACTTCTTAAGTATATTGATGTATGAATATAGAAAGACTCCCCTTGATCTTGGCAGGCTTGGTCCAGTTAACTAAGCCTTTAGCAACTTAAGTTAACGCTATCAGTCTCATATTAATAAAGGTTTAGTTTTATAAAGGCATAGAAAGGGACTAATCCGACCATCGACACCGACATGACAATGGAAAGTTAAATGTTTACTCCCAGGGAATACGAATTTCGCACGTGTACCGCTGTGCGGGATCAAAGATAGTTTTATCAAATAAAACACTACCTCGTATTACAGACGAGGAAGCCATTCATAGCGAACAGTGAAACCAACCGTGTATAATACCTGTTTCATGAATACATTTCGCAAATATTGCTTTAGAGCGTACAAATTAATTTAGTGCGGGTCCTCGCGGCTCTCTGCTGTTTGCATAAATACTTGCCGCAGGAGATCGTGATTTCACGGCTGTTTGCTAAACTAATATCGTTGCGGTGCGATACACGTACATCCAGCTGTTATCGATACAACCCTCAGATAGAGGGCTGTTGACGACAGATTGTGAGCTCTTAATACAGAAATGTGTCAAGGGTTCCGTAGTCAAGGGGACCCTTATAATTGCGTTATGTCCGTCCGTTACTGTAATGTGTCCCTTTTCCTCTAACTTTTTGACTTAATTCCGAGCTTTGCTGTTAGTAGTTGGTCCCTATCTATTTGAATAGATATTTCCGTTAGAGCAAACGAATGCCTTCCACTAACCCGCATTGGACCCGCGCGGCCGCGTGGTAACAGACCTTTGCTGAAAGGCTGCTGAGTGTTAGCTGATTACACCACTGATATTGTTTCATGGCAATTTTAATCAGTTACTGCGCCACCCTCGTGTCACAATCATCAGCAGCACTTGCCTTTTCTATTGTCAGTTGATACGAAGGACACGTAGGGGCGAGGTGACGGCGCACGAGGGGTGCAGATGGGGGCGCAAGGGGAGCAGGATGTCACATGACGGGCGAGTGGCTCCATGGGCCGATGGCTGCGAATGATTTCCGTTTGATGTCTGGACGAGGCGCTCCGCGGACACGTCCACGAGATCTGTCGAGAGTCCTTCACGACGAGCTTGTTTAGAAAATATAATGTTATATTTTGTTGCTTTATTATTCTGAGAAAGAACCACTTCGACAAATGAGCACATAATATTATGGAGCATCATTTCTCTTTTTCGAAATTACAAAAATCGTTCAAGCTTTTTGTAATTTTTGAAACTTTATAAGATACAAATTATCCAAGAGTAAACCTTCAGTAAATAAAATTAAGTTAATATTCGTACTGGTATTATAAATGCGAAAGTAAGTGTAATGATAATAATGATAATGTCTTTTCACGTCTTCATTGTTTTTATGGCGGAAAGGATTTTGGTGAGTATTGACACAGGTAAACCGTGACCTGGATTAGGACACAAAATTTATCTCGGTGACCGGTCCCGCGAGCTCCGTGGGCTCTATGGTGGGCTCATTCCCAACATGCACGCAGGTGAATCCAACAGCTAGCTGTATTAAACCGAACATAACTGACAGACATAGTTATAGGTAAAACACACAACCGATATTGTATCTTAGAACATGAATCATCGTTGCATCTTGCATACATTACATATATGCATAACAATCACGCGGCTATATTACAGATACAACATTAACACAACAGCCCATCATGTACATTCATACCTAACTAACTAAGCGGCACGTATCCACTGACATAGTACACATATACAGAGTGCTAAAACTTTTCAGCGCTACAAACGACGTTAAAAACTTGACGTTCTTTGTGAACAACAAGTAGGCAGTAGATCGACAACTTCAAACTCGACCCTGTCCTGTCCCGTGTCCGAAGTGAACGGTCCTCTTTGATCGGCTATATTAGGACCATGGCCGCCGGCGGTGACATGTCGTTGAGCGGGAAAGTGTACGGTATCATACCTTTTATGTTTACTATATCCATATAGGTTGGTAAGTACCTATCTACTAACATGTAGCCCTATACTGAAGCTATAAATCTGAGCAGAAACACGTAACATCACGGCTGTCATCCTCGAAGGGGTGTACTATAGGTACACTATGAAATAAGGCAGACACACACACACAATTATCTTGTCAATAACAGCAAGTGAATGTTAAAATTATAGCATATTAAATTTATACGTCTTTGAGACTAAACTCCTGGCAATTAATCTTGGCAAAAATACAACAAAGTATTTCTTTTAATGTTCAACAGTAAATATTTTCTATCTTGTTTTCACTCAGTGAAAAGTAACTCTGAACAGTTTCAAACTGGCCAAAGTTTTGAAAGCCATAACTACTATTTACAGTTTTAAAAAGTTTCAGTATTTTGTACACAGCTACGTGAGACAGTGGCTGAGAAACTTTAGCCTCTGCCACGGCTCTGCGGCAAAATACGTCGTCTGTGGCCGGTCAGGTAGAATAGCCGGCGGCCATGCCGATACCCGCTTTGAGGACACGTCCCATCGATATTGCTCTTACTATACTATAGGTATATACGTAAGCAACTATTGTATTGTTCTCTCAGTAATTATGTACCGGAGGTAAGCTGTATTATATTATTATACATTGTCTGTGTATCACAATAGTAGATGAATACCTACAAACATAATTATGCTATCTGTCACCTATCAGCAACATTAAGCTATACCTATTAAGTTCATGTATTGTTAACATTTTAGCCATCTATAGAATCTAACTCTGTCTTTTACCTTTTCACGCCATATGCCTGAAAGAATGAGGATAACGTTGAAACTCGGCTAGACTATGTTTGGTTTAGAACATAGTATAATTTTTTTCTTTGATAATTACCGATATCCATACAAAGTTTTTTTACACCAGAAATTGATTTGCCAATAAAAGATGGATCAGGTAGATATAAATAATGGCCTTTGAACTCGAAGGGTCGGTCCCTAAAGCCACTCAATATTTCATGGTATCAATAACAAGCTGGGCAAAAGTCTACCTTGTGACGATCGTAACCGACACAGTTCTTAATACCTGACATGTTGCCTTTCACTCAAAAGATGAAAAAGGTGTATATTTCTGAATCGACTTTATCATGTTATCTTTATAATCTGAGAAGTGCGACTGGAGAGTGACACAGGCTGTGCTTTGTCATCAAAAATTCAAAAGTTATTTTGTTATTAAATTTTTTACCAACCACTCTGGGCTTTCTATGAAATTCATAGTCTTACAAGAGACAAGAGGAATTTTATGTCAGACATCTCGAATACATCTAGTTAAATCTTTCGAAACTTGCAGATGACTTAGCTTTAGTGCGTAAAATTTTACTACTGAAGCATATACGTTGAAACCAGGACTTGGGTCTAGTTGTAGCCGAGTTTCGAAACAAAGGAAGCTGACAATAACTAAGTTGAAGCACTATACCGCTGCAAAGTGCAGTAATTGTTAAGAACGCCGCCGCTGGTGCAGCGCTGCAGCGCCGCCGGAGCAGTGTCGGCTCTCATTATCTAACTAAGTTTGGGTCGAGACTGTGCTCGCACTAACCTAATACTAGTAAACAGGAGACACAATGTACGAACCTCCACGACTGTAATACGGGATGGAAGGGACACAGACGCGAATACGGTTACCATTCAGCACTCAGTACACTATTCTAAGTACCTCCACCGGTTAACATCGGTATTTAAAAAGAAATGTTCCATACATTTTGACCGTGTAGGTATTCCACTTTTGTGGGAAACAGTTGTTTGTTTTTTATTAATAACCGATGAAACATTTCTATGTGGGGGCTCAGAATGATGTACTGAATACGTGGTAACCGTTTTCGTGTCGGTGTCCCTTCCACCCCGTATAGTGTTGTACGGTTATCTGTTGTAACAGCTGCGGTACGCTTTCTTAGTTAAGCCTGAGCTGAGATAGGTGAACGTTGCGCTATTTTGATGAGGTTGAAAAAAAATTGATGAACTTAGCTGATAATTATGACTCTAATGCCTACTTTCTACTTTGAGTATACTTACCTAAAATTCAAGCAAGATACTAGACTTGTGCCTAAGTAATTTTACAGAAGTGGTTTGTTTTGTGATATCTTCATTAAATATGGCTAAATCCTGGAACTAATACACCATATAATACGAATGAAGCAAACACAACGCTATAACAACGCAAGTGGCATATAGCCAGGAAATCTGTCGCTGACAGACTCCGACGGCTTCTCCCGCCTCACTGGACATCAGACGACACAGATGGCTCGCAGCCGGAATCTCGAGTGGAGACTTATGTAAAGGCTATTAGTAAGTCGCAACAAATACTCCACTTTATTCGAGAGATAGTAAAGTCTCACGAGTACCAATATGTGAACACGCAGTAACTTTTAAAAGGGATTTTCTCTTACGGTATTCTTTTTAATTTCAAGTTTTTCAAACGTAGTATTTGAAACCCATTTTATTATGAAATATATCAGTTAAATTGCTATTGAATTGCTCGTGGCTCTACAGGCATGTCGCGATAAATACTCCATTTTATTTATAGATACCGAATTGAAGCTAAGACTTCAATACGATGGCAGGACACAGTTGTACACTCGATTTAAAGTTTCAGCTAAAATTGGAATATACACAAGACTTTGTGGCACTTTAGGCTGCACTTATATAGACTCATGAACATTTACGAGTACGAACATTTCCCTAGAGTATCCTTACCTAACCTGTATTAGTTCCTAAAAGCAGTAGGAAAACGGTTTATAAACTGTGTTTTTATCAATATTTGGACACATACATAAATAAGAGTTTTTAGTTTGACTTTAACTTTTAAGTGAACATGAAGTACACGCCATATCAGCTGTGTTTATGTTTGTGCTAATGAATGCAATTAATACGAATGGAAGAACATCGCTGTAGTAATGTAATTGCGTTTATTTATATCTTAATAGTTTACTAAATGTTTATTTGTACAAACTGGATTATAAAAAACTCTGATTCCAAAGCTAGGTTTGATTAGCTGTATTTCAAGACATCTTTCAATTAGGATTTTTGTAAGCTTATGTGACAAAGAGATTAAATACATACTCGTAGTGATCTTTCTACACATAGCCCTTTTTTTTTTTTTTGGAGGGTGGGAAATCATCAAATGACCCCCCGCCCTGGGCGGAGCGGAAGGGAGTGTCAGACTCTTACTGACTAAAAACCACCCATGTTCCTTCACTGGCCCTTTATGTTCCAGGGCCGCGGTATCTCTTTCGAACAGTCCCGCAGCCCTGGCAGGCACCGGCCCTTGCGGGCCCCTCCCGTTTGCTGACAACTCTTTGAGGCGCGCGTGGAACACGAACGCGCCGTCGACACGGCCTGCCCGTCGTCATACGACGGACGGACGGCGAGCTATCTACACATAGCCCTAAGGTTTTCCATGAGTATGGTTGATATTTCAAGATAGTTCACCTTCGTACATACGAGTAGCATGGTAATGAGTAGAATTGTACATAACAAATGAACCAATTATAAAATCTAAGAAGAAGTGGGCTTTATGTTCTTAAGCATATTATGGCAACGAAATTCTCCAGAACGCTCACAAAACTCCATCTACTGAAAATTCTTTTCAACTTATTCACTGTCTATTCTGCAATTACAAGTCGTTTATCTTGCCACCAAGCCATCTGAAACCCTTTTATACTTAGAAGCGCCATCTGTGCACAGATACTTAAAATTCAATAAGAAACGGTCCTACGGTTAGGGATGCGGTTTTGCTACCCCTCAACAGAGGGCGATGTTCTAGTTACGTTCACTTTCAAACCTGTGAGTCGTGCAGGACTCGGTCCTACAGTAACTATACAAACAACCGGTAGGTGGCGCTATACCAAAGGAAAGCGAGGAAAAGAAAAGTAGGCAATTTAAAAGGTGTTGGAGATTTTATCACAACAATAGGAGGAGAACCACAAAGTTAAACTGGCGAGTGGTAAACAATAAGAATAATCCACATACAGACCTGCATTTCCATAATATAGGCAACCCCTCGCTAAGGCGCCCGTGGAGCATGATGAGCAGCACATTAATGAAGACGACGTTGCCGAACTCTTGACACCTGCTAATTGAACTGAATGTAATACTGTGAGCAACTATAACATTTAGGGCCTGTTTCCCCACCTACAATTAAGTTCCCATTCACTTACTTTGCAGATAATTTCATAGAAATTCTGCTCCATTTTTGAATTTATTCGGTAAGTAGTGACTATTCGGAAATCGTGAAATAGGCCCTTTGAAACAGAAACAAATCACATAAACCGAAATAAACTACGTCGTTTTGACGTAGAAAAATTATGTCAACGTGATTGAACCTGTTATGAATGTAGCGTTTAGGATTGATAATAATGTTCTTGTTTTGTATTCTGGCAGCACTTAAAGTAGTACTTTTATGCTCGTTTTCACTAAAACACTAGGCGACACCTAAATCGATCTCAAATGAAAGCGCTCAGTTGGATTTTTCAACGCCCGGTTTCCTGAGAGTTTTAGTCTAACGTGCATTACAGATTCACACTGTAACACAGGTGAGTTATGTATAGTACCTAGTACGCGTTGAATTCTTGAAACAGTTTACTATGAACAATGTGTTCGCAAGGTATATACAGGCGTGGAGTTTCCAAAACAGAAAATGGGAGGTGCCGGGAATGTTACCAGCTCGAGATACTTGAATTGAATGAGGGATTGATACATTCTAGTCACAAGAACCTTTGTTTAGAATAGTTTTGTTGTTTCTTTTAAGTTTTATTGAAAGCTCAGAACATGTTCTAAGCTGTGAACATTTTCTCTGCGCTCAGAATCGGATCTATAGGAAACCTGATTGTAGAACACATACTACATACATTTTTCGTGTTACCACCTCATTCGGCTGATAAAAATCTCATGCGTCTGGACAAATAATTTAACCCGCGAATTCCCTTCTGTGAAATCGGCACGGACATGAACGTTGTTCTGGACACCAGGTACAGTATCGAGGTATCCGTCCGGAGTTTGGTTATTCTTCACTTTTCCGGATAAAATTCATCATTAGTCGGTGTGTGTGCGCATAGATAACAAATATTTATTTTTGAAGTCACCTACTTGTGATGTACCTATGTGAATGTGATCTGTGTTCAGGTAGAATAATTGGTAAGCGCGGGATAGCCGGGGGCGCGGTGTCAGCCCGGCCTGTGTCTGGCACAATCCCGAACACTAACCGGTCTACCGGACATGCCTCGCACAATCGGCGGCCTAAATTCAGAGAATTAGGGAATGCTGGATTTAAATTCCGTTAGGTATGAAATATTCTATTAAAATCCACGAAAGGTGTGAACGTTTGTCTGTTTTCCAAACTCCACTGAACAAGACTCTTCAGTTGGATACCAGATTTTGTTTTATTTCATGCTTTATGATTTTCAAATCATTACAAAATAAATTAATGTTACATACTTTTAGTTTTATTTAGCCATTCAAAAGACTATAGGGTAAGACTGTAAGGTAATCATAAATTAATGAATAAAAAATGGACAAATTAACTCAGTACGAAACAAAATCTCTAAAAAGTTTAAAAATGAAAACAAAATTAAAAATTTGATAAAATCCACGACCTTGTAAATTTGTTCCGTGTGGTAATCGAACCCGCGATACGCAGCGCCGTCAATTGCTCAGCCACTGCGCCAACCGTGCGGTCATATAACTGTGGTTGTGGCTTCCTCGGGCATTGCTGCAACTTTGCTTAAGGGTGCCCGGACTGCACATTCCATTTTCAAATTGCCACTGAATCTTGCAAGCGAAGATACCACAACATACAACATCACCAAAAACGAGTCAGTCCTTTTACAGCAGTGGAAGTTAATAGTATGGGACGTTTGCACAATGTCTCACAAGCATG
This sequence comes from Eurois occulta, assembly GCA_950022335.1. Classification (NCBI taxonomy): domain Eukaryota; kingdom Metazoa; phylum Arthropoda; class Insecta; order Lepidoptera; family Noctuidae; genus Eurois; species Eurois occulta. Next base: position 22,873,708 of record OX465479.1, on the reverse strand, counting down.
CATTAGAGGCGTTGAACCGCAGCTTGCAGGACATCCACGACAACCAGGCGCTGATGGGGGGCATCATCGTTTTGATCGCAGGCGACTTTAGACCCTGTGTACGGTGAGTATTGGGCTCGCTTGCTGTCCGTCCGTCTTATGATGACAGGCCATGTCGACGACGCGTTCTTGCTCCACGCGCGCCTCCAAGAGATGTCAGCATAACCGGACCCCTTCCGCTAAGGGCGGATGCCTGTCAGGGCTGTGGGACTGTTTGAAAGAGATACCGTGGCCCTGGAACACAAAAGGCTAAGTAGGAACATGGATCGGTTTTAGTCAGTAAAAGTCTGACACTCCCTTCCGCTCCGCCCAGAGCGGGAGGAGTCATTTGATGATTTCCCATCCGAAAAAAAACGCAACTTTAGACAGACACTGCCAGTTATTGAGAGGGCACACCGGCGGATGAAGCAAACGCATGTCTCATGGCGTCGCCACTGTGAAAAGCTCCTTATTACGTGCAACATGCGCGTCCAACCATACAACGATCACAAAGCAGATGTCTTTGCGAATAAGCTGCTGCAAATGGGAGAGGGTCGTCTGTAATCGAACGCAGATGGGAAAAATCAATTTTCCGAAGAATTTTCCCATCCAGTGGCTACAGAGGATGAATTTTATCATGCACGTTTTTATCAATTTGGAGGTTTATATAAAAAAAAATAAGAATGGTTGTGTGAGTGGGCAGTGCTGTCGCCAAAGAACGAGTGGTTCAGTAAACAAACAAAAAAAAATTACATGATTGTCGGCGATTCAAAAGTACTGCCTATCCCGTTGAATTACCCAACTCCCTGGAATTAACGGGCGTGCCGTCCCATCAGCTGGATCTTAAGCGTTCCAGTTCTGGAGGTGCGAAATCTTGATGCAACTAGTCTGTGCAACGACACCAGGCATCGTATCACAGAGCTGGGTAACATCATAAAACGGAGCTGCTAAAGGAGAGAGCGTTTTAATTCCCCGCACACCCATTATTTCAAATAACTTCTCATTTCAATATAAGAGGTTCCAGTTTCCCTTACAATCGGCTTTTACAATGACGATCAAAAGATCCCAGGGATAAACCATAAAAGTGTCAGGAATTCAAGTGTGTGCTCCATGCTTCTCACACGGTCAATTAGATGTTGGTTGTTCAGTGCCCAAAACTTGCACGTGCTTGCAGAAAATAATAAGTCATTTATGTTGTATACAGAACGGTATTAGAATAAATAGTGCCCAACAATGCGTTTGATGGTTTTCTTTTTAAGCCATATCGTCGCCTCAACGCCATTTAATTTTTGATGGAGTAACCCAATACACTACTAATCATAATTTTTTTTTCAATTACATACATTGTTTAATGTTAAGTGGAAGAGCGGAGTCACCTAACACAAGCATCTCCTTGCTTAAAAGGTGATCTCGAAATCATGTGCATTATAACTTTATGTAACTAAAATAAACATTTATTTAACACTGTCCGACCCGGGAATCGATCCCAGGACCTCATACTTAGTAGTCGCACTTGCGACCACTCGACCAACAAGGCAGTCTCACACCTACACATCAAAATTTCCACGCGAACGAAGTTGTGGGCAACAGCTAATTTATAATAAAATACCGAGTCCATTATGAAAAACCAATGATCGTCGTATTAAAAACAAAAACAAAACAATACAAACAATTACTTAAGAATATTTTGAAGATTATATTATTTAAATGATAGGCCTTTAGTTAATGTATTTCTTACTAAATATATGGGTACCTACAATATAATTATACCTATTTTTATCTTATCCTAGAATAAAAAAATAAAAAACTTTTTATTTCTAAGACATAGGTAAATAACAATCAAATGATAGGAAGTACCTTTTAAGCAAAGAATTGCTTGTATTAGGTACTTCTGCTATTCCGGTTTCCGGTTTGCTTTAGAATACAATAAATAATAAACAAAATAGCTCTTGTTTAGTTTATCAATGTTAGTTTAAAGATAATAACTGTTGGCCTTACCCTTTCGTTTGTTTCTAACTATTACTGTACACCCTGAGGGTGTGTTGTAGAAATTCATTTTTTTTCAATTTTCCACCATTATTTGTGACCCACCTACAACAACAATAAATTATAATTCTATTCTATTAAGTACCTATAATAATTTAAAATAAAACTAAATCATAGTTCATTTAATTTTAAATTTTAAACCCACCGACTAGCAGCCAGGAGCGAACCGTTTCACCTCGACTTGTATAATTCAGATAAGTAAAACGTGTGGTGCCGACTCCGCTATAACTTCAGTAGTTTTATCGTCATGACGTCACGTAAAGCCTTCGGAAGCGTCAAGGCAAAAAGTAAAGTTAAATGCTGGTGTGAAATGAATAAATTTTAATTATAGCGCGTCCGGTGTGACAGCGACGCGCGACGCTGACAAACGAGCGCCAGCAGAGCGCTGGACGCTCGTAACGCGATTCAATTGAATGCTCTACTTTGCTGTTTGAAGAGCAATAATCTATTTATTGTTATGTTTTTTTTTACGGAATATAGTAAGTATAAAGGATTAATGAGTTTAGTTTTAAAACATCCTAATCTGATTTCTTTCAGCAATTATTGGAGCTTTAGATAAGCTCTTGGAACAATAATGCAATGGAACCTCATTCAATCATGACCGTGAAATACCTCAAGTTAATAAAAAAATGTATTTGAGAAAACAACTCGAGGTTTTATAATATTCAGTGTAGCTTGGAACGTCAACTAGTATGCCGTGGTCGTTTAGTATCGGTCGGCAGTTGTTGTGCAGAGCAAGTGGCGCTTTGTTCGGCCTTACCATTCAGTCAGCATTCCGTTTTGTGCTGAAATCTTCCGTTTCCCATTCCCCGACACTTTCCGCTGTACACGTGCTGCCGTTTGAACTGCTTGTTTCTTTAGTTAAGTCATAGGAGCGGGTTGGCCACTTAGTGAGAGATTTCACCTTGTAGAAGATTTCAGTTTTGGACTTTCACGTGTTCAAGTTTTTATTTTGAATCTCTCTTTCTGTTACAGTTACACTCCGTATTTGGATGAAATTTGAAACACGGAGAGACCATGGCCACGTGTAGTTCATAAATAGAATACTTTTATCCTGGCAATTCCCATGGTATAACTTTTGACCTTCATGCAGTGAAGCCTTGGGTAAAAGCTAGTAGTAATAAAATTGAAAAGAAATCCCCATGGAATTTATTAAACTTTAACATTTCAACTACATACAACCTAAAAATTAACGTTTCAACGAGTTTCGTGAACTAAATCCTTAATGAAATTCTTAGGTCCACATCAGTATCCCATTATACCGCACGGGTGACTGTACCAACTCCCAGTCCCGAGCTCTGTCTGTGACAGTCGGGCCGCGGTCGGGCCGTGTCCGAAGGTGCCCGAGTGTCGCCGAATGTCCCCGAGTGATAATATAGTAATAGTGAAAATAGATTTTGAGTTGGCCAAGCATGTCATGAATAGGTATTGCTGAGGTAAAAAAGGAAAACATGATAAAAATGTATATATTTACAAATTAAGAGCACCATTAATTCTACATACCTCATACAATGATCACAATTAGGGCATAATATTATACAAAATTTACGCAGACTAAAATAAATATCTAATCATCTAACAATCCCATAAACGCAGTTAACTTAAGAGTCCCTATCAATTTCATCGCATTACTAGGCATTAAGGTAATTTCGGAGAAATATGTGCGTGTGAGCGTTCGAAATATCGCTGACGACCATAGTGTGCGTAGTCTCATGCAGTGCAGCGGGAGCAAAAAATCTTGGTCCGTAACTAACCGTATTATAAGCAAATCACATTTATGCTGCATATTTTTTTAATGTTATAAATATATAATTCGTCAAAAATAAATTATAATAAAAAGGAAGTTAAGAGTATACGAAAGCAAATAATATTATAGATAATAAAATATGGATAAAAGGTTGAGTGAAAGTAAGTTGTATATTTTATTTATTTGGTGTGGTCTATTTTTTTTGCTTGCGTATGTATGCTTGTGTGTGTGTGTGTGTGACATCTTATTGCCCTTTTATTTAATTTATAAATAGACAGGGGTTTATTTAACCAAAAATTAAATTATCCTGTGTTTTTCTCATTTCAGGTGAAAAAAACAAGATAGATAATAATAAAAAAATGGATAATTTCTTTATTATAAGAAGTACAGATATAGATACATTTAACCTCCTTTCGTTGTTAATATGAAGTGCTCCGAATGTCCATAGACCGTGCTTTCCTGGATTCAATGATTTCGGGTAAATAAAAAATATACTCACAGTATCAAAACTACATAGTCAGACGTAGTACAAAATCACGCGCGATTCGCAAGTACTTTACTTCGGGAGCGGCAGTCAAAGCGACACAGGTCCCTCGTCGTCTAACCCTTGGGCGTGACTAAATGCATCGACCATACGCATCGGCTTAAAAGGCATTATTTAAATATTTTATTACAATAGATTAAGAAGTAAAATAAAAATATTTACAAATTGAATTGGATAGAAGTTTTACAATATTTCATACTTATTGATATTTTCAACATAATTATTCTGAGGAGTAGACGACAATTTTGCGCATTATTTTATCAGGGTTTTTCTAGATAGGTAGGCTAACGAATGTACTATATGCCCAGTATTTACGTTTTTTTTCAATACAATTCATTGCCAGTTAGCCAAAATAGCTATTGAAAAAATTGGTGTTTCGTGCTTACGTAAAAACGTGTGTTTGATTTTTATGTATGTTGAGTGGTTATCAAAATTAAAAATTCGTACACTTAGTAGATATATAGGTGATATATAACTGTGCATTAAAAAATAGCAGAACCTCCCTTTCACACGGAAGGCCCTATATTCCAAAAGTGGGAGCACTATTGGCTGATTGTCTTTATCGATACAAAAAGTAGTACAAGTGACAGCTCGGATAGTGTGAATGCAGAAAACGGAGGACCGAGTGCTGTAGCATGGGTTCGATTCTCAGGTCGGGCAATGCATAGTGAGGGATCGTGCGTGGTTGTCCAAGCTCACCCTCTATTAACCATACTATACAACATTCAAGTCCCATGTTAAATAGAGAGTGAAATGCGGGTGTACGGTCTACGATGTTTATTTATTTCATTCCTTTCCTTGTTGACGTTTTAGTGCTAGCTCACGTTTATCGTATTTTTACATTAATTATTACTACGGAATAAGTTGAACTACCGTTTAAGATCAAAACGCCATACTTAACAGCAGTTTCTTATCCCAAAGTTATACTTAGTTTGAGCACTACAAAAACTTATCCGAAGAGCTTTTACTTCGGACGGTTCTAACTCCGCTGTCTTTTAATCATCGGCTCTCACGATGAATCGTTAAGTCAATCCAAGACTTGTTATTATATTACGACTGACTTAGTTTTTTTCTATTTCATCAAATAAAAGTTCACTAAAACAAGTTCTCAAGTAGGTATGTGTCTTTTGGACCATATTAAAATAGTTTTATTTCCTTTATGAACAATGTTACTAAGATTTTGTAACAATAATCTGATTTAAAAGAGTGTCCATGGAGTTTCTTGCCTATTCTTCTCCATAGGGATCTACGCTTTGGAATGGGCAACTACAGTACTTTCACAGTTTTTATGCCTTGTGACTGGGACTGTAGCTACATTTCATTGTTGTCTTTGTTTCGACAATTCAAAAATGGCTGTAACTGGCCTACTTGAAATAAATGCTTTGTTTTGATTTTATATTTGTAGAAGTTTTTTGAGAGGATGCTCTCTTACGCAGTGCTATGTCGCATGTAACGCTGAGTCTTGCGAATAAAGTACGGCTAACACTACTGCTGGACAAAGGTCTCTTCAAGTATCGATATATTTATTGACTTTATGCGTCTCGCATTCAGCAGTTTCCCGTGCTCGTCACAGGTCGGCCATCTTGTGGAAAATCTTCCAACGCTCTTAGTCGGTTCCTTTTTTTAACTTGTTATTCAGTTTTTTTTATGTGTAGTTGCTGTGCTTCAACCAGAAACGCTCGGTTTAAATGAACGTTTTCGTAAATAACTGATAAATCGGCTTTCGATCGCGTGTCAATCAGCGATGTGGACTTCGCTCGCTGGATGTTTTCATTTTGTACCGGTAATTGCAGCGCGTTCCACTAAGATTATACTTACTCATCTGCTTCTGAATTGCAATGGATTTAATATCGACTGTTATCGAATAGAACCAATAACTTCTTGATCATTGTATTACGTTACGAATTTACGATATTGTCATGTTAGTATTCATATTATTAGAATTGTAAATGCGAAAGCAGCACTGTCGATCTGTCTGTTTGTTCCCTTTTCAATCCTAACGGCTGAACGGATTTCAATGGAGTTTGGCACAATGGTAAGCCACTATCACCACCACTATCTGGGTATGGTGACACAGTATACCTACTTGTATTCCGAATGTTCCGTGTGATAGTTTTCAATGAATTTGAATTACGAAATTTTGGACAAAATTCAAACTTGTACGCCAATTTAGGCGTATGATTAGTTCCGTCAACGATATCAAATAGATAGCGAGCTAATTAACAATTTGACGCGATCCGCCATGGCGCCCGTTCTGAATAGTGAATACATTACGATTTGATACCCACAGCCCGCACTCCGACACTCATATCCAATTTGCAAATGGGATTCATTAGGAATACATGTTTTTACTTCAATTTGAATATGATTAGGGTTCGGCGCTGGATTACAAGTAGGTACCACGTCGGAATAATCCGTGCGTGCCGATGAAGTTAACTCAAGCTTTGTGTGGGGTAGGCGGCTTTTACTTGACTTCTAAAAGATCTTGAAGAGCACTTTGTCGAGTATTTTTCAAAACAAGGGAACATATGTTTTAATAATTAACTACTATATGTCCGGCATGCCACCGTCCATTGTGTAAATAAAGGAAATAACTTAACAACGGACGTGACACTTTACGCATCATTCAAATAACGATAGACGCCATATTGCTTCACTATACTGTTCTAACTTTTGTTTGGCTCTCAACAGCACTTATACGTAATTCCTCAGTGCAGGTTAGTTACTCCCAGAGTGATGTAGTAGGTACAATAACAATTTCAGTTCAAGGGTGCTATTAGTTCACCAGAGGTACGTTACTACTACTTCACTGGGTCACAGTATAAATATATACAGTATTGTGACTCGGCCCTGTCCTTGAAATAACTACCTACAACCAGGCGATAGGGCTGCCTGGCCTACAGTACCTACTTTAATTTCATCTACTTAATTGAATTTCTTTGTAGTTTTGTGATTGTAAATATTATTTATTTTTTTGTTAAAAATGAAATTTGTTGTTAATGAAATAGGAAGGTTCAATAAAAATACAAGTTGTGTCTTTTGATTAGTAGATCTTCAGATATTTTCGCCTCGACTGAGACGTAAGGAAAGCTTTAGCTCTAGTTTTAGCTTAGCTTTTTAAATACTTTTGAAAAACATCGACAAGGACAAGAAAAGGAAATATCTTTCACTTGGTTAGTATATTTTGACTTGGTTAACATATATAGTGAATTTTTGTACATATTTCAATCAAATATTCACAAATCGCACGCTTACTGCTTACAAAACCATCAATACGTTAATTTGTCAGTACAGCGTATTCGTGACTGGTTGCGAGCTTAGTGCATGCCTAACTCGAGGCGTGTAGGTATGACTCGCGTTCCGACCGTTAGTATGAAGATACACTACAGTAGATATTATTACCGTGACTTGGTTCTACCCTCTACGCAGTTAGTATCCTTATATCTAGTACCTATACCTACGGCACGATGAGAATTTTACAATTACTATGAATATAATTATCATCAAATACTCAGTACGAAACGTGTATCGCCCTATTTATCTTTCGATATTTATTTGCTCAAATTTCAACCTTAACATTAAAACCTTTACGAGTATAAATTTATATTTTCATAATAATTTTTCTGTCGAGTAAAATCTCGCTTTGTCACAATGAAGTGGTCAGGGGGGATTGCTTTGACGCAAACGCTGACAAGCTTGTTCAGATAAAAACTACAACTAAGTTTACCTAACTACATTACAAGTATTACTTATTTCTAGGCAAATAACCTAAAGACACAGCGTACAGGCGCTCCCTCAGTGGAAGCTATCAGCGGAGGGCTGCGGATTAGTATTCAGCGCGCGAACGTGTCACATAATCAAAAAGAAATATTTTGCTACATTATGTGCGTTTGAAGATTACCAACACGAGGGAGACCACTAAATAGCAAGATGGCAGAAGTTCCGCCGAATCGAAGTTTGTGCGTAAAGTTGCAAAAAGATTTCGTTAGAAAATTGCAATATTTATCCAGTGACATTATGTGATGAGTCATGGCATGACAACATTACGAAAATCACGAAACCTACTATTATCATTGAATAAAATGTGAAAATGCTTAAGCTTCATTGTTCATCAGTTGCTTACGTATGTTGGTTTTCACTAACATTACATTTAAACGAATGCCTAAATATTACTGAGCTCTTGGAATTTGATCCCTCGTTCAGTGTGCGCCACCCGCGCACACATTAACGCCTCCTCCTTTAGTTTGTGGTCCTTCGTTTGTTATTTCGATACAAGAACGGTATTAAGTTCTTGCTTATTGAATTGTATTAAACAACGTAATACGTAATTTCAATACGAATGCCAACGGAATTTGTGAACAAGAAAATTGGATTTGATTTTCTTTTGGGGTTACGTAGACCGGTTTCGAGTTGCTATGTGTCTTGTTTTGTGTTTGTTTAGCAGTAAGGCATTGTTTTTTTTCTTAAACGATTTAAATAATAAGCAAGGGATCACAAGCGATGTGTGTAGTAGACAACTGTACAGTTATCCTTCCAGTTGGCCTGTGCGTGCAACTTAGAGAATATCGAAATTGATATTATTTCCGCTTGGTTATGTCTGCGCGGTACGACGGCGCAGGCACAGCTCTCGGTTCTCAGTGTTATGTTTCTTTTAATAAGTTATAAACCCACTAAATCAATCGTCTAGTATCTTCATGTGTTGCCGGTGATGCGATAAAAGTTTCAAATGAGCCAATCGACAGGCTAGCAGTTACGCATGTGTCCTCTATGGAACTCGGTTTTGGATAAAACTTATGCATGCACATTTAAATCTGTCATGTATATCCAATCGCCTATGGCTGGCTTAACACTGATATTGAAATCACAGCCTTTTATTATCAGTCAGGTTTTTGCATTGTGTGGCCTCCTGACCGTCATAACTCTTGCAGTAACGAAGTTTCCCGAAGGACCGGTCACATGCGGCGGAAGCCGTATTACAAAAGAGGCCGCGTCATGACTTAAATTTTTCGCTTTACCAAGCTAAAGGTCGACCGAATTGGAGCGAACGTAATTCTGATATATTACTCACAGGTACAAAAATCTTGAGAAAATCTTAGTTCATACAAATGATAGATATTTCCTCCACTCCCATACAGGATATGGCGTCGACATCGGTCGAGTAGTTTCATACTCGTACATATCGAGCATAAACGAGCGCGTCCAATATTTGCGGGGATATGATCCGGAATGATTCGTACTGAGCGGCACACAATTACGCGGCTCGCTTGTCAAAGCCGCCGCGATGTAATTACACACTACTAAATATCACTACCAGCATATTATTTAGAGCAGTTACCCAGTAAATGTATATGCTTATATGTAAATGGAATTCCATGCTCAAAATTCGGGGGCAATAGCTCAAGAGCGATCGCGAGGTCATGACATTAAACTCCGCTTGTTGCACTACGCAATGTTAAGAAACGACACCCGTCGTAGGGATCAAGCTCAGTCACAAGGGCACACGGGCTATTTTGAACATTGGAGGCGTTTAAAAAACGTGGATTGTGGATTGCAAGGGGCGGAGAGTCTGTAGAAGATGTTGGTGATGATTATTATGCAGAAACCAACGGTAGCGAAAAACCTGAGGGCAACGCTCAAGACTATAAGAAGAATTGCGAAGAATCGCTGAGATGGAGAAAACAACTTCTGGAACGGAAATAATCTACAATACCCGTAGCAAAGACAAAATAATACATTTGCAGACAATACCTTCTACCTATTAGTTGGGCCTGCCCGTAGCATAACTGTGCCACCAGACAAAGGATAGATGGATGGTCTGAAGTAATTTGCAATGTTCCTAACGAACGGATCCCACGCGGTCGATACGGGATTGGATTTATTAGCCTACGAGATGAGAGACGATTGCAAGACGGACGGACCTAGGCGAACTGAGATGATTCATCACCTTGTCTAACGAGTACTGTTAATTTGTCTTCGCTGTTGTAAAATGTAGTAAATAATATAGTAACACGTCACTGTATCTTGAAGGTATGCGTGGAATGAACGACCTTTAGGTACACTTTAAAAGTTTTTTTTTTAATCTTTATTTACGGGGTTTTTTCTATAGAATATGTCACCCCGATGATTGTATACAATTAAATTACAATATAATATGTACCTATACTAAACTAGCCTACCCGCAACCTTATAACCATAATAACTAGAGAGGAGTCAAGGGACACCCGGATGGAACGAAGTTCCTTTCTCATCATCATCATCATCATCATCATCGTCATCGTCGTCATCATCATCATCATCATCATCGTCATCGTCATCATCATCATCATCATCGTCATCATCATCATCATAATCTTTATCATCACCGCCACCACCATCATCATCATCATCATCATCATCATCATCATTGTCATCATCGCCATCATCGTCATCGTCATCATCATCATCATCACTACCACCACCACCACCGCCATCATCATCATCATCATCACCACCCGTCCACAGACAGACCTCGGCAACCGTTGCTTAACTTGCTTTACAATAGCTTACTATAGCAAAAACACATTACCCTCCTTTGCGTCGCGCAGTCGGGTAAAAGTGTCGTACACACTTTTCGTCTGAATTTTTTCCGTCTAGCCTCCTTTCGCAACGCGCCATAAGGAACTTCGTTCCAATAGTGTTCTAGCCTCATCGGACAATGGTGAGGCGAGAACGCTATTATAGAAGCCTACATTTAAAGTATTGACAAAAGCTTGACGCCTTTGGACCCGCACACGCACACACTCCGCCAGGACATGATGCACATCTTCAATAACTCCACAGATAGCACAATTTGGTGAATCTACTTTGCCCATCATAAATCCAAAGCTATTGAGCGGTACGTGACCGGATCGGAGTCTCAAAGCCGTCACAACTTCTTGCCTGCTCATCCTGCCCTCACTGAACCAAAGCACTCGTGGAAGAGATGGCTGAATCGTTCTGTACTAGATACCCTTAGTCAAAGACCTTTCATCAAAGTATTCTGACCATGACTGAATACATCTGTCTCTAACCAAGGGTAAACGTTCAGTATTCCACGGAGAACAAGGCTATATTTCTCCATCAGACTCCGCTTCATTTGCTAAACGATCAACCATCTCGTTTCCCTCTAGTCCAACATGAGACGGAATCCACTGTAATACAATTATTTTACGTTTCACAAAATCAGTGATTACTCTCAATATATTGTACGCCAGTGGAAGGCTCCTAAAAGCTGAAGTACTCATGCATCTTATCAGATGGAGAAGAGCACTTTTTGAGTCTGTGAAAATGATAAATCGATCACCGTCCAAAGATTCGACATAAGCCAAAGCATCAGCTATAGCAAATAGCTCTAAATGCATTATTGAAACTTTGGATAAAATTTTGAATTTAAAAGAAGTACCTATTTGTGAATCGAAACAAGCTGCGCCACAGTAATTTTCGTGTCTAGAACCGTCCGTATAAATACAATAAAAGCCAGAGTACTGTGCATTCAGAGATGTACAACATATACACTCGAGAGCAATGAATCCGGGTCACTTAAAGAATGTTGCGCGCTGGCCACTCCATTCGAGTAATGTTCATCTCTTGAAGGTAGTCATTCACAATCCTACCTGTATGAGGTCGGGCATTGTCATGCATAAATATAGCATCCTCACCTAAATTGACCATAAATGGACCAACGTGATCATTGAGGATTTCTTCCACATATCTTACGCTAGTTAAAGAGCCGTTTTCTATGATCACCAGCTCTGTGCGACTTTCAGAAGAAATTCCGGCCCACACAAGTACAGACCCACCACCGTAGGCTACTTTTTCTTCGATGCATGCTTGCTTGAATCTTTCCCCTGGTCTTCGATACACTCTGTCGTCGTGCTTGTAGAGCATAAATTTTGATTCGTCGGAGAACATAACTTTTGACCAATCTTCAATACTCCAATTTACGTGGCTCTGGGCATATCTTAGTCTTGAAATACGATGCCCACGCTCCAGTTTAGGGCCGTTTGCAGGTCTAAGGGGTTTTAAGTTAGATTCAGCAAGCCGACGTCTTACTGTCCATGCACTTGGGTTACTTCCTCCGAGGCGTCGAAACTGATTTGTGAGTTTAGTTCCTGTGAGAAAGCGATTTCGAAGCATGGTGTTCACCAAGTATCGGTCTTCTCGTGCTGTGGTACACCTGGTTCTGCCCGTTCCTGGTCTGCGTAGGTTAGAACCAGTTTCTTCGTAACGTCGGAGAACTCTTTGTACTGTTGACAGCGACACACCGACAGTCCTGGCTGTATCGCGCTGACTCCGGCCGGTTTCCAGCATTGTAAGTATTCTGGTGCATTCTTCAGGCGTAAGCGACATAATTTCAGCTTGAATAATGAATATAGAGCACTATCAACATGGTTTATGTACCCACATAAATGACAGATTACAAACAAAAGCAAAACCAAATGTTGTAATTTCGTAGTTCCATCTTCGAAAGTGGCCCTTTTTCAAATTTGATTTTTTTATGATATAACTTTACAATAACTAAGAAGTTTTAATACCTTCATTTAAGGAGTATTACATTGTCTATTAAATACAATTTATTGCATTAACCTAGCATTTTTAGTTTCCGAGATTTTTAGGATTCTTTAAGTGACCCGGATTCATTGCTCTCGAGTGTGGTTCTAAGGTTATGTACATTATAACAATGCTTAGGTTTATCTACTGAATCTAAACTAGGCTTTACAATACCTGATAAGTCCATATTGCTGACCCAAGTGTCCATGGAAAACATGCCAATCTTATTGCTGCAGTACATAATTATTATGTTCCTGCTTGAGAACATCGTGAGACAAAACTAACAGTGTTTTTTTCTTATTTCTCCAATAAGGACTATTGTAACAAATACCATGTAGTTTATCCAGTAAATCGATTAAAGGAAAACGGTAACACTTAGATTTTAAATAAATTTTACCAGCTAAATGTCGGCGGCGAATAAAAAGAGGAGGCAAAATTAATTCGGATTTCATCATTCATTAAAAGTTAATACAATTCACACTTAACTAGTGCAAGGAGTGGGTATTAAGATTTCATGTAGATATAAATAAATATTTTGTTGATTCGAAGCCCTCAAAAAGTTACTTTTGGAAGATGCTTGCATGCTGCTTAAATTTCTCTCGACAATGATAAGATTGGATTTCAATCTAACCAATTGCACCTTAATACTAATATTTTCATTGAGATAATGCGTATCTGACCTCTACAACCCAATTACGGGCTAGCCCTTGATCAAACTGGTTGACAGACTTTTGCGCTAACTACCCGTACAGACTGTCAAAGATTTACAAATGGCTGCATGTCTACATCAACTGTTTTCGAGGCACTAAGATTTCTCCTTATGTAATGAGTGGTCAACTATCTACATTTTACTTACCACACCCATTCACTGTATGGCTGCCATGATATTGCTTTGACACAAGTCGATAAGAAAATAATTTTCAAATACGAAATTTAAAGGTATTATTATTCTCCACGTCAATGAATGGTTAGTATGAGGCCTGACTCACATAAGTGTGTGACACACAAACAAAGCCGTCTCTGGTCCAACAGCCCGGCTCCTTCGGGCCAGGCAAGATAGTGTGTTGGCCGCACATTGTTCCACATACGTGTGTAGCACGTAATACATAATATGTTGGTATGTTGCGCCCAAACTGCATGTACGGTGACCACGTGACCGACTTACGTATTAAAAGGAACAGAATTTTCTTCAAACAGTATACTATAGCAGGTGTACAAGTCTATTCTAAATGATGAACCCTCTTTCTTGATTTTTTAATAGTCTCGTCGTTACTAGATTTCTGCATAGTACATAATATATCTAGAAAAGACTCGCTTTCCTAGACTTTACCTAATTTTATCATTTGGATTTTCAAGTCATCCATTTTAAATTTTTTATTGGGATAAGCCCCACTATTCCCAAACCACTGCAACTCCTGAAAGTCAGAATCAACACTGGCGACCACAAAAAAGCGAGGAGGCATTGAAACTCGACAAAGTCCCGGAGAAACGATTTAACTGTCTTGGATCATAGCGTAGGAGTAGGTAAAACATAATTTCCACGTCCCTACATGATAACAGCAGAATAATAACACATGGTCAATAGGCACAAGGAGACTTGTACAACTAGAATAAGCCCAGTTGCCTAGCACCACGGATAATAATGTTCCTAAATTGCTATATTTGATTCCGATAATAGCTACGGCAAAAACGCTTGGACACACGCAAATTTCTAAAAAAATCCTTGAAATTGTTCACAAATCGGTTTGATTCAAATAGGGAAGTTATATTTTTATAATAGTTTCACGCGAACGAAGGTCGCGGGCCCCAGCTAGTCCAACATAATATTGCGTTCATTTTACCAAAAACAACACACCCATAAAATCTGGTGTGCACACTGTTATATTCGCAGTCAGACTAAAAGAATAAAAAATTACTCATAAAACATGACCTGTGACAAATATTGGACAACATAGTGGTCCACGAATAATTTAGTATTAAATGGGAAAAAAACGAAGTGCATAAGATTTGCTCTACCGAATATCAAAACATGCAAAACAAAACAAAACAAAAAACATGCAAAACATGTATAATCTCTTATGCTTTAATAACACCCCTGTGTACCATGTTTTACGCAATTAAATTATCTTATTTATATTGAATCAAGAGAAACTAGAATTCGTCGAAAAAACTGTTTTCCAGGGAATCAGGCTCGATTCAAGGTTACAATGGGGTCCTCATATAACTTCTCTTGCAGGACGGCTGAGTTCAGCAGCATAATATGCTGTTAGAAAAATCCGTCAGTTTACTGATGTAGGCTAGTCTATTTTAGTTCCTTTCATAATATTATGTCATACGGTATTTGACTATGGGGACGGGCTGCAGTCATCGAGTCTAAATTTATTCTGCAGAAAAGAGCTATCAGAGCCTTATTATGATCTACGTAGGCGTGATTCTCTAAGAGAATTGTTTAAGGAAATTAACATCATGACAGTACCTTGGCAATACATCTATGAAAACATCATGTACGTTAAAAGAGGTGACAGACACCACTATAATACTAGAAATAGGGACCAACTGATTCAACCAGGTATCAGGCTAGTTAAAGTAGACTCATCTTTCATGGGATACTGTTTAAAATGTAACAATAAAATACCTCCCCACATTCTACAACTTAATGAGACGAAATCTAAATCTTGTATAAAACGCACACTATGTAGGCAAGCATATTATAAGTTGGGGGATTACATTGATGATAAAAATGCTTGGCTCAATGCTGGTCCTGCTCCACAACCGTAGGGCCAAACTAATTGATTACCATGTGAAGTAATTGTGGAAGCTGCAGAAGATTGTAAAAATATCTTTGCATTGTATAGATTCAATCTCTTAGTATTATATAATTGCATAGCACATGTATGAGTACTATGTGCTTTAAAGCTACCATTTACATTTAGTTATCTTTCATTGACTTGAATGTGCCCTGGTAGCTGAGAGAATGTCATGCTCACTCAAATGTCTCACTGATGGTGGCGGGTGTGTCGGGTCATTTAGTTCCCTTCAATATGGTTGAGCTGAATGGGGCTGATACATGCGTCATGTTCGTGAACGGGCGCTGTTAGTTGTGACTGGTCATTTCTTAGCTGCCATGGTTTATTTTTATTACTTTATTTTTAAATTGTTGATTTAATCTTTTACTCTGGACGCTCTTAATGTGCACGTCTTTCTACATCGTTCTCACATATATGTATAATCTCAACATGAATGATGTAACCAAGATTTTGTAAAAATATTTTGATTGAAAAGAGTGTCCATGGCGTTTCTTGCCCATTCTTCTCCATAGAGATCTACGCTTTGGAATGTGCAACTGCAGTACTTTCTCAAGTTTTTATGCCTTGTGACTGGGACTGTAGCTTCGCTTCTTTTTGTTTTTTTTTGACATTCAAAAGTGCCGTAATGGTCTAATTGAAATAAATGCTTTGAGTTTGAGTCCACGTCCAGCCATGTCCTGGCCAGCCGCTCATGAACGGATGGAAAGAGCTGGTGGAGATGTCGGCCCTTGATGAAATTATCCCACCTAGATTGCCATTAAGATATAAGTTCCTCCCAGACGTCAGTCTGTGATTTAAATAATGTAGAGTACAGTGCAGCACGTTGCTGCACTTCAAAATCGACTGAAAGTGATATATGCAATTATAGCAGTGAGTAAAAATACTATTTTATTTCTATGAGATGGATGAAGTGATACATTTAAACTAGTTAACGAAGAATAGTCAAACCATTCACAACAGGTTACAAAAATACTAGGATTTCTAAAGATTAGTTTATAATCATGAGGAATGCAGTCAAGGTACCTTCGCAGCATGTTAACGCGACCAGTTTCTAACACAGATGAATTTAAGACTGTGTTTTGGGAATGAATGAAACAGGACCTATGTGTTGTGGTTAGGTTATAACTGAATTTTTAACCATCTGAGACGTCCAGAATACAAGAGTGTTGCTCATTTTATTCTTCTTGCAACGTCGGTCTTGCAAGGACAATCAAATATATTGAACATGTAGGTCAAGCCAAAATTCAGAGCCTGAATCCAGTCTCAGTTGGAACAATCGCATGGCAGCAGCACTGCACATAACTATGTACATACATGAATAATTGGATGCGAGTGGATCGATGACGCCGACATGACGTGACGACGTGAGCCTCCACGCACTCACACACGTTGTGCACGCACACTTACGTGAGACGTGTACCTACTGTAGCAAATGCACAGCAGACTCAAACTGATGACGAAAGAGGCGATTCTGATTATTGTAGAATGGATTAAGGAACCAGTTTATTTACTTAGCACTGCGTTAACCCTTAATTGGACGCGGCTAAAAAGTTACGTAAACGGTCACGTGGCATGCCTGCCGTGCTAATTAGAAGTGCAGTAAGGAGGTTATTAGTAGTTTCGAGTAAATGGCGCCTAAACATTTTTACTTTTATTTGGCTTTTTTAGGTATGATTTTGAAGTTTTGCAAAAATGTTTTTAGTTACATGTATAGCTGAATATGCATTGTTTCGTAAGAACTAACCCTATTTTCTATAAGTTTAATACAACTATCTTAAAACAAAAAAAACGATTTATGCTTAGCAGGGTCTTCATGACTAAACCCAGTATTACAAGCTATAACAGCAGTAAGTTTGGAGTTACTGCGCTTTCTACTAGCAAATACAGATTACTGCGCTTATTTCATTTAATTCAATTATTATTATCACTTCGACTACAAATTAAAAACGCAGTGCAGTAGTGAGAAAAAGCTATTAAAAATAGTATTTAAGTATACAAAAGTACACTTATTTGGTTATATTTATCCTAACCATTTCCTAATTAAATATAACGACATGAATATTAAAAAATACGTTATTTGAAATGACAAATAATACTTTCTTAATCATACACAATTACTGCATTTTTTACTAGTGACATAATATTTTCTTAAAGCTATGCTTAGACTGACTACAAACCATAACTGCAGTAAAAGAGTGACTTATAGCTTTTCAATTCGTGTACATACGTAAAAAAACCACAATAACTTGGTTATATCTATAATAATATCAAAAAGAGGTAAATGATACAACTATTTTATTAAAAAAATGTATTCCAATTAAATCTTAAAACAGAAAACATTAAATAAAATCTTTAAAGTCGTAAACTTTCCTTTCTTTTGTAAGTATTGGTCGACTCTGTGATGAAAACTGTCAGCAGCCATACATTTAAGTGTGCGGAAATCAAGTTGCTGTTAATTATGTTAACTAAGAAAGACAATATCACCCAATTTTTGTTTTGGGCTGAACAATTATCCATCCACAAAATAACGTGATCTTTGTCGCGTTTGTTATCTAAAATTATTCACTAAACATTATTATTTATCATTATTACTAACAAATCATAACATCAGCAAGTGTTCCTTACTGCGCTTCTTACTAGTGAAATAAATTATGTTCAAAAAAATACTGGAAGGCAAAGAGCAGTAATGTGTCTTACTGCAGTTGTGCTTAGTAATTTACTTCTCAGCAAGAAACATACTGCAGTTTGGCTTACTAAAAGTCCCACTTCTGGGACAGCTATCAAAATAAGGATTAAGTTACCATACAGAGCTCATTACGAGGATTCCGAATATATGAAAAACTCAATTTTCCAAAAATCCTTCCTTACTGCGTTTCTAATTAGCACGGCAGATGCGTGACACCCCCATTATACTCGTTGCTGGCCTGTTGGTCTAGTGGTTAGTGACCCTGACTGCTAGGACAGAGGTCGTGGGTTCGATTCCCACACAGGACAAATCTTTGTGCGATGAGTACGATTATTTGTTCTGTGTCTGGGTGGTAATTTATCTATTATACGTATGTATTTAGAAATATATAAGTATGTTTATCAGTGGTCTGTTTGCCATAGTACAGGCTCTGCCTAGTTTGGGATCAGATGGTGGTGTGTTGGTTGTCCTAAGATATTTATTTTATTTATTTATTATAAGTCAAATACAAAATACATGCAAAATTACGATTATGCTCGATATTTGATCATAAATGACACGTGTTTTTATGAAGCTAACGGGAACTTCAGCGCTCAATATTCAGACTTTAAAAAGTTCTAAACCTTTAAGGATGCGCTGGGGTGTGTAACACCCCGCGCGACCAATTAAGGGTTAAGAAGGCCTACTACGAAAATATAAATTAACTTAAATATTAATTTGCAGTTACAAAGTGTAACGTTGCACTTTGCAAGTTACAAATTAAAAGAGTATAGTTAATAATAAAAAAAACTATGTACACTTAAAACCATACTATTTACACAAAACTTAAAAGATAACCTATTGTAATATTATCAAGAAAACCTAACTACTAAATAAATCATTAAAATAAAATAATATTGTACGGAACCTACGAGATTATTATTATCTTAAAAGGTCCTCGCTTCTATGCGCCCGCCCAACGCTGAAACGATCCTGGCCGAGCGTCGCCGAGGAGTTACGATTGAGTCGGTCTCGCTACGGACGATGACTAGTCGTTTTGAGAGCTCTGAGGTGACGGCTGTGTCACTCGCTCCGATCGTACTTTGATAATTTTTATTAAATACTTCGCGAAATCCCTCTAGGGTAAGTTTCCATGCGTTTTACCTAGCTGCTAACTGTAAGGTGTTCCTAGAACTTCTTAAATCTAGTTCTCTGCTGTATTTCTTCCTATTCTCCTATCTGGGACACTGTGACCTTCGGACCTACGAAACATGGTTCCGACAGCTTGCTTACGCTTCCATTTCTGTCTGGATTTCCAGGATTTTAGCCTACCCTACAATCTATCGTCACATCGTGGCTCTGGCGTCGTGAGGAACGCGTGGAGAAGGTCCTCTGCTGCAGAGCCTACCCACCTACGCCACCTACCTACACCGTTTTACCAGAGGCAGAACCTGGGACAGAAGCCGTTGGCTGCGGGCAGAAGCTAAGACGGAACCATCATAGCTGGAGACGGTTCAGGCCAGTGTTCCCTACCACCTATCTACCCTCTGCAATCGAGTCGTGTGCTGGCCACGGAAGTTTAGGCAATAAATAATAAGTGTACTTGATCTTTGAGCTCTTATTATTTACCAACCCCTACTTACCTACCTGCTGACACCCTCCTACGGGCATAAGTGTCACAAAAGTTCTGGTAAAAACTAACAGCACTAATTGTATACATATTTTGCTTCGGTTTGGTGAGATTTTGTAAATTTCTCTACTTTATTATATGATGATCCAGTTTGCCTTAATATTGTTACGTCGTTTGGGACGGTAATGACTTAAACAGATCGTTTTTGTCGTTTAACAAACACTGTTGATAACCAGGGAGGATGCAACAATTTGGAATATTCTGGATGATGACACTTTGGCTTTGAGCTGGCTTGGCGTGGTCCGGAGAAGTTCAACAGTGTTCGGCGTAGTTCAAAAGAAGTGTTTAGCCAAAAATGATATATATATAATTGTTGTTGTTTCCGATGTGCAGCCTACCGTAACAAAATCAAAATCAAAGTATTTATTTCAAGTAGGCCAGTTACAGGCACTTTTGAATTGTCGAAACAAAGACAACAATGAAATGTAGCTACAGTCCCAGTCACAAGGCATAAAAACTGTGAAAGTGCTATAGTTGCCCATTCCCTAACGTAGATCTTTAAGGAGAAGAACGGGCAAGAAACTCCATGGACAATCTTTTAAATCAGAATATTTAACTAACTTAACTACCTACTAACACAATCATGGCTGTAATTCTTTGTCGGTACAGAAGTCGCCTAAAACCTTCCTCCTTAAGATTAAAACAACTAGTAAGTATTTTATAACAGTTAAAACTGAAAACATTGAAATAAATTGTTTTTCAGAACAAACAAAGGCTGCCGATTACGCGCAGTGCGGCGAGTGAGTGACATAAAGAGTCGATGCGGGCGCCGCCTGGTGGAGATAACAGCGCGTTTCGTTTATTGTGTGCTTGTTAACGTGATGAAAATAATTAACTTTAATTGCATTGCTTATGTACCTGTTTTTATGCAAGGGAAGTGAGGGAGAATAAATTGTACTGTTCTATAATACGTGTTAGATCTAGACTAGACAAAGTGACATTCTGTCAGCGAAAGCGACGATGGAAAAGTCGCGGGTCGATGATAATCTAAATTGTGTCGGCTCAGAACCACGAGCTAGGCGCCTTCAGTAGTCTCCATCAGTTCCTGTAATGAACAAGCAACTGGACACACAGGACACGATATTAAGTGGTCGTTTGTGGAAACTTATAATATGTGAATCCCGTTAAAAGCCATTGTATAGAAATGAACGGAATTGAAAGGGATGCCCTGAGGTCGAAGCAGAGATTAAACAAATCTAATTACCTATAACTTTCACTGTTAGTGATGAGACCAACTTTCCCTCTTGTGCAGTATGAGCACAACACTGTTACTGGGTTGGTGAGAATAAAACTCGGGAACTACTTCTTTCTTCTTATTTATTTTTCTTGCTTCTTAGGAGAGTATTCTTGAAGGTGGCCTGCCGTTGACTGTGTCGAATGCAAAAAAAGGCCCCTTTTTTATACAGATTTCGTTAAGCGATTAACCAATCAGAACAGTGCAAAAAGGCGGGAAAACATTGCGCAATTACCTTAAGTACTACAAAACTTTACCTTAAAGTGAACCGCGAGACAATTTTTGCGTTTTTCGCTAACTTTTTCTATATAAACCTATGTAAAACTATGTGTTATTAGCTTCTATATAACAAGAACTATCAGACAAAAATATAAAATCAACAAAAACATAACATAATAAACTTATTTACTACTAACAATAAATCTGCTATGTGAACAAAACAAACGTTAAGAAACTATCTATTTAGAGACTTACTATATCAAATTCACTGTACAACATGCTTATATACTGTCCTGGCAGTGTCTATATGTCACTTAAATCACTATATACTGTCTTATCAGCGCGTACGTAACACTAAATCACTATGTACTGTCCTATCAGCGCGTACGTAACACTAAATCACTATGTACTGTCCTATCAGCGCGTACGTAACATTAAATCACTATGTACTGTCCTATCAGCGCGCACTATGCACTTAATCACTATGTACACTATTTTCACTGTCCCGCACATCACTCCCGCCGTGCGACCGCGTCGCATCAGCTGTCGGTGCGGGCTCGACGTCCGTAGACAGGGGCAGGATCACCAGCTTCCTCACGGGGCGGCGCAGGACGCCTCCCTTTGTCCGCACGTCCACCGTGCGAACGATGTTGTCGGGGCCTGGATACGTAGCGATGACTCTTCCTCGGATCCACACGTTGCGTGGCAGGTTCGGGTCGACGATCTGTACGAGGTCGTTGACCTGTACTGCTTGACCTTGTCCGTGGGGCTCCCGCCGGTGTTGGAGCTCAGGGAGATACTCCTTTACCCAGCGTAGCCAGAAGACATCTGCTAGTCTCTGCGCTGCTCGCCAGCTGGACCGTGAGATGGCGTCTTGCTCGGTGAATGTGCCTAACTGTGGCACTCGTCCCGGTCCTCCCAACAAGAAGTGGTTAGGAGTCAGGGCTTCTGGATCTTCCTGGCTGACTGAGACATGAGTCAGCGGACGACTGTTGACGGTGTACTCTACCTCTGTAAGTAGAGTCGTGAGGACTTCCTCTGTGGGGTGACGTTCGTGTAACGTCGCTGTTAGTGCTGTTTTTACTGAGCGAACCATTCGCTCCCAGGCCCCGCCCATAAATGGGGCTCCAGGTGGGATGTAGCGCCACGAAATGGTCCTCTTCGTCGCCTCTTCCTTGGTCGCTGCGTCGATCGCTTGTCTTAGTTCCTTGTCGGTGCCTGTTTCTTCGCTGCAGTGTTGTTTTTCTTCCACGCAGGATCAGCCTCTTTATTCTTCTTCGTTCTTCTGTAGTTGACTCTTTGTTTGGTGGCTCTGCAGAGTTGGATAAATTGCAGAACGCGCGCTGTTGAGTACCGGAGTCTGTCCCAGTTGGAGAATTTTGTTGGATCAGGCAGACCCTCTGCAAGCTTCAGTCTTCTCTTGACGTTTACGTGATGAGTCTTCTCTTCCTCAGAAGGTTCTTCTGTTGGTGTTCTCGTGGTTTCTATTGGCCATGAGTGTTCCGCCAAGTACAGGAAGTCAGGGCCTTTGAACCACCGATGATTCTTGTCGAAAGTTGCTGGCACGTCTCGGGTGGCGTCGTCCGCCACGTTCATTTTTGTTGGTACCCAGCGCCAGTCATTGACCTTAGAGCTTTCCTCTATAGCTGCCAGACGATGAGCTACGTATGGTTTGTACGATCTCGAGCCCGTCCTTATCCAGGTGAGGACCGTCTTGCTGTCTGTCCAGAACACCTTGCGATCGGGCTTCCTCTCGTGCTCTTCGACCACTGTCTCTGCCAGTCTGGTGCCCATGACCGCTGCCTGCAGCTCCAGTCTGGGAATCGATGTCAGCTTCAATGGCGCCACTTTTGCTTTGGCTATGATGAGGGACAGAGCGACCTCGCCGTCGGCTGCCACCGATCTCCAGAAGAGAACCGCAGAGTAGGCAGACTCGCTGGCGTCGCTGAAGACGTGGAGTTCCAGGGAGGTGGCATCGCTGTAGTGTAAGTATTGCCTCGGGATCGCCACCTTGTGAAGGCTCTTTAGGTGCGCCATCCATGTTTCCCACTGCTCCGCCAGGTCTTCGTCGATCTTGTCATCCCATGCTGTTCCTCTGCGCCAGACTTCTTGGAGGAGTTGTTTCGCTCTGATCGTGATAGGCGAGGCGAGTCCGAGCGGGTCGAAGAGTGACATTACTATTCTTAAGGCTTCTCTCTTCGTCGGCTGCTTACCCTCTTTTAGTGTTGAAGGTATTCTAGTTAAGTTGAGGTTGAAGGTAAGCTCGTCTGAGTTGATCTTCCATATGACACCCAGGACTCTTTCTGTTTGTTCTTCTGTTTTATAGAGTTCTATGTCTTCCGACTGAGTGGCTTCCCCGAGCGCCTCTAGGAGTGACATCGAGTTCGATTTCCATTGCTTTAACTCGAAGCTGGCTTTCATGTGTACTTCCCGTACACTCTTAGTGATACGCTCGGCGTCTTCCAGGCTTCTGAAGCTGTCTAAGTAGTCGTCGACGTAATGTTTCTGTGTGATGGCTGCGGCGGCTTCTGGGTGAGTTTCTTCGTGCTGTTTGGCGTTCAGGTTCTTGACGTAGATTGCTGCCGATGGTGAACTCGATGCTCCGAAGATTAATGACGTCATCCTGTATTCTTCTGGAGGTTGGTCGTCTCGTCGATTTCCGCGCCACAAGTACCGCAGTGCATCTCTGTCTTCTGTTCGTAGCTTGACCTGCATGAACATCTCCTTGATGTCCGCTGTGACGGCGACTGCGTGTTGTCGGAACCTCATGACGACGCCTGGTAGAGACTGTAGTAGGTCGGGACCTTTGAGCAGCATGTCGTTGAGAGCCACCCCTTTGGTCTTGGCGGCCGCGTCGTGTACCACTCGAAGCTTGTCTGGCTTCATTGGGTTGATAACTGCGAAGTGAGGCAGATACCAAGTCTTGTCTGTTGTCTTCTGCTGTGGAGCGGGTTCGGCGTACCCTTTAGAGATGAGAGCGTCCATCTGTTCGACGTACTTCTTCTTGAGTGTAGGTTCACGATCGATCTTCTTTTCTATGTTGAAGAGCCTCTTCAGTGAGTTTTCGTAGTTGTTCGGGAACTTGACCTCTTCTTTACGCCAGAGAAGGCCGGTCTGGAATCTTCCATCTTCCATTCTTGTTGTGGTCTTCTCTAGGGTGCGTAGCGCTCGTTCCTCTGGATCAGTCTTCGGTCTTTTGGGATTCAGGCATAGAGCATCCATCTCGAAGTATTGTTTCACGAGGTTTTCTATGTTCTCTTCTGCATCTTCTGTTATGTGTGATACGAAGTCAATCTTCTGTCCGAAGGTTCGGGTCTGGCTGCCATGGAGTACCCAACCTAGTGGCGTGAGGGATGCCACTGGATGGTTCCTGTCTCCACTTCTGGTTTCCGTAGTCAGCAGAAGATGCCAGTTGTCTTGACCGATGAGCACTCGTGGTTTCGCATTCGCGTACGTAAGGTGTCCCCTGATGTCAGTTAAGTGTTGACACCCTTCCACTAGTTCTTGTGGAACTCGTTGAGACGAAACTTGCAGGTTCTTCACTGTGCGTGCTTGTATCTGTTCTTCACGATCGTTGAGCCCCTTTAATTTGATGGTGACTCTTCTTGAGGCTGATTCTGATGTCTTCATATCATTGATGGTTTCTATTTTCAGCGGATCGACAGGTCCCGTTGCTCCGATGCTTGTTACTACACTGTCGTCGACGAGCGTGACTGTTGACCCGTCGTCCATTAACGCGAAGGTGTCGACGGCTCCTTTCGGTCCCTTTACTTGAACCGGTAGAATTTTCAAGTAGGACTGCTTCTTGACGGTCCAAGTCGAGTTGATTACTTCTGTTTCTTTATCTTCTGTCTTCTCTGTCTTCTTTTCGTAGTGCAGCATCTTGTTATGAGAGTACTTGCAGTTGTTGACACCACATGGCCTTGGTTTGCAGTGGTGTGTCTTGTTCCTATAACGAAGACATCTGAAGCAGAGGCGTTTGGACTTGGCCATGTCCCATCTTGCGTTCGCGTCCATCTTCTCAAACTTTTCACATTCTGTTGCGTTGGTGTGACTTGTGTTTTCACATATGATGCACTTCGATGTCTGTGTCTTCTCAATTACGTTGTTGACCCTCTGCGTCCTTCTTTGTGGTGCGGTTGACGTAGGTGCTGCCATCTGTTCAGGCAGTGCGTAAGGTCCGCACAACTCTGCTTCCCTTCTGAAGAATTTTTCTATCTTGATGAGGCAAGGGTCTTCACGTGGCTGTGTGGCTGAGAAGTCGTAGTATCTGTATCGTAGAGTAGGCGTCAGCTTGTCCACCAATGTCTTCGCGAGTTCAGGGTTGTACATGTAGTTGAAACAACCCAAGGTTTTCAACGTCGCCACTACGTTGGATATTTTCGTGGCGAATATGCAGATGTCCCTCGGTGACTCAGTAAGGCGGGGTAAACCTCGAAGTGTTTCCATCTCCAGCATGGCTATTGACTCTGGTCTTCCGAATCTTGACTCCAAAGTCTTCATTACTTCAGCTGGATGCGCGTTGGTTATGAGTAAGCCTTCAACCGCTTCTTTGGCCTTCCCCTTCAGGTTTCTTCTAAGTCGATTCGTGTTTTCAACCGGACTGAACATTGCTTCTGTTTCACTGTAGGCGGCGCGAAAGGGTAGCCATTCTTGATGCGACCCACTAAAAAATGGCAACTCGATGAACTTGGGTCGTTGGGCGGCGCCGACTGCTCGGGTGATGGCTTCGGCTAGGAGGGCTAAGTCAGTTTGCCCTCCCGCCGATGACTGACGTATTTCTTCATGCTTCGCTGGCCTTGGTTCTTCTATGTGGAGTCCGACTGTTGGTTCTTCTGGGGGGTGGTGAGGTTCGTTGGTGATCGCTAACACCGGACGAGTCACTTGATGTTCCAACCAGTTGTCCACTCTTGCGTTAACTTCAGATTTTGAATAGAGAGAGACGTCATCTTCTTCTTCTTCTGAGTCTTCCTTTTCCAAGGCGGCTAGTCGCGCTGCTGCTAGTTCCACTTGCAGGCGTAGTAAATCTTCTTTCGCTTTTGCGAGCTTGATTTCTTTTGTTCTGCTGTGTGTTGATCCCCCCCCCGCCCCTTTCTTGTTAGGGTGGCGGAGATCCTGAGTTCCCGTCGTCTTCGGTGGAACGGCATTGTTCCTTGTAGCTTGCCTTACTGTGGAAGCTTCTGTTTCTTGACGAGTTTCTTTGTTGACAGTCGCGGGCGGCTTCATCAGCTGTTTCGCTCTCGCACCTGCCGTTAGTGTCGTCGTAGCCGAGGGGGTTACGGACGGAGCGGCGGCGGTAGCAGGTTGCGAGGCGGAGGTGGCGGTTGCGGCCGAAGCAGAGGTTGCGGCAGTCGAGGTGGTTGCGTCGGTGGCGGAGGTCACGGTGGTTGGATCAGTCGCCGCGGAGGTGTCTGTTTGTTCTGATGTCTCCGTGGCGGTCGTCCCTGTTGCTGTAGATTCTTCCGTGCTGGCTTCCGCGCTGGTACCGGTCGCCGAGTTAGTAGTCTCGGACGACGACGGCTTCTGTTCCACCGGTGGCTTGCGTCCTCTTCCCTCGGAGCGTGTGACGGGCATCCTGTCAGCTGATGATACGCAGTAATCTTCCCTAACTAAATCTTCACGTAGATAGATCTTCCCTAGCTAATATCTTCGAAATCTTCACGTAGATAGATCTTCCCTAGCTAAAACCTTCGAAATCTTCACGTAGGTAAATCTTCCCTAGCTAAAATCTTCGAAATCTTCACGTAGGTAAATCTTCCCTAGCTAAAATCTTCAAAATCTTCACGTAGATAAATCTTCCCTAGCTAAAATCTTCGAAATCTTCACGTAGGTAAATCTTCCCTAGCTAAAATCTTCGAAATCTTCACGTAGATAAATCTTCCCTAGCTAAAATCTTCGAAATCTTCACGTAGGTAGATCTTCCCTAGCTAAAATCTTCGAAATCTTCACGTAGATAAATCTTCCCTAGCTAAAATCTTCAAAATCTTCACGTGGAGAAATCTTCCCTAGCTCTTCAAGTCTTCCCGTAAATCTTCCCACAAATCCGGCGCTCGAAGGACCATTAATTGTGCAGTATGAGCACAACACTGTTACTGGGTTGGTGAGAATAAAACTCGGGAACTACTTCTTTCTTCTTATTTATTTTTCTTGCTTCTTAGGAGAGTATTCTTGAAGGTGGCCTGCCGTTGACTGTGTCGAATGCAAAAAAAGGCCCCTTTTTTATACAGATTTCGTTAAGCGATTAACCAATCAGAACAGTGCAAAAAGGCGGGAAAACATTGCGCAATTACCTTAAGTACTACAAAACTTTACCTTAAAGTGAACCGCGAGACAATTTTTGCGTTTTTCGCTAACTTTTTCTATATAAACCTATGTAAAACTATGTGTTATTAGCTTCTATATAACAAGAACTATCAGACAAAAATATAAAATCAACAAAAACATAACATAATAAACTTATTTACTACTAACAATAAATCTGCTATGTGAACAAAACAAACGTTAAGAAACTATCTATTTAGAGACTTACTATATCAAATTCACTGTACAACATGCTTATATACTGTCCTGGCAGTGTCTATATGTCACTTAAATCACTATATACTGTCTTATCAGCGCGTACGTAACACTAAATCACTATGTACTGTCCTATCAGCGCGTACGTAACACTAAATCACTATGTACTGTCCTATCAGCGCGTACGTAACATTAAATCACTATGTACTGTCCTATCAGCGCGCACTATGCACTTAATCACTATGTACACTATTTTCACTGTCCCGCACACCTCTAAACCATCTCGGCTAATCCTTCTAAATCAGGGTAGCCATCGAATGCAAGTTAGTGTTAGAAGAGTGTAGACTATTCATTATTAAACTAGCACTGTTTCTGTGACGTAACGAAGTATTTAATGCATTTCGCATTAATCTAATTCACTTGTTAATTAGAATAGTTAGAGAGTTGAGTGGCGTGCGATCGAGGAGGCCTTTGTCGGCTGATGACAATGACTAGTTAAGTACTGATAAAATATCTTCTTGCCTGTAACCAAGAATTTCATGTGATACTGGCCTGTACGCTACGCAGATTTATTCAGGTGCCCAATTATGTGAAAACTGTATGACAGTCGTCACATAAATACCCAAAACACACATTACAGAACATAATAATATATTATAATATATTATTCCACTAATTATGGGACAACAATATGGAAGTGAGATGATAGTGAGGTGTAGTATACACAATCAGGCGCGGTCACAGGGGGGGGGGGCACAGAGGTCATGACCCCCCTCAAATCATACACGCCAAATTGACAAACTTCCTGCTTATGTTAAATGCTAAAATTTCCGAGCTCGCTTCACTCGCATCCAGCCCTTTTTAAAAGCTTTTATTTAACTTGCAATGTATGTATGTAATTTGTTCGGGTGGAATCTTAGAACTCAATTTTGAAATAGATATCATCAACCGATTGAGTTGAAATTTTGCACACGCTTTTGGTTCTGGTGACAATTCACTTTTATGACAGACATTACTTCATCCTGCAGCCAGGATCGTCTCCTCACTAGAGACCTCCTCAACGGTTAATAGCGCGGACACGAAACTTTGTATACGTGTTCGATTGTGATAGATATAAAGATGATTTCTATCATAACCTCAACCTGCAGCCAGAATTGTCTTCTTACGAGGGAACTCCTCAACGGTTAATGGCACAGACGCGGCACTTTGCATACGCGTTCACTTTTGATAGATAAAGATTATTTCTATCGCGATATCGTGACCTCATTCTGCAGACAGGATTGTCTTTTCATGAGGGAACTCTTCAACGGTTAATAGCATGGATTCGAAAATTTTTAGATGCGTTCTTATTTGATGGATGAACATGATTTCTATCATGACCTTATCCTGCAGCCAGGATCGTCTTCTCATGAGGGAACTCCTCAACAGTTAATAGCGCGGACACGAAACTTTGTATACGTGTTCAATTTTGATAGATAAAGATTATTTCTAGCATGACCTCATCCTGCAGCCAAGATTGTCTTCTCACGAGAGAACTCCTCAACAGTTAATAGCGCGGACACGAAAACTTGTAAACGTGTTCAAGTTTGATAGAAAAAGATGGTTTCTATTGTGACCTCATTCTGCAGACAGGATAGTCTTTTCATGAGGGAACTCTTCAACGGTTAATAGCATGGATTCGAAAATTTTTAGATGCGTTCATATTTGATGGATGAACATGATTTCTGTCATGACCTTATCCTGCAGCCAGGATCGTCTTCTCATGAGGGAACTCCTCAACAGTTAATAGTGCGGACACGAAAACTTGTAAACGTGTTCATGTTTCATAGATCGTTTCCTTTAGAACTTTTACTATCAACTTATAACGTAAATTGTGTAATGACACAATTTATATGATATAAAACATTGCCGTGTCGTGGGGTCAACGAAATGACGCCGTCAAAACCGATGTCAATCAATAACAATCAATCAATTGTTCACCTGGTTTTGAGGTTATTTTCGATTTTATAAAATTACTCCGAAACTCGGCTTTTGTTAACAAAAATAACTTTTGTAGGAGTTAATAATGATAAGTGTAGACTATAAAAAACAAAGTTTGATTTTGATGCAGCATGGTATGGGATTCTATACATCCATGAGCATTGTCGCGAAAAATCAAAAAAGAAACTTACATTATAAAACATATGGTGAATGGTGCCATTGGACATATTACAGAAATTATATGGCCATGCTTTCGAAGAGCACAAATGTATGACACTGATATACCATCCGTCTGAATTGACTTCGGTGAAGACGGTGTTCACGCCTAAGTCTATGCAATTTCCAGCAAAATATAGTCACGGAACCGCGGAACGAAGAATGCTGCCAATTGTATTATTTTGGGATTGTACAGTACACAAAATGCAAGGTAGTACTGTCGACTACGCCGTTATTTACTAAGGCTCGAAGCTGTTTGCTGCTGGTCAAGCATACGTGGCCTTAAGTAGGGTAAAATTATTAGAAGGTCTCCTTATTGAAGAGCTGGATTGTTCAAAATTAACCGGCAAACGACCTTGCAACAATGATGCGTTGAATGAGATGAACAGACTAAGAAACCAAGCCAGCGATAACTAAAAAGTAAAAAATAAATTAAAAGCAAAAAAAACTTTTTAAAACAAGCTTTTATTTAAATGCTCTAAAAAGAAGAAAATAAAATTTTCCTTTTAAATTTTAACTATGAACTTACAACCTCATTATACACAACTCATATGATCATAAAAGCTTGTCGCGATGATCAATATTTCATTAATTGAAATTTTATTAATTTAAACTTAGCAGATTTTACATAAATCAATAAGTAGGTACTAGTTTATTTACACAAGAAAATCGCGCGACAAGCTTTTATGATCATATGAGTTGTGTATAATGAGGTTGTAAGTTCATAGTTAAAATTTAAAAGGAAAATTTTATTTTCTTCTTTTTAGAGCATTTAAATAAAAGCTTGTTTTAAAAAGTTTTTTTTTGCTTTTTCGTTACTTTTGTTCTCATCTCTGTATGAAAACAACCTAGGTTCAAAACTTATACTGTCACTTACGGGAGATCTTCCGTGATTGTTCATGATTTTGAGCTCCCGATTGTTCGACGCTGTTGCAAGCGCCATGATCGCGGGTTGACTGGAGAGTGCGGGTAGATGGAAAATGAATTGTTAGGAGCAGACAAATCTGTCTACCCCTAAAAGGAAAAAAAAGGAGCCGTGAAAGCTTAAAACCTAGGTTCTTTTTGTATCTCTGTACCTTGGGCGGAGGCGAACTGCTTTAATTTTGGAGCTCACTTCTCTCGCTCTTGCATTCTATCAGTACCAAGAGCTGATCCAGGGGGGGGGTCATGGCTGGGCGTCATAACCACCCCGCCCGGGTCTAGGTCGACCGTGATCATGTTTCTGAACTCATTAATTTAAATAAAATAAGTAGAAGGCCGGCTCGCTTCGCTCATTGCGTTCTCTTCACCTTAAAACTTGAAAATCTAACTATCTCAGGGTCAGGGCTGTAGGCAGGAGTAGCCACCGCAGGAGAAGCACCGAGGGTCAGGGGCCACGTGGTGGCTCTCGGCCACCGTAGGCGCAGGCCTGTGGACGGTGAGTAATGGGCTAGCTCGCCGTCCGTCCATCGTATGACGACAGGCCGTGTCGACGGCGCGTTCGTGTTCCACGCGAGCCTCTAAGAGATGTCAGCAAACAGGAGGGGCCCTCAAGGGCCGGTGCCTGCCAGGGCTGCGGAACTGTCCGAAAGAGATACCGCGGCCCTGGAACATAAAGGGCAAAAGAAGGAACATGGATGGTTTTTAGTCACTAAAAGTCTGACACATCCTTCCGCTCCACCCAGAGCGGGAGGAGTTATTTGATGATTTCCCATCCCAAAAAAAAGGGGTGTAGGCAGGGATGGTGGGTGAGGGTTCAACCCCCGCGAAATTTCGGACAACTATAAAGAAATCAATCTATCGGAGGCGGAATGCAAAAATTTTCTCGCTCGCTTCGCTCGCCAATACATCCTATACTTCTTTAATTTTGCAAGAGTTGATAGGGCCCTCCTATTCTCATTTCTGTACAAATTAACAAAAGGAGTGATTCTAAATTTTTCCAGCTCACTTCACTCGCTAATACATCCTGTGCTTTTCCCATTCTCATTCCTGTATTAATGAACAAAAAGAACTTAATTTCGAGGAAGGGTGCAAAAATTTTCGATCTCGCTTCGCTCACTTTTGCGTCTAAATACCTACTGCATAAATGGTTAAAAGAAAATCTAACCTAAAATTTTCGAGCCCGCTACTCGCTCTGAATTTTTTTTGTTTTTCTTTATAAACTAACTGACTGAAATTCGACCTGGGTGCTAGATTTTACGAGCTCGCTCTGAAATCCTGACTTTTCTCAGTTGATAAGCATTTCCGTATAAGTCGACAAAATTATTTCTTGCATGAATCGACACCGACAAACGAAAACCTAACATGTTCGTGGTGGGGTACAAACTCTTTTCGGGAAGCTCAAGATGCACCCCCCGGAAATAAACCTGTAAACGTCCATGATTGTTTTGTATAAGTAAATCCAGACAAATTCTTGGCTACGGCCCTGTGTGACCGTCCCCCCAAAGTCTTAAGCTAGGACCGCGACTGTATACAATACGCAGTTTTGGAATAGTTACAGAGGTTATACGATTGGTACAGAATATTTGAATAGCATCTATTCTAGCTCTCCGAGAGGCAAGCTACATTTGAAAGTAAGCTCTGTACAAGCATACAATCATTAATTATGTGAAAAGGCATTATGGCTGTTGGCTTATGTAGTGAGCTATTTAATTGTTCTACTTAAACAATACCTACAGCTAAATAAAAATAAAACAAGTAATCATGCAAATGCGGAATTATTATTATTTCGCGGCGATTTATAATTCTTTATCCTGCATCGGTGGCATGTTTGCTCGCCGTGGGATTTACACTTTAAGCTACCGCGGTACAAATGTTGAGGAAACATAAGCCTTTTGATATTTGTGTAGTATGTTGCCGTAAAATAAGCCAAGAGCCAAGAGCCAAGAGCCAAGAGCCAAGAGCCAAGAGCCAAGAGCCAAGAGGAGCCGCGCCGTGCCCTCATTACAGAGGTAGGAGGAGGAGACCTGTCGCTGCCGACCGTCGTGGGACGTGGTGATGTCCTTCTGCGAAGCCGTCATGTCGCAGAAGGAAGCTGCGGAAACGGTGAGGGAGATGACGAACTCCCGCCCATCCCGCAACAAACGCACCGGGCGTTTGCAGAGGGTGGACAACGCCCTCTTCCGACCCCCCTAAATAGGTCCAAGGGGTGTGATGGGGGCGCCGGATGTCCCCAAATCCGTCGCCCCATCACACTGGACCAGAGGCGGCGGCGCGTAGTGTTCCACGCGCGCTTCTCTTAGACGTAACGAGGGGAGTTTTACACCTCAATCCCCCCCGAGACGAGGCCCGCAGGTCGAGCGGGCCGGCACTAGTCCGGGGGCAGCGGAAATCGCATCAGATCCCGCTGCCCCCCGACGCAAGTGTGCGAGGGAACACCGCTGTGGTTTTAGTCAGTACGAGCCTGACAGAACACTCCGAACTCGAAAAAATAGGCCACGAGGCATCCACACAAGGTCCGCACAAGAAGGGAAAAAGAGACACGCGCGTCTCGCTTGACGCAAGTCTCTTACCCTTAAATCATCAAATGACTCCTCCCGCTCTGGGCGGAGCGGAAGGGAGTGTTAGACTCTTACTGACTAAAAACCATCCATGTTCCTTCTTAGGCCCTTTATGTTCCAGGGCCGCGGTATCTCTTTCGAACAGTCCCGCAGCCCTGGCAGAAGTCTCTTCCCCTGTGGTCGTGACCGGGCCGACAGTATGTTTAGTATTGTTGAGGTGTTTTGCCCCCCAACACAGGTATCTCATCACCTCGTTTCGCGAGCCACATTATAATTCGATACATTAATATTAACGCAGGCGCTTATTATCAGACCAATGCAAATAACGTTATACGGAATTAATGCTTCGTGCAGATACCAGCTTCCAAATGAATATGTATTTATTTGTTTAGACTAAATATATTAATATACCTGTGTGTGTTTTTACCGGCAATATTCAGTGTGCGAACAAACAAACGCAATTGGAATCATTCGATGAGTTTGCTGAAGTTGATTCTGTTTGTCAGTCAAAAATGTTGGCTATTTGGAACTAACTCATCATCATGTGTTTGCCCATTTATTATGGGTTATGAATTGGTTCATTTTATTTTACTGATCGATTACGGCTACGTGTCGCATTCTAGCCTGTACCAGTACTCAAGTACGTCAGGTACTTAATTTTCAATATGTCAACGTAATAGTTATATACATCTCCCGCTGAGCATAAATGTTGTACATGTTTAAGGCCATTCCTGATCAAATCACGCCGTCCCTAAGCTCAAACGTTTTGCTAACAATATTTTCCTAAGGCTCGCAAACAAACCGTTTCTGAGGAGACTGTCCGATGCTCCGTAATACAATAACCGAAGGTGTATTCGTTCAAAGGCTCGCCCTGCACCAAACCGTATTAAAATCGCTAAATTGGTTTAGTGCCGACGTCGGCAATGCGGGCCTCGAGACCTGATATCAACCTTGTTAAGATTACACCACCATAATATACGATAGGACTCTGACGGAATACATACTGCTGTGTTATTAACGCTTTATATGTCACTAGGTATATGCTGTTTCTTCCACCAGTGTGACATATACACCTACCAGAAGTTGAAGCACCGCATAATGCAGCACTTAGACGACACGACATGGTTAGTTTAATATTATTGTATACCAAAAGAAACAAAATTATAGTAGGAAAGATTGGGTAAATTGACTTCAGTTAAAACACTAAGTGCAACACTAGAACGAACGAACAATATTATAGTCAAGTTCATAGCAGTTTAGAACGTAAATTGCTATAAACTTGACCATAATCTTGTTATAAGTCAACTTATGCAAAAAGCAAAGAAACATTGTAAAGATCTCTCAAAATCTATAAATCCCTCGGAGAATATCACAGTGATTGGCTCGTATCATGTGTGTGCAGCGGTAACCTAATTATATCGTCGCTGATCACATTACACCGACTAGCTGCAGCGAAGACACGACACAATTTGTTAGGACATCGGATACTTATTTTACACGAACATGAAGCATAGCTAAGCTAAGCTGTTTGCTTTGTTGCGTGTTCCTTCGTTAATTAAAAGCCTTTTTTTTCTTAACTAGTATAATTACTATGTTTCTGCCTCGGTGGTCTAGTGGTCACAAGCGCTACTGCTGAATATGAGGTTCTGGGGTCGATTCCCGGGTCGTGCAGACGTGCTATTAGGTTTTTCCCTCCGGAAGTTCTCACTAGCAGCTTGGAGTCTGGATTTGCGCCCGGTTGATGGCAATAGGCTTATTACATGGTATTCAAACAAAACTCATGAAAAGCAGGTCATCTCTGCCGAATCCTTCGGGGAAAACAGGCGTTATGTTATCTTATTATTATTGGTATAAAATGCACCCCCGATAATGATATCTATTTAATCTACTGAGGAATAAAAATACATTGTACAGTTTTAAATTCGTTAAAATGTTTCATGTTCCGTGTGTATTCGTAATGTTAAAAATGTTGTAGGCGTTTATGGGATAAATGGAAACGTGTTTTTCAGAGACGTTATTTGAATATTAAAACAAAATCCGAAGTCGACAGGCACTGGTTCTTCCCGTCATTTCAATACCTGGGATACTGAAGGTCAAAGTTACAACTTTTTCACATTGTCTTTTAATACTTTGAATTTACTTTAAATACCTCCATGACATCCGTTCTCGATGACCACTGTACTATACAAAGTAATTTAATGTTTTGAGTGAGTTTACATTGAGCGCTACTGCAAAACGTGTTCACACCAACAACAAAGGCGTTTCCCTCGAATATTTCGCCTGCAGTGTTACTTAGTTTGATGTACAGAATCTTAGGTGACGGCTTCGTCAAGGATTCCTTTAAACTTTAAAAAGGTAGTATTCCGTTATGGGAATCGCCCACAATTCCTCATAAGAATTGTCTTTCCCCTTTACTGAAGACACCAAATGGCAAGTCATTGAGCCGAAAAAGATTATTCCAATTGTTTAGTATCATACTTACTGGTAGGTACTACGCCGTTGTCGTGGACGTCGGTCTACAGAGACTCCTCCGATCCACGGACAGGCTCGCCGTACACGATCCAATTTACGTAAGATTAAACAACGACCTTCGAGCTGTGTACGAGATCAAATAGGGTCTTGTTTGTTAAGGACTTTAATGCAAATGACTAGTGCGCTAAGCTTGCGTTTCCTTGTGATGTCGCTCGTGAAATAACTTAACTAAGTGCTGTGTCGTGCTTATGGTGCGCACGACTGCACGTGTGCGTTATCATTGTTTGTTTGGAGTGCTTTCAGGGAGACGTTTATGGTTCCTTGTTTAACTGAAACGTGAATAGCAGCCAGCAGATTTCAAGCAAAGACTACTTAAACAAAAAAATGCAAAATATGAGTGAGAATACAAAAGTGTCCTCCGTTCAGCTAGCAAGTGTCGGACAGGCATTCCAGTGGCCGCTGAATGATCAATTTCTACTCAAAACAGAGATTTTCACACACTTTTCACATGAAAGATGTACATAGAAGAGTTTAACTACCGCAACTTCGGCCGGTGCTATTCTTCACTGTATTATATTTCCAGATGGGCAGTTGAGTTGTCTTGCTCAAGCATGCATAGCCCGGATGGGGGAACCGACACTGTGGGCGCCATATTTGGAGACGCCCCGCCCTGCTCTTTACCTCTCACCCCCGCTGCCCTCGGACATCGGCAGCTGAACGCTCGCGGAACACTAGTGTTATTCAAAGAGGTTTACTTGGAGCTTAGATTATGAGAGGGCTGGATAAGAAACTTTTATGCAGTGGTTGATTCATCTCAAAACACCATCTCTTATCTGCGAGACTAGTCTATTTTAATACCACCATTCATCTCTTTTTTTAGTGTACAATAAACAATATTCTTATCAAGAAGACATAGGTTGAGATTTAATTAATGAGAAATACTTTAAATAAATACCTAAAATATTGATGACAGAACGAATCATCTATGCAAATTTGTTTTTTTATCCAGCATCCCATAATCTAAGCTCCATTTACCAAACGTTTGCAAGTATCTCTGGGAATTGGAAAGATCCTCGCATTGTGAGAATTGGAGCATGTAGTTGTAACGTCAGAGACTTCGCTGTACGTGCATATCTGTAGCTGTTTATAGCATCGCTACTCAAGTAATTGGTACATACTCCAGTTCTTTGGCACCTGAAAATCTGTTGTTTTAGAGGTAGAAGGAACCGGGTGCATCATCCTCATCCACCATAGGAAAAGGAGGATCCTCCACCAAAAGCTGTGGGGTACTGCTCAAGGGTTGACGTCGGGCTTCTGAACATTTCTCAATCGATTTAATTAGTGTAGTTCGTAAGAAGCAGTTTTTATTATAGATGACACAATACATAGTTTTTGAGACCATGTGTTTCAATAGTCGTGTCATTGCTGTCAAAGAACTAATTCCATTGAGCTGCAGCATAATTGCCAGCATTCTCAATACGTGGAGCAGTAGGGGAAGAATTCTAATTTAATTTTACACCATTCTTACACCACTTTCACGACACAAGTCCTAAACTTTTCCCCCATTAATCGCTCATCACTATGCAGCGATGCTTCATAAGCGCTCACTCACGTCATTAGCATACAGCGATTAGACTCGTCTCCTCCCGGTGCAGCTGCACTAAGCGCCTCGTATCATTCCGCTAAGACTGCAGCTTGCAGCCTGTCTGTCTGTTTTCACAGAAAATACTATCGCAAGAACGCTCCGGCGTACTCCGAGCTTCCAAAGTGGTCTAATTTGTGAAACTAGGTTAAATTAACATACGTGAGGGGCGAGAGGACGCGCGGAGGGGAGCGGATGGTATTGTTTACTGATCGAGTGGCAGTTGGCTGGAATTAACAAGTTTGTTAATAAGACAAGGCTTGTTTGAAGAGATGTGTCGCTTCGTGAGGATTACGGAGAGCTGCGACTTGTGGATGGATTTAAAGTGACTCATATTAGGGGAAGTCACGGTTTGAGTTTGACTTTACTAATATAAATGAGGAAACTTTGGGAATATGAAATTACTACTAACTTCTTTTAGAAAATGCACATAATGTTCTTTAAAGCCAACGCTGCTTAAAACTAAAGCGGCCAAACGCAAACGCGCAAACGCAGACAAACACAGTCAAACTCAGTTTTATACTAGTTTTACGAAACGTCTACCAGCGCCTTGCTAGGATCGCTACGATTGCTACGGAATTCCGTAGCCATCGTAGCGGTCGTAGCAAGGACTTTGGCAATGCAATGATAATAATGACTATTCATAGAGGTATGACTTTATAAAATTAATATAATTGCAAAATTACCGCCTCCGAAAAGCTCCCTCATAAATTGATAAAGCGACATTGCAGCAAGTGCATACATACCCGCTGTCACAAAAGCTTATCCACTATGTAATAGAATCGTTTTCCGTATTTCAGAACTATTTTCAAAGATCATAATCTTACAAAACGTTTTATCGTAATAAGTCAATTGTATAAATACTAGTTCAGCAAAGAGATCTTGCGGAGGTCGTGTGTCGTGACGTCAGGTAACTGCGCCTTTGTGTACGAAGGAATATTTCATGGAATGTCTGTATTACAAAGCGTTTCAGATTCTCCTGATTTGCCAGAGTTTGTTATAGCGATATGAAATAACTTGAATGTTGAAAGGTTGAAATGTTGAATTTATAGATACTTACACTTTATAACATCCTACGAGTATCTGAGGGAAATAACCGAGCTACGGACTAAAACACATGTAGGTAAGTGTATTCATTAATTTGGGGGCATGGCACGCAGAATTTACACATTTAACAATGATTTTAATTCAGTTGACGAAAATCGCCGTTACGTATGAAATTGGTGATAGATATTTTTGGTATAGATTCACCTTGATACATCTTCAGCAGCTGCCTATCCTTTTCTTAATCATGTTGGGGTGGGCTTCCAGTCTAACCGGATGTAGTTGAATACTAGTATTTTACACGGAGCGATTGCCTAGGTAATACGATACTCCTTAGTAAGACTGGTTGTGAGACTTTCGGGCCACTGACTAATTGTAAACTATTCAGCATACTACATTAATATTATGACTAATTTCCTGAACCTTATTTATTTAACATTTAATTATTTTTATTTATTTATTTATTCCTAAATATCACAGTTATCGCTTAAAATTATCATCGCACATTGGGGGTTATAGTTCATAACATTCAGCAAATAACTGAATGCTGTTTTGTGTAAACCAAATGTTGCAGTTCAACGGCACGAATATTATGTAAATGGCGCGGCTCCAGTCGATCATGAGGGGCTGTAACGCGCTAAAGACATCGTAACTGCAAATATAATATGCAACGAGCGCAAACATCTAAGCGCATTAAAAACACTGTTTCCGTTGAAACATTAATACCTACCAGAGTGTTGTAGCCCTGTACTTTGCGGAGAGCAAATATACTTGGTTTATTAATTGCAATTGTTTATCAAAATAATAAATATATTGAAACTTCAAACTATTCATAGTGTCGCAGTTTGCTAAACGTATCTTGCCAGAATCATCATCATTATTTTATCCCCCTTATCCCAATTTATTCGGCGTATGCCCAGCATATTTTCTTCTTCCATTCTGTATCTTATCATCTTACACACAGTCTATCTTTCGTTTCTCTACTGTACATTATATAATGAGAATTTGAATTGTGGGGACCAAAATACGATGATCAACAAAGGACTAACAACTACTAGTTATTCCCAAACGTTATGTCACCTGCTCGCATCGCGTTAATTCTCACCAAGCACTCGTTTACGTAGCGCGCTAATCCCACATTACGGCGCGTGGCGTGCACAGACAGAGCGGATTAACGCAAACGACGTGGATTGCACAGCGGCTCACCCTGCGAGCTACTGCGTCCACTACGTGTACCATTGAATAAACTACAACGCAAAGTATGATGCGAGATCCAAAATCTATTTACAGAATGTTCGTTTGCATGGCAGAATGTTATAACATTGTTTAGCCTGTTTATCGCATACATCGATGAATGTATCATCGATGTATGCGATAAACAAACACAAACAATAAATAGGTATAAGCTAATCTTGAATAGTCTAAAGAGTACTAAGAGTAATACATCTTCTTACCAATACGCTTTTTATTAGCAGAGACAGTATAGGGGCCTAATTTTGTCATTTATTCCGACAAAATGATATTAAATGGGATCGATAGATAGAACTTTACATAATAATGATCATAAACTACCTGAACAGTAGGTTAGCTAGCAGCTTATCATTTAATTACTCATAAGGGGATTACTGAACTCGCAAAGTTCACCTATTTGCAGCACGTCGCTATATATGAACTGATAGTGACGTACATTATACACATAGGTGGGTATAATTGCGTATCCCGCACGTACGGAATCAATTGACGATTTGATGTGCATTCAATGCCCATTCATTTACCTTTATAAAACAAATACCTAAATGAGGTTTACGTCAATATATTATGTAGGCTGAAATTCCTGAAATGATTGGTGTTGTGAAAGGATGATTTAATTAAAATATTGTGCTCTGATTACAGAGAAAATACCAAGGGACCAACTGGATAGGTTCCATCAAAACTGGAAGAAAGACGCGCGGTTTCGCGAGAAGTGGAAGAAGTGGATGGGAGGCCTTCGCCCAGGAGTTGGGCAGAGAAGGCTGCGAAAAAAAGAAAA
The DNA here is from genome assembly GCA_950022335.1 of Eurois occulta. Lineage (NCBI taxonomy): Eukaryota > Metazoa > Arthropoda > Insecta > Lepidoptera > Noctuidae > Eurois > Eurois occulta. The sequence goes on along the minus strand of OX465479.1, from coordinate 22,832,792 downwards.
ATTTAATTCACGGAAGAAACAGAAGGCTTCAGGACTCACGCTTAAGCGACACTCATGTAGTGACTGTGACTGCGTACAAAAGGAAGGGAGGAGTGTGACGTAATTCACCAAGCGGTTAAAACGAAATTTACTTTTCCTTTCAATGCTATTGTTTAAAGTCACGCCAATCATTTAATTAAAACTCAACCCGCTCACCAGCTAAGACGTAGCCTAACAAAGGACGCTAACTGATATCGAGCAAGAGTCGCGACTGTTTGCGTTGCTGTTCACCTCATAACAGCGCTGTTTGTTCGACAAACTTCGGCTCTTTCCGCCTTTCTATTACGTCACACCCAAACAGGTGACTTTCGTGATTTGGTAGACTTTCGGTTAAAATTTTCAAAATAACAGCGAAGTTAACCGAATATTCCCGAAGATTGTTTCAAGTTTCTGTTGAGTTAAAATAAATAGAATTAAAGTGAACTTTTAACGGGTTGTTTTAGTTAGGAGAGCTAATATTTTAAGAAGATATTATTTATAATTGGAGCGGTTACCAGTTAAATAAACTCTGTCAAATGCTTGTGTGAATTTTACAAACGAGAATACTAGGAACTTCATGGAGGCGCTCGAAAAATTATTTGGAATATTCAATTCAGTTTTTCCTTCGCTGCTTCCCGCTTGCTACATTCAGCCAGTATTTATCATAAGGTTAATAGAATCATTTATTCAGCATCCTTTATGTTAATGAGGTCGTCCCGCTCTCTAACACAAACAGAACTAAACCTAAACCATCAAAGTCCAGTATGTTTGAAGCGAAACTTCAAACTTTATGTGAAGGTCGACTTTCAGCCAATTAGATCTAGGTAGAGGAAAAGATAGACCAGAAGAATTGTAGCCTGGATAGGTCCAAAAGAATCACTAACGACTGTCCGTTTCTATTTAAAATGACTACTCGTCTTCTTAGTGTTAAATAACCAAAGATTTTTACACGACAGCCAGGGCCAACAGCACAACGTGCTTTTCGAGGCAGGGAGGGGAATCGGTGTGTGCGAGCTTTACTTTGAAGATTGGTCCATATCGCTGCTTTAAGGTCCTGAGGTGGCAAGTGCGACTGCTGAGCATGAGGTCTTGGGTTCGATTCCTGGGTCGGAAAAGTGTAATTGGGTTTTTCTATCAGAAATTTCTCAGTAACAGCCACGGAGTTTGGTGCCCAGTTGATGGTAACAGACTCGCCCCCTTTTGCATGCGATTTACCATATAACTACACTTGTTAGGTACACTTCTGCCTAACCCTCCGGGGATTACAGGCGTGATGTTATGTAATGTGTCATAAGTCTCCGAGCCAACCTTCAAGATGTCAAACAGCAATAAAAAGTGGAACAAAGCCTATGTAAAAGTAGCAATGTTGGCAGCAGACGACTCTGCCCACACCGCAGGACGTAATCACTGGCACAACGATATTATACATTCCAACAAGACTGTGGCTCAATATAGAGCGCCGAGTTATAGCACGCGTGAATTATTGACGCCCTGCTTGCCGCATCAGGGCTGCTAGCTGTGGGTGTAGATTACAAGCACTTTTTTCTGAGGATTACTTGGTGTTCTACAACGCATTAAGCCGATGGCAATGTTATCAACAATGCGTACTAGAACTATTTGAAACATTGACTGACTAGAACGATGAGCCTATTCAGGAAAACCACTTCACTTGCGATGTTTATGCCAAATAGTAAAAAGAAAAACATGTTGAAACTAGTACACCGAATAATTATGTTAAACCCTTTGTACTTAAAACATTAAATTGTAAACCGTGAAAGCCAACCCTAGCAGCTTCACAATCGCAATGATGGTTAAATGTTCTCGTTTTAAACAATACGCAGAGCGTCAACTGCGTGGTGCCAAGTGAGCGAGTACTGTGTGCAGAGTGTGCTGGGGTACAATCGTATGTACTCGGTGTACAACTGACTGATTACTGAGATCTCTGGTTATTATAACAAATTAATATTGTACACTTCAGTTAAATTTGCAATTCAATCCTATGAAAATTTTATCTTTGAGGATTTTCTCATTGATAGTGAAATAATAATTATGATTTCAGTCGTTAAATGAATATCATGACTTGATCTTCATCTAGCTAGTCTTTTTCTAAATAAATATGTTGGGATCAGCTTCCAGAATACCACCATTTTATAAAGACATCGACTGCGTATCTGCCTCCATGCATCTGGTCACGTGGTAACGCGTTACCCATTGGTAAGAATGGCTATCAGATTTTCTCGTTTTTTACCACCAGTTTCTTCTTCTTAGTCGTTCACTCTTGACAGAGTGGTCGTGATCATGGAGGCGCCCACAGCTGCGGTCGCTGCCTTGGCGATCATTTTCCACCAGTCTCTATTGGCCGCATGGCGAGCACATTCTGCCAAAGAGATCTTGGTGACAGATTTGATGGAGTCTGTCAATCGGATTGGTGATCGACCACGTGATCTCGTCCCTTTGACTCTACCCTGAATCACAAAACACTCCATATAATCATGTTGGGTAACGTGTCCAAAGAGTCTGAGGATTCGTAATTGCACAAGCGACGACAGTCTTTGTTTAATATTGAGTTCTTTGAGTATGACACGTTAGTCCGATGAGTGGTCCAGCTTTTCCTGAGCATGCGTCTCCAACAGCACATCTCAAGAGCATCAATCTTGCGTCGGTCCTGCATTCGCTATGCCCATGTCTCCGCTCCATAGAGGAAGATCAGGAAAACCAGCGTGTTCATAAGGCGTATATTAGTATTTTTAGTTATTCGGTGGTCTCTCCAGATTTTGAACAATTTTTGTGCAGCCGATCGAGTTATGACGCAACGTTGTAATCTCGGTGTCACAGCCCCCAGAATTGGTGGTAGTAGAGGCAAGATAGATGTAGCTGTTGACGACATCACAGTTGGCCACCAGTAACAGCTGCTAAATATCGACGAATTGTTGCCAGAACCATCGGCAGAATTCATGATATTACCGAGTGATTAAAAGTTGGTAGATAAATATATTTTGCTGGAAGCCAAACACTGTTATTGTGGTAACTATGTACAGCAGTGTAGAGCTATGTAACAGCAGTATCAACCATTACTGGTTAGTGATAAATCAATTGAAGCGGTCGCTGTTACGACCGCTTCAATTTGTTTCTATAACATGATCTGTGTGAGCCTGATCCCAACAACGGTACAGTAGTGATTAGCACGGTTGTCCAGTGGTCCAATCACTGCGGATCAGACCGATCGGAGCGGTTCGATCGAATGTCGGTTATATTGAATCCCGTGACACGAATCGCCGCGGATTACAACCGCTCGCTCTATTATTCAAACTCCTACCGAAGTGCGGGTGGCGCCACTGATAGCGGGTTGCGCAGTATTGGATTATGCAGATGTTCGAATTAAGATCGTTTTGAATTGTGTATCTATCTATATTTGGATCAGTAATTCCGGTTGTCAGTTCTGTATACTATTTCTAAAGGATGATTTTCACCAAACGGCTCGAATCGCATCGGAAAGGACACGAACGGATGCGGCCGCAGCCGATCGCGTCATTCTTACCGTGGTGACGACCGATCGGATACGATGACAGGCGAATAGAGCCGATCGCGCGTCGCGGCATACATTCAGCTACGATCGCGTGTCCCGGAAGACGCCCGCGGTCAAGCTGCTGTGCGGGGCTTAGTAATATAGACTTTAAATACTGTGTACACGATTTAGTATCGTTTAAAGATTGTAAAATCCGTTCCGATCCGATGCGATGTGAACCGTTTGGTGGAAATCAGCCTTTATGTAGCGATTCAACATCACGTCTTTCGTCGCGGATGTGATTGACCGAATCATTCACGTTCCTGCACCGTTGCGCTTTGATAGAAACCAGACATTATTACCTATACAGACTTGGACTTTAGTAACTTTTTGTAACTGCCTATTTTATTTTGGTGGTTCAACAATAAAATTATGAAACTGAAATAAAAACACTTCACCGTTTGGACTTATGAATCCTTGGATATCCCCGCTGTCACCACCGCGCCTCCTGGTGGCGAAGCCACAATACATGAATATTCAGCATTCACTCAAAGCGGCGCGACACTGTGTGCGCTCCAACAATGCGCTACTCACAATAACATTAGACAAATACAGTCGCCGCGTGTACCCACACACCCCGGCGAAGAAGGAAGTTAACGAGGTACCATATGCTAGTCTCTATTTGAGGCTAAACATGGATCTCAAAGAGTTGTCAGCAACGGGAGGGGCCCGCGGCTGCGGGACTGTTCGAAAGAGATACTGCGGCCCTGGAACATAAAGGGCCAATGAAGGAACATAGGTGGTTTTTAGTCAGTAAGAGTCTGACACTCCCTTCCGCTCCGCCCAGGGCGGGGGGGGTCATTTGATGATTTCCCACCCACCAAAAAAAAAAAAAAAAAAAGCTAAACATGGATCTGTTAGCGCGTTAATGATCCATGTTGAAGACTAAATTATTTTTAAGTCTTCTTTGTTGGCTGCCGGCTTAGAGTGAATTAAACAGATTACGTTACAGTCTAAAACGGTTCACGGTTGTACAGGGTGTCTGGCGGCAGATTTATGTTTTTAAATACGATTATTTCAAAAAGTAATAAACGGTGCGGGGGGAGGGTGGCGTCATTAGAATCATAGATCGTGCGGATTTCTCAGTCACGATGCCGCAGTGGTCGGGTGAGCATCGCGCGTTCGCCATCGAGGCATTTTTCAAGAGTAACGATTCTTACGTGATTGCTCGTCGACAATTTTGCTCACGCTTCGGTATTCGGCGGATAAGTGACGGGCCGAGTGTGAATTTAATTCGTTCCTGGGTGCAGAGGTTCCGCGCAAGTGCTTCGGCTTTGAACACCCCACGGCCAGGGCCTAGTCGATCTTCAAGGACCCCCGATAACATTGAACTGGTGGAACGGAGTTTACATGAAAATCCACGACTTTCAATACGGAAAAGGGCGGCCTCATTGGGACTTCCAAGAGCCATCATTCATGAAATTTTGAAAAAGGACCTGAAGTTCCATCCTTTTAAAATTCAAATTGTTCAAGAATTGAAAGAAAGTGACTTTCTTAGTCGCAAAATCTTTTGTGAAACGATGTTGGAGCGTTTTCGCACGGTGAATTCAATTTTTTGGAGCGACGAGGCTCATTTCCATTTAAACGGGCACGTTAACAAGCAAAATTCCCGTTACTGGTCTCCAAGAACCCAAAACCCTCGACTGAAACATCAAAAACCATTGCACTGCCCCAGGGTAACTGTTTGGTGCGCTTTATCCACGCATGGGATAATTGGACCTTTTTTTTTTGAAAATGCCCGGGGCCAGGCGACAAAATTGTCAATAGTGAGAATTATGGACGCATGATTACGGATTTCTTTTTGCCGAACCTGCGAGCTCATCCATCGTTCTCATCACACACGTGGTTCCAACAGGATGGTGCGACCGCACACACGGCCAGAGCTTCGATGAATTTGCTTCGAGAAGTTTTCCCTCACAAACTGATTAGTCGCTTTGGAGACATCCCATGGCCACCGAGATCGCCCGACTTGACCCCAATGGATTTCTTTTTATGGGGATACCTCAAAGAGAGAGTATACACTAACAATCCGCAAAATATTGCGGACTTAAAAGAAAACATTCGTCGAGAAATCGGCGCAATTGAACCGAGCTTACTGCAGCGTGTGGCGCGGAACACGAGGCTCCGTTTTGAACATTGCTTGCAACTCGATGGAAGACATTTGGATGATGTAATCTTTAAAACATGAAATCCGCACTTTTACACTATCTACCTTTACTTTTAATTAAACGATATGTCAAATAGTTATTTTTTTATTAATTTTTGAAAATATAAATCTGCCGCCAGACACCCTGTACTAGCTTTGGACTACCTTACATCAAAGCTAGGATGATAAATTCGTTGTAATCTGGAAAGAAGGGCTGTGAGGTAAGATTATTTTAAAACCAAAAGTGATGATAGAGAGAGATCTAAATGCTGAAAGGACTTAGTACCACAGGTAGCCTATCACAAGTGCTATCCACATACCGAATACCCAACATGAAGTCGCCAATGTGCGCACAGCTTTACGGGGAGTGCCCCACGTATAAGTAAATTTGAATGTAGGCACTTTCCAGATTGCGGCTTAGGCCTTAAGCCCACAGTATTTTTTTACGTATTTACGACCACGTCGTGATGTGATTTGGTTCAAGTATAAAATGTTTGGATTACGTACGGCTCTAATTCACGTCTTCTGTGTCAAAGTGGATCCTATAACGTTATTGGCATAATGTCTAGTCTGTTTAGTAAACCGTTCCCATTTATTAAAATAAATTAAAGCTTTTGGTATATTGTGCCAACTGATCTTTACATTTGAAAATGTCAAGATTATCGCTGGTCGGTGACAGTTACACACATTTAAGTTGTAATAGTTGTACGGTGTCTACCTTACACCTTGTTTGTTAATGTTAAAATGTTAGGAGTACGCGCCGCGACCCAGGTTAGGGAATTTGATCGAGTAAAACGATGTTTACAGTTACGCGGATTTATTGGTACTAAAGTAATTAATTAACAAATGGGACGCGCTGCACCGCATCGTGAGTGCAAGCGTCAGCATTATAACTAAACAATACAAAATGCACGGGTTTGCTCGTACATACTCCCTACAGGAGAAATTAACAAGATACAAGATAAATGTTAGGTATCAGATCAAAGATCAAAATACATATTTGAAAACAATGTTTCAAGAAAATACAAGAAATAATAAATGTTGTACAGAAATTATGTTGATACAATATAATGCAAAAAATACTTAATTAATGATAAAGCTAAGTATTGTCTTTTGTCGCACCATTATCTTAACGAACGAAAATAGGTGACGTAGCTTTATTCACTCGCGCACTATTGAGATTAGAAACACTGCTCTGATTGTTGTCATTTAACTCACTAACACTGTGATAAAACACTCGGTCACCGAGAATCACGCACGGGTTGTCGTTGTTGCTGCGAGCAGGAGGCGCAGGCGCGCCCTGTGCTGGGGTCGGCGCCGGCGCGGGCGTGGCCGGCACGCTCCAGGCGCGCACGCGACGCCACGCGTACACCAATCCCGCTGCTCCCAAGATGCCGACGATGATGTATATCGCCGTGTAGTGGTGTATATCATGAACAGAAATGCTTTCAGCTATAGCGGCATTATCTTTCATGATCTTAATTTTCCGGCCAAGTTCAGCTAAATCCATTTGATTCTGGTCAGTTTCTGAATCGTTCATGGATATCATATGCGGGATCGTAATGTTGATAATATGATTTATCGGTGGTATCAGTGGAGTGTAAACATCAGGTTTAATGTTCAGTTGGCTAGACTGTTGTCTGTGAGCAATCAAAGTAAATGCTTGCGTTTTAATAATACACCCATTGTCTATAGCAACAAGACCCGCACCGGTCAGCTGATGACTGGCAACTTGATCCTCGCACATTATGCGCAAAGAGCATTGATCACAACAAAAATAAATGTAGTTGTTGATTGTGTTACTTTCAAACCAGCTGTTTTTGCAGGGAGAGATCCTTGTCGCACATTCAAACTCTTCGGTCTGACAGAAATCTTTATCCTCATTTAGATGATAAATAGGTCTCTGAATGTGACACAGATATGCATCTGATATCAGACATGATGTTAGTGTTTTCTCTGTCATAGTTAAGTAGGTATCCTTCTTCAAGTTTATGGCCACATAATCTGATATTGGTTGGATGCTAACCATGTCAGTTCCTTTGACTTGAGGTATGGAAAATGTTTGGAAAATCTCAAAAGTGTCTCTACTGATAAGAGGAAGTCTGATTTCAAAGATGAGGTATTCTTTCAGCATCCTGGTCTTTACTTTGAGAAGTTTATATATTTTCCTTAAATCAATTTGCACATTGTCTACAGGTAATGTCACGTCCTTAGGGAGCTGACTAGCGATAGTACTCAGCTGATCTTGCAGTTGAACGGGAGTTAACAGGTGTGGATTAAACTGACCGTGATAGATGTCAGTGATAGTGTCCAGCAAGGTGTTTTGCAATGACTTCAAGTTGTGTAGCATGTTGCTCCCTATAATAGCTCCGACAGTCAGCTCGTTTACAATAGACATGTTTTGTGTTTCCAATTGAAGTTGGTTAAGCGCCTTTTCAATAGAAAATATATGTTGGGAAACCATTTTATGTTGTCTGTTCATGGATTGCTCCGTTCGTTTGAGAAGATTATATTCAACCTCTATAATCGATGTTTGGTTTTTCCAGTAGGAGGCCATATGACGTTGGTTGTCGCGTAGTAACGTTATGTCCTGGCGATATTGTTCGGCGAATCTCGCATCTAATACCCCGAAGAGGCTATTCGCGAGATATCCGACACCGTCGATAAGACCGCGCCGCTGTCTAGCGCGCTGCTCGTTCGAGTGCTGACCGAGCAACATGTGGTTATAGTACTCAAGTTCACCGAGGCCTTGAACCAGCTGTAATAATATGATATCACAGTTCATAATATTACGAATTGTATTGCATGATTGTTCTAGGGACTTCGTGTATTTGTTGAGAGCTGTTATGCCTTCCCAATATGGTTGCATATCGTAGTAGATAATGAGCTTCCACTCGTCCCGTATAATTTGCATGTTAGACAATTTATCGAAATAAAGACTCTGATTAGGTCTAAATCTTGTTGATTGGAAATCGCAGTGTCCTCCTGTTACGACTGTCATAAATAATAATAAATATGTAAATAATGTAGTTACGCTAACTCTCTTCGCTTTCCTTTGAGGTTTTGTTTGTTCGCGGTTTGTTTTAAACTCTTCCTGAACGTTGTCTGACGAGTCTGATAGATTTTGGTTTACAGGTAACACTGATATTTTGGTTATTGGTCTTTTAAGAATTCCGTTCTTCGTTTTTAAGCTGATAACGCGAACGAATCCATCTGCTCCAGGATGAAGATCGACGACCCTTCCCATAGACCATTTTCCAGGAGGCAAATTGTCATCGTGCAAAAGGACTACGTCGTTTAGGTTTATGTTTTCACGAGGTTGTCGCCATTTGCTTCTGGTTGTTAATTGTGTCAGATACTCAGCGCGCCATCTTTTCCAGATGTCAGCGACAATTTTCTGAGTTAACTGCCACCTAGTCCTCAAGTCCCTTTCTGTTTCCACTAGGGTAAGTGCTGAACCGCCGGTCAAAAAGTGAGATGGTGTTAAGTAATTTAAGTCCTCGGGATCTTCGGTGAGAGGACATAACGGCCTGGAATTGAGGCACGCTTCGATTTGCGTGAGGATTGTTGACAATTCCTCGAAAGTCAACCTTTGCTCTCCGACAACTCTTCTAAAGTGATGTTTAAAACTCTTGACTGCGGATTCCCAAAGACCGCCTGCAGAAGGCCAGATGGGTGCATTAAAATGCCACTTGATTTCCATATCTGTCACTTCAGTCAAAAGTTCGTTGTTAAATATTTGTAGCAGTTCCTGATATTCATGTTGAATTTGTTTGTTGGCTCCGACAAAGTTTCGTCCATTGTCACTATAAATGTGACTGGGAGTACCTCTACGTGCTGCCATTCGTCTTAAAGCTGCTATGAACGACGAGGTGCTAAGATCGGAAGCTAACTCCAGATGTACTGCCTTTGTAGACATGCAGACAAAAACAGCTACATATCCTTTAGAGGTTTTTATGCCACGGCCCTTGTTGGCTTTAAGGAGTAGGTGCCCAGTAAAATCTATCCCAGTGTGTTCAAACGGACGAGATGGATTGCTCCTTGCTGCAGGTAAGTCACCCATAATTTGGTTATGCTTGTTAGGACTTAGTTTTCTGCATTTAACGCATAAGCGTATTTGCTTTTTCGTTGCTTCATTTCCGCCTATAATCCAATACTTTTGTCGAATAAATCCCGATGTCAAGCGGGCTCCGCCATGGAAAGTAAGCTTGTGTGCATGTTCTATAAGAAGCTCCGTTAAACGTCCTCTTTGTGGAATAATTATGGGATGTTGCATGTCTGCGTGAATATGAGCATGTCTCAACCTTCCCCCGACACGAAGAAGCCCAAAGCTATCCAAAAATGGATTTAGTTTTAATATTCTGCTTTTGTTGCTAAGCTTTCCTTTCTCTTTTAAGCTTTTAATTTCTTCCGCAAACTCTTGCTGCTGCACTTGCTTTATGATCTTCATTTTGGCTTTTCTTATCTCTTCTAGAGTAAGATAGGAAGTTTGCCTATTGTTTAGCTTGCTTGTTAAAAATCTATACACCCACGCTAAAATGTGTACAATTTTGGTAAAAGAACTGTGACTTTTCAACAAGTTCACGATTATATTGTCGTCTTCTGTTTGTTGGATGACAGTGTTAACTTGCTTCTGGGTCTTGGTTTCCAATGTTGTTGTGTAATTTATTTCCTCACTTCTTTCATCGGCTTTAACAGTTTGTAGCCAAGATGGCCCTTGCCACCATAAAGGATGTTGCAACAATTGCGACATCGATAGCCCTCTACTTGCGCAGTCTGCAGGATTTTCGGCAGACTTTACATATCGCCAGCAGGCAGGAGGCATGATTTCCGTTATATATCGTGTTCTGTTGGCAACAAAGGTTTGCCAACGGCCTGGATCTCCTTGCAGCCATCCCAGTACTGCTGTGGAGTCAATCCAACCATAAATATCAATCTTGTAGTCAGTTAAAGAAGCCTTGACCTTAGCCATGAGTTTAGCTAATAAGTAAGCGCCGCAAAGCTCCAATCTTGGTAAAGATATGTTTTTGTTAGCCGGGACTATTCTTGATTTTCCCGCCACCAATATAATGCTTCTTTGTTTGTTATAAACTTTACAGTAAATAACGCAGGCATATGCCTTTGTCGACGAGTCACAGAAACCATGTAACTCGACTCTTTGCTCGGGTTTTGTGCCTAACCATCTTGGTATTTTAACTTGACTTATGTGCTCGATATCCGCCTTAAGTTTATTCCATTCTTCAAAAATATTTTCAGGTATCTGGTCATCCCACTGAATTTGTGAAGTCCAAATTCGTTGAAATAAAATTTTGAGTTTTGTTGTTGTAGGTGTTAGCCACCCCAAGGGGTCAAAGAACTTGGAGATATCCGATAACACGGATCGTTTTGTAGCTTTGTTGACCGTTGAAACAATTCTTGGCTCAAACGTAAAGTTATCCTTGACGGGGTTCCAGCGGAGTCCTAATGTTTTTGTAGACTCCGGCTGTCGAAAGCTTTTGCTTTGTTGTTGGCATGGGATTTCATCGTGCAGTAAATGCGGATCATTAGAAGCCCATTTTCTTAGATTAAATCCTCCGCGTTTCAGAAGTTCAATTAAATCTTGTTGGAGTTGGCGTGCCGCTGATACGCTGTGAGTACCATGGAGAAGGTCATCCATGTAGAATGACTCTTCTAGGACTTTAGACGCTTCTGGATAATCGGAGCGTTCGTCGTTCGCTAGTTGTTTTAGCGTCATCATTGCGAGGAAAGGAGCCGCTTTAGTCCCGTATGTGACCGTGGTCAGCTGATATTCTTGTAGTTTATCTCTGGGACTATCTCTCCATACGATTTTTTGCAGTCTCTGATCTTCCTTATGGACCAAAATTTGGCGAAACATCTTTTCGATGTCTGCGGTGAAGGCAAATTGATACTGCCTCCACTTAAGTATTAATGACTGAAGGTCCTGTTGCAGATTTGGACCCTTGTGCATCAGATCATTTAAGCTTTGGCCCCTTGATGTCCTTGATGAGGCGTTAAAAACGACTCGAAGTGACGTTGTTGTAGAATCGTCACGTAGCACACAATGATGGGGCAGGAAACATTCGAGTTTCGTGTTACAAATAGCTGGTTTCATATGTCCTAATGCTAGGTACTCGTGTATGAATTTTTTATATTCTTTTGCGATGTTTTCATTTTTGATTAATTTATTTTCCAAATGACCAAATTGTGCTATGGCCTTTGATTTCGAGTAGCCCAATTGTTCTTGCAAATTTGTTTTCAGAGGGAGCCTCACTACATATCTTCCATCCAGCAGTCGGTTTGTTGTTGAGCTGTAAAATTGCATACACTCTTGATCATCCGATGAAAGCGAAGTGGACTCTGCAATTTCCTCCGTTTCCCAAAATTTTTGTAATTGGTCAATATCGAACTGTACGACATTGCATTGTATTACGTTTACATTGCCGCACAGGATCCACCCAAGCCGAGTCTGTTGAGCAATGGGTGTTGTTTGTTCAAGTCTGCAGATTCCCTCCATAATAATGTTTGAATATATGTCCGCGCCAAATATAATATCTACCGGACGACTGACATAAAAGTCAGGATCTGCGAGTTCTATGTTTTCCAAGTAAGACCACGTGGGCTTTGCAAAGGTATAAGTTGGCAGATTTTTGGTTAAAGTATTCATAATGAAAACGTCAGTATTAAAAGAATAAGACTCTCTTCTTGAAGAGCAATTTATGTTGATAACTCCTTTGCAGGCATTATCCCTAGCTCCTATACCGGATATTACGCCCTTGCATCGTTGACGGGAAAGTCCCAATTGTTGCGCCGCATTTTCGGTGATTAGTGAAGTTTGGGAGCCCTGATCAATCAAAGCTCGCATGTTAAGATAAGATCCATCACATTTTTGGACCTTAATCACGGCGGTGGACAATAATGTTTCCGGTACATCACGTTGTTGAGCTACGTGAGTACTAACTTGCTGATTTTGCTCAGGCAAATTACGGGAATTTCCAGCTTTAGGTATTGCTTGGTTAGGCGATTGCGCAAATGCCTCGTGAAGTATCGTATTATGAGTTCCGTCGCACTCATGGCACCGTTTTGTTGAAATGCATTCCTTGCCTTTATGGCTAAAAAGACAATTTTCGCATAGCTTGTTGTCAACGACAAATTGTTTTTTGTCGACTGGAGACATTCCAATATATTGTTCACAATGGAATAATCCATGACCATATTTGCATAATGGGCAAGTTCGTTTATTGTGAAATTTTCCGTTCGATTTCGAAACGTTCTTGTTGCTTGAATAAGATTGCTTTGAATTGCGATTGATGTTTTTGTCATTAGAATTGTTATCCTTAGACGATTTTGCATTGGAATTTGGTGCTTTCTGATCTTGTTTACGCCGTGATGACTCCATACTCGTAAACTTGGTTTCCAGGAAGTCCAAAAAGTCTGATAAAATGGGCAGTTCACGAGGTTGTTTAAGAGATGCGATGTATTCGGAATGCGTGTTAGCATCTAATTTGTTCGACATCAAATAGCAAACTACGGGGTCCCATGTGCTTATATCTACTCCCATGTTCTTTATAGCATTAACACATTCGATGGTTGTATCGTGGATGCGTTTTAAATAATAGACTGAAGGTTGATGCATGACCGGAAGGTTGGTTAGAGTATTCATGTGTGAGGTGAATATAAGCAGTTTGTTATTGTACCTATGGTTGAGGATTTCCCAACTCGTTGAATAATTTTCAGAGCTAATCTGAAGATGATGTATTAAACCCTCGGCTTCCCCTTTCAGTTTAGCTTTAAGGAACTGCATCTTTTGAGCTTGAGAGAGCGACGGATTGTTGTGGATGGCCTCCGTGAACAAGTCTTTAAAGGATACCCAGTTTTGATAGTGGCCATTAAACGTAGGCACTTCCATCTTCGGTGTAGATTGTTCCCGGTGTGACACAGACCACAATTTGCTGTTCAGAGACTTCTTCATATTGTTGTACGTCATTTCATATGAGGTAAACTTATCCTCATATGAATCATCCTGCCCGTCGAGTTCACCTTCCAACTCCCAGTGAAGCATGTCAATGGCTGACCACCTCGTTTCTAATGTTTTCAACGTATCTTGAAACTCCCATTTCTCAGTTATGGCATCGACGTTGATGTTCGCCACCGTTCGATAGAAAGCTTTAAAGTTGATAGTCTGCTTCTTCAGTAATTCATCCACTTTGCTGTTGGTGCCCTGAGACTTGAATTTTGGTGGTTCACGAAAGGTTGTAGCCTCACTCTCCACGAGATTCTTGCTCTTAAGGGTCCCGTCCCCGCTGGCCTTGGACGTGCCGGCTAACGGCGTTGCGGGTCTTAAAATAGACGGAGTTCCTGCACTTTTAATTGTTTCACGCGTCGAAAGATAGAAAGCATGCGTCTTTTGATAGTGATTCAATGCAAAATACTCATTCGAATTGTTGCTAAATGGGTTCAACTGATCGTGATTAGATTGAAACTCCTTCCAGTAGGAGTCTAAAGTATCCAATCTACGTTTGATGTAGTCAGGAGTCTTGCGATCCTGACCATCCTTCTTAAAGTTTGATAAAAGTTGGTTCATGGCCACCATGATTTGATTCTGGTTGGCCAGAAGATCCTCCATTATTTGGCTCATATTGTTAGATCAAGCAAAAAAGGAAAGATCTTACTTTGATTCTGCTGTATGTTGATTGCGCTCAAGAGTGCTGCTTACTCCCTGAACTGCAACTCCGCAGCTGTTGCTGATATGGAACCACTCACACGAACTGACTTAAAGTCCACTGATTGCTCGCGTTAATGATCCCGCTCGTTGGCTCGAAGGACCATAAAGATGTACGGTGTCTACCTTACACCTTGTTTGTTAATGTTAAAATGTTAGGAGTACGCGCCGCGACCCAGGTTAGGGAATTTGATCGAGTAAAACGATGTTTACAGTTACGCGGATTTATTGGTACTAAAGTAATTAATTAACAAATGGGACGCGCTGCACCGCATCGTGAGTGCAAGCGTCAGCATTATAACTAAACAATACAAAATGCACGGGTTTGCTCGTACAATAGTAAATTATTTAAATGAAGTAAAACATCATTCTATTTCTGTCAATCGTCTGAAGTAGACAGAGACAGAATGATATTTTAATTTCGTTTACCGCGCAAGTGGGATTTTATTTTTCTAGTGATTTTATTATATTATTTTAAAATGGCAGAAATAAAGTCATGCAAATACTTCGAACTTTATACTACTGTAGTCTGCACTATGAAAATTTAATGACTTGGTTTGTTACAGAAATACGATTAGCTGCATTAGTGCAGGTATCCGGGGAGCGGGGTGCGAGACCTCAGCGCTGAATCACGCGAAACTTTAAATTGAACATAATTCGCGCTAAGCCGCCGAATGCCGCGCCGCCATCCGGCCACCCGATGTGGGAGCGAGTGAGCGCCGAAATATAAACGATAAACAATGGTAGAACCAATGGTTGGGCAACCTTTTTCATCAATTGCTAGGGATTATTGCATGCATTTTCAGTAATAATAGATTTTAAAAGTTTATTTTTGTGTTAATAATGTGCGACTAAAATACAACTGTCGATAAATGGGTGTTACTATACAACTTTGCCCAACTCTGGCAATGCTGGTGTGAGGTTATGTTCTATAAATTCTTACAGACTCAAAATATTGTATGTTGAACTATAAAGTTTAAGCATAGCATAGTTATCCAACAGTATTCTTTAACATCCTTCTTACGTTCTATCTTAAAAACACAAAGTACTACTCATAAATTCCCAACGTCAGCCATTTAAAAAACCTCCTCTAAATGGATGTAGTTAATCGCTTTACCGGGTCGTCAGTTAGAATGAGCGCGCGAATCCTTCAGTGTATAAAATAAGTGTTGAAAGTTGAAATATCTTTGAATCCGCTCGGTTGGCGCGGTATCTGCGGCCGGCAGCCACTGTCAGCCACTGATAAAAACCACCACACAGGGAAACCCAGAAGACTCACTCAACAAATCAACCTCCTGACAAACTACACGCATGTGTGGCAGAGTACAGTCACGAGCACCAATATGTAAACACTTAAGGACCCCCCTACTTACTTCTACGATTAAAATGTCATGTTGTTACGAAAGTATCCTGAAACTTATATTTTTATGAAAAGATCCTATCTCCAAGCTACAATCGTTATTTCTCGCGAAAATTGCTTCTAAAAGGAAATTAAGTGCTAGTGCATTATTACTCATGACTGTATATGCCAGGAGTCACCACAACGCGACGGTACTCACGCGAACGGAACAAGTGACACGCGCACGTCAAGAGACCTTGACGTACAACGCATCGCCTTTTTTTTGTGATGGGAAATCATCAAATGACTCCTCCCGCTTTGGGCGGAGCGGAAGGGAGTCTCACACTTTTACTGACTAAAAACCATCCATGTTCCTTCTTTTGCCCTATAATATGTTCCAGGGCCGCGATATCTCTTTCGAACAGTCCCGCTGAGTCCCGCAGCACAACGCATCACCTGAGGTCGTGAACGGGGGCATATATGCAAATGTTCTTGGGCTTTCACTGTTGTAACCTATGTATGTTTTATCCAAAACTAATAACTTTGACTTGTTTGTTATATGGATAAGCATGTACTATGCGTGAGATCGAGTGGTTCTTCTGTTCCTGTGCTTTTTGTGTTAAAACTGGGAGACTCGCTAGTCAACCAGTAGACGGCGCGAGTTAAGCTCGCACTGAGTTTACTGGACTTTGTGTTCGAGCTTCTGAGAGGCTGGGTATGAAGTTAAGCTGGTAGATTATACCTCACTTATGTGATACATTAATAATCGTTGTTTCGTTTTACGGATTTATGTAATTCATGATATTAAATATTATGACTAAAAAAAAACTAGCAATATGATTGGTAGTTTCTTTTCCCACCATCCTGGTATCTCATAAAAAATCTGTGTGAGGATAAAATAGGGTTGTAAGCTTTCAGGTGGCAAACCGTTATTACGTTATAAAAATATTCTTATACATAAATATAAATATATATTCACAAAGAAGACAAAGAGCCACGAAATAAACTTATGTACATTTATTAATAAAATATCAAATGAACCTTTATAAGCCTGTGAGAGGATTACATTCGTTCGGGCTTTGACAAAGCTTACTGTTCATGTAAAATTTATGTTTACAATACAAATAGGTCCAATTTCAGAATTAAAAGATCGTGAAATATTTGGGGAAATCTGTCGAGTGTGCGCTAACAGTTTAGTATAACCCTGTGAGTACAGATCAACTAGAAAAGGCATGCGCTTTAGTGATCTTCATTTTTCCGAATCAGCACTATTGTGGGGGTTCACTCTACTTCTCTCTGACTGCGAAGCTAAAGAGGGAATTCTCACAAAGGCAGCGCTTCGCCAGCGGTCACTGCAAAGTTATTTTTTGGAATTGCATAGCAGTACTAATAGAGTTGTTATTCCATATTTTTTTAATTATACCACTACAATATAAGCAAGGTTTTGCGTGGTCGTAACATGTCTTTATAAGATCTTAATCATAGAGCCGTAATTTTTCCGAAGATATTCGATGATTTCCGAAGTGCATACTTTTCCTTGGAGATCTGTACGTGAATATTTGATGGTTCCCGCGGGAAAATCTGCGGGAAACTGAAGTGTTTGCGCGACCGTTAGTCAGATGTCGCTGCGATCGACGATTTTCATTTTATTGCGTTCTGTAACTTTGTATAACAAGTTACCAACTATTACTGGAGTATAGAAAGTTTTATAAGTTTGTGAAATTACTTTAAATAACATTGGGCACGTGAGACGTAGCTGTATTTTGATTAGAAAAAAAGGTGACGTATTTTTGTGTAAAAGTAAGCGAAGTGAGAATGTGTGACCATTTAGATGGTTCGAGATTTGTTAAATTTACAGAGTGTTTGTTTGGATATAGTAATGCATAAAAATAACA
Source organism: Eurois occulta (assembly GCA_950022335.1). NCBI lineage: Eukaryota > Metazoa > Arthropoda > Insecta > Lepidoptera > Noctuidae > Eurois > Eurois occulta. The sequence continues at coordinate 22,815,110 of OX465479.1, read as the reverse complement.
ACTATACACCAATTCGCACCTAAATACGATACAATATACCCTACGTGTTATATTGAATAAGTTAAGAAGAACTTTGTCCCCAATACCCTAGCAAACGGATGCAGTAGAATATGAACCGTCCCATTCAATATGAAATATTTTTCCATATAAATTCGCGGACAATCGCTAGTGAATGAAATTCGTGAAAGTTGAAGCGCATTCCTGTGAAAAGCTCCCGAATTCTACTTTCAGTTTGACTCAGTTCGCAACGATTATGATTCTATTGGATTATAAGTTATCGACGGCGACGATTCCACGAATTTACATTTTAACTTATTTAAAAGTAACATCGTTGTGTTTAGAGGAGTTTAAATTGAGCTTCAAACGGTATTACGGAGTTGTTTGTTTACCATTATATGATTTTAAATAAAGAAACATGTGATTGTAAAATCTATCAGTCACGTGACTTACTCTTTGTACAAAATGAAAAAAGCTTGGATAATTACCACATGGAAAAGACATAACTAGAGTTAAGTATTACCAGATACCAATTAGCGAGATGAAAAAAAACGCCTGCATGAGATAACTACACGGAATTCAATTAACAAACAGCGCACAAAATATAAACTGTTTTAATAAAAGGACCACTATTAAAACACGACTGTCCTCCTTATGGCGGTAGTTTTATTCCTGCAATTAATATTTGCCCTTAGCACGATGCACTACAGTTTACAATTCCAAAAACTGCTAATCAAAAATGTTCAGCAACGATATTCGTGAAACGACCGAAAACTAATTTCAAACATTTATAAGCACCTACAACCCGGCTGCCTAATTTAATTATTAATCGAAATTCGCACAATAGGAATGAAACAAAGCCACGTTAATCTGTGCAAAACACGGTCTCATATTCAATTATGTCCGAAACAAGCGAATACGAAATGAGGCGCTTACCTATACGAGTGTGCCCATAAAAGTTTAACAGGAACGTTGAGCAACAGAGAATCAATGGGCCCACTGGTTTAATGGAACATCTGTGGCGTGAATATTATAGGCTGTGTCGCGTAGCGGCCAGGCGTACGGCATCTCCCGCCATTCGCGAGTGCGGTGTGTAGGCGCGCGGTCCTCTGCTACGGCGTAGAGGCGCTACGGCTACGCCATCGGAAAATATTTCGCGGGTGAACTTTTGTGTCGAATCGTTTATTATAAGCGTGTGCTACGGGATGTTGGCGGGAGGAACTTGAACATTGAGTTAGTGGCGCCGATAAACACGATACCTGTAAGTGTATTGTTATGTTTGTACTGACGGAGGCTGACCGCTGACCTGTCCTCGTCACTTAAGGGAAAAACATTTTGTGGGCATTTCTGTTTATTAGAGGATACTGGATAGACAGTACATTAATGTGACAAGATTTATTGAACAATAATTATATGCTGTATCTACTGTTTGCTGGTATACGAAATTACAACAAAGTAGAAACTGTAACTTTAAACTTCTTCCAACTTACAAACACAATTTCCCGTTATTATTGTTTACTATTATCGTTACTTTAAAAACAAACGTTTTGAAACGTTTGTTTCTAAGGTAACGTTTATTTCTCACATAAAACGAACAAAACCTTACTGTAACAACTTCCTAAATAACACAAAACAAAACTATTATCCACAATTAAAAGCCAAAAATGAAGTACAAAGGCTTTGGGTACAAAGTAGTTCAGTGTTTAAGTCGCGTTGAGTTAACGCGTCCACTTCCGCGGCGCGGCACAAAAGAGCACAAAATAAATGAAAGCGATGTTAGCGCGGTCACTTGCCGCGCTTTATTGTTGCCGGTTTATAGTGGTGGAGGAACTGCGGAATCTGTTTTAGGAAAGAATAAAATAAAATGTTAAACTTTGAATCATCATCATTATGCCCATGTCCCATGTTACTTGGGGCTGGTGCAGCGCGATATGGAAAGTATCCAGTTTGAGTGATGATGAGTCATTTAGTTTTCGATGTTAAGGCACAGTGTAATGCATTGGTATCCCGTCTGTTTTGTCGTGTTCAATTGTGGAGGCAGTTGATTGCAAAAAACTTTAGAGGATAATTTTTTTTTTAATTTTATCATTCTATTGTTTATTTAGACAGGTGTGATGATGTTTGCATGTTGAATATCTTCATTTTAAATACTTTCAGTATTACTTTTAAGTAGCTCAGTACTTACTTTGAAAGTTTGGTCTTTTATAGATCAATCATACTATTATGAGTAGGACGTACTTCTTAGTATTATCGAAGAGATTGGTGACATTATTGATTACGTTATGTTGTTTAGTTCAGCACCAGCCAATAATTACTATAAACAATAGCAAATAATTACTATAAACAATAGCAAATAATTACTATAAACAATAGCAAATAATTACTATAAACCATAGCAAATAATTACTACAAACAATAGCAAATAATTACTGTAAACAATATAAAGTTTTAGTAGAATATGTAGCAGATGTGAAACACAACAATCTGTAAAAAAAACAAAGTTTTTTTATAAATGCATGAAATATTGTATGTACAGATCGACACAGTTAACAAACTATAGCAATTTCATTCGCTAGTTTTTCGGACGTCCCAAACTATATTCGTATCAATCAACGACTCGTGCCGGCTCCGTAGCACCTACAGCAGTCCTGCGTATCGTGTCGTGCGACATGACACGTGACATATTAAACGTTGTTCAGTTAGTCTTGACAATGAATACGCGTCACTTGGAACTTAATGAGACATCCATTGAAGTTGATTACATTTGCGTTGTGTTCGAGATGTTTCACTTGTAATTATGAGAATATTTATTTTTAAAACATGTCTTCGTGACAGGTAATTTCATTTGTTGTCTTAGAAATTTCATATTCTTTATAACAACACAACAGCAACAAACAGCAACAAGCAACAACAATAACAGCAACAAGCAGCAACAGTAACAGTCTTACTTTATCTAGTGACATACAGGTTATGATATAGGCTATTCAAACTCATCCAAAAGGAACGATATGGCTGTTGAACCATTTATAACTACTGAGCAGTTTAGGCACTTACTTGAAAAACTTTGAAATCAGTCACAAAAATGTTTACAAACTTTTAAAACTGGGTACATACAATGTGTCGACTGCCATGTTATTTTGGACTAGGTATCTGTATCCTTACACTATGATTCTAGTGCCCGAGTTCACTTACACTAGGCGATACCTAAATAAATGCGTAAATGAAAGCAAAACGCTCGGCTCATCGCTTACGGCATTTCATACAAACTTTTAAGTCCTTTGTTTTTGAAATGTCTGAACCGACTTTAATGAAACTTCATACACATTAGCAAGATACATTTATAAGTCTAAAAAGTTTTCAGAGAACATTTTTCGAAATGACTGAACCGATTTTCATTAAAATCGGTTCAGTCATTTCGAAAGAAAAGGGCTTGGAAGTTTGTATGAAATGCCGTAAGTCGTAAACGTCCAGGAGACAGTCATGTTTTTGTTATTAGCCTTGTATGTCCCACTGCTGGGCATAGGCCTCCTCCGTATCCTTCCAAGTATTTTTATCCTGTGCCCTCGAAGCAACTTTCGTGATACGCGTCCAGATCATCTCGCCAGCCCTGTCTAGGTCATTTATGTCTTACCACCGAACAATCTAATAATAAATAATCAGTACAAAAACGCTTATCTATTAATAGATATCTACAGGATCACATATTAATCTTAGTGATATTGAAGGTCGATTCTAGTACATAATTTATCTGGAGTGTTTTTAATCTGCCTAAATGCTCGATCTTTATTACTTTAATGTTGTTCACGTCATATCACGCCTGTATTTCCCCGAAGGATTAAGCAGAGATATAACTATAGTACACCCACATCTCGCCACTTATGTTGTCAGTCCCATGTGATAGATGGCGAGCTCGTGACTAAATAACAGCCGCTGGGTCGATCTTCAGGTTAAGCCGCGCTTGCCTAGGTTGGTCCGTGGATAGGTGACCAGCCATTACATACCGAGTTTCCTCCGTGCCTCAAAAACACGTTAAGCCGTTGGTCCCGGCTGTCATTTGTAGATCTTTGACTGTCGTTACAGGTAGTCCCGAGTGGCCCGAAAGTACCCAGTACAAACTGGTTTGTGGAGGTCAGATATAGAGGCAGTCACTTCATGTAAAATACTGGTAGACTGGAAGCCGACCCCAATGCCGAATTCATTTATGATAGCTACAACTTATTAACCAACAGGCTGGGATGACAATGAATGTGTCGCAACATACACAAGTGTCACTTCTACCCGTAGATATATCGACTATGTTAGATAACTGCATTATCTAAGTCAACTAAAGTTTATCCAATTTGTTGACAGGTTGGCCCAACTTCGCCCAATATGTGGTCCAACACGCTCCCCGCGTTGCTTCTGATCGTCGTGGCCGGTAAGTACATACAAATGCAGATTTATATATAATTCTTAAATCTTCATTAACCAGCTTATTATTCGGAGAAGTTATATCGATAGTTTATTATTTTGTCTTGCTTTTTTTTCTATCGATCCAATTAATGAGCATTCTCTGTGAAATAAGTATGGTTAATATCGCTACATTACGTTTTTATAGAAAATATATCACGATGTGCATTTTTTTTAAACTATAACAAAATAAACCATGACATTATTTTCAAAAATATGATGAGAATATAAAAACTGACAACAATTACGACGATATTAATTAAAATACAACATCAACCGCAAAAGGCAGGCCCTAACACCATCAGTCCAAAACTAATTCGTGATAAGTAAAACACATTATTTCCCAAACTGCGGACACAACCCCTTGTGAGGCGGTCATTTTGTCCTCCACTCCAAGTGGGCTAGTTACCAGCGGGCACGCGTCGCTCGCCTCGACGGCTGCTCTCCACACAATTACTAAATGGGATGAAGGTACGCTGTGTGGGCAGCAGCGGCCTCATCGAGAGCTTCGAGTGGTCTTTTGAGTTTAATTGATTAGTTCATCGGTTGATGGCAATTAAGTGCGGGCCTTAAATTATGTTAAACAAGTGTTTGTGGACGCTGTGTAGCTGAGGAGAGTGAGTTTCTGACATTTTATTTAAATTTTCAACAAGATATTTAAAATAACATTCACAGCCACACAGAATGATGTAACTTATTGTAGGATGTTAATAATTTTTATCGTCTGTTGGAAATACAAAATAACTACGATTCTAAGAACTGCAGCAGATAAAGACTGAATAGGAGAAAGATCGTATCAGAAAAGTATAATTATAAAGTCTTTCCGGAAACTTTCATCTGTTTAGTATCCCAACATGTCGCTATCAGATAAACCTCTCAGCATCCATTCTCCTGAAGCGGTCACAAACACATAACATCACATTTCCGCTGCATCTTACGAATTCATTCATCAATCCTGATTTATAGTTGGACACGCTTTACTAAACAAACTTCCACATAACTGCCACAAACGGTAATCAACCTTAATGTCAAGCAATAAAAACGAATGCGATGGCATAAAAAGAGTTTGCTGTATCATCGACAACGAAATAAGAGCTTTGAGAGGATGCAGATACGGTTCGATTTGCAGTGTTAGGGTGATATTGCGTCCATTAAAACAGCGTATTCATATTGTAATAACTTGGAATTGTTTTTGATAATTCAGTTAGTAATGGACGCGGTGTTAGGCGGAATATTTTGTCAACGATGCGATTTACATAACCTTTTGTAATCGCTATCACAATGATCTGGTCATCCAATTTACATTACACTGGATGTTAAAGTTTGAGTGCTGCTTCAGCTCGCTTCTATGAGATCTGTAACGACACGATTATAACTAAGATACTTAAATAAAAGTACTTGGTGCCGTGAGATTATTTTTAGGACTTTATGCCAAGTTCTGTTGAACTGTGATCCAGAATTCCAGATATATTAAAAGACCATTGACAAACGTCCCGATGTAGCCTTAATCTCTGGTTCTATCTCCTTTTTCAAAATCTGTTACTACAAACCATTACATAATATTACGTCGTTTAATAGATATTAATAGGTTAGAAATAATCTCCTGTAAGTATTTGTATCAAGGACGCTTAAACAAAACAACCACATTGATAGAGGTATCGCGGCGCCAATCTATACATCATGTGTCTTAAATAAAAACATATTTGATATCTCTCAGAAGGGCTCGTGGCTAGGTATACAAGTCCGACGGGTCTATAAATTAAGTGAACCACTGCTGCTACTGTGCCACCATTGCTATAGTTGAGAAAACGCTAGGCAGATGATGGTGAACATACTATTTATCGCAATAATCGTTAATATTTTCAACCAAAACCAACCAAAGTGTAACACGTAAAGAGATCATTATCACAAACTTGACTTCATAAAACTTCTGACTTCTATTCAAAAGTTCTAGAGCAAATCGACATGATACATAATTCGTATATATGAGTATAGAATCGTGGACACGTGAATAAAAGATGTGGCGGTAATAAATATTGGCATTACAAGCCGCGGGACAATCTGCATGTGCATTAGTATATAAAGTAGGTGTCGGCGGAGAGTCATGTCGTGTGCGTGATAGTGTGGCCGTGGCCGAAAGTGCACGCGGAGGCGGGAGCGGGAACTCAGAAGATAGTTTTCGTGGTGGATTTTGAGTGGTCTTAGAAGAACTGTTAGAAGTTATAGGATGTAGTAGAGAGGTAAATAGAACAGCCATTGTTTTGTGCTGGCAGCTTGCGGTACAGACTTGTAAGAATATACCTTTTGAGGAGGTTGGCAAGTGTCTTACGGTAACGTAGGACCGGAACGAACATCTCCTAAACCAGACTATGGTTTATTGTACCAAATTTCCGTATGTCAAAATCAAATTCGTTCAGACGTGAAAAGGTCACAGAAACACAGATATATACGTGAAAAATCTTAGTACGGATTAATATTCGAGATTTTTTCTTTTCGTACGTCATATTCGTTTTACGAAAGACTTCGAACATTGAGGTTTCATGTATAACCGCCAAACGCTTATAGTTTCCAGGAATACTTGTAAACCCATGTCACAATCGTGTAGTTTGAACGTGTCGCAGAGAGATTGGTTTTAATATTAAAGGCTTATATCCGCCTCGGAGGCGCTCGGATTGTTCTCTGGTGAACGGAATGCTCTGCTCGTACATGCACTTAATGCGGAGGTTCTTACAGAAGGACTACTGACCAATGCGCAGCTGGACAACACAAATAAATAATAATAAGGGATTAAATAAAGTATCCCATAAGGTGATAGCAGCCTCGGGGTCTAGTAGAGTCTCATTTTGCCAGCTTGTTCGAAATAATAGGAAGCAAGACTATGGTCATCATCGTCAACCAGGCACGATATACTGAGAAATTCTTCATGGAAAACCTACGGTTTGCTAGAACTCGGCTCTGAACCCGAGACTCCTTGCTCGGCACTAGCGCTTGTAGCCACTAGCCCAACGAGCCAGTTAATCACAACACAGTAGGTGTTCTATATTCGTCACGAGTACCCAAAGGAACTAAAAACAAACTCACCCAAACATCTAGACTCAGAACAAATAGGCCCCTACAAATATTTGTCTCATGTTTGTATAGAGCCTACACTTTCCAAAAGGTCGATGTGTAAATCACCCATTTCCTTACAATGTTTGGAAATATCTTATAGCTATGACCATGGCTGTACTTACCTTTGTTGCACCAGTCACCTAGATATTGTGGTGATATCTTAAACACCAAAAAAATTGAATCCGTATTGTCAAAGTCCTGCCTGTTCTGGGAGAAAGTTTTCGCTCTGTTCCTCATACCTCTAAAGAAAAAAATTAAATCGTTTATTTTAATTAAGCAGCACTTTTTGAACAGCAAATTTTACACGAGACAGTCTCCCGAAACTTCCCAACAACACATCTGTCTGTTAGGTTAGTAGAACCTGATTTTAAATATGCAAAGTAAACAAAGAAAAACATTAAAACATTAAATAAGAGACAGACCCTTGCGTTGTGCCTCTAATGTGATCATCGTCTGGTTTGTAAGTGTGGAACTTCTCAATATTTTACCATTTTATAAGTACATGGACGTATTTAGTTTAAAGCGTTTGTAAAATCACGGGAGTTACGTGTGCTTGTTACTCAAAGCCGGGAGATGCGCTGTTTTGTTTGAAGTCCAATATAATGGATTCACTCCTAGGATTAAGACAGCTTCCAATTGAAATTAAATTGATATATATATAACGTTACAAGTCTCATTATATACCTTTTGAAGTCTTGGCTTATGTCTTTTGTTCTCTGTGGATTCGTTGTCAAGTTTTTTTTTGTTGAGAAAAATAATTATGAAGTTACAGTGAAACAAAGACACACCTTATTATTCTTCCACACATTTGAGTGAGCTCCATACAACCCCTGATTGTCCAAAGTCAGCAGTTCGTTGAATCATAAAGTTGAACAGATAACTGCTGGCCAGGCTTATTTCCTAGAAGTATTGGTAATAAGGGGTGAAAAGTAACTTTGTAATAACAGTCATTATAATGATGATGACATGGCCCAGTCGCAGTGTATTGAAGAAATAAATAAACTTATCCTTGGAAAACCCGCCAGGAAAAATTGAGTCATTTACTGATACTAGACATAACTCTCTGGAGGCATAAATTAAAACCTATTAACAATTTTTTTTTCATAATATTTAAATGTACGAGTGCACGATCTGTCAAGAGCTGTGACTGCATCTCCACTACCTATTGCATATTTGCAGAAACTTGATTAGCATCCTTGTTTACTGGCCGTTTACTGGACGCTACGATACTTGAAAGCACTTTTAATTAAAAATCACCAAAGGCCTCTCTTGATGGCCAGAGTGCAATCATGCGTCACTTCACTCAGCTACATAGGTCTCGTGTAATCACCCCATAAGTCTGTGAACATACTGTCGGGTAAATTTTACGTAATACCAATCGCCGGACGATATTTAAAAAAGAGAACCACTAATGATTTTTCTCTCATTGAAAAAATGCACGAGTATTTTAAAATATAAATTTTAATTCCGTAATTCCGTCCGTGCATCAACATATCTATCACGGGCAGCCGGCGCGAATATCAAAGCTTCGCGGTTTCATCGACGGAAACCCCACCACCCTGCACCCCTACTTCCACCTAACCGATGTATGTAGAACCCTCCGCTCGTCTTACATGACCACATCGAGAGCTCCTACATCGCTGGTACCCCGTATGTAACATTGCCCAACTTTTTAATTACATGCATCATACCGCCCGACTGCAATTTTAAAAAGGATTTCGAGATTTTATGCTTTAAACATTTTGTTCATTTCTTTGTTTCGTTTGGAAATATTTTAAAATGTTTTATACTTGTTTAATAATATTCAGATTCAAAATTAAAGTTTTTCGCAGAAGAATTAAATTGAGAATTGTATTTCTGAATTACGGGAACCCACGAATTCAATTAAAATCTTTATATCAATTAATAGCCTGTTGTGCTGTGAGCTATATTTTTGGAGAAAAACTTTAATAATTATTACGTAAACATACTGTTTAATCAAAATCTCGTGGCCAAATAATAACTGTCGCTCGGGTCGATGTTCAGATTAAGCCGCGCTTGCCTAGGTTGGTCCGTGCCTCGGAATGCACGCTAAGGCATTGGTCGCGGCTGTCATTTGTAGATCTTTGACAGTCGTTACAGGTAGTCAGTGGCCCAAAAGTCTGACAACCAGTCTTACCAAGGGTTTTCGTATTACCCAGTACCAACTGGGTTGTGAAGGTCAGATACGCAGTCGCTCCCTGTAAATTATTGGTATTTAACTGCATCCAGTTAGACTGGAAGCTTTTTCAGGTCGAAAATAGTTGGGAAAAGGCTAGGCAAGTGATGACTGTTTTATTAAAATTTCACTGGAAAAACGTTTTGATGGCAAAAACTAATAAATTTGACAACACGAACACAACGTTACCCAGGTGATACGGTGACGTAATAGCGCTGGTCTCTGCGCTGTCAGTTTAAATTAACCGTTCGCACGGACCCCCGTCATGGCCGCCCATCATGGCCGCCGTTCGCGCCAAATATCTGGACGCCATATTGGCACTTAACACAAATACAATGGAATGAGGTTTCAAATGGAAATACTGATTGTTAGAAAATGCAGTGGTCTGTTTATCGTTGAACGAAAACCAATTATAAACGTAAAAGCTAATTTATTTCATTGCTTATTCTTTTCTAATACTCACTAAAGAAAACTTCTTGCTTTTGAGTTAGTTTTAATTTGAGTATTACGAGTAGATTAACATCTACATTCAGATTTATCACCGTTATAAAATGAAATTGTCTTGCGGAGATAACTTGCCATAGATTTTATAGGTAGTGATTAAGTAGGGTCATTTGGTGCAGAAGAATCGAATGTACAACGTTGGCGCGTCCTACTAACAGTCTGATATCGCCACAACGTGCTACGTGACCCTTTTCACACTACCAGGTAAAAAGATGCTCATTATTCTAACATAGCATACGCGTGTAAGAATAAATAACATACAAGCTGAAATAAACAAAAGTAAATTTCTGAAATTCCCTAACGTCGTGTTTGGGAATTCCACGTATTTCAACTATGCTGGAATAGGTGATCACTAAAGTTATGCGTGAGATGAAAGTAGAACTAAAATATAGTCAAATACTTAGTACATGGAACTCAACAATACAACTTTGGTCTATAGCTCACGTCGCATTCATGATACAATGTAGTTAGTAGTATAATGTAAAATAGTCATTCTGAAAAATTTAAATTTTTTAATTTTCGGTAACTACAATGTCATTTCATCACGACTACTTTTACTTAAAATAGACACACCTAACTATACCCATTTATTTGGCTGTACTCACGTCATGACTTGCAAACCAACAGATTTTTTCTAGAGTATAAAGTTCTCAAGAATTTTGTCAAACGGCTCGACCAACACCCTCTTATGATTGTCTAATGGAATTCCTTTGCCAGTCATGTTCAATCTGTGCGAATATCAGCTCGGGCCAGCGTGATTGCTCAGCGGGCGCTGTGGCGGAACAGAGACGCGCCACGCTGCGGGCGAGGACTGATCCATGCCGAGAAGCTGATTATGTCAAAAGGTAAGGTATACTAGGAATCATCTGCAACTTCATCTGTGTAAAGGTGCGGTCAAAACGAACGGACCGAACTGTGGACAGCGAACTTTGAAAGATTATGTACAGAAATATCATTTTGTCAAAGAGCTGTATCCACAGCCAGTCCCCTGTCCGGGTAGCTCGATTTAAACACAGCGCAACCTACGAGTAGATAGTACACCGTGATGGCGGTACCTAATAATAGTAGTCATTAATCCTTCTTTATGTTAGGATTGATAATTATTGACACTGAACTTACAATAAAATGATGTGACAAACGCTTCATACAATTTTAACATTAAAAGATTGGTCTTCCTTGTGCTTTTTCCTTGGATAAAGGTTCCAGAGATTTTCATCTCATCCATATTAGCATTTCAGATGAATGGGCATAATTCATCCATAGCGATATTAAAAGATTAATCCTGCCGACTCATTCCCTCACTGGCACAAAGGCCGGAACTTCCCGTGTCCAGTTTCAACGGTCGCCTAATCTCCAATATAATCGGGGGCTCGTCATATTCAATCAATGGGAGCAAATATTCGAAGGGTCACGAGGTGATGGATCTGCGCCCAGGATCGTGACTTGACACTGACTCGCCATGATTGATGTCATGACCGCAATGTTGACATTTTAATTCAGGAAATAAAAGCATAGTATAAAAATAACAGAATTATAATAAAACGACGATCAATAAATCTAATAAACACATCGCGCCCTTTTCACATAATTATGATTCAATCTTCCACAGGCTAGTTATTTTGAAAACTGATCAAATATTAGCAAAAGGGCCACGGCGTGAAGGATTCTACGAGACACGCCAAAGCGTGATTGATGTTGGAGTATCTATAAGAGCAATTAAACTGAACTGATTTTTGAACTGTTGGTTGTTTATTTATTAAATAAATAAATAAATAAATAAATAAATAAATTCATGATAAATTTTATATTTTTACCTCTTAAAGCCTGAACCGATGCAAAACGATAACAATTTTGAGATTTATGAGAGAGAAAACCAAGTTATACTATACATAGTCTATGATGAATGAATTTGTTGCCGGCTGGTTGACACTTCGCGTGACCAGAGAGGGTTGGCTATTTCTTTGGCCGAAGAATTAGCATTGCCATGCAACGTGACAATGGCTATGATTAAATACTAATAAATAATGACGATGATGATATCATCATCGTCAATCGCTCGGAACTGATTCATGTCTTTCATAGAACGATTCTATACTGGGTATAACAGGACCCTTCACGAAACAACCAAGCATTATGTACATCAAACTAAGTAACTATACGCAATAATTATTGTTGGAAAACTACTTTTTTGGGTAAAAAATCACGTTTTACGGTAGGACTCAATGTAACACACTCAACAACAACATTGTACTGATGGGTGGATTGAATAGTAAGGGGGTCGTGGAGGGCTGCGGGACTGTTCGAAAGAGATACCGCGGCCCTGGAACATAAAGAGCAAAAGAAGGAACATGGGTGGTTTTTAGTCAGTAAAAGTCTGACACTCCCGTCCGCTCCGCCCAGAGCGGGAGGAGTCATTTGATGAATTCCCACCCGAAAAAAAAAGGGGGGTCGTGGAGGTGTTTATAGTAAAAATCTTACATTAAAAACACGTATTTAAATAAAACTTGTAAAAAAGTTGAAACTTTGACCCCCAATATCTCCGTAACTAGAAGGTTCCCAAGTATAGTCTAGAACAAAAAAATATCGCAATTACGGGGAGAACAAGTGCCTATCGGCTTCGTGAAGGCTCTTGTTACACCCTTTATTGCTGAAGTTTGAATTTGATCGCGCACAAAGGTTATATTGAATTTCAGTTGTAATCCACAAAATAGTTTCTACAATTGGATGTTAGTAACATGAAGCATTGTCCCTCCATCGACACATAGCGTGTCTTTCGAGACGGACTTAACGAACTGGTTCGGCGATGCTATTTTCTCTGAAGCTCATTCTTGCAACGATGTTAGATATAGCACGAGATTCGATTCTGGTGTCGATGTTACACTCAACTATTTTGATCAGTTCACTCAAGCATTACCAACGGGTATTCAATTAACTTGGAAATTCTGAAACAAAACTTCACTATTAGGTATTAAAGATTATTATCGAAATTGCTAAGTAAGCATTTTACCAAATGTTAGTAAAACATAGTAATATACTATGACATTAAAAAACGCCTAGTAACACTAGTAACACTAAGAAACGCCTTATTCTATAATCTAATATATTTTTCATGAATCCACAAATATAAACAGACCGACACGTTTCACCAGTGCCTCAAATCAGGCGTTAGTGATGAATAGCCACACAAGTGACGGTTCTAGTCGCGGCGTCATTGTCCCGCCGATGGTTACGGTGATCGATGACATCGAAACTGTGTTGGCGCGTCACTATTCTGACATAAGGTTGTGTGACGGTAGAAAAAGTAACGTAATGATGTCAAATTTAATGAGAGGGATTATAACTTAATAGGCAAGTGACTGCAGCCAAAATGCAGAGGCATTGTCATGGCGAATGAGTTAATAGTTATTAACATTACTTTTTTGCAATTAGACGGTTTCTTTGGACTCAATTGTGATTTATGTGGAAAAATTTGAATGATCAAATGCTTGAGGACTACACCATGTCTACACAATTGCTCTGAGCCTCGACCAGACTTTACCGCCCAATCTGATTATACTCGATATTGTCCAACCTTACATGTTTACACACATGATCGATGGATTGGACGACATGTCGTGCTGTCAGTGTTCCTGAGGCATTGGTTATAACCATCAAAAAATCAATATTGGCTAAAATATGGCCGCAGAGACATAAATTATGGTTTTGGAATATGTTTCTAACGTAGGGATTTGAGAAATATCTAGGAGGGCGCTGCTGGATTAATGTTCTAACAAAACGTCAAGGTAAAGAATTTTGGTCTTCCTCAAAATTAAAAAAAAAATATACTTGCAACAGAAAACAGAACAACAAAAGGGACCCGTCAAATTATAAAAACTGTAATACGATTTACAGAAAAAAACATACCATGATTAAGTAACAAGTCCAAAATTTTACAAAGATAAACGATAAGCAAGCGGAATCCTCAGTATCAGTGCACTAATTAGAAATTCAGCTAGCCGCGTGCCGACCCTGCTCGCAACCGGCTTTGTGCCGGCGCCGGCACCGGACCGGCTGACACCCGGCAACCGAGCCCAGGGGGGGTTGAGACCCCCTGCTTATCATGTTGACGACGACGCACTTCTGCTGTTTGATAATGTTATTAATTTTGATTGGCCGTCGCCAAGTTTCGGCTTCCCTTGGTGCTGAAGGAGGTTTTGCTTCGCAAGGTGTGGGAGGGATTAGCATTCTCTGCTTAGACTTTCCTCACTTAGGGTGAATTTCACCCGTGCAACTGAACGCGATCACTGAAACTGACAATCACCGTAAGTATTATTTATTACTATTTTAGTAAGCTTAATGTTAGAGGGAGCTCTCCAGTCTACAGTTACAACAAAGTTATACGTGCTAAATCTGAGCTTTTACTCCCATTCGTTGGAATCGATGTAAGCTTTGCCTAATGAACTATTTGACTGTTACCAAGGAAAGCTGACACGCCATATCTATTCACACGTTCATGTTCCAGATTTGGGGCTGGTGACGCATTTTTGAAGCCCATGCTTTTCGACATGATAACCTGAATATAAAAAGTCTACACTCTTACTTCACGATTCATGCGAATCAGAATCGATACCTTATAATTCCTGTTTGTAATACATCATTCAAAAAAGCCATCACTCAGTGTTCCGTACACGCTTACATTAGATATCCTCAGCTAAGCGGCCGAGGCCGCAGGCAGGCGGGAGTATTCCCGCCGCTCTCTGTTTGCTTTTACAATGGAAATTATTCCAGCAAGTGTAACGATGATGTGTCCCTGAGGACCACCCGTGATAATGCTCTGAAGCATACTGTGAGACGGAGGCGGGAGACGGTTGTAAGAGCGATTTAAGAAGACAAGAGAAAGCTTTTTTGGAGAAAACCAGAGAGATACGTTTTGCGCTGACCACAAGTACTCGTACCTACCATGGGAAAAGAGCAGAGAGATGATGATGATGAAGTTTGATTTGAGAAATGTGACATTAACAAGCTTCAGCGCATTGTTTATTGTCTCTTTATACTAATCAAACAAGTTCAACTATGTCTATCATGTAAAAGTTATAGCTTCGATAAACAGGATGCAAGATTGTTGATTAAAGTTAAACAGTGCTGAGATAACTTATATGAAATAAAATGTTCTTATCCCTGTGTCCCTAAATAATAATCAATTCAAATATACTTTTAGTTAGGGCACACTCCATACCATTCGTACGCCCAAACTCAAATATACATCGTAACGGTAAATAAATTCACATACAACTCCCATAGCACAGAGAACATTAACTTTATGTAAAGCAGCCCGCTCGTGGCACTGTGGGCCCTCCCTTATATTTGACTTGCTGATACCAAGAACAGTTTGATGGGAACTTTACAATATCTGGCCTCGGGAGTGCTGTACGGAGCGATCCACGGAGCGATCCGTGCATTGGTACCTCTTCGATCTGAGATAGTTGTCTTATTGGGAGGCGGGCAAAGTTGCGCAACTCACGGGTAATCGGGAGTGTGGCGCAAAGTTGGCACTTATGGGTTATGGCGCAGATAGCGCGTTAGGGTTAAAGTTGTGATGTTGGTACTTGAGAGTTGAGTAATCATTGGGAGGGTTGTATACATAGGTTGTAACTGCTTGGTTAAGCACGTTTTCAGATGTAACGACTCTTACATTACCGAATGTTTATACCACGATAGTGGTCCATGTTGTGAATATGACATGGAGGTGTTTGCTAGTAGTTTTAGTCACTGCATGCAAACCCTAATGACTGACCCAAAAACCTGATGACTTTGACGGCCTTTTATTGTACAAGATGTTAGTATTGCCTAAGTACGACATGGCAATATAAAAACGTATCTGACGAAATGAGAGTGCTTTAACATTAATACGCCACTGCTTAACCCTCAGGGCACACAGGCGTGATGTTATGATGCGTTAAGACAATTTTATAAATAAAGTGAATCGCTTGTTGCTGTAGGACCGCGTGAATCCACTGGATACTAAAAGCGTAAGACTGGCTGATGTGGCGACGCTTGGGAAGGCCTATGCGAGCAGTGGACGTCGTTCGGTTAGTAACAGTATGATGACGACGAAGTGTTCATGGAGTCACGGTAGTGTCACTGATTAGTTCATAGACCTAGTTATGTCTCCTAAAAGTTTATACGTACTTAATGAATGTTATTTTACTGTAACGAGTTGTTCATGTGTGTTTGTATGTAAATTATGTTGTTGTTTAATTGTTGAGTAGGTAAGCATAGCCCACGCAGTAGCAACAACTAGTGTTTGTGCTACGTGTTGTTGTGCGGCTGGCAACACTGCTAACATTCATTATTGCTGTTTTAGAGACTACTCTAGTATCTACATACAGGCAAACAAGTGACGAGCAATTTCTGCTCAATTCATTCCCTGCACCATAAATAAGTACCATAATATGGTATATATATATGGATATATATATTGTATATTATACAATACAAATTTTTTTATAATTTATTTGAACAAGAATTTAACTACTAAGACTTTTAGGAAGGTATGTATTTTCACAAATGCGGACAAACTAAGTCCAAGTTTAAATACATTTTATTGCGGCTGAATCACACCGACACTGTACCTACTACAAGTTGCAAAACTTAAAAACTTTCATGAATTCGTTTTATTCCTTCCAGAACGTCCTGGAAACTATGATCATAGGATCCCATATAGGTAGTAATATAAAAATTCCATGGGATTCGTAAATATTAATATTAGTAAAACTTCCTTGAAAAATGTCCAGCATTTTCAATTAGTATTTACAAAATTCCGGCCAGTACCACAAAACTTTACATGTAAACGTAACCATAACGTTCCATGAGCTAGCCTCCTCGCTCCTCTCCCCTCACTCCTCCATATTGACGGAAGGTAGCAATAAAAAGCGCTGGCCTGATATTAATGAGGAATGGAGCGATCCGCCGCAATCAAACGCGGATTACAGTCTGCTGACAAAAGTGCTCACTCTTGTTACACTCAACTTGCATTGTGGCTTGTGGCTGCACTCATCCACATCTACATTCATTCTATGTACTTATATATAACTCATGTATAAGTATATTTATACATATTATACTTATACATGAGTTATTTGCATAATAGTTATAGGATCAAAGGTCGCGGATAAAAGGAAAAGTAATATCCTATTCTGAAACAAGTATCACTAATTGTGATCTGTTGTTATTAACTATTATGGTCCAAAAACATTTTTGTATGAAATATGTACCTACTTACTATGTTTATACGACAAAATGGAACAATAACACACCCACACATGAAACCACTTCTCTATACAGCAAATTTAAAATTCGTGAGGGGCAGAGAATATTATGTTCTCTAAAATGTACCCACATTTCACCAGTTACCATATAACTGCCAATTCTTGTCAAAGATTGGCAGCATAAAACTCGTAAATTTTATGCTTTTTAGGCATAGAGGCGGAGTGCAGACCTTCCTTGCCCAAAATAATCTTGCACGCAAGGACAATGGTTCGCGGCAACAATGACAGCTCGCAGCGCGCACTCGCTCGTGTATACAATGCCTTAGCCGAAGTGTACCGGCTCTATACACGGTACCATTTTCAAATTGCGGACTCAAATGTGTGCTCGTGGGTTAAATAAAATTCTAATTCAAAAGGAAATTGTTAAAGGCTAGGTTAAAGGTTTGTATTTTTTTCAGGAAGTTTTTAAATATCATGTACTTATATCGAGATTTCAATAAAAATCAAACATCTTGTTATTTGAGAAAATGTTTTCGTATTGAAGTAAATTAGCACAGTGACCAATCAGCACTGGGCCCGCGCCATGGATATCAGCGCACTCTCTACAACTGGTAGGAGGCCTGTGCCCTGTGCCCACCATAGGTTTATTATTTATTTATTTATTTAAACTTCATGTACAATATTGGTACATAGGCGGACTTAATGCCACAAGGCATTCTCTACCAGTCAACCTTTGGGTTAAATAGGAAACATTGTGATAGGTACAATAAAAACGGACGGAAACGGAAACGGTGAACGGTGTAAACGGTGTTTTTGTGGTAGGTGGTATTATGCTGCAAAATTAGCCTTAAGATTGGTTTGCTGAAAGATACGAAATAGCATTGACCTCAACATTGCATCGCCCGGTTCACTTGAACACGTCCATGCGCGTCGAGTCCACATGAAAACTACATATTTGTCCTTCCCTCACAAAACTAATTAAAACACACAACATGATCGAGGTTCCTTGACATTATAAAAATGTTATCCTACCACATTCACTGTTTTTAACTAGATAAGAGTCAGAGCGTTTGTACAATCCACAAAATGTAGAATTCTCTCATGTTTTACTAATACTAACATTTTTCCCGCGGGAAACAAGTAGAGTTTCAAGTGGTAAACCATGAGATACTATAAGGACCTGTACAAATAGTAGAAATTGTTTACTGGTTAATTCGAGTCTAATATGGTGCATAACAAGCCCGATAATAATTATGAACATCACGGTGCGCAAGCAATGGTGGCGCGCGTAGACCGACGTTCGCACACCACGATACTGACCATCCCTTTGTTTTATTGTTGCCTCGTATAATATTCAGTCGGATCAGTGAGCAAATCACACTTGTGTTGCTTTATTGTTCCAATATTACTTGCTTTTACTAACATTTATTTATTCACAGAATTATTATTTATTTATTTGAAAAATTTTGTGTTTAAATCATTTGAATAAATACGCAAACTGTTCGGCATCATTGTTATTTCGTGTTTAGTATAATATTTAATATTTTTGGGACAACCAACACACCGCCATCTGATCCCAAGCTAGGCAGAGCCTGTACTATGGCAACCAGACAACTGATAAACATACTTATATATTTCTAAATACATACATATTATAGACAAATCACACCCAGATACAGAACAAATAATCGTACTCATCGCACAAAGATTTGTTTTGTTGTGTGTGTTTATTTGTTAAGTAAATTAAATTTGTGGAGTCCATGATGAGTTTATTATTATAAACTCCACTGAAATAGTTCATCTGATTTTAAAACTAGTGTATCAATAGGTATGATGCTTGATATTTATAAAACAGGTGCGTTTGGAAAACCTTTTAATTTAGGAAAAATCCTAAAATGCATTTGTGGGTTAATCAAAGAATTTATTGTAATCTCAAACTCAAAGCATTTATTTCAATTACACAATTACAGGCACTTAGGAAAGTAAAAAATGCTAAGCTACAGTCCCAGTTACAAGGCATAATAACTTGAGAAAGTACTGTAGTTGCATATTCCAAAGCGTAGATCTCTATGGAGAAGAATGCGCAAGAAACTTCATAGACACTCTTTTAAATCAAAATATTGTTACAAAATCTTGGTTATTCATGGTTATTTATTCTTGGATGGTCATTCTTGGTCATTCATGTTGAGATTATACATATAATTATGTGAGAACGATATAGAAAGACGTGCAAATTATGAGCGTCCAGAGTAAAAGATTAAATAAATAAAGTAATTAAAATAAACCGTGGCAAGAGATGACCAGTCCTAACTGACAGCGCCCGTTCACGAACATGACGCATGGATCAGCGCCATTCAACTCAACCATATTGAAGGGAACTAAATGACCCGACACACCCGCCACCATCAGTGAGACATTTGAGTGAGCATGACATTCTCTCAGCTACCAGGACACATTCAAGTCAATGAAAGATAACTAAATGTAAATGGTAGCAGTACATAGTACTCACACCTGTGCTATGCAATAATATAATACAAAGAGATGGAATCTATATGCGTTTTATGCATGTTTTAAATTTCTTCTCATTAAGTTGTAGAATGTCAAGTGGTATTTTATTGTAACATTATAGACAGTACCCCTTATAAGAAGCGTAAAACGTGGCTGACCTAATTTTTTCCTTATTTCTAGTATTAACAATATGCATGTCGCTTATTTTACTAAAAAGATGTATGTTTTTACGATAATAATTACAATTAAGAAAGAAGATAATACGATAATCAGGTTCTACTATTAGATGGGTTTATTATCCTAGATGTAAGAAGCGTATTGAAACCTCTGTATTATATTGTAGAAGTAGTAATTAACATCAATTACCTATGTATGCCCCCAATGGGCAATAATGCCTATGTACGGTCCATAAGCATGTACGTACCGTCCAACCTATTTTATGTATTGAGCTCAGATTAACAATTATACAGATAAATTCATTCGGCGATATGGTTTGCGGCGGCCCGCATATAAATTATTTCATAACGAAATTAAACGAGGTATCAGCTTGTATTACGTTTGTGGCAAATAACTGTGTGTGTGTGTGTGTTCAATTATTATGTATTGCGATATGTCTGCAATAGACCGGTTTGTAATTATCCCGGCCTTTGTGTTTGTGGACGTATCCTAAGGTGTTCTAACAAAATGCAACTAACTGTAGGTTAAATAATATCAAATGCTTCAGGCAGGGACTCTTTACTGGCACGGAAAGTATTTAATATTTATTTTATCCTTAGGTCGAATGTTATGTTTGACGTTACATTATCTGTTAGAGAAAAGTAGCTGTATACATTCAAATACTACTTTAGATGTTACGTATTCTGCGGCAAGTCGATGATGAACCTTATTCTTCTAATCTTAACCGAGTTAGGTTAGGTTAGGTTAGACACACCTTATTTATTACATAGTTTATGATTGGTTTTATTATTGTACTGTATGGTGTCGGATGTAAAGAATAGCACCATCCCATATTGACAGACTGTTCGTTGTTCAACATTACCCCAAAGGACAAGGACTATTATGTAAACACCACACACGAATTCACACGATGCATCACCACAGAACACGGAACGTCAGGCATATTGGCCACAGTTGACAGATGTCTAAACACGTCATGACCCACATAGGTACTTATAATACGAAATTCCCCAACAATTACATATTGGGTTAGATTTAATCAAAATATCGTATAAATTAAAAGGATCGCGGATGGCTCAAAGCTCGGTCGCCGGGAGAGCTCGGTAATTAATCTAAAATCAATAAGCCCACTCGAATCGAACACGAGTGCTGTGTTTAATGCTATGCTTACCCGATGTGGAATTATTGCACACTGACCAAAGCGATATATTATGTGTATTACGTAGCTATGCCATGCGTGACTTGGTGTACGATGTACGGGGTGGGAATGCATATTAATAATGTGTATGCTAAATTAATGCCACAAATGGAGGTCAGAACATAGTGCTTTAAAGAGTCGAAAAGTGAATCAAATGAAGACAGGGGTTACATAATTTAGGAACAACCAGCTACCGAATTAATCGCATCACACAAAGAACCAGATGACCACAAACCCTTCAAAACATTACTCTCCCTGTGGGCTCTGCCGTTCGGGAAAAATGGAAAATCCTTCTGAAAATACATACTTGCACTGTCAGGTGGAAACTAGAATCCATTCAAAGCATTTTCAAATCCCGTATTGACACCTAAACGATATTAAATGTTCACAAAGCGGCAACAAGCAGCACGCAGTCAGGATGTCCGCAATTTGACTGCACATTGAAGCGGCGCACAATAGATACCGCGCGTATTGTGACTCGTTTGAATGCGACTCTTAGAAGCACGGCCGCTGGTCCTCCGACGTGTTCGGCATTCAACATTTGTATCGCAACTTTTGCTGGCTTGCAAATTGTTTAGTCGCAGTTGCAGACAATGGGCTTTTACTATTGAATGTAATGCGCGCGGTTTACAGACAGATTAAACTGGTCTCCGGAGACAGTGACTTTAAGTTGTATGCAAAATTGGCTAAGTTATGTTAGTAGTAGCTACTGCTGCACCTCACACATCATATGGATTGAGAGGTAATCACGTGCGACAAAATTAGAACATCAACATAATTTGTATGAAATTGTCATTATGATCTCTCTAGCATATTTGTTAATTTCACAATCAAATCGTAAACATTTCAATTTACAAAAATCATAATCGTAAGTTGACTACTAAAATGTCACTTTAAACTGCCTGATAGTCGTAATACAGCACAATCATACCTGAGCTACAGGTAACGGACAGTCCTACATCACATCATACATCCTATATTTGAGCCAATCTAACGTTCCTGAACGATGCAACGTTATAAGGCGATTCGCTGCGAGACCGTGAGTCAAGTGTATCAATATCTTGAGGCGATGCTCGATGCTCGGCGCCTGCTGCAATTCAAATGGCCTCGCTGACGCGGCGCTTGGCGTCCTTTGACGAATTGGCACCGCGACGCTGCCTCTATCGGGTTGTAGGGCTAATGAGTTTAGAAAAATATACGTAGAATAAAGATCGAAATCAATATTCTAAAACCTTTACTAACTTAGTATGTGTGTGTATAGGTTTAACTAGGACAGTACCGGGAAATCCGAAATCCATAGAAATTACACCCGTGTGTAGCCGTATTAGTTTAAAATGAAACCAAAAAACACATTCCACTAAATAAAACAACAAACGATGAGTATAAAGGCGACTCTTAGCAATCCTGCGGATGCCGCCGAATACAATTGTGCCGAGAAAAAGTGTCCCTTTGTCTGTTGATTGGATTTTAGCAATTGTTTGTTCCGGGCCGTTCCGGACCGTTCCCGGCCGGGTGCGGAGGTGAGGCGTCAAATAAAACCGGATTGCGATCAATGAGACGGAATAGATTCAAAGAACTAGAAGCACGATTAGATTTTTATACTTTTAGGTTGTATTTTCGTTTTTGGAAATCTGCTGTTTCTTAGCCGAGATTTTCATTTTTTGCCAAGCAAACTACCTGTATTATTATAACTAATTAACCTACACGATATTCGTCTTTCATCTTCAAAAACCAAACACACTCAGAAAAAATGTCGTCTTTAATAAAGAACTTGTCACACACAGATGTCCAAAGTCTTGAAGAAACTTTATGGGAATTAATTTTTTGAACTGTTATTTAAACATGCGAGAGGTATGGTCAGTTGAAAAAAATAATGGGCAGTAATTTTTTTATCGGCGGTTGGTAAATTTGTGCTTCAGTAAAACATAAACAGTAATAAAAAAACAATTGGCCGGTTATTTCGTCTTACAATGTCAGTACTAAAAATACGTAAGCAGACTTATAAATAAATGGCCAGTAAAAATGATGAAGGTGAAGATGCAGTTAGATAAATAGTTCGACAGTTCATAGGGAGCGGAGACACCCGGACTTGGGGCACCCCGACTCGGACAGGTTAGGTTCGAAGGGGATGTCGGGATCTTAGTTCGCTCGTTCCGCTCGCTAACTAGACCTCGTCATCCCCTTCGTGTTAGGTTACTGTAAACCCTGCAGCTTCCGACCCTATTTCTACTATTCAGACCCTATTTCTACGCTGACTACGCTTTTTAGGCGAATATAAAGTGTTTTGAGATTTCTTACTGACTCATTCCGATTTGTCAACTGCCCACTCGTAACTGCCCATTTAGTTATTTTACTGCGCAGTATTTATTAAATGATCCATTTTATTATGTTTTACGACTCATTTTTTACTTTGCTAAGTTTTAACTGCCGAACTTGTTAATAAATATGCGCGTTGTAATTTTTAACTTACCAGAACTACTATTATAGAACTGCCGCTTTAAATCAGTGAAAAACTTATATGATCGTTCATTTTATAAAATATAATTCACTTCAACCCAGAATCTAAATATCTAGTATAAATAGAGTCTCTTGGCCTATTTGCTTAATCTTCCTTCCTTAAAAGGGTAATGTTTGACGTTATTTGTCTAAACATAATTCACTTACTTACACTTAACCCTATTTTTGGACCTAAAAACATTTTTACTTATGATTGGTTTTCAAAAATCTTAGCCTACAATTTGAGAAAAAAGATAAATTGGTTGGTTGGTGGTAAAAGGCTGACCCCCCATTGCATGAGTTTAAACATAACGGGAGTACTAAAAGGTACTCTTCCACCTAACCGTACGCGGATATACAGGCATCATACTAAATAGTTATCAATTTCAAAACGGTATAAGATAAATCTGGCATTTAACACCATTTCTAACAAATCATCAGAGAAATAGAACGACGTCACGAAGTCAACTTGCAGCCCTGCGGACGGCGTCGTGCGACGTGCAGGCAGGTCGCCGGACCGGGCTCAAGGCACCCATTATTACCTGTCCGACGCGCCTCACCGTTTAATGTCATTCAAACCGTTTCCCGGCGCTGACAGGGTTACAGTCTCTACGAAGATTTACTGGAAACACACTATCAAATTACATTAGTATTAATAGGATGGAGCTAGGTTTGTCAGGCACAGTTTTGTGACATTACACTGGGATGAAAATGTTACCATGATCTGCCTAACCTTATGTCAACTATATTGCGGTCGGCTTCCAGTCTAACCGAATGCAGCTGAATATCAGTATTATACATGGGCCGACTGCCTATCTGACCTCCACAACCCTGTTCGTACTGGGTAATTCAAATTCAAATATTTTATTTCAGAATTACATCCATGTTATATTGTTATTGTTGTAGTTGTTGTTATGTTGTTGTATTGTGTGTAATACGATACCGCCTGGTAAGACTGGTCAGACTTTCGGGCCACTGACAACCTGTAACAACTGTCAAAGCTCTTCAAATGACAGCCGGGACCAACGGCTCAACGTGAATTCAGAAGCAAGGAATAAAATCGGTATACAATAGAGACTCACCCATCCACAGACCGACCTTGGCATATCGCCACTTTATCTATGTATCTGTGATATCATGTTAATTGCTCTACCATCTAAACAAGTCTGTTGTTGATGGTATAAAACATACAGAAACCCATGTAATAAGTCCAGTAAAAGGTGAGTCTTTTACCATTTCCAACGAGGAGGAATTAGAAGAAATGCTGCTATAAAAAATAAGGTCTATTTTTTGTACTTTTCAACTCAATCGGTCCAGTAGTTTCGGAGTCAATTGGCTGTGACAGACGGACAGATAGACAGACACGCGAGTGACCCTATAAGGGGTTCCGTTTTTACTTTTGATTTACAGAACCCTAATAAATCAAATTACCAGGTTTTATTACAGCTTAGCTCATTATCACCTCATCGCTAAGATGATTATTCCCTTTATTCAGTTTTTAACATATTATTTACATTTTTAAATATTTTATTAACAAAAATTATATAAAATAACATTTATTATTATTAATTGTAATTAAAGGCGGCCAATAAAGCGTTTAATTTATTCCTGTAGTCAACTGATACGTGTCGGCATTAAAAGTGCTGAAAAACTCAGAACTACTTCATCCGACTTGAGGTCTTGAGTTGAGGTACCACGCATGAGGTACCACACGACCTACGAGGCAGTCTGCATCATGTGGTTGACTGTACTAAATGATGTGTTAGCTGTAACACACGTAGGCACACGTAGGGCCTGCTAATAATGGAAAACGTCGTAACACGGTGGTTGGAATTTCATTAGATTCCTGTCAGACGACAATCACTTCACGCAAACCATATGTTAGATAAAACGCCAGGTATTTTCCGCGCCGTCCTGTGCAGGCGCGAGGCGGTAATGTAAACCTCAACAAAGGCGGGCATTACGCGGCGAGGCGAGGGCGCGCGGCGTGGCGGCTGTGCGAGGCGGATCAACACGTTATTACCTATCGATAGCGAGAACATCGACGCGGTCGCACCTCTAGCCGATGGTATTCGAGAAAAGATAGTTTACAAATTGTTAAAGCGTTTCAAGAGCTTGTTTTCAAAGTAAATACAAGGAATAAAAGGTTTGAATAAAATCAGAGTCTGAATTTAACACAAGAGTAAGTTGACAATAAACATTTTGTTTGACGTTACCTGCTAGGTTAGTGAAAGTTTACCAAACTTCTGATAAACTTGCGAGGGGCAGTTCCCTTGTTTTTTTAAGAAAATTAGGTGAAATCTGTCAAAATGTAAATCGCATTTCTTTGACAGATTTTCATCACGTTTTTTCAGTTTTCTTTCACAACACAGTTTTTACCCTTAAATAAATATATGTATACATATATGAGGTCCCATTAAAATAGGTGGACAACCTTTAAGAAATCATTCAGACCTCCAAAATAAGGACAATGGTAAAAAACTAACAAGAAAAACGCATTCGATGCTTTCAAGAAAAAAAATTAGCTAACGAAAATACACTAAAAATGTTATGAGTTAATGTTAAAGTTTCCAACAATTAATTATTTTAGGTCAAAATAAAATCACTTTAATCAGTGTTTTTTTGCTTGGATATCTTTGGATACCTTACATATAAAAAATAGTAGCCCCCGGTACTAGGAACAGGGTAGGTACAAGCTACCCGGATCAGGGCTCCAGGTGTTGCTCGAGGCTCTTAGTTTAAGCCATTGGCTGACACGACTGTCGGCACAATCGACACGATCACTGAGTCCACATCCCAAATGTCAACAACTTGATTTGCTTATCTTAGACGGCTTTCACGAGGTTCTTGTTCAGATTTTAATTATTTTTTTTTTTGTTTTTTTTTTTTTTTAAATCATATTTTTTTGACAGTAACTGTCGCTAAGATGAGATTCCGAGTAGTTTCCTTCTGTCTTTTAAGATTACTGTCGCGTTAGCTCGACAAGCACTGGTTTATTAAATTCCGTAAGAAAACAATAACAGAAAAGCAACAATACCTGTGACAATACAGTGTTACACCCACTGTATTGTCACAGTTAAGTGTGATAAGACTTTCAAAGAAATACCTTGTAATTTAATGTTTACATTGTTCTAAAAAAACATTGTAATTCTTTCTTAACATGTACAATTTCCAATAAAACTACACAATGAAGCTGATAGAAGTGCTCTCTTGCCGTAAGTTGGCATCAACATATTCGCACTCCTACGGCCTGTGCCTACGGCGCGGGAGATTGTTTATAGATTGTTTGGACAATACAATTAGCTCACAAGGCTAACACCGAGCAGCGAGCGTTCAGAAGAAATACAGCGCAACGGTGACTGTTAATCCTTTAAGTTGTGTCCTCATTACTGCGGATTGTGACTACTGATCGATGAGTTGTTTCGTTTATTCTGAGCTGAGAAGTTTAGAGAGGAGAGTTACGAGACACACAGAACTCTGACAAAAAAGTGTTCTGTCGACAAAATTTTTCGTACAGCATTAAAAAACATCGTGTTTATTTTTAATTATTTTGCCAAAAACGAAAATTTAAAATTCTGCAAAATGTTGTTTTTTTGTTAATAGAGTACCAATATAAATACTGCACGAACAATACCTGCACTTTTAGGAACTAATTGGCATTAGTGATCATTTCTGAATGAGTTCAGAAATTATCAATAGTGTCCATTAGTCCCTTTATCTAATCTAATAGCGGCTCACCGCTAAGTTTTATACTGGCAGAATTTAGATTGCGAACCGGCTAATAAGAAAAATATATCCCTTTAAAAAACAAAACTAAAAGATAATTGCTATAGAAGCGAGGTACACAGCGGCCGGGAAGCCAGACGCCGCGGCCGGCACTACGCTGTGCTGTTATCTATCGAGACATTCTCACCTCTAGCTCTGGAAGACACAGATTGTTTACAAATCGTTTACTCCCCGCTGCGACGATGCAATCCCAAGCCTCGTAAAATTCTAAGAAAAGGAGATTAAAGTTTGTATGCGACTTTGTAGAATGTTTTTGAAAAACAAAGAGGGCCTGAACAAAGTGATGGTTTAACAAAATTACGTAGAGTGCATCTAATGTGACGGGATCTGTCAATGTGAAAGCCAAGCTATTTAGGAGAGTTCTAACTGAAAAACATTTTTTTTTGTTTAGTTTTGTTTGCTCATCGACTGCAGATTTGTAAATGCCTTAATTGAGAAAGAAATACCTAGTGCTTACTATTCCAGAACTAAGAAATAGGTGAGTTGACGTAGACAAATTCAAAGTTCTTTGAATTATAAACTTAGTATATCATCAGCAGCCCTTCAGTTGCTTTACAATTTGGATACAATTAACTTGACATAGAAAGCTGACTCATTCACTCAAGTGTTTATAATATTGTTCGTCTAGTGCAGTGCACCGCTAATGATGACGTCACGGTTTATGAGGAGCCTCAAGTATCAAAGATAAATGAGCAAACGTTCGGTGCGGCTCTGACGTCATAAACCGACCAGCGGGCAATAACGCCGTCCGACCCCACCGAGTATAAACCCTTTGATGCGACCGGACACACTACAGGATACGTAGCAGAAGTTCAACTTCATACATATGTTATAGGATCAGGCGTTACTTAGCGGAAATACATGAAATTAAATGTTTTGCAAAGTATTTAGTGTTAATTCAGGATACAGGTCCACCCTCATGTCCGTAAAATCCGTAAAAATACGAACCAAAAAATCGACACTTACCCTGCCTTGCAACTTAACGTAATACTCGAGACAAACGGTTAAAGTCGCACATAACGACATTGTTTGTTGCATTTTCTTTATCAAAATAAATTAAGGACGTGACACATTTCAGGAGGAGTTTGGTATCCTTGTGGCAAGCTCATCTATACCTACACAGTGGGCCTTCTGTTATTGCCATCAGTCAGTAGCAGGGTCGTAGTGTCATACCATTCCGCTTTACGACCGCACTTCACTGCACTCGAGCTTTGCGTATTCGCGTATTGTCCGGTAATTCGGTTAACCCATTTTCTTCTGTTTTATAAACGTTTGCTCTAGATTGACATTATTTTTAATATGTAAAAGATAATTGCATGCAATTGTACTGTATGTCGGGCAGCCGCACAGAAACATGTAGCTGTAATTATCGGAGTTGTACCCTTAATTACCGTGATACAAAATTTACGATCGTACCAGTAATTCCTTTCCGAGAACTCGATTTAACAATGTTCTGTGCAGGAAGGCATCAATCGAAATATTGGAAGTTTTAATTTGATCCAGCAATAAATCCCTGGCGTGTCGTATGAAAAAACACCAGTTTCCAGTTAATTAAAGCGGGGACGTGTCAGTTCATTGGGATGCTCTGTGCACGCACACCTCCTGCGACCTGCCGGGGTGAGGCGGGGGTGCGACGTGCGGGGGACACCCCGAAATGTTGATTTAACATATTTGAAACACGCCCCCAATTGATTGTGTAAATAAAGGAAATTAATTTGTTTTTGTGCACGAGCGATCCTAATTGTCAATGGGTTTAATTGTGTGTTGGGAACGAAGCTGTTTTTTTATCGTTTCTGCGGGATGATAACGCAACGGCATATCACGGACTTGTTGCACCTATATTAAGATATGGTGTAATATTCTGGGGCAACTCGGTAGACAAGGAATTTGTATTTAAAGCGCAAAAGAAATGCATCAGAGCAATGAACCATTTAGATAGTACTACAAGCTGTCAACCTTCCTTTAAAAATTTAAAAATTCTTACATTACCTTCCTTGTACATATACGAATTAAATATATTTGTGAAATCGAATCCAAGCTATTATAAGACTGCCTTTAAGAGCTACTATAGACAATTACGAGACAAAAAAAGGTTAGATGTAGAAATTCCGTATGGAGAAACGGCACTACTCAATAAAAGTGTTATTTGTATGGCATCACTGGTTTATAATAAATTGCCCGATGACATTAAAAAGTTACCTACTCCTCTATTTAAGAATAAATTATACAACTTTCTGATTAAAAAATGTTATTATAATGTAAAAGACTATTTAGAAGCTGAAGATATTGTATTTTAATTGTAGAATTTATTTGTGCAATAATTAATTAAATATGATTGATAATAATTATAATTACTATGACCTATGATATTATTAATTTTTATGACATTATTATTACTTAAAACTTACTAATTTAAATGATTTAATTATGTGTAATGAAATTGACCATCTACATCCTGAATGACATTGTAATTTAATAACTAATGAATATGAATAATAATAATCTCTGTTCCTAATATATTTGCGCACCAATATTTGCACACCTCGCATGGTTATAATGCAGTGCACCTTATGAACCTTTGTACCATCTTCTGAACCTGTGTTATGCAAATAAATGATTTGTATTTGTATTTGTATTTATTTGTATTTGCATTTAATTTGTGATCACACATTAGGAAAGCAAAACCAAATATTGTAAAATGATTAGTATGACACTGTTTCAATAAAAGGTAGGAATAAAATTTATAAACTTATTGTTGATGCTTCCATACAGTTATGATTCGTGGCAATGGAATGAAAATAATAAGGCAGGTATTAAAATTTTCTACGTTTTTTGCAATTTGCTATTTGATTTTATAGTTGTTTTTTTTTTTCAATAGTTGATAATTAGTTGATGACTTTGAGACCTTACAGTCAATATTGAAACTTCACGTGGTTCAAAGCGTCAGTAAAAACGCCGCGCACACAATCCATGCTTCGATCACACGAATGCCCTCTTCACGTGGTTCCTTACGAGCCAGTCCACTGGCGCGGGCACTGGCACTAAACTGTGTTGGCGCGCCTCCAAGCCACTAGACACCAGCTCGCCTTCAGCTGACTCTCACAACTTGCGGCCTAAGGAGCACCTGTTTGAAAGTAGTGTTGAAAACTTTTAGAATCTCATTCTTGCTTCCTTTTTCTAAAGTTTATCGATTTTTGCTGTTATGAATTTGATTTAGTGTTTTTTTTATTTCTGTGGCGTGGTTAGCTGTGGTTTTGTTATATTTTCACATCTGCTGCTGTATGAACTTGATTCTCAAAAAAATCCCCTTCCCCATCAAAATATTTGTGAGTTTTTCAAATTCAGATAGACTTTTAACATCTCACAGTGAACATTAAATTATATTAAATGTGAAGTAGGCATTCAGGCTACGTTGCTAGTTGTGCTCGGTGCTACATCTGGGACATTGTTACAGACGACAAATGGAATCTGTTGAGCTCAGCAACTGCTTTAGCATAATGCTAACGCGGCAGCGGTTTGCTATTCAACATTCAATGTAAAGGGGTCAAGAGTGAACTCAGTCGCTTTAAAAACTGGGTTTAACGACAAAAAATAACGCCACCATTTTAGTGACGATGAACTATTAAGTATAATTATCGAATAAAATTTAATATCAAAATAAAATTAATTGTTGGCTTGAAAATGTTAAGCTATGTGTATGCTGGATGTCACAACGAGCTATAAAGGCAATTAGTGACAATGGTTCGTAGGTAATGGCCTATATGGGCCAATGCGCGATTTGGCGCCGTGCCAGCGGGCGGTACGGCACTACGATACTACCAACGTGCAACAATAAACAGAAGGAACAGTGCTTAGTCAATAATAAGAAATAGATAATGTTTCAGTTCATTACATCAGGTAAAGGTCTAAAAGTATTTTACAGTTTGTCTTTCTGCAAAAGTGCAAACCAATAAGTATGACTTGAGCCAAGCCAAGAAAACACTGAATTTAGATAAACTACGTTACAGGGGTGCAGAGTCTGGGTCTGACTACATTGACCCGTTTATGGGGTGTTGGAAGTGATGGTCAACATCTTCCCTTTAATTGATGCATAGGCTTACAGTCCATAGTTTAGGTGCCTATGATATTTTAACAGCTGACTATGATAGGATTATGATTATGATGAGCTATCAAGTAATCGCAATCTATTGTGTGTTCGAGTTTGTCTACAAGAATTGTAGGGAGTTGAACTTCTGTGTTTGCCTGTTTAGTCACAGTCTGCCGTCCTTGTCACACGTCGGCGTAGTCACCGGAAAAAATGGCCGGTATTTTTCATTCGTTTCGAATATCAAACATGATACGCCGAATTTTATTAAATATTTCACACTTTACATTGACTGCGCTTCGCTACGTAGAAACGTTCTTTCATAAATGTTTCAGCGTTGTGAGCATGTTGACATTTTCATTCTAGTCCAACAACCCTAGCACATTAAGAATTGGATTGAATTGAGTTCATATCTCATTGCTTCTCCACTTTTGAGTTCGATTTTGATTCCTGTTTGGTGACTATATTATTGTCGATTACTAAGAAGTCGGTTAAAATATCTAACGTTTTACAAATTAAACCGCCAATAAAAGGGCGCTTGAAGATGCGCAAAAACTCAACCTATTTACAGCCCCTTTGAAACTGTATACTTACTAAGAAATACTCTGATTTTCCTGAAAATAATTTCCAGAAATATCTTACTTATATTACGAACCCATAAAAGTTCATGAATATAATAATCCGTTCTATCACATTACATCGATTTCCAATGCTTATGTAGGTGCTCGAGGGGCTCGATATTAACTGAGTACAGATCCGAGCAAAGCGGCTTTACAATGACTGTAATCTTACTTTATTACCCGAAGATAGGTAGGGCTTCATTAATACCAGATAGGCATTGATATGGAACGAACACGAAGAACTGAAAAGGAAATGCTCTTAGATAAATGTCATTACGAATGATGTGATAAATCTTATTGATACTTTCGTTTCGTACAGCTAATGTGATTTTATAATTCTTGAAAATCTAAATGGGAGATTGGATAGTACAGTGGACTGTGCATCAGCGGCAACATATCCAGTATAAACTGGCCTCTTATTTTGTATTGAAATTCCTGACCATGCGACTATGCTTGGCCAGCTCAAGGTCAAAGTGTTCACACTGACGTACGATCCGCTGTACCATATCCAGTATTCACTATCCAGCCTGTAAGCGAGCATGCTATTGGTTCAATAAAAATGGAACGGAATCCTGACCGAATACTGCCGAGGTTTTCAATAATCGTCTCGTCGAGTTTCGAGCCCATCGGACGACGTTCGCTAGAATCTCGTTCACACGTGAGTCGCAAACATAATAATAAGGAAATTCAAAGAGCTTTACGAGTGTACACCTTCAAGTAAAATTGATTTCGTTTACCTCGTGAGAAATAGGTCAAGAGGCGTGTGTGAAAAGAGGAAATCCCGAGAACGAGAAAATGTTTTTTTTTGAGAATTTTCTGTTATCAAAGTGATGCGCAAATTCAATATATAATAATTGCGTCTAAAATATTTTTCGTTTGAGTCTATGGTCGATGT
This sequence comes from Eurois occulta, assembly GCA_950022335.1. Taxonomy (NCBI): domain Eukaryota; kingdom Metazoa; phylum Arthropoda; class Insecta; order Lepidoptera; family Noctuidae; genus Eurois; species Eurois occulta. Next base: position 22,781,841 of record OX465479.1, on the reverse strand, counting down.
TTAGTACCCATCTAGAGCACTGAATGTCTGATTTTTTTTCGATTCCGATGCATACAAGTAATGCACTTTATAATAATACTAGCTTATGCCCGTAGCTTCGCCCGCATGGAGTTCGGGAATTTCCCATGGGGACGTGCTACCGGGATAAAAAGTACCCTATGTGCTATTCCAGACTATATTTCCTTTCTTAGTGGGTACCTTCTCTTCACAAAGAATACACCCTTCAAAGGAGACGGTTAAAAAAAAACCAGAATCGATTGGGACAAACTGGGTTCCTACCAATTTATTAATTTATTTATTTATGAACTTTGGAAGACTTACAGCTAAAGAAAACAGAATCAAAATTGTGAGTGAGACCAATTACAAGTCTTCGTCTTGTTCTACTTCTAAAAAATAGACTGAAAAAGACAGCACTACCCACACAAAAAAAAAACAGGACGACAACAAATTCTTAAACTAGAAACTTATATCAATAGGTTCATTGTAATGCACAATTTACCCCACCGAAAGAATAACACCGATATCAATGGGACATATGAGGTGAGTTATAGGTTAACAAAGTAACTGCTGTGAAACGGCAAATACAGCGAGTATTTTCCGTTTGATAGCAGTTACTTTGTCTTGTTTGTGGCTAAATAAAAGTTTTTTTTTTAAGTAATTAGAGTAATAATAAAATACCAAATGGTTGATAGTAATCAATAGTATACTTGATATATCAGTCAGTTAGTCAGGACCTTGAATTTTATACGTTTATGGGATAATTTGTTACGAGTTTCAAATAACTATAACTACGACTCTCAGCTTGTGTCTGTTGAGTTTCGTCTTTTTTTATTTACTGAGAATTGAAATAAATCCGTCCGATGGGTTTAAAGGAAAATACTTTGCCAAGAGCGGGAATAAAACCCTTCACGTAGTCTGATAATTTTAGCCGACGAGCCAATCCCAGGTCCCACTTCAATCGTCTATAACAAGGAGTCAAATTAGAGAAGTGAATGGACCTCTAATCCTCTTTCAAGACTCCCATTCCGACATTAACGATGTCTGTCGGATTTACTCCTTTATTAAATTCACTGCGAACGGCGAACCGTTCCGAAGTGCAAACACAATACGACACTGTGTAACTGGGTGCCAGATTACAAGCCATTGTAGCATTGTCGACGTGGAGCACGCCTGTTACAAATGTTGTTTTGGAAAATGTTTTTGCTTGCTATTATTTTGATGTACGCTTTGTGCGACATGATGGGTTGTTTTATTACTTTTTCAGGTGTGTTCTCATTGAAATAACTGCGCCTTGAACGGAATCTGAGGGATTAAAATGCTTACATACAGCTGTACATTGTACATACCAATTAATGAACATTTCTCAACCGGCCATGTTCCGCGTTTATATCGATATTGTTGGCATGGAGTTCTGAAAACAAGGATTCAATATCTTTATAAAGATATTAACTTCCAGTAAGTTCCACCTCGTCCCGGTTGGTACATTACCGTTTCAGCGGGAATATAATTCTGTAATGCAGGTTAACACACCTTTGTGAGAGTGGCATTTAATTTATCTGGGAGCTAATTTAAATAAGTGAAGCAGCAGACCGAAATGGTTCCTATTTGGATAAATCCGGGTACATAGCAGTATTGTATCGCTCGTCACGCGCGGCGCATCACTCCGCGTCTCACGTGAGTGGCATCGTGCTCGGGGCCGACTGCACCCGGCTGCGCTCGGCTGACGGCGCGTCGTCTCTCGCAGGCGTACACGCGTGACGCAATGGATGCACTGACGGCGGAACATTTTGACTGGAACTTGACAGGACTCTGAACATACTGTGTGCATTACCGACTACTAACTGCACTACACTTGTACCACAATCCTTCATAACTAGCATTGTGTGTGGTCGAACTCGCTATCAGTGCCTGAGTGCAAGAGCTACTGATAGTCGTGTAGGCGCTAGGTTAGACGCGTTACTAATGGTAGTCGAGATGTTGACTAATGATGTGCCGATGGTAGCATGCGATATTTTCCGTGATAACATCTTGTTAGACTGTTGAGACGGACTTTATCCTATTTGTGGGGACGATATCAGAACAGAGCAACAGCTGATACTGTGCTATGACCCTATAAATACAAGCTGGTGGGAGCATAAGGTAAATGCAGATTGATGTTTTGTTTTGTCAACTGTCTACTCGTACACGATCAATGATCACACTTCTCGTGTGCCATTCAACTGTGAACACATGCTGCTGCACGGCTGGAGTTCAAGCACTAAACTGTCGTTATTTCTGAATTAGTAAGCACCTACTTTCTGTTATCAAAAGTTTCGATGTCGAAATTTTTAAAGAGCCCGGCTTTATTATTTTTCATCTAGTTCCACTAAAATTTTAATTAAGTCCCAACAGTTTTCTGCTCAGGATTTTTGAGAGTGGTAATTCCTTTTTGCAGTAATAATTGGTTGGTCCCTATCTTGCGACCCCCCACCTTGCGAATATTGTGTCGTGAATTGGGGACACAAATTGTTTGGCGTCATTATAAGCGCGTTGCACCCGCAGTTTGGGCCAACGTTGGTGAAATGCTAGCGGACCGCATTCCTGCCTACCTCCCACGTAGGCTTCAGTGCTAGCGTGGCAAACTGCTGACTTTTTTCAAACAATCTATTTCGCCAACATTGTTTTGTTCCGTAAGCTATCACTCGGTACGATTAATCGCCTGCAGCGCTACAACCGCAGATTGGCCGACGTTTTGCGCTTCATGTCGGATTGTATTTCTATCCTCTATATTTCAGAATGCAGGTTCTCACCGATGCGTATTTCTGTTATAGCCAAAGTTTTAGGTTTAGCTGGCTGCCTGTAATGAATCGTTTGAGCATCGAATGAGAGCCTGTTCACTTCAGTGTATTGTGTTTGAAGTTACGTTACACTGAAACTGACTGAAACACAACCAGTAAACTATATGAAACCATATTCTGCCAGAACATAAATACAGAACTTTTACAACCTACATAATCGCTAGTTTTTCATTAAATCTTAATTAAGCTTTGAGGATACTTCATAAATAAGCAATTTTCTTTGATTGTAATTAACAAAAAACACAAAATATTTGAAGTAATTACCTCCCTCTAAATTAAAATGAAGTGTTGAGAAGAGTCCCCCACACCGGCCACGCGCCGCCGTCACTCCGCCCTGACCTCATATAATATTACTGGCTCTGTTTAACTTTAAATTGTTTTCGTGGAATCCTAGACGGCCATTGTGCGATATATTAGGATTTTAAGTGGAATTTCGGACGGAATGGAATGATAGGTCTAGACGTACGCGGTCGGCTGCGGGCAGCCCGACTATGCGGGAGATTTGACGGTACATTCTTAATCTGCTACATTGCTCCACGCTGCGACGAGAGATTTTCGTTTGCTTTTCAATATTTAATATTACGGAAATGAATGCGAATGTTCTGATACGTTTCTTTAAAAGGGTTGCGCCCTCGGGAATATGTATGTATGTATTGAAATAATTTTGAATATTGACGTGCTTGAGGTTTCCTTGGCTGTAAAGGTGAAATAATTTTATATCAAAAATGAAAGGTAACACTCTATATTTAAGGTATAAATCGTATTAACTTTTGAATTTATAAAGAGTTAATGTAAAATTGTAGATGTAACTGTACAATTTTTTGTAATTGTAATAATTGTTTTATTACGCTAAGGTTAAAATTAACTCTCAAGTCATAAAACAACAATTCAACCACATAGCAAAAATGTTGTTTTTCTTATCAGCGAACGATTTGCAAAAAAAAAGTACGGTTTACTTACTCATTACTCATAGCACAGGTATGGATATCACTTCACGTATTTACTCATAACTGAGGGACGTTAATGAGGTGCCCACCATTCAATTAATCCCGAGCAAAATTATTTCAATTATTTCAGCTGTGTTTTGTTCTGCCCGCGACCTATATCAATGGAAGGCCTCTGTCAACATTAAATTATTTCAAATTAATTAAATTCCTCCAGTTAGTTTCCAATAATTACTTTACTCCCATTTACAACGTAGTTCAGAATTGCTGAATCAGTCCTGAATAATATTCATGTTTTCAGACTTGATTTTTATTCGGATAGATGGTATTACGTTACGACCTTCTTATTATCGTCACTTTGGTGAACATAATACTTACCTTTATAATATATGAAAGTAAGACAATTCCCAATGAGATGAAGGATTTTGCGAGAATACTCAATTCTTCACACAGTTTAAATCAACCCAAACTCAAGTCTATGGGGAGCTGTTACCATTCGTATTTTCTCTTAACATTTTCAGTATGCGTGAAAACAATCCATTAATTCTGTTGATCTTTTTAAGGTTCCGTACCCAAAGGGTAAAACGGGACCCTATTACTAAGACTTCGCTGTCTGTCTGTCTCCAAGCTGTATCTCATAAACCGTGATGGCTAGAAAGCTGAAATTTTCACAAATGATGTATTACTATTGCCGCTATAAAAACAAATACTAAAAATTAAAAAAAAAATTAAGGGGGGCTCCCATACAACAGATACGATTTTTTTGCCGTTTTTATAGATAATGGTACGGAACCCTTCGTGCGCGAGTCCGACTCGCACTTGGCCGGTTTTTTGCATTAAATCACACTAGCTTAGGCCGCGACTTCGTGTGCGACCTAAGAAGAAAGGTACCCTTTATCCCTCCTCCAGGTCCCAGATTTATCTGTCTTTAAAACCGAACGGTTTAATCTCTAAGAAGTGAAAAGGACAGACAGAGTTACGTTTTAATGTATCATATTAAAATGGATAAACTACAGTACACGTGGATTTTCCGGCGACTTATAAACTTCCATTTATAACGTCAGGACGAAATCTAAATTATAATAAGGATTTACAAAGGGTCTGGTGTCCCGGCAGTGGCGGCAGTCCATCGCGTGACGAAGAGTAATGGTCGCTGTGACACTGACGAGTGACGACTCGTGAGGACGCGCCGCACGCCGCGCGCCGCGCGCTGCTGTATCGATGACCGGGGTGGGAATATTCTGCTTTGTTTTGTTTGGAAGTTATAATATAGCTACAGAGTAACAGTTTTGGATAGTAGAAGAACTTAATTTATTTGGACCTATCAAAACAAGTATGAAATTATCAGCATGTCTATAGCAAGCATCGTGATCAATTATCTCGCTCTTTATGTATGAGACGGGTGCTGCAGTGGTAGTGGGACAACAAATAGGCCGGTATTATATCAAAATGTCGCGCGGAATTTCGGTCAACAGTATTGTAATTTATATATTTCGGTCTTAGTTTTATAACAAAAAGCTTTAAAGCCAACAATAATCCTATGACAATGCCAAACAGCATCTTATAATCGCACAGTATTGTAATATCTCTACATATCGATTTGGCAGTCCAAATGTTTTTATGATATCGTTTCAATACATTAATCAGAAATGGCACCTTTCCCCCATTTAAAAGAGACTTTTAGTTTGTCATACCCGATAGCTTTCCACTAGGAAAACCTTCCTTTTACAAAATTCATATTTGAACTAAAAATTCGGACCAATGTTTTGTTATTAAAACAAATATTTAAGGCAAGCTGACGTGATGGCGCATCCCGGGCATTTGGGAACATTCCCTGCTGTACGCCAGACAATAATGGACACTAAAAGTATTGCTCTGGAATTTTCTACTCTACTAGGATGGGAATAAAAGTGAATGTGAGAAAAATTAAGCTCTGTTTGCAGGATTCCGATCCATTGTGAGACTAGAGGCTGACAATTCCACAATGTGACACAACAAACAGTTTTATGAAATGAACTTGACGCGAATAATGAGATTTGTGGAAATAATAATTATCAGCCTATTACTGTCCCATTGCTGGGAGACGGCAGAGACAGTCAATATTCCTGTAAAAATATTTTTATCACATTACGCAAAACAAACAGCGAAAGAATAATGCTAATCGTTCTCAACTTGAAACTTGTATATTTCTTGTTGAAGGACTTCCTACATCAACACACTGATATAGCGAACTCGGAGCCTTCCAAACTTGTACTGTACTAAATTCAGCCAGCCCTTTCTTAGCGGAATTATGACGTAATCAAATCACGGGAGGCGAGATTACACGACCGTGTTTATAATTTTAATTAGTTTGGGAAGTTCCCTGAGGTCGGCGAGTCGGCGCGGCAACTTGTGACGTCATCTTGACACCGTCTATCTTGATCCAGTGCTTGACTTGGAGGAGTTAGTGTTCATGATGTGATAATATTGTTTAGTGTTGTGGTCTGGTGATGAAGTGTTACTTATTGCCTGATTAGTTTTGAGTGACATAGTTTGAGAGGAGTGTGATCGAAATAGTCATCGATTACGAGATTATTGATGATTATAATAATTGACGCAGATTCTAATACTTGGTTTATGGATTATTTAATTTATTTGTTATGTGCTTAAGAAAGTTTCATGGACTGCGAGAGGGAATACGATATGGTTTGAAATTGGTGTGAGGAAAATTATAGAAGTAGAACGTGGCATGCTGCGACGACCTCAAATAAATTGGGATAAGGGCTGAAGAATAATGACTTGAAAGCTTGAGGAAAATCTTATCTTCGTTAAGTCACATGTTTTGTTGCCCTCAAATCTAAATAATAATTTTTCGTATCCGAAAATAGATATCGACAAACATTGAAGGTTTAATTGGAAATCAGTCAGTGTGGAACATGGAGCTACAAAGGTCGCATCAGTCAGATTGTCGACTAAATAAATTAAAGTTTTCAGTAGCGGCCGAGGTCTACAATTAACGACTGGTTTCGGGTTGTGACGTATCGGGGCTGCTCTTACAATGAAATACAAGAATTCAAATGAAATTGATGCCAGCCCCGTAAGCATAAGCCTCAGTGTCGGATCGTAGATGTTACAAGTCTTCGATTTGCTGTTCTAATACATGATGATATTTCCACACAATGTTTTCTTTCACCGTTCATAGAGCTTTGGTGATTACGCGCCGTTCAGTGCCAATGTGAGTTCGAACTTATACAACATATAATTTGGGGCATTAAACCATTTTCAAACTAATGTCTGTGTCTAAACATCAGTTGTGTATCGTACCAACTAAAAACGGCGTCCCCATGACAACACAACAAATCCATTCGTGAATTGAACAACCAAAAGTATTATCTAGTAGTTCAAACATATTTTAATCCATCTTCGTTTTTAAGGTTCCGTACCTCAAAAGGAAAAATTGAACCCCTTATAGGATCACTCGCGTGTCTGTCTGTCCGTCTGTCACAGCCAATTTACTCCGAAACTACCTACCGATTGAGTTGAAATTTGGTACACATATGTAAGTCGGTGACCCAAAGACGGACGTGTAACGAAAATTAATGTATTTAAACATGGGGGCCACTTTTAAGGGGTAAATTAGAAAATGAAAAAAAAGTTTTGCAAACAATATCGTGTTACATATCAATGAAAGGTCTCATGGTGAGCGTCTCAAATATATATTTTTTTATAATTTGAAATAAATTGTTTTGAAGTTATTTAAGAAAATAGGCGAAAATTTACCCCCTTCCCCTTAACTCCGAAACTTCAGGGCCGATAATTAAAGAAAATTACAAAAAATAGTTCTTTGCCTATATATGTATTACAGGAAAACCTATAAGAAATCTTAGATTTAAAACAGCTTACGGAATTTTGATAATTAACGTACGGAACCCTCTCCACGTGAGTCGATCTCGCACATGTCCGGTTTTTTTTTTATCTTGTCGCTTGAAAGTAATAAAAATAAGTAATAAAATACTTCATGCGACATAATGTAATAAATAAAACACGACGTCTCGAAAATATTCGTGCTCGTGTGAACACGTCTTAGGTTAGGACTTGTGATTATATATTTTTCTCTTTTAGGTACGTATTATCAGTTTCATATAATGCACGTGTATTATTTTATTTGACCTTCAGAGTTTTCCACAGCTAAACACAACATTGGTGCTTGTAATTTTCACGATATGCTTGGCTTCCCACTTAATATGTACTCGTACATGCCTAGGATAATTTTCACAAGAAAACAAAAGCTCGAAGTTAGTCCTACAACACTCTTTGAAAATTACTGTACTTTAACGTCATTATCAAAAAAATAAAAAATAATTAAATCACGAACTCTCATCTCGAATTTCAAACAATTATTGGAAATGCTGAACGTTCTTAAATAAAAGAGACACCCAAAAATTCTTAAACCTCCATAGAATTATTACGGAATAATTGGATTTTTGATGTGGCCCCGTATTGTATGGCTCGGGGACAGCGGGGTCACGGCGCAAAGAGATTACGACCCACAACGATGTGCTTACCCGTTCCACGTAAAGGTCAAAGGAAGCTATTTAATTTGTGCAAAAGAGGCGAGTGCGTCTGAATGTCCTGTATGTTCGCTCCACTGGGGGACTGACTTGTTCGCAGAAAGTGTATTGCAGTCACTTGAAAGAGAAAATTGCGATTGCGCATTATTTGGCGTAAAAGCACATGAAAGTAGTGGTTTAAAGTCAGAGAGGATATAAGTTTGTGAACTGCCCATATGTGTTGAAACTTTGTGTTGTCTTTATAATGTCGAGTTGCCCACTCTTTGCAGATGGATAAAACAACTCTATAAAGGATGAAGTTTCCATTTTCAATAGTTTTCTCCATGCTTTCGCTTTGAAGCCAGCGGAGGCTAGACATAATCTACCATTGAATAAATCTAAAAAGCAATATCGGCCACACTGAAGCGCCTAAACGCTCGCGCACCTGACCAATAATTCGGCCATTAATTTTTTTACCAGGTTCCTTTACCCACAGTTTGGTAAAGGGCGCAGTGCACACATAGCGAGGGGAGGCTATAGTGCGTACTGTGCGTAGTGCAGGGTTAAACGCGTAATATTTAGCCGCAGCCTTTGGCTGACTGTCGCCCGCGGTTGTAATTACAGCGAGCACCAATTACGAAACACTACTCAATTTCTATCACTACGTGCGGTATAAAGGGATTGCAGCGCGGACCAAGGAACAGGCGAGAGCGATAAATGATCCTAATTATATAAATGACGGTCTTAATAGTAAAAGTTCGTGCTTCAACTTTTAGGACGTAATCAATTCTTTTCTAAAGTATTGAAGATCTTACAGTGGAGTTGAAAATCTCCTTTTTTAATTACAAATTTCGTCGCAATTTTTGAACAATTTTGAGTACTTATGTGTCTGGTATTAAAATTTTTAACAAAGACGCGCAATAAAACAAGCGTAATCTTTAATTTCATTTCTTTTATGCAATTTCTGAGTTTATGAGTGAGTCAAGTATGTGATATTAATTCATATTTAGTTATTAAACCCTATGATAGTCATATCAGGCGTAAAAATTAAATTCTTTCATACTGAGATTCTCAATAAAATGCATTGAACAAATATTTCAAAACTTGCATAATGACGTGAGGCATTTATAATGTTGTTATTATATTCTTCATCTATACATACAAATAAATAAAACAGAAGTGTCTGTTTGTAATTTCAAAATAACAGCTTTTTCCAAAATGAATGTGAAAGTATGTACAGTACATATAACAAAAAAAAAACACTTCTTACAATTTTTGTCTGTCTGTATGTCGGTCTGTCTGTTTTTTTCCGTCTTCCTTTCCGTCTGTTTGTCCCGGCTAATCTCCGAAACAGCTGGCCCGATTTTGACGAGACTTTTACTCACAGATGGTTGATGTTATAAGGAGTAATTTAGGCTATTATATTTTAGAAAAAGACTTAGGGTTCTGTTCACAAAAAATAAAAACCTTGAAATTATTAACAAAATCCGATTCAAATAGGGAAGTAATAATTTTATAATAATTTTACGCGAAAGAAGGTCGCGGATAGCAGCTATTCACTATTATGATCCAAATGCAATTGTATCTCGCTACCGCTCCTCACTCAGCCTGCGGCTGATTCCATCGGACGTTATACCTTTATTAGTGCGGCAGGCGTTCTGTTATTGGTCGGAACGGCCGGTTACTGCTGTTACACAGTGGTTAGTGTTATGGCTGCGTTAGTGACGCTTATGGCGGCTTATTTCTTTGAACACTTCGGGTCAGGGAGTAGTGGTTACTGCTTAGATGGGGGTCATTCTGTTAGACTACTAACAACACGACCCCCATCTAAGCAGTACCCCGATAACTATATCGGGAAGTAAGATCGAGGGGGAGGTGCAACTTGCTACTGGATTTTATAGAAATAATGAAGAGGAGGGGTAAATGACACTGCTTTTTTTTATTTAATTGTCTACACTATAATTATGCAATATCAAGAATTGTACAATGTTTTTGACCGTTTAGAGTTACCCTTACCACTGTAAATTGAGTGCGAGTTCCAATTGTTTTTTATTGCATTGAAGTTTATGAGCCGTTAATGATTGTCTCAATGTGTGTGTGTGTGTGTTAATGTCTAGCGTAAAAATAATTAATGGTATGATTGAGTGTGAGGTTTGATTCAATTATAATTACACAATAAAAAAATTGAGAACTTATTGTAGGTATAGAAGCCGCCTCACAATATTATTTTACTTCATTGCAAGTAGAAAAATAATTGTAATTATTTCTATAGAAGTTGATACCAAATCTTTAGGATATCTAGCTTCAAAAAAGATGGAAAATTAAATTGACTAATTTTATTCTATGAAGGGTATCAGCTGACAGCTTCTTGTATATTTTTGGCTAAGTTGTAGCGGTGTCATGTTAAGCCTAACGTCGTAATGAGATCTTGACTAATAATACTTCTTGATCCGGTACATGTACCGAGAATAGAGAAAAGTGATGCCAACCGTTATGTTTGTGACTATTTTTACCGACTACTAAAAAAGGAGGAGGTTATGTATTCCACCTAATTAGGTCTTTACTTTCGAAAGTAAAGTTATTTTAAAGTGGCTTTTCAGTGTTTTTTGGATGTTGATTTTTTGCAAAAAAGTTATTTATTTACTTTTGGCCCGAGATTTCAACAGTACTTTATTCAGTGCATCATAACCAGCTTATGCCCTCAGCTTCCCTCGCGGGGAAGTAATATTATAAAGTAAATATCGTCCGAGATCGTACTACTGAGATAAAAAGTATCCAGGTTTAAAACTATCTGTGCGCCAAACGTCCAAATTCTATCGGTAGTTTTTGCGTGAAAGAGTAACAAACATCCATCCGTCTATCCATACTTACAAACTTTCACATTTAGAATAATAAGATAATAATCTCTCTGATCGAATTTGGGCTATAGCGGGCAATCTGAGCGCAGACTAGCCATCTGCGCGGGATATATTGTAGTTCACAACAGCACGAGAGTGTGCTCAGATGCACTCTCTCCTCCTTCAATCTCATAGATCGATGAGTCGGCAATGCGACACAATCGGAGAGCGATCAGGATCAACGTCTTTACGTTCCTTCCGAGGCACGGGGGTGTTAAACCACCGACTACGTATATGTGTGATGTATGTGTTACGGCTAAAGATGGGTGTGAACATAAACGTAAGATTAGCTGGCTGTATCAATGGTGTTCAATTTTTTTTCAATAGATCGAGTGTACCAATTTAAATATCTAGGACATCTACTTACCGAGGACCTTAAAGACCATGCTGATATGGACCGGGAGCGGAGCGCACTGTCGGTGCGCGCCAACATGATAGCCTGCAGGTTTTCGCGTTGTACTACTGGTGTAAAGGTCACGCTTTTAGAGCGTACTGCACATCCTTATATACGTGTAGCCTGTGGGTTGACTATAATAGTGGAAAGGCGTACAGTGCCCTCCGTGTCCAGTACAACAACGCGCTCCGGGCGGTGTTGGGGCTGCCCTGTTTCTGTATTGCATCGGGGACTGATTGTTTCCACTCTTCTATGCGTAAGCGGTGCACATCCCTGGTGCGCTGGGTGCGGGCCAGCCCCAATGCTATCCTGGCTATGATCGCAAGCAGACTGGACTGCTCTTATCTATAATATATTAATGAATGAGTGTAATTTAATTGTGTATCTTGTATGATTGTGTTGTTATTGAAAATCGTATTGTGCCAAATAATGAGTTATGTTACTTGACTGAAATAATCATAATAAACCTTTTTTTTTAAGCGGTGAAAAATGCCTAACGCATACCGCACCGTCCGGGGAGAGGGTTTGGTTATGTGCGGCTTGCATCCACAAGTGCAAGGGTGAAAAATGCCTAACACATACCCCAGTCCTGCGACAAATCGCGTCAGCGAGGGACTCCTCTTCCCTGACGCGCTCCGCCGCCTCCTTCTGCGAGATAACGTCCGTCTCAGAAGGACGCTACCGCCTCCCATGCCCCCCTGCTGTAGACCATGGCCTTGGCCACGGCTGGCAAGAGAGGTCTGCCCCGATTGCTGCTGCGAGAGCACGGCGCTTCAACACCCAAGCAAGACAATGCTCGAGGGTGTGAAGCGCCGTGTCCTCGCTGCAGCCGCACTGGTGAAACACGGGAGTTGCCTCCCGCCTAGCCACTTTGTGCAGGTATTTGCCAAAGCAGCCATACCCTGAAAACACCGGCACTAGACGGAAAGACAACGTCCCGTGTCGCGTCCGTACCCATTTCTCCAGGATCGGCTGGATAGCCCCCACGGTCCAGTGACCTGCACTGGGAGTCTCAAGCCTCACCTATCAAATCCTCAAGGTTTGGGATTGGGCCTACCTACGCCACCTCGTTAGCTGGTTTAACCTTGGTTAGGTTATGTTCATTTAATTATTTATTTAAACTTCATGTACAATAGTGGTACATAGGCCGAATCGAACCCAGGACCAATACAAAATATAGGAAACAGGTCAGTAGTGTAGGCGGTGGCCTAGCTAATACCTATTATTTACGCACTATTACTTCCTTTAAAGTGCAATGTTGTTAACTGGGCTTGTGAAGCCTGTTTGTATGATAATGTTAATATGGCAGCATGCCGTCCGTTATGTTAGTAGCTGTGTGTCAACGTAGAAGCCTCCGTTTTGTAACGTACCTTTTAAAGATTATCTATGCTTATAAATCTATGTTAAATGATTAAAAATTACATCAACACATATAAAATAAATACATTCAGTCAAAAAAGTATCAGAAATGGATTCCTTGTTTATGGTTCCCAATTCAATATACCTATATTTTTTTAATAGAATATTATTTGGGCGTTATGCGGCGTCTAAGAGAGATCCAAATTCGACGAAGAAGGCCAGATTTGTGGAAAGAAAATTCTTGGATTTTTCACCACGCTAATGCGCCTTAGCACCATTTACGTGAACGAATTTTTGACCAAAAACTCAAGAAATCCATCGAGCAACCACCTTATTCACCAGATGTGGCTCCAGCCTACTTCTTTCTATTTCCCAAACTCAATTTTTTATTTTATGTTGTGTGCATTTGCGGTATGTGCCAAATAAATTTATTTGCTTTCTTTCTTTCTTTCTAAATTACCACCTTGTGGCACCCGTTTTCATTCGGTAGAAGATATAAAGGAGAATTCGCGGCGAGAACTGAACTCAATTCCGGAAAAAGCGTTTAAATTTTGTTTTTTGATGATTGAATTATTCTTTGGCGTAAGTGTATCGTTTCTGAAGGAGCATACTTTGAAGGCGATAAATAACTTTGGATGAATAACTAACTCTTTGTGTAATTATTGATCGTTTCCCGGTACTTTCTTGACGGCGTAGTATTTTATATTGAACATGCTTTTTGCGTCTATCTGTTTCACCGCGTTGTTCTTCCCAATTTGCGCAACGTGTTTTGAAGCGGTCTTCACTATCATTTAGAGATTTTATTTCATAAGGTTAATGTGTATAATACACTAGCTATGTGTCGCGGTTTCAGCCGCCGTTTAGCTCCTAAAGGTTGTATCGTGATGGGACATAGCATAACCTTACTCAAAACCGGCCAAGTGCGTGTCGGGCCACGCACAAGGGGGTAGGGTTCCGTAGTCTTACAACGTTAGTTTAATCCACTTCCAACGGTCCGATTTGCCTCCGAACGATGATTTATATTGTAATAAACGTACATTTGCAGTTGAAAAACCTATGCTCTCATATTTATGTTTAGGAAAATATGTTATCCAAGTACATTTTATAAGTTTGTCGACTATTACACGAAAACTTATAAAGCCTACTTAGCTATAATAGTTTTTTTAACTTCAATATACAGGGTTATGATCGATTGACTCGTCAAAATGTAGGGAACAGCTGTTTTTTTTTTCGCGATTTCAGGTTTGGTCCCATAGTAAAAGTTTTCCATAATGATGAGTACCTACAATGATCTCTTAAGAGTTTGTTGGTGTTTTACAAATAATCCTGTATATACTATCACCGTGAATTTTTTCATGCACCGAAACACAACCGTTTAGCTGGTAGAGGGGGGGGGACACTTGAGTCTAACAAAAATTTGCAATTTAAAGCTTAATATTTCACAAACGAATCCCTTAATCGAAAAATAATTTGGACAAACTCACAAATTTTTTAAAGACCTATCGAACAACATCCCTCACTATGGGTTAGGCGAGAAAAAAATCCCCACTCTACGTGTAGGTACTGGAGGTACCCTAAAAAAATACTTTTCGAGATTTTATTTTACCACTTTGTCGCCGTAACTAATGTGTAGATTCATGCCAAATTAAAGCTTTCTAGTACTAAGAGTCTGAGCTGCGGACAGACTGACAAGGGTAAGGGTTCCTTGTTTGTTGACTACGGAACCCTAAAAATTTTGCTATCTAGATGTTAAGCTATCTTGGGTTCAATCATATGACCTCTAACTGAAACTATTATTTACCAAATAAGCTTAAACTAATTATCGAAACTATCTATCAGCATTGCAAAGGTTCCCAAAACAAGATTATTTACATGGTGTAAATAATCTTGTTTTGGGAACCTTTGCAATGGTCATACACACATTATCATTATTACTATTGTGTACGGTGTACGAATATTATGTTAATGGCGGCGACTTAACTTTCGCTGTAAATCATCTGGAATGTTCGGGAATGTTCCCGCGATATAATTGTGGTGACGTGTTCATCGTCTCGCTGTTATGCTAATAGGTGTCGTATTACTTCAGTAGTTCAAGGTGATACGTGTCTAAACTATTACGTAAATCTATCTGTTATTATTAAGGAAAATGGTTTGTACAGACAAGGATAGGTTACTAGGAATGTACATACGTTATTAGAAGCGATCGCTACTGCTACATTACCATCTTAGATTGATAGGTATTAGAGAATTGGTTAAATGTTGAAGAGCTCTAAATAATAACGCCGCTCGGGTCGATCTTCATGCCTAGGTTAAATAATAATAATAGTGAATTCAAATATCTAGGTCTAGCTCGCGAGGTTGTCGACATGTGGGACGTGACTACAGCAGTCATTGTGCCGATAGTCGTGTCGGCCAATGGCTTAATAGCCAATAGCCTCGACCAACATCCGAGGAGGCTCTCGATGAGCAGCTGAATCAAGCGCTTGATTCAGAAAGCATTTCTTCTGGACACGGCGCGTATTGTTAGGAGGTTCCTCTCTCAAGAGCCCTGACCACCGGTAGCTCGGAACCTGTTCCCGATGCCGGTGGGTTACTACTTTTTATATGTTGAAATGTTTTTTTTTAATATTATTTTATATTCGAATATTTAAAAAAGTAATCAATATGTGTGAAAACAAATAAAGGAATAGTGAATTCTTTATTTCACTAAAAGCCATCACAGTACGAGATCCACTGACTATGAGCATATAAGGCTTATAACTAGGTCACAATAACGTTAGTACTCTGACTCCTAAACTAGGTGTACGTGCCTGTGACTTAGGAGTCAGCGATTCTCCGTAACAAACAAAGCCAAAGTATACTAAAACGGGACGTTACAACAATAAGCAAAAGGTGTAAAATAAACAGAAATAATATATAGGTAAGTCATAGTCATAGAAAAAAAAAAACTATATAAAGAAAACACAAAATGAAAAACGTTTAACTGTGTGATGAGGTGAATAAATATAGGGTCTGTATGTGTGTGTGTGTAGTGAGTAAGTGTAGGATGTGTGTGTGCGTATGTGGTGTGTAGGTGTAGGGTATGTGTAGTGAGAAATAATGGGTTGGAACCAGTACACATCCGTTGATGGTTAGATTTAGACTTAAATTTTTATATAGTAGATTATAATTGTGAATTACCCAGCAGAAGATCCGCTGGTCCGTGGATGGTTGACCAAGTTTCCTCTGTCCCTAGGAAAGCAAGTTAAGCCATTGGTCCCGGCTGTCATTTGTAGATCTTTAACAGTAGTTACAGGTAGTCAGTGGCCCGAAAGTTTGACAACCAGTCTTACCAAGGGGTGTCGTATTATGGCGGAGGAGTTGGAGGTAAAATACTGGTATTCAGCTGTGTTCGGCTAGACTGGAACGGCTAGTTGGGAAAAATGCAGCCAGATGATGATGATGAATGATACTTGAAAATCATAAAACGATAAGTAAAAGTGATATTCAATCAGCGAAAACGACGATGGACAGGCCAAATGTATTGAATTGCCATAGATGTCAATCCTGTTTAAAATCATTGTAGAAATAAAGAACACCGAACGCGCTTGCGATTTGTCTTGGCACTAAGGTCTACTTCAAACTTAGTAAAGTTTATTTTCTGAATCACAAGAGGTATAGCAATAACGACTAAACAACTATACTAGGTACGTCATTTAGAACCAATTCGTTGAAAGTACCTTCATGCACAAAATCGACTCCAAAAAATGTAATTGACCGGTTTAATAAAAGTTTTCACGAAATGTCATCCATTTACCAAAAGAAATGTAAGAAGTACAATTATACAATGGTCCTTGTCCACACGAACATCCCACTTGATTACACACAATGATAATTACCGTCATCTATCATCACAAACGATACATAAATAAACAGCGCTTTGTAAATGAGTAATTTCGCTGTATCTCGCTGCAGCGGCTGTACGTGCAACTAACGCTCCCAGCCTCACAGCCTCAGAGGCTCTTGGAAAGCAATTACAGCCACTCAAATGTATAATGGCCACAACGCGTGGCGCAACGCAAGCCGCTGCAGCGAGTGACTTGCACCAGACAGTTATGAGCGAAACTTTATCTTTGTTAGTTGCTGAGGTTTTTTGTTTATGTTTTTTTGAAGTGTGTGTTAGTTTGTTAGTGTTTACGTTATTGTTCAACTTACGTATGTAATACTTTGAGTACCATTATTGAGCTACGATTGTTTGATGTTAACGTTGACTTTTCTAGTTTGTAAGGGAAGAAGCATCGCTGCAGTGGGACAGTAACGGATTGTTGAAGCTGAGTTTTAGACTCTAGAAAGATTAACGGAAAATATGTGACATGTGGAGAAACAAAACGCCACAACAATCTTTGTACTGCATTTAAAATTAAATGAAAAGTTAAATGAGGCACGTGCTACGAGTACGTGTCTCATTTAAGTTTTAATTTTATTTGTAGTAGCATTAATTTCATCGTTCTGTTGCCCTTGTCCCGATTTATTTGGGGTCGGCGCAGCCTGTCTTCTTCTTCCATACTTCTCTATTATTCGTCATCTCATCAGACACCTCTTTTTGTGCCATATCATTCTTCACACAGTCCATCCAACTTTTCTTTGGTTTTCCCTACTCTTATACCCATCCACAGTCATACTTAAAACTTTCCTCACGACATTTTCCTCATTCCTCCTCATCACATGCCCATACCACGATAACCGATTACCACACAACTTTTCAGTCACCGCCACTTTCAGACTTCCTCTTATGTACACATTTCTTATTTTATCTATTCGTGCAACACCACACATCCCCCTTAGCATTCTCATCTCAGCTACATGCAAATGCCTTTCATTCTTGTGGTCCCACATTCTGATACATACAAGACAGCAGGTCTAACCATGGTTTTATAAATCTTCCCCTTAAGTTTGAGGGGAATGCGGGAGTCGCAGATTGTTCCCGTGACCTGCCGCCATTTCATCCATCCTGTGTTGATTCTGCGCTTTATACTACGATCTATTTCGCCTTCGCTTTGTACGAGTGAACCGAGATACCGAAAGTTGGAGCAGACAGAAAGAAACACGCCGGCTCCAGGACTGGAGAGACCGCCGAAATCGCAGAACATGTATTCGGTTTTAGTTCTGCTGATTTTCAATCCCGAAATTCTCCAGCTTCTGTTGCCATTTCTCCAATCTGCTCTGGATCTCAGACCCATCTTCACCGACAAGAACAATATCGTCGGCAATCAGTATGCACCAGGGAGCCCCTTCCTCTATGTCCAACGTCAAAGCATCCATAATCAACAGGAAGAGGTAAGGACTCAAAACCGACTCTTGATGTGAGCCTACAGCCACACTGAACTTGTCGGTGTTGCCAGCTGACCGGACGTAGGTACTAGATTGTCTGTACATAGCACGAATTAACTCTACATACTACCCAGGTATAAATTTCTCTTTCAAGGCTCACCACAAGTACCACAACACATCCCGAGGTAGCATTTATTTGTTACATGAAATTCATTGGTTATTATTTCCCTGCAGTTCAGTGCAGTATAAAGTGTTGTAATTGCGTCACTACTTCACTAGTGCTCTTCTGGAGCAATTAAAGCCACTCAAAAATGTAATGGTTCGAGCAGAGTGGGCAATTTGTGCCATACCCTAGGATTCTCCACAAACAAGAGGAGTCTTTTTGTTTATAATAGTTTCCGTTTTGTAGAATGTAAGCACGCTACTTCCTTTGTTGGTGGTGGCTTTTCAATGCAGCAACTTATAGAATTTCAAATTCAAATAAGTTTATTTGTGTCACAGGTATAAAAAAGTACATGGTGTTCAAATCAAATCAAATCCATTTATTTGCCAGAATGTAGGTTTACACAAGGTGTGATCTTACACAAGGTATTATTATAGCAACAACCTACTATTATTACAGTTGATGCTTAAATCAGCTTTAAGTCCCATATGAACTGCTCAAGTGTATAAATTGGACCACACTATTATGGGTCCGCACTAGTGTGGGTAACAACTCGGCTAGTTCACAAGTAGCCAGCGTTCTGCTTTGTAGCGCATCGTACATTTTTGTTTACCTAAATCTTTATACTTATAAAATTCAATGTCCTGACTGACTGATATATCAACACACATCCCAAACCGCTAGTCCTAAGGACATGAAATTTGGTATCCACTAAAAAAGGGTTTTTCGAAATTCAACCCCCATGGGTTGAATTTTCTGTGAAACTTTATATTCTCTGGTACGTTTAACTCGAAAATTGGTGAACACACTCTTCAATTAAAGTTATGAGACACGTGTATCACAGTTCCAAAATCATTCTTCAAGAGTCAAATAGAGCTTCGAAAGTCACTTAGACAGGCGCATGGCGTGCAGTGTACCGCAGGGCGTGCGGGGCGCGGGAGTAGTAGACTATTAGTAAGTATAGGTAGGATTTTTCTGAGGTGTCTGTAAATATACCTACGGGAAATCTCGATTTTTGCGTTTGCTCGTGATACACGACATTGATATTATGTATGGGTGTTTGTTACTCTTTCAAAAACTACTGACCGGATTTGCATGAAATTTGGCACACAGATAGTTTATAACCTGGATTAACACATATAATACTTTTTATCCTGGTAGTACAATCCCGTGGGACATTACCGAACTCCACGCGGGTGAAGCCGCAGGCATAAGCTAGTATCGTTATATGGGGCCTGTTACAAAGATGATCTTTATCTTTTCTCCACATACTTGACTTTTAAATCATCATCATCTGCCTAGCCTTTTCCCAAACTATCTTGGGGTCGGCTCCCAGTCTAACCGGATGCAGCTGAATACCAGTACTTTACATGGAGCGACTGCCTATCTGACCTCCACAACCCAGTTAGTACTGGGTAATATGATACCCTTTGGTAAGACTGGCTGTCAGACTTTCCGGTCACTGACTACCAGTAACGACTGTCAAACATCTACAAATGACAGCCCGGACCAACGGCTTAACGTGCTTCCCGAGGCACGGACGAAACTCGGTATGTAATGGATGGTCACCCATCCACGGACCAACCTAGGCAAGCGCAGCTTAACTTAAAGATGACCCGAGCGGCAGTTATTATTTAGCCACGAGCTCCTCGATACTCGAATTTTAAATACAAAGTCTAAATAAAGTTAAAGTGTTTACTAGCATGAAACTTTGTGAAAACAAGAAGTCCCTAAACGACCCTTTAGTTTTTAAACTGCAACTTCAGCTTCATATCATTTTGTTTTTTGTTAATGCACCTTAATATTCCCTGCTATAAAGTCTGCTTTGAAACTGCATTCTCCAGTCATTATTTTCTGTACCTACATCCTCAAAACTTTTAGTCCTGGAGATTCATCAAAAAGTATTTCCATACATGTTAATTCTTGTCTCCTCTCTGAAAATTTTAAAATTGCAGCGCAAACAACATTTACTCGTCAAAGCGGATCAACTTGAGAAGTATATCATTACGCCATGTTGATATTTTTTTTTTTTTTTTTTTTTTTTTTTTTTTTTTTTTTTTTAAAAACGTTGCCCCACACTAGGAATTTCTCCTGTATCGTGGGTGCGTTTACAAACATTTAAACTCACATACACAAACAGCCAGACCCGGAACAACTATCTGTAGGCCATACAAATATTTGTTCCGTGCGGGGATCGAACCCGCGACACGCAACGCAGCAGTCAATCGCTCAGCCACTGCGCCAACCGTGCCGTCAATATTATTTCGATATTTATTGTGATATTTCGGAAAAAATGTAGTATATAAACGTTATGTTGTGCTGGATTATTCGTTGTTTTGCGAAGGTTTTGCGCGACCACGCTCAAATAGTTTATGCAGCAATTTGGAGCTTTGTTATAAGCTCTCTGATGCGGTTTCGTTTTGATATCGTGTGTACCGACCGTAGCCTACCTATTATTATAATGACTGGGGTTAACGAACTCTAGCATTTAGTTATAATCCACCGCTAGTACCTGCCTACCATATGTATAACAAGCCGAGTACATACAACACGAATTGATTGTCAAATTCTAAATTAACGCGAGCGAAGCCGTGGGTAAAAGCTAGTCTACAATATTATAGTTAGGAAGATGAAAAACCGGTTTATCGACACTCTAGACTCGCAAAAAGTATGAGGTGCTTAAATTAAAAAGAAAACTCTTGTCACACTACTAAAATTTCTATAATAACATAATTCAATCATGATTTGAAAGACACGTACGAAAAGGCTAGGTAGATGATGTCGAAAAACAACAAACTGAACAAATTGAAAAATTTCAATTCAAAATTAAAGCTAATGTTATTGGAGAGAGTAAATATTAACTTTGACTTAGCTCCAGCTCTCGTCAAGGAGTAGATTATACCATCAAGCAGTGAAAAAGGGGCAGCTTCGGAGCCCGGCCATCTCCATACTTGACCTCCGTCGGCTTCTTTTGGGGGAATTGATTGCAAAATCAACACGCTTGGATCTCCCATGGGTCGGGCAGGGGTAAGACCAAAGTTTACCTATAATTTGACTGATGGAAAAAGTTTACAATAAGAATCTTTGTAGCCATTTCATTCTTAGTTTTGCCTTTACTGTGTTGGTGTTATAGGATATCTTTTGTTTTAAAAATGACCTTAAAGTAGGTTATTCATATGCATTGATCTTTTTTCCCATACTTCAACATTATCAACCATCAATACCTAGGTACAGCAAGGAGGGAATAATTTCCGGGTGCATTACCCATCGCAGCGTAACGCGGCGTGAACGCAGCGTAGACGCATCGCGGCGGGGCGTCGCGTCACTCATTACACGTCTCAGTTGTTCTAATTGCTTTCCGGGTGCGTGGCATGCCCCCGCCGGGCGCAGGGCACAGTGCGCTGGCAGAGGGCGCCAGAGGGCTGGGTGCCACAAAATACACATGCATACTCCACTTTAATACATCACTTGTTTATCGATGCCACTGCAGGGAAATGTGTGGCTAAGCGAGTAATTGAGTAATATCGCATACGAAGTGCGCAAATATGTTTTAAAATTAGGTGGTTAAAAATCTATTAGGTGGCGGTTATTCAGTAAATTGTTTGAGCAAGAAATCGTTTACAAGATTGGCACACCACTCGGTCACCAGACCATCCTCGAAAAACATCTCATTCGAGGCGATGTATAATTCATCTGTCATCGACATGAAACTTGCACGCGCCAACCCTGAGTCTGAGGTCGCATCAATTTTGCAACAGAGCCGACTGTTGCCCCATACATTGCGCGCTTGGCATCTAGGACAATAGCGAGAACGCTTACCAGCTGCTCGATGAACAGACGGTAGTAAAAAATGGTGGTTATTTGGCTGGCTTCGTACGATGCGATAGGTGTAATGTTTTGTAGTTTATGGAGGTGGAGGTCGTTTTAGTGTTATATGGGTAGATACTCGTTTTCTAAGAAATTATACTTATGCCAACTTTAACTAACAATAAATGGATGCTTTATTTTTGCTATTTAGTTGCCCTGTTGGAGTTTGAAGTCTCGGCGTGGAAAATGTAAATATGTCAATAATAATATGAGCTTTTATTTAAGCATTCATTTAGTTGTCTCCTACTGTTAGTGAAATCACTGAAACGAACTCGAGAATTTCTACTAACTCACGATTTAAGATAAAACATGAAAACAGATCAATAAGTTATTTGGAAATGTTTTACACACAATGGGTGTAATAGTACCCATAGCTAAGCCAAAAGGCACTTGTTTTCCCCGATATTTTTTGTTCTAGACTATAGCTGGGAAGTGTCAAAGTTCCAACTTTTTCACAAGTTTTTTTTTTAAATACAAGTTTTTAATTTTTTTTTTTATGTAGGGCATCTCGCAGTTCAACCTCTGAATTTGGCTACTGCTTAACCGGGTGCGCAAGTTTTTAATGTTAGAAATTTACTTTAAATAGGGAAGAAATTTTTTGAACTGTTGTTAAAATATGCGAGAGGTTATTATGATCAGTTGAAAAAAACAATGGGCAGTTATTTTTATCGGCGGTTGGTAAATTTGTGTGACAGTAAAACATATACAGTAATAAAAAAACAATTGGCCAGTTATTTCGTCTTACAATGTCAGTACTAAAAATACATAAGCAGACTAATAAATAAATGGCCAGTAAAAATGATGGAATGAGCAGTTAGATAAATAGTTCAGCAGTTCATAGGAAGCGGAGACAACCATTCCCGAACCGATTGAAAAGAGAGGCAGACTTTCGTTAGAAGGGGCGGAGCTGTACAACTTTTGGTTCACTATTATTTTTAGAGGTACCACTCCTAACAAATTAATAAACACTCCTAACAAATTAATAAACACTCCTAACAAATTAATAAACAATCCTAACAAATTAAAAGTACCTGTCATTAGTAAGTAGTGTATGTATAATTTGTTTTATTTCATTCCAAAGCGAAAGTCATCAAGTCGGTCAGTCAGGCAAGAGCGAGCGAAGCGGAGCTATGCTGACTACGCCTTTTAGGCGAATATAAAGTGTTTTGAGGTTAGGTAACATGACAAGGATACAAATCTACTACAATCTATGCAGAGTAATAAAACTATGGTCGAAGTATTAATGCAAGGTGAATGGCCTAAAAATCGTGCTAAAGATGGTTGGACGCTGGTTCAAAATAAAAAGTCAAAGAATCGGTTCGAGGGAAAAACTGGTACCGCAAGCCCTAATGCGAACTGTAAATTTAAGGCTGCTGATTCTAAAATTCCGCTTTTTATTACCAACGTTGACAAAGAGACTACTGAAAAAGATATTTGTGATTACATACAAAATAAGACGCAAGAAATAGTGCAGCTTCAGAAAATTACTATGAAATCTGAAAGATCGTATAATGCCTTTAAATTGTTTGTCTCAAAATACAAATTAAATAAATTTTTAGATGACAAAATATGGCCCGAGGGTATACGGTTTAGACAGTTTATTTACTTTAA
Organism: Eurois occulta; assembly: GCA_950022335.1. Lineage (NCBI taxonomy): Eukaryota > Metazoa > Arthropoda > Insecta > Lepidoptera > Noctuidae > Eurois > Eurois occulta. Next base: position 22,757,930 of record OX465479.1, on the reverse strand, counting down.
GAAAACGACAACAAAAGTAAATAAGCAGCATAGTGTTGAAAATATAACAAATATATAATGGGTTGTTTGTCTAACGTCAAACTATGTACATTCAACTGCAAAAATATTGTTCGATCAGCTGATTGCGTTCGTCAACTATGTGCACGAGCCGACGTGATAGCGTTACAGGAGACCTGGCTGCTGCCCCACGACGTGCCCTTCCTAGCGACCATTGATGCAGACTTCGCGTACACTGGGAAATCAGCCGTGGACATCTCTGCCGGTGTACTGGTTGGAAGACCGTACGGTGGCGTGGCGCTGTTGTGGAGGAAGTCGTTATTTGCGTCGGTATCGGTTGTAAAATGTGCTAGTGATCGTATCGTGTGTATTAAAATAGTGCTGGGCGAGCGTTCTTTGCTAATATTTAGTGTGTACATGCCCACGGATTGTGCCGAAAATCGTACTGAGTTTACGAGTTGTCTAAGCGAGATTATCTCGGTGATTGAGAGCAGTGAAGTGGAGTCGGTTTTTGTGTTGGGAGACTTTAATGCGCACCCAGGGACACGATTCTCACGTGAGTTACTTTTAACGTGTATTGATCAATCTTGGTCTTGCATTGATACAGAACTTTTGCCTCAAGACTCGCATACTTTTACTAGCTCCGCCAACGGTTCCCTCCGCTGGCTGGATCACTGTGTTGTCACTGAGGCCGCCAGACATCTTGTGAATAATGCGTCTATTTTGTATGGTGTTTACGTGTCTGACCATATTCCGTTATTAATAGAGTGTAACATTGATCTAATTAAACCTAAAATTGTTGGATCCAACATTTCTTGTAACAAAGTTGTATGGGGTGAGAGGGATTCAGAACAGATAAATAAGTATTTTGATTACTGTAATAGCAACTTAAGACAAATAGATTTTCCTCCAGAATTTTGCAAATGTGCTGATAATATGTGTCACGAACTTGAGCATCGGCTGGTGATAGATAGGTTGTATAATGAATTAATTTGTATTTTGAAAAAAGGAGCCGAACTCACTCATCCTGGTTCTGTTAAAAAGCATCATAAAGGAAAGTATGTAGTAGGGTGGAACAAACACGTTCGCGAGGCTCACTGTGATGCCCGGCAGTGGTATCAAATGTGGCTGTTATATAACAAACCTATTTCTGGATTTATTTATGAAAATATGTGTTCTTCGCGAAATCTTTTTAAAACTAAATTAAAATATTGTCAAAACAATCAAGAGAAAATTAAGATGGACATGTTAGCATCTTGTCATGAAGGTAAACAATTTAATAAGTTTTGGAAGTTAACGAATAAATTAAATCATAGATCGGGGGTACCGGTGAGCGTCGCGGGCGTGAGCGACCCCTCGGATATAGCTAATGCTTTTCAAAAACATTTTAATGTAAACTCGCGGTTGTGTGGCTATAGTGAACCGTCAAATGTCGGCGCGGGGGTGGCCGTGACCGGGGCGCCTCCAGTCAGGTTCTCCGCTAAAGAAGTCGCGAGAAGTATACAGAACATGGTGAGGGGGAAGTCCCCCGGTCACGACGGCCTCAGCGTCGAACATCTGAAATACGCCGGGATACACTTACCGCGGGTGCTTGCCATGTTCTTTAACCTATGTCTAAGTCATAGTTACGTACCTGTAGAACTTAGCAATACGATCGTTGTGCCAGTAATAAAGAATAAGACTGGTGACGCCTCCGATATCTCCAACTATAGGCCGATATCGCTTGCCACTGTCTGTGCTAAGGTGTTGGATTGTCTGCTTGATAAAATCCTAGCTAAGCATATTGTTCTCGAGGATGGTCAGTTTGGTTTTAGACCGGACTTATCTACGGATACTGCAATTTTATGCCTTAAGCAGACAGTCCAATATTATACAGACAGAAAGACTCCTGTAATGGCATGTTTCCTAGTGTAGTGTGTATGTAGTGACGTTAATGTGTGTTGTACCTATGTGTATGTAATCTATTCTATATAATCATGTGTAACCTTAAATTAAAGAGAGTATTACTTGGGCAGTCGAGTGTGTCATTTCTTACCACAAATACCTCCAACCTTACATGGCGACCCTGCCAGCGGACATCGCCGCGCGTTCGCGTTACCGCCGTACCATATAAGGGTAGTAAGTTTTAAACAAAAGTACTAAGTGAAGCTGAGCTAAGATGGATTACAATATTTTAATTGCAAGCGGCTGTGACAAGTCGAAATCAGGTCGTTACTCACGGAAAATACGAAATTAATAAAAATGGGAAGTACCCAGACTAAAGAAGAGACCGTGGTGGTGCAAAACGCAGCTGGAGGAACTAATAATACGCATCTGGAACAGATGAAATTTCATATATCCACCATCACCATACTGATGATCATAGTGGTGCTGGTTCTGGGACTCGGCGTGCTGTATTTTTTGCTGCAAATGTATCGGCGTTGTCATGTACGCTGGATAAATCAGGAGATATACAGGAGTGCTATATCAAGAAGATCAGGAGCGAGACAATCAGGACAATCCTCGGAGAAAGGACGACCGAAGGGCGACATAGTATGACAAAAGATAGCGGTCACCAATTTACGCATCTGCAATCTAAGTGAAAGTGCTAAAAACAAAAAAATGTGATAAGGGTAATATCAAAAATAATTGTACATTCTAACGTGCTGAAATGTCCATGGCAGGTTCTATCGAAATAATGCGAAAATTTTATAAAACAAGTTATTAGACGTAGACATACAGAATTATGGATGAATAATATGATTTTTACAGCAGATTATAGCATATAGTTATTAAAATACAGATTTTTGTTTTGGGGAATATCATATTTCTCCCATGTAAATAATACTGTCCTCGAAGACTTGTGCGTTACAAAAAAGCCTCTAGTTTTTTGGGTGCTACATATCTAATTAATTCAAGTTTAACATTAACTTCAGTATTGTTAAGACTATCTAGATCCTGCATTATTTCTTAAAAATAATAAAGAAATAGATACTTAACTTAATATCAAATCTTCGTCCACGATTTTCGTCATTTTTGTTATTCCATTTTGTAACATCAATATTTGGTAGTTTTTAAAATGTAGAATTGGCAACACTGCGTTTATTGTGAGTAGCCAATCACGTAGCTCTAACTAGTGACAGTCGGCCATTTTGCAACGTGCGTTCTTGGTAGAGCAATGTGCCTAAAGCAGTGATGAATTTTTTCAACAATATTACATTCCCTTTTGTGCGGTGGTCTGTTTATCACCCGTTAAGTTGTTTCTTTACTATTAGACCATTAAATATTGTATTACTCTCGCCCAAATCAAAAGTAAACAACAATTTTAGCTAAGGAGCTTCACTGATTTTTAATTCGTTTGAGGTTATATTCAACACGTGTTTTACATTCCTTTTTGTTATAATTTGTTACATTTTTTTGTTACGTAACAAAAATGAGTTAACAAAAAGGAAGTAAGGGCGATTTTATACTAGTTACCTACTGAAAAATTCTTACACGTTTATTTTGTTACAAAAAAAAATCTAGCAATGCTTTCACCTTCCATAGTAGGAATACTAGTAGATAGCAATAGTGAAAATTAGTCTTAGCTATGGTCGCAAATCATATTTTCCTCAACATATAACCTGACGGTCGTAATTTGCAAAAACAAGGGAAAATTTGAATTTCACCGGTTACCAAAAAATTTTGTGTTTCATCTTCATATTTTGTGTGTATTTATTGTGTAGTACCTAAAGTTATGAAAATGATGATGACGAATGACTTAAGAAAGAATTATGAGACTGATAAATTGATCTCGAATAGAAAAAATATGAAACCATTAAAAATGTGACATTGTGACCTGTTTTGTGATTTAAAGTATTATCATATTTAAAAGTTTTATCGTTTTTACTGTTTTATTTTTTAGTTTTTTTTTATCAAGAGTTGATTTGGTATTATTAAAAGTTCAAATGAACCTATCCAAGTTGTATCTAAGTTGTTCAGTTATTATTTGTGATTGATGATAATTAAAAAAAAAACGGAATCCTATTTTGTTTTGTTAATTGTGAAATTGTCCTAATAGTTCCTTTTGGTTTCCTTTTTGTAACACTTTTCATTTTTGTAACGAATTTCATTTTCGTTTCTTTTTGGTGACTGTACAATTTATTTTAATATTACCCATAAGTGATGTGGTAAATATAGTGAAATCTTATATTCAGAAAACAACGGGCATCGTAAAACGGACACAGAACTTTATTAGTTAAGTGCATAATCGTAACAACAACTGTAATCCTAGTAAATAATAATTATGTAACATTGTACTCGTAACTGTAATCAATTAAGTGTTTAAACAACTAAATATGATGGTAAGTAATGGCAGATGTCTTAGAACTTCTATATAAAGAATTGAAATGTATTAAAACATATTTAATTAAACTAGGCCCAAAGCGTAGGCAAGGAAAGGTATTAGAGAAAAAGTTGTGGGAATCAAAGGGAATTTATGATAAATATACAGATATAATCAAGGAGATATCCGATGATATAACGAAGGGTAAGGTAGGACATAGTGAAAAGATATTAATAGATAAGTTTTGTATAGATTTTAAGTCACTGTATAACCAAATTTTAGATTTATGCGCAATGTCAAGTACGAGTAGTACTAGCGAGGATACAAAAATGGAGACTTTTGATTTGAAAGTAGCTCTTAATTTATTACCAATGATAACAACTGATAATGAATCTTCGCTTAAGCAATTTATTGACAATGTAGAATACTATAGCTCGTTATTGGCTAGTGATGAGTGTAACAAGAAGTTAGTACAGTTTGTTTTGAAGAGCAGGTTGTCTCAGAATGCTAAATTGCAGTTACAGACAGAATAATCGAATGTTGGTGATTTGATAAATGATATGCGTAGAGTTCTACTGCCTCAAAAGTCACCGTTTGCAATACAAAATAAAATTCATCAGTTAAAGCAAAATGAGCTGTCAGTTCAGGATTATGGTAACCAACTTTCGGAACTTTTCGTGGATCTGACGGTGTCTCAAGCCAAAGGTAATTTAGAGACATATAAAACGATTAAACCCTTGAATGAAAAGCTAGTTATCAAACGGTTTGCCGATGGCTTGCGAAACCGCCGTCTTTCAACTATCATTGCAGCTAGGAACTACGAATCCATGAAGGACGCTGTACAAGGAGCGAAGGATGAAGAAACATCCATAGCAGGCCCGTGTTCGGGTTCCGGCGAGATCCTAGGTATGTATTCTTCTAGAGGAAGACAACAGAACAACCGTGGAGATTATCAAAATAATAATTATAACAGGACATATTATAATAGGGGACGAAACAATGATTTCAGTTCTCGTCGAGGCTACCACAACCCTCGTGGGGGCCAGCAGACGCGCCAGCAGAGACGCGGGGCAGCACATCGAGGCCGAGGAGCACCATGGCGCGGTAGAGGTAGGACGTATTATAAGAGTCGCAGTAACCAAGGGATAAGCCAACCCCCCAAAGACACAAATAAACATGCGGTTAATGTACTAACGGGACTAGAAAATCAAGACAATGGAAATGAGTTTTTTCGTGAATAATGTTATTTTCGCAACAGACTCTAACTATCATATTAATTTAACCTGTAATAGCAAATCATATTCATGGTTAGTTGACACCGGTGCTACAATTTCGGCTTTAAAATATAAACATGTACTAGAACAAAACATTCCACTCCATAAAGAGGACATGGTCATAAATGGCATTGGTGGCAAAGTTCATGCAATGGGATATGTTTGTTTAACATTGTTTTCGGGTGATCATCACCTTAATTGTAATAAGTTTTATGTTTTCGATACTCTGCCATGTCGAGCAAATGGCATCATCGGTCAAGATTTTATTAATAAACACAGGTCCATATTAGATTTCAGTAATGACACTATAACATTGTTGACTCAAAGTAATTTAAAAATAGTTTTACCTTTACTGAGTTATAAAAACACACTGGAAATTTACCCAAGATGTGAATCCGTTCATTATTTTAGAACTAATTTTACAGAAGAGTGTGTAGTACATTCTAAGGAGATTAGTGATGGAGTATTTTTGGCCAGTTGTATAACAACACCAGTTAATGGTCTAATACCGATTAAGATATTAAATACAACGGATAAGTCGTGTACATTAACGGACATTAATCCGTGTATAGAAAAATTATGTAACTACAATGTTTGTAATTTTGATAAATCAGAGCGGGATTCAAGAAGAGTTAAACAATTATTTACAGTACTGAACCTTAAACATCTTAATAAGGAAGAGCAAATTTCGATTGAAAATTTATGCGCAAAGTACTCAGATATTTTTTATTTGCCAGGAGATAGATTAACTACAACTAGTATTTATAAACATTCTATTAGTTTAAAACCAAATGTAACTTCTGTATTTACAAAGCCATATCGTTTACCCCATTCACAGAAGGGAGAGATTAAGCAACACATAGATGAAATGATGAAAGAAGGGATTATAGAACCTTGTCGTAGCGAATGGTCCAGTCCAGTCTTGCTAGTTCCTAAAAAGACGGACAGTACAGGTCAGAAAAAGTGGCGACTAGTTATTGATTACCGTAAATTAAATAATTGTATTGAAGACGACAGGTTCCCACTTCCTAATATTACTGAAGTACTTGATTCACTGTCTGGTTCGGTTTATATTTCGCATTTAGATATGTATCAAGGTTATTATAACATTGCACTAGAAGAGGAAAGCAGAAAGTACACAGCGTTCTGTTCAGGACAGTACCAAATGACTCGTATGCCAATGGGTTTAAAAACGAGTCCAGGATCATTTTCCAGAATGATGACAATGGCAATGACGGGATTAACGTATGAAAAATGCCTAATTTATTTAGACGATTTAGTGGTTTTTGGAAGAAACTTAGCTAGTCATACCAAGAATCTACAAGACGTTTTCGAACGATTGCGAAAAGTAAATTTAAAATTAAACCCGCAGAAATGTAATTTCTTAAAGAAGGAATTGCTATATTTAGGCCATGTGGTATCTGGAAACGGAGTATTACCTGACCCGGATAAAATAAAAATTGTACAAATGTATCCATGTCCAACAAATGTAGAGGAAACGAGGAGGTTTGTTGCATTTGTTAATTTCTATAGAAAATTCATTCCCAACTTTGCTGAACTAGCTTATCCACTTAACAAATTATGTCGTAAAAATGCTTCTTTTATATGGGATGAAAAGTGTCAGTCGTCATTTGATAAGTTAAAAGGAAAAATCTTATCTCCACCGGTTTTGCAATATCCGGATTTTTCAGAACAAAGTGAGTTTAATCTTCAGACAGATGCTTCTAATTATGCAATTGGTGCAGTTTTGTCTAACAAAAATGGCAGGCCTGTATCTTTTGCAAGTAGGACACTTAACAAATCGGAAATAAATTATCCGACAATAGACAAAGAATTGCTGGCTATAGTGTGGGCAATCAAACATTTCCGACCATATCTGTACGGAAAACATTTTAAAATTTACACGGACCACAGACCTTTAATTTCATTATTTAACATGAAAGACCCATCAAGCAGATTATTTAAATTTAGGTTATTATTAGAAGAATATGATTTTACGATAGAACATATTACGGGATCGGAAAATGCGGCTGCAGACGCATTGTCTCGAATTTCCATAACAAGCAATGATTTAAAACATATGAACGAGATGTGCGTATCGGTTATGACTAGAGCTCAGAAAAGAAACCTGATTGACAATACTTCCAAGATAGGAACGAGTGGCACAACTACAGTTCGGTCTGATCAACCAAACGCTGTAAGCACTCATAGTACTAGTACATTAAACGAATCAGTGGAATTACGTTTTATTGATGCATGCAAGTTAGAGACATTTAGGAAAAGTGGTGTTATAAGTAAAGAGAGTAATACATTTGTATATACTCCTAATGAAAAGACTGTATATGTCAAACACGTATCTTCTCCATCGCAAATATCGCGAGCCGAATTTGTGAGAGAGTTACAAGATTTTTGTAAAAGCTTAAACATTACTGAAATATATTTAATAAAAAGTAATAAGAATAACGTTTTTATAGAAAAGTTATTAAATGAAATTGATAAAATAAAGAAGTGGCCCGGACCACATCTACATATAGTAAAGGATGTACATCGAATAGAGAACAAAGATGATAAACGAGTAATACTGAATGATTTTCATCTCTTACCCACCAGTGGCCACGCGGGTATGAGACGAATGTTCAACAACATAAAAAAATATTACTATTGGATAGGATTAGAAAATGATATCAAAGAGTTTATAAAGAGGTGCGACAAATGTCAGAAACAAAAATACTCGCCGCACAATATCAAACAACCAATGGAAATAACAACAACAGCACATAGTGCCTTTGAAAAAATATATATTGACTTAGTAGGGCCTTTGGATAGGGATAATTATAATTATAGCTACATTCTCACGTTGCAGTGCGAACTCACCAAATACATTGAGGCATATCCCTTAGTTACAAAGAGAACGGAAGAAGTAGCGAAAGCGTTAGTTCATAATTTTATATTAAGGTATGGAGTACCGAAGGTGATAGCGACGGATCGCGGTACTGAGTTCCTGTCATCAATATTCAAGGAGGTATGTAATCTATTAAATATTAAACAGTTAAACTCAACAGCTTATCATCACCAAAGTATAGGTGCTTTGGAAAACACGCATAAGCAGTTGAATTCATTTCTCCGCATTCAAACAGACAACCATCCAGAGACATGGAGTACATGGCTACCATATTGGTCATTTTGCTACAATACTTCAGTACATTCAGCAACGAAATATACCCCGTACGAGTTAGTCTTCGGAAAAAAATGCTCTTTGCCAAGTAATTTAACTAATATGGTTGTTGACCCACTCTACAACATTGATTATTATCCACTGGAATTAAAATTTAGATTGCAAAGGTCACAGAAAGATGCACGAGACAACCTACTCAAAAGTAAATTAGCACAAAAAGAACGATATGACAGAAATATAAATCCTGTTACTTACCATCCTGATGACTTAGTTTTAGTTAAAAATAATATGTGTAACAAATTAGATAGTGTGTATTCGGGACCATACAGAGTTATATCTGATGAGTCACCTAATGTAAAAATAAAAAAGAATGGTAAAGTAGATATCATTCACAAAAACAGAACAAAATTGTACTATCATAATTAGTAATTATCTTTTTCTTGTGTAGTTGACTACTAGTAACAAATAAAACAAAATTGTAATTTTATTTTATTTTACCCCGCCATGGGAGGTGTAGTGTGTATGTAGTGACGTTAATGTGTGTTGTACCTATGTGTATGTAATCTATTCTATATAATCATGTGTAACCTTAAATTAAAGAGAGTATTACTTGGGCAGTCGAGTGTGTCATTTCTTACCACAAATACCTCCAACCTTACACTAGATTTATCAAGGGCGTTTGACCTCGTCAATTATGACCTGCTCTGGCATAAGCTCACTCACGACACAACTGTCCCGGCCGATGTGATATCACTGTTTAGATATTGGTACAGTAGCCAAAAGAATACAGTTAAGTGGGCTGGCTCATATTCTGATGTGTATGGGTTGGATTGTGGGGTGAGGCAGGGGGGTTTGAGCTCCCCCCGCCTTTTTAACCTATACATAAACAAACTGATAGGTAGGCTCAGTAGCACTAAAATCGGTTGTCACGTGGACGGTGTTTGCGTGAATAACATTAGCTATGCTGATGATATGGTGCTGCTGAGCCCATCTATCGGTGCAATGAGAAAGCTCCTTAAAATTTGTGAAAGTTATGCAGTGGCTCACGGGCTCAAATACAATACCGATAAGAGTGAATGGTTGGTTTTTAGATCAGGTACTTTAACCTACAAACTTCTGCCTGAAATCTCACTCTTTGGGTCTCCTCTAGGCCGGGTTTCGAAGTTTAAGTATTTGGGCCACTGGGTCACTGAGGACTTAAAAGATAATGTTGATATAGATCGGGAGCGCAGGTCGCTGGCTGTCCGTTGCAACATGCTGGCCCGCAGGTTTGCACGCTGTACAGAATCAGTAAAGATAACGCTTTTTAAGGCCTTCTGCCAGTCGTTTTACACGTGCAGCCTGTGGACCAAGTATACCCAGCGGGCATACAGCGACCTGCGCGTACAGTACAATAACGCATTCAGGGTGCTTTTGGGGTTGCCGTGGCGTTGTAGCGCGTCAGGGATGTTCGCGGAAGCGTGCGTCGACGGGTTCGCTGCGATCATGCGGAAGCGATGCGCGTCCATGATGGCGCGCTTGCGCTCCTCCTCCAATGGCATCCTGAATGTGTTCACGGACCGGTGGGACTCTCCCCTCTTACGAAGGTGGGTAAGTGTTCATACACACTTATCCAAATAAGTGGTGTAGGTTGAACGAACAGTTCAATGGTACACTGCTTGTTTATAAATTTAATTTATTTTTATACTAACATTAGGCTAAGTTATACTACTACTAACAATATATGGATCTAATTCTGAAATAAAATATTTGAATTTGAATTTGAATTTGAATAATTGGTTTTTCTCAAAAACAGTGCGTCGCCGTTACATGGCAGTGGTGCCAAGGCACAGGGGGCACCTTCCCGTCCCTCCTCCTGCTAAACGATACTAAATTTTTACCCGACTATGCCATAAATCAACAAATTAATATTTGCGGCTATATGCAGTCAACTCCGGAACCCTCCGTGTGCGACTCCAACTCGCACTTGGCGCATTTTTACGTTACACGCTGAGTATACGAGGAATACATTTTACCACCTCATTGTTTATATTACTGCTTAGAATGAGATTTCTTACTGACGAATTTCGATTTGTCAACTACCCACTCGTAACTGCCCATTTAGTTATTTTACTGCTCAGTATTAAATAAATGATCCATTTTATTATTTATTACGACTCATTTTTGTTTACTTTACTGCTAAGTTTTAACTGCCAAACTTGTTAATAAATATGCATTTTGTAATTTTTATCTTACCAAAACTACTACAACAGCCACTTTAAATCAGTGCCCTTTAAATACCTTCACGACCGCGTACTATTCAACGTATCCATTAGCCACATGTTTTGAGTACGTTACAGTGAGTCCTACCTTATAACATATTATCTTAACCCTAAAAACGTTTCCCAGCAATAATTTTTGCACAGAGTTACTTAGTTTGATGTACAGAATGCTTGGTTGACGGCTTCATGAAGGGACCGTGTACACCCGTTTTTTTTTTTTTCTCGGGTGGGAAATCATTAAATGACCCCTCCCGCTCTGAGCGGAGCGGAAGGGAGTCTCACACTTTTACTGACTAAAAACCACCCATGTTCCTTCTTTTGCCCTTTATGTTCCAAGGCCGCGGTATCTCTTTCGAACAGTCCCGTAGCCCTGGCAGGCTCCCGCAGCCCTGGCAGGCACCGTTTACACCCTTTATTAAGCATAATGAACAAACTTGAAGAACTTCTGATGCGCTAAGACTGGTCTGGAGCGATCAAACAAGATGCAATAAAAAGCACTTAAAAACGATGAACCAGCTCGTTATTAATTTCTCATTCGACTGTAGTGCGTACATCGTACATCGCGCGAGCTCTGATTAGTGCCCGCTCTATGCGGATACTAATGAATCAATCAATCGGCGCAGAGCAAACATAGTCTCATGCATCACTACCTACCGTCTAATATGAACGAGAACGACTGGGTTCTACGGATAACGCGGCTTTGGTTTCAGAAAAATATTATAGAATTATTAGAAAAATAACAGTCAGTAAATCATAAGAAGCGTTTATTGAAAATAAGGTAGATCCAACACACATTTAAATTATAATAAAGTTTAATCAGTTGCATCCCTTTAATTGCTAGATAGTATTTTTACTATAAATATAATCACAGTTTATATTGAAATGATAATTACAGATGCCAATACACTATTTTTTTTAAATACAATCAAATACTACTACTAGAATTTAAACAATAATTAACTGTCTGGAAATAACGTTTTACCAACATTATTTCTGTTTGATACCTATGTACTCTTGTGCACGGAATATCTTGGTTACGGAGAGGTGTTGTCTCGTCGATAGCGCGCGGTAAAGAGAATTCCGCAGCAGTCTTCAACAAAATGAGCTGCCATAGCGCGCCCCTCCTAACCTCCTCCTCCTCCTCCTCCGGTATGGAAATCGCAAGTACGACAAAACTCCGGTATGGAAATTGCAAGTGCGACAACAGAATACCATAACTTTTCTTGTAGGCACTAGGAAGGAAATCAATATGATAAACATTGACTGCTTCGTTAGTCTAGTGGTCGCAATTACAACTGCTGAGCATGCGCACGTAGAACCAAAGTAGAATAGTCATCCCAATCTCCATTTTGATCTTACTTCTAAGTGTGCTCGATGCAACTGATAAAAGACGATACTGGAACTATCTACACCATCACGCTTGTAATCCCCGAATGGTTAGGCAGAGGTGTACCTAATAATACACCACATTTTGCCAGTTATGGTTAAGTCTCAAGTCTCATAGGGGGCAAGCCTATTCCCATCAACCGTGCACAAATCCTGAGTCCGTGGAGGCTATTGAGAAATTCTTGATTGAAAAACCCAATAGGTAATACTTTGCTCGACCTGGGAATCGGACCCAGGACCTTATGCTCAGCAATCGCGCTTGCGAACTAACAAATGTCCAAAAAGTAAGCTTTCGATTTTCATAAGACGATTATTTTATTGTAGGTTTTTGATTGAAATTGTATAATATCAAAATTCCGAAATCTAGGGCATCCCAAGGCTTGCTAGTGTTTCAATAAGCTACTGTGGGTAAGAAACCTGAAAGATGAGATCTATTTAGTAGATAATTATATTGTGACGTTCAATATGAGAACCAACTGTCCATAATTTACAGTTTTGGAAACTGCTATCCATGATACATTTTGTGTTAATTTAATAAATCCAAATAATAATGTCACATTTGCGGGCACACATTGTTCGGCAAGCATGTCATGACGTTATTTAATGAACAAACCATTTTGTAACCGACATTTTTATATCGAACACCCGAACAATGTAGTCGCGCAATGCGAAAATCAGAACAATACTTTTATAATTACGTAACTGCACATATCACGTATCTGCGGTTCTACGTGTTGCAAAATGAATAGGTAGATATTATTTCCAAATTAATGGTTATCTCGCGTATACACTTTAAAAGTTTAATTAAAAGCTTACCTACGCGGAACTAGCGAGACTTGACTGAGAAAAATGAGTTCACCCCGCACCTACAATATACCACAGCTATTCCACAATGAAACTCACTACATCGCAGTTTGCTGCCGCATTTATTCAGTTCTGAAGTTTCTCATCTCACGACTTTTCAAAAGGTTTTGAGCTCCAATTACTCTGCAAAGGGAGCCGAACAGACACATGCGTTATAATTACAAGACTAATTAGAAACACGCTTGCTCATCGCACCGGCAAACGGAAATAGGAGAGAAAATCTAACGCAGCTGCATTCACATCTCCACACCATGACGATACGCATACGAACTAGACTAGAACACCGTCGTGATACAAAGTAGGCTGAGCAGGGTTCTCTTAAGCAGGAATGTACATACATGAAAGAAACGTCACGTTCTGAAAATCGTAAAAGAAATATACTTAGTACGTTTTAATGTAAAAGCCATAGGGATAAAAGTTATGTCGAAATCCTTTTCAACTAAATCCATTCAACCGGGCGCTAAGGGATGAAAGGTAACAAACAGAGAGTACTTGAGTATTTATTATATTAGTATGGATGCACCACAAGTTAGTGCAACATATTGTTTGTTACATCGCACACGCAGATGTTACAGCTGGATCTCAAGCAATGAGGCTGTAACTTGAATCTCGCTGACGTACACGGAGCCACGTCTGAGAGCGACTGAAGAGCCGTAAACACTGGTGCATCGGAATTGCTAATCGTGCCGCCATCCGCAGAGCCACTCCACTGTGCGCTGCACAGCCGCGCTGTAAACGTTCGCCTACAATCTGAGTAATGGATGCGAGACACGTCATTAAACTAACTCTGTAAGTTTCGCGATATGAGATGAGGGAGGGCTTTAGATGTAAAAGACTGTTATAAATTAATTCTTTAAACCCCACGTATGCACATTGCTTTACACGGACACTCAAAAATCGCTCCTGTTCGAATGTTATTACGTGTTTTGTAATTCTGTAAAAGTGCAGTCAAACCAACCGGATCGGACTCCGGAAACTTTGTCAGATATTTCATTTCATACTCTGTCAAATTCTGGTGTCTGGTGTCCAGTACAGTCTGATCCGTGAGTCTCTGACCTTAAACTATATAAGTAATGCCGGACCTATTTCATTTCCCGCGACAAAAGTCAATTCCACACTAGACATCGGTCAGGACGAGTTTTTGACGTTCTGTAATTCTTTTTCCCGTTGATACTTGTACATATTTTTTTGTTACTATAGATCTATGAATTGTAGTTTGTAAATTATGTGCTTGATTCAAATAAAAATTCCACACTAAGAAACGTAGCTCCGCGATTTATGTCGGACCCAATGCTGCACATTCACGTATGTTACCCGCGACAGGTTGTGTAGTGAACAAGTGAGCGCGTATTTGTCACAGTTAGCGCAGAACGTGCGTCGTCGTCCCGGTGGCACGCTGGCGCGGTATGGTGGAGAGTGGGCCATGTTGGCCTGACGCGGCACGGTTGTAACGTGCCATTTCACAAACGTGTGTGATGTCAGGAGTTTAGAAGATCGCAGAAGGCACAAAGTAACTTGTAGTTGTCATTTTTCAGTGTTATGTGTGACGAGAGTAAACTCTTCAAACGTGATTTCTGTGGATCAATGAACTTAAAAACTTCCTTAAGTTTTTATGTTCATTGATTTTGTCTAAGTATCACAAGTATTTACTTGTGATAGAGAAAAAATCAATGAACTACTTTCTCGTCCAATTTCATAATGTTACCCAGGAGGTTTAAATACGTACGTAAGTTCAACATTCGGAGGCTTATATGTTTCACACATGCGTTCCGAACCAAACCATTGCCACCTTCCATTCAGTATTCTGTTTCCTGAAAGTTCCCCAACTGAGAACACACAGCACTGTGGCACAAAACTTAAGCTTCATTAGTGAACTACCAACGTGGCCAAATTCCCGAAGGCCCGATAGTGGAGGAACCGCAGTGCATCAGACAGACAAGAGACACGAGAGCCTCTCGTCACACGATGTCATTAAACAACGCCACAATTAAGATCGGTATTGTGCTTCAAGTTTTCTGAAGAGCTGTTTACATTTGGGTTGTTTTGTTGTGGATTGTGAACTGTTTCACGAAGTGAATTATATTAGATGTTTCTGTTTGGATCAAAGAGATGATATACAATTATACACGGTGTAAACAACATCGCTACACATTTGTTTCCCTTGATTCTGTTCATGATTCTAGACTCACCAGCGCTGAATTTTTTAAGCAGTTATAAAAAAAATACTCGGAAAAGTTTGTTCGTCCTAGTAAAGGATACCGCGTATAAAGCAGAATTAATGTAATCGAATACCTATGAAAACATTGTTAGAGCATATTCCGTTAATTTTTATTTTATTTTATGTGCTGTAACAACAAAGAATATAATAAAATTATAACATTTAAACATTAAATTGAGTGTACCAACATGAACAATTTCAAAAGTCCGTACGTTAATACTTTATCGGCACAAAATTTGAACAAGCGATAGGAACTGAATTTATATTTGGAAGCCATTGTTAACATTTCAAAGCAACTGTTGGTATTTGAAATCTCATTTGAATTTAATCTGCTCAATGTTGGCTGCGCGCTGTATTTGTGATGTGAAAATTTGATAGCGTGTGGTGACCACTGCATTTGAAGTGTTTGTACGGTGACCTCTGCATTTGTGAACGAATTGGAGCACAATGTTCGTCGTAGTTCACCTGGTAATGTGAAGGAGTATGACATGTGCAACTTAGTCTAGTGGTTGTTGCCATGGCTACTGGTCCTTATTTGTGTCTCTTGGGTGCTATTTCGCGACTAGTACGTTTTAAGTGGGTGTTTTGTTGAAAACGTTGACCTCTTTCAACTTCTTGCTGGTTTGGTACTGGGTGTGAACACAGAAAACGAGAAGGGAACTACTCCATACATTCCTGGGCCCAGGTGTTGAACTGAATCAAACTAGCCTTATTTGTAAGAGAATATAATAACAAGGCCTCACTGAAAATTTGGTGAAATTTGGCTATCCAGGAATCAAGTTATATGAAATATAGTAAAAGTGAGGTTATATTTTAACATTGCAGTTTTTTATGTTTTTTACGAAATACTTTTGAATGGCTTTGGTTGTGTTATGGTTTTATGCATGGAGCGTGTGTAAAGAGTCAAAGATCTGACACGTTTGGCTCTCTCGCGCCCCAGACACTCGCTACAGTCGAAGACAAGTTTCTTCATTCAATATCTTGCACTTAGAAGCAGTAGGCACCTACCTTTTAAAAACTGAATAAGGGACAGGAGGATATAAAATAAAACACAAATATATGACTAAAATATGTATTATTCATCTTCAATAATTAGGAGAATATCGTCTAAGAATTGTGCAGGGGGTACAATATTTTCTTGCGACCAGTCGCAATCATACAGTTTACGATCCATGTCGTCAATATCCGATCGATAGGCGTAAACAGTTGTCCAAAATAGAGAGCCAGGTAATTTAGAAATGCAAGATCCTATTTAAAGCCGAGGTCGTGGGGTTAAACCATAATACAAGGAAAATACGTACACACTCAGAACGAAAAACAACGAACGAGTGCCATCTGTCAATCGGTGACAGACTGATGTCAGACAGGAATGTTGTCAGCAGAGAAATTAAAGGAAATCGATTCGCTATGAATCAATTCCACAAAAAACTACTTGTTACTCGATTTTCATACATTTTCTGAGATTTTACCGATTTATTCGTAATCGATTACTAACATTTCAGGCATTGTTTAATCGATTATTTAGAACTTAATTTAAGTTTTCTCGCTTCCTAGATAGAAACTAGGTACCATATTTTGTGATTTTCCTTAGAAAAATATGACGGTTTTTTTAATACACATTTCAACTAGTTAACTGCTGGGCCCAGAAGTCCCCTTCTCCTTTTTAGGGTCACAAAAGTTGTGCAATATATAGGCTTCACTGATTTGATTTACAAATTATTAGTGAATGGATTAATTGAAACAATACTTTTGGGGTGAAATATCAATTTTTGAAATTATACCATGTTTCTGTTAAGTTAAAAGTACATATATTATTTCTGGATTAAACGTGATAAAAAGTACACTTACTAGATAATTACATTTTATTGTTGTCATAGTTAGTCATATTGGTGGAGTTATTAGTAAAATCAGCTAACTTGCTTCAGGTACGTACTTCTCATGGTGTATCCATGTTATAACTTTAGAAAAACCCTCATCTTATGCAAGCTTTAGATAGCTTAGCACCGGTCTCAATTCCTATCGCTAACGTTACCACACAGCGATACTACATTCGATTCAAAAGTATCCAAGTTAATCAGACTTAGCAACTAACTCGTGGAAGTAGCAACAGATCCTATTAAAGATAATCGTCTCAGATACTTCCTGCGGCCGGAGGCAGCTCCCAGCACTGGGACGAACAATAGAACCCGTGTTTTGTTTTAACAAAGGATTTGTCGCCCACTTATAGGGATATATTCGGCCGTGTTTGGAGACCCCACCCTCACTCAATAGCCTGTTAAAAGATCAAAAAGAGCGTGCGGTAGACACTTTTGGGGATATTTAATGCCGGTTTAAAACTACATATTTTGTCTGGAATTTGTTTTGTTTCTATTTTGGTTTTATTGGAGATTATTTTAATATTATCATAGCTCTAGGCATTCCTGTTGATAATGAAAACATCTTATAAGGATACCATTTAATAAATATTATTGTAAATTGTTAGGCCTAGAAACATTTAGGTCCTCTAAAATTATTTTCTCGGTGTAGACCAAGAAAATAATTAGTCTTCATAATATCTATTCTTAACTTCGGGATCACCTTAAACAGAAACGCCAGTAAAGTTTGACAACTTTACACACCACCCACTGGTGTCACTATCACCATCACAACTTATTCATTCCCACCTCAAGACAGTGCAATGTCTTAGCACCGCCAGTGTCTGTCAGTAGCATCAGATATCTTGCAGAGTGTTCCGCTGCTGTCTCACTGTAGGCATCGGTGGCGTCGCGACTGGCAGCATTGTCTCGAGTCCCGACGATGCCGACGCCTATAGATTAATAAGATTGGGACTTCGGTTTGTATTTGCATTTCTGTACAGTGTATGAGTTTTGAAAGGAGATTTTGATGGTGTACAGTGTGATTAATTAATCTTGGTTTTATTATACAACTACAAGACTTTCACGAGTTATTATGCCTTGTGACAGCTTCGCTTTCTTTGTTTTTCTGAAATTCAAAAGTGCCTGTTATGGTCTAATTAATTAAATGCGTTAAGCTTATTTAACTGTACACCTTACATCTAAAACAATAGTTATGTCTGAAAATTGTCTCTTTGCAGTTGTATAGTGACCTCGGGATAGACAGCTACACATTTTTATCACAACACAACTTTTTATTTTCTTAAATTATTATTCTAAATGATTACGAATTATTGTGAACAGGAAAATCTTTAACTAAGCCTGAACATATCCTCTCTACATTATCCGTTACCGAACATCCACCAATTGATATTATCCTCCTCACCCGAAGTCTTCGCTTGTCCAATTATCATGGCAGCGAAACAGTAATGATGCAAAGTACCCTCGCGGAGGAGGTGGTCCGAGATCAGTTGTCAAATCATTTGAGCTCCCCGCGGAACAAGTTGCCGCCGGAGTCGGAGGTCGCTTAATGTGACTCGCGGTAGATTTATGAACCGAGTTTACGTTTACTTAAGTGTTTTAGTTCGGCAAGATACTGAGGATAAATCAACTGTGTTGTAGCTACGGTAATAAAGTTAGTGATTTTATTAAGTAGTCGAGAATATTATGAACTAGTATAACTTTTGTTTTCATGTCCGCAAAATTATCCCAAAGAAAGGTGCTGCTAGGGTATTACGTACCTATACGTGCACAGAAGATCATCCAAATCAGTTCAGTCGTTAAGGCGAGTAACAGTGACAGACAGAAGTACAATATTATTAATATAATATGAAAACAGTCATAATGTTGAAATTCCCTGTCGTGAAATTACTTGTAACAACGTCTTCTGTTTAACTGGTACCTAAGTTTCGTATGTTTGTTAATACAACAACTAAGTAAATGCTAGCTTAGCTTCAGTTAATGTATGAGCACTTTATGTAACGATGTTTATTTCTAAGCTTACAACAGTGTAAGTTACATACATGTTACTTACTAAACGTGACTGTCTCGTTGATCTAGTGATGGTCAGCGCTTCTGCTTAACAGTTTTCGGCATGATTTTTTTGTTGGAGCCCGAGGTTTGCATTGCCCGATTGATTGACTCTTTGATTTTTTTATTTTCCCCCTATTAAATGGGACCAAAATATAACTGGTGTAATGTGGGTATACCTCTGCCTAACCCTTTGGGAAAATACAGATTTAATGTAGTCACTAGGTGTAAAATGACTGTAAAAATTTAAAACACTTACATAAATGACACAAAGAATGGGAATAAGGATTCCTCTCAGTAAATGAATGTAATTCTTAGCACAAAAACGTTACTTGTCCAATTTGCCGGCGCCGTGGCCGACAGACCGCGCTGAGATCAGCTGTCAAATCAAATGAACTACCCTCCCCGCCCGTTCCCTCAGCCCGCTGGCGCCGTCGTCCCACCCTCCTACCGCAACGCACAGGATACCATTGCAATGGGTAGTAATGTGACTGGGAGCTGAGCTGTGGCAGATTTATATTTATAAGACGTTTGTTGCGTGGAGGTCCTAGAAAAGTTCTATAAGAAAGGGTTAGGATTTATTACCACACAAACTAAAATGATGATCTCCAAATTTAATACTGAACCTCAAATATTTCCGGGTTAAGTACACAGTAGGAACAAGAAACCTCAAAACCAATATATATTTTACTGCTGTTTCTGTCAGGAACAATATATACAACCATAATTAAACTTCAACTTGATTAAACTTGAAGTCTCGCGAAATATGACGAGTTAATTAAGAAATTCTTCTCAACAATTTTCTGCAGTCTTAACGATCTTTAAAATTTGTTCCTTTTAATAAAGATTTAAGCTCCCTTTATTAAAGTTGGCGTTTAGCTGTGGTTTAATATATTTATTTACAACCGAGTTAACCTAACGCTTCGAGAAAATTTATACTTGTAATTATGTGGAGGCGACCTCTGAATATATTAGTGGCGTGAAGTTTATTAAAGACATTTATCTTAATTTTGAGTAACTCAGTTGTGTCTAAGTTTCTTGATATTGACTTTGTTTTGTGTTACTTACAAACTGAGTTGTTTGACTAGAAATGAGATAAGTAAATCTGCCGTGCTAATTAGAAGTGCAGTAAGGAGGTTATTAGGAGTTTCGAGTAAATGGCGCCTAAACATTTTTACTTTTGTTTGGTTGTTTTAGGTATGATTTTGAAGTTTTGCAAAAATATTTTTAATTACATGTATAGCTGAATATGCATTGTTTCGTAAGAACTAACCCTATTTTCTATAAGTTTAATACAACTATCTTAAAACAATAAAAACTATTTATGCTTAGCAGGGTCTTCATGACTAAACCCAGTATTACAAGCTATAACAGCAGTAAGTTTGGAGTTACTGCGCTTTCTACTAGCAAATGCAGATTACTGCGCTTATTTCATTTAATTCAATTATTATTATCATTCCGACTACAAATTAAAAACGCAGTGCTGTAGTGAGAAAAAGCAATTAAAAATAGTACTGAAGTATATAAAAGTACACTTATTTGGTTATATTTATCCTAACCATTTCCTAATTAAATATAACGACATGAATATTAAAAAATACGTTATTTTAAATGACAAATAAAACTATCTTAATCATACACAATTACTGCATTTTTTATTAGTGACATAATATTTTCTTAAAGCTATGCTTAGACTGACTACAAACCATAACTGCAGTAAAAGAGTGACTTATAGCTTTTCAATTAGTGTACATACGTAAAAAAACCACAATAACTTGGTTATATCTATAATATATCAAGAAGAGGTAAATGATACCACTAGGGTAAAACCCGGATAGATGCCGCAGTTGGATAGGTGCCCCATTTTCTAAAAACCTTACTTCCCAAAATCGCAACACAGATTTAATAGTCTAAAAATAGAGCGCACGTGCCCCACACCTATGTGCCCTGCAGACCATTGCACGGGATTGACGTGTTTAGCTGGTGCATGCGATCATCTCCGCGACGAACAGGACGAACGCTTCAAAGTTTCAAACGTAAGAATTTACTGTTACATATCTTTTTGTATAGTAATAAATTCTGTTCTATTTTAATTATATCCATACATTGGTTAGTTAACTTTATAACTACATAATAATAATTGCACTTTTGTATTTAGATACGTCAAAAAATAAAAGGGCATCTATCCATAGCAAAAAGGATAGTCGCCCCGATTTTTTGCAGTATAGGTGCCCTTAGGGGCGTCTATCCCCCATACGCTATAGGCATGTTAGCATAATTATTATTTTTAAAATGATTATTTTTATTTTGATAAAAATTTTATTATTGCATAGAATGCTTTGATAACTTACTATCAAAATACGAAGTCAAAATCTGATTGGATTCGGTACATATCATGCCAGAAGTGGCTGCACGAAGTATGTACACTTTTTAGAAATTATTGCTCAAGATGTGGCAAACTGAAAGCACTTTCCAATTCAACCTAAAATAAGGACAACATTTAATTGTGGTTAATTTTTTGAAAATTTTAAAAATTGGTATCTTGCCTGCCATACCAATTAGACCCCATGACCCCATTAGATGCCTATTGAATTAGTTACGATTATGCACATTAAATTTAGAAGTTATTTTTTGTTAAACAAATGTTTAAGTTTAATTAATAATTTTTAAGAGTACCGTTAATATTATTACCTAAAGATTACAAATAAAACATATCAAAACTATGTATTGTACTTATTTTAATCTATAGGGCGTCTATCCTACATCGCAGGCATCTATCCTCCTTAGCATTTTTATAGTGAGGCATCTATCCATAAGGTAGGCATCTATCCTCAAAAAAAAGGGTTTGCAAAAACTCAATTTATGCAGAATCAAATAATGTTAGATCAACAAAAACGAGTCGTATTGCTAGTACAAAGATCAAACTAATTACATTCATGGAAATTCTTCATGAAAAACGTACAGTTCGAAAATTAGGAGGCTTTTTCAAAAAGTGGGGCATCTATCCTGGTTTTACCCTATTTCATTAAAAAAATGTATTTCAAATAAATCTTAAAACAGAAAACATTAAATAAAATCTTTAAAGTCTTTTGTTTTCCTTTCTTTTGTAAAAATTGCTCGACTCTGTGATGAAAACTGTCAGCAGACATAAATGTATGCCCTGGTTCGAAAAATTTAACTGTGCGGAAATCAAGTTGCTGTTAATTATGTTAACTAAGAAAGACAATATCGCCCAATTTTTGTTTTGGGCTGAACAATTATCCATCCACAAAATGACGTGATCTTTGTCGCGTTTGTTATCTAAAATTATTCACTAAACATTATTATTTATCATTATTACTAACAAATCATAACAGCAACAAGTGTTCCTTACTGCGCTTCTTACTAGTGAAATAAATTATGTTCAAAAAAATACTGCAAGGCAAAGAGCAGTAATGTGTCTTACTGCATTTGTGCTTAGTAATTTACTTCTCAGCAAGAAACATACTGCAGTTTGGCTTACTAAAAGTCCCACTTCTGGGACAGCTATCAAAATAAGGATTATATCACTATACAGAGCTCATTACGAGGATTCCGAATATATGAAAAACTCAATTTTCCAAAAATCCTTCCTTACTGCGTTTCTAATTAGCACGGCAGAAATATAAAATTACCATGAAATGTTTCAGATTTCTTAATAATACCACAATTTTTCCGAATATAAAGAATTCAAAGGGTATATAAATTACCCTTTGAATTCTGGGAATAGTTCGTTAGGAAGCCTTTAATATGTGTTTTGTTTGCTTTTAAAAGCGAGTGTCCAGATAGGTCGAGAAGCGAAATATTTCAGGAACTTTGTCAAGCATGAAGCAAATGAGGAAAAAGAAAAATAACTTGGTCAAAAGAGTTTTTTGTCTCACAGTAAATGTGGACGTGACAGAGAAAGTCGTCTACTTACACACTCCGCGAAAGTGTAAGACAATTCGCAAAAAAATGGTTTATGTTATTAAGCACAATTCGAACACATTTTGAAGTACCATTGCCTTCAAACTCTGAGACGCTGCATGTAAATATTTCCATTTCCTTCTATTCAAACTTGTCCACGAAAAAATCTATTCCATTTCACTCATTAAAATAAACTTACACAACTATATCTACCACATTAGTATTTGCACTTACTGTTTCAAAAAAGTATTCAGCGTGTGGAGTAACTAACCTAAATTAAAGAAGTGTGTAGCACGCGGCGGCATCCTCCTAATGAGTGTCTGTGCGCCGGGGTGCCCCCTAATGAACTCCCGATGTGTTTGTGTACCGGTATGCACTACTATTATAATTATCGTACTGCTTGCAGCGTCATTAATTTAAAATTTTAAGGTTACGTGATACATTTGAGTATAAAGGTATTTTTGTCTGAAAACTTTACTGAACTGATGAATATTTCAGAGCACCTGATGTTGTTTGTTCCTTGAGTAATTGTGACCCAGGATTATCTAGATGAATTCAACTAGTGGGTTTCTTACTTATATTTCAACATGAAATTTATCTTATTGGAGCTTGACAATTGTACGCGCATAGGTTTTAATGCTGTCAACCTTGTGTTCCAACTATTTTAATGTAAATTATATAGTTGAGGTGAAATTGCATGACGTTATTATGTTACAAATAGCTTGGTATAATTATTTCGTGGAAACGAAACTTTACTTTGCAATGCAATGTACACGTATTTAAGTAAATTGTAGCGAGTATCAACAAAATAGATTTTTCTGCTTTACTTTGTGCTTACGCCAGTTTGTTCGAGCTGTAAGTATAACTTTATCTTCTTCTACACGTGACTATCAGTCAGAGCAGCATGAAGCCACCTCAACAGTTCCCTCATCGGGTATTATTACGCTCTTGAACACGTGATTTGGTTGTCAGAAAAAAATTGATCAGTTTTATAGTAGTGCGGTCATCAAACTTTTTCCTTTGACCTCCAGAGAGCAATAGAGCGGGCAATAGCTCGCGGTTGAACTTCGGCGCCGACTTACATTTTAGATAAATGAAATATTTAGTTCACAAGTATTTCCAATACTTGCGCTTGTTCATCAATAGTTTCGGAATTCTTGAACAGTAATAATAGAAGATACTTATTGTCTCTATTTCTCTTAAGCTGTGTTATATTGCTTTTAGTTATAATAATGTGTCATTGTTTTATGTGCAATTAAGTCCAGTAAAATAATTAACAGACAGAACATTAAGCACGTTGTTGAATCAGTATGTTTTATACCACTTACCCTTTACTCCATTAAAATAGAAAATGAAGTGCCAAGGACATACTATTAAATTTCCTTTGACAGTTAATTCTTAATAGGGTCTGATAGTGGTAGGTCCCTACCTAACACTATCATAGATGGTCCGCCAGCACCACATTACACCCCCGGCTAATCCCAGGGGATGAAAAGTGTGCCGGTAATGTGCTCAGTTTATGAGCATTGATCCTTCAACACGTAGTCTGCCGATAGTTAAAGTTTTATAACAGGAGGAACACGGCTTGATTAAATTTTTAACGCCTTCTTTTCATGTCTTTTTCGTTCCTTTATTAATTCCTAGCGCGATAGCAGAATTATATGCGTACCTACGTAATATCGATGACGGAGCTTCATTAGGATTACAGTGCCTTAATATTTTAGTGATTTAAAAGGTTTTATTATTAATTTAAAATGTTTTTTTTTTTAAATATCCTTTTAACATTAAATATAGCAATTATTTATAAGTAGCTTAGTAGTTTTAAGTAGCTTCGTAGTTTAAGTGGCGTAGTTTTCAAAATATCGTCTGTTTGTCAAAGTCAATATCAACTGGAAACCCGAAACGATATGAATTAAAAAAAGCGATTAAGTTCAAGTAGATCAGTGACTGTCTATAATATATCTAAATGCCCATTTTATACATGTAGTCGATATAATTGTATGAATTCATAAGGTGACCCCACGCTGGTTATTCAACTACCATAGCCACCCACACTATCACAAGTCCCCACAAACTTTACCAAACAGATCAGCGCACTGGATGAATTAAAAGTAACTGAGTAAAACTAGAGTACGTGACTACTCACCCCCAACTCTCACTTCACCCCCCCACTGGGGATGCGTGTCCCCCGACTCGTGAAATGTGCTACTTTGATCATAGTTTCTTTGTAGTTTCCACATCGGTAGCGCGGGAATGTTTGGAACGATGAATAATTCATAATTGCATGTTAATACTCACTTTTTATAGGTTAAAATATACGATTATGTGTTGAATTAAAATATTGAAAGAGGCGTTGAATAAATTATTGGAGGCAGGGCTTTCAATAGCGGTTATAAGAATTGTTTTGTAGTTTTTGTGAATTTTTATCAAACTGAGAAAGTGCCCTTCCTTTGTTAGACCTTTTAGGCTTCGACTGCGGTTACCATTACAGTAACTATGTATACAATGTAAGTAATTGAATCAGTTATTAAATCAGAAATATAATTCACTTTGAAGTCAATTAACCCTTCCACACTAAATTCAATATTCTTGTCTCCCTCTGACTTAGGTACAACTCCAAAAGTTGTCCAGCATGCATTCACCCCTCAAAGTTGTAATAGGCGTAATGATCCGTGAAGTGGTCGCCGGTCTCACCCCTATGGGAAGCAGAAGAGGGAAAGAGGGGTGATTGTTAGTTACGTGTTAAATGCAGGTCACCCCAGAGCTGGTAATTATGGTGGGTTAGATGTACAAGCCTCTAATGTGTTTGTAAGTTTTGTCGCCATGTCACACTAATAGTTAGGGAAAATGGACTGATTTTTGTTTTTGGTCTTCTGTTGATGTCGTTAAGCTCTAAAAGCTCATACTCGTTATACTGCAGTAACTCATAACCTCGTTACACTTTGAGTTTCAAGTCTGATCCCGGCATTATCTCCTAGCTCAGGCAAATATAGGAGCTCTCGAACTGTAAGTGGATTCATATCAATGAGAGGTGATTGCCCGGAGGAGTACGTTCAAGAGTTCTCGATAGCAAGCGCTTCAGGCGTTTGAGGCTTCATGTTTCTTCTTCTCTTAGGTTTTAATTGTTCAATTGTGTTACCTTCATATTTCTTAATTGAAGTAATCGGATTTGGTCTTAATTTTTAGAATGCTGTGTTACGATATTATCCACCGAGATTTGTACTTCACAAAGCTCCATGTATCAATGCAAACTCCTACATAACTTTCAACCTACCCGACCTCCAATTAACTTCAATGTTGCCTCGAGCGATAAATCTAACAATGTTGCAGTAATAATGCTGGCTGGCTATAACCCAAACGGGAATATTATACCGCTACGCCGACAATGTAAAACGAACTGAACCCACATTTGTAAAATCGTTAATTGTGCGCTTTACCTTATAAAGTTTTGTGCAACCCAGTTTGACAGTAGGTCTCATAGCTTAATTTAAATTGTCAGTTCTGTGCAAAAAGTTCCGCTAAAGTTTAAATTGATGCTTGTTTGCAAATTCATCGGCAATAAGATAGGGAAGCGAAACTTTATGAGAAACATTCTTCTTTGTCTTGAAACTTAGTCAGCTGGTCAAAGATCTTTTCGAAAAACGAAGCAATTAATGAAATAATTCAACAAAACTTTAGTAGTGGTATGTACAGACTACTCTTGTCCCATGGGTGTCGACTAAACTACGCCGTCCGAGCACAACCCTTGGGGGTCGTAAGCTCCAACTATCATATAAACGCGCCTACGAACAGTCATCTAGCGTCATCAATCCACAGCCGCGCGCAATGTGTTTATGGCATCTCCTCAGAATGATCCATTGTCTATCTACCAAGAGAAACTGTAACACAGTACGCCTTTACCTTGATGGTTTCAATATCTACGCAATACACGTAATATTAAACAGGATAGGTTTGTCTTTCATCTATAAGGAGATCATGTAGACATCGGGATTGCTATTAAATTTTGTTTAGTTAATTATGTCTTAGATCTATTTCCAGCATGATATGATAAGCCTATTTATGAGTCACTGAAATAACGTATCAAACAGGTCGCGCCTCTTCAAACGAAAATAGTAGCCAACAATATTCAGCACATGTAGGTATGCTTAATAAATATGGTAGAAACAAATACGGTGTGTAAACATTGCAAATTGAGTTGTGTGTGCGACACACCGGGCCCCCGCGGCCCCGGCGCGGGCTCCGGGCGGCTCCTTTCATATTTGCCAATTTTTTGGGCAACTGCGTCCATCACGACTGACTGACTGCGGCGTGCGGGCGTGGGTTTACTCTAGAGTCCGCGTAGTTTGGGAATCTTATGTTTATGTTGCTGTATAATTGTTACTGAAAAATAAATAGTAAAACGTAGAAGTTTTCTTATTACTCAAATACCACATCCACCCTAGTTTGTTCGAGTGACTTTTGTTTTACTTACATTAAAATAACTTGCCGGATAATTTAAATAAATTTTTCCGTCTGCCGTTTATGAATTACGATGCATGTGATGCGCGTGGGTAGTAAGATCACCTTTTTTATAAGTTAGCTTATCCTGTCCCACCGCTCGGCAAATCGTTCCGCATAGCTTTGCAATTTTCTTTGTATGTTACCTTCTCCGGCCAATCAGTCAGGAATGGAGCCAGGAACGAGTTTTCACAGCGATCCTAAGATCTAAAATTAAATTAGTAAAAATAAAACTTTGTAACTTTGTCGTACTAGCCGTGAACGGTAACTATTTTATTTAATGTGAACTTTAGTTCAAGCAAAAGTAATAATTAAAGTTCTGTGATTTTGCAACTAATTATAACTTTGCTTAACATAACATGAAATATAAATATGTATGGCCGAGCACATTTATTTAGAGCAGTTCGCTGCGTGCTTGCTCCTCCGGGGACATAGACGGGGAGCACTCCAAATTGCGGGTAAATTGTAAAAAAGTTAAACAAAATTTCTAACTAATGCACAACTAAAATCATACGGCGTATGAAAATGAGTTTAATGTTTATATCAACTTTCAGTATTTACTTCTCTTTTGTACATAACTTATAAGTACTAAAAACAAGGCACTGCTATCAGCAGCCAGGCATAGGCTAAGCCTAGATTGATTAAAAGTCTTAACAGAACACTCGAAATGTGGGCGTACTACAAGTACAGCCCGCGCCAAACTTTGTGACCGCCTTGAATATAGTCGCGAGTAGTACATTTTGTGTTCTGCGCAATACAATTAGCCTAGTTTCGGGGCGGCCACAAAGTTTGGCGCGGGCTGTACAACTTAACAACTTCCAATCAGTACTTGAACCCACATTCCTATAAGTAACATCGATTAACTAACCGGCTTGTGTAGCAGTGGCAACTGGCTCGCCGCAACAGTTTAAATTCTAATAGTTCCGGTTAGTCGCCGTGTGTGATGATATTTGCAGTTTGGTGTACTCTACTTTTGAATTTATAATTGGATTGAAATAAAAGAGTTTGTTAACTTTATAAAATATAATACTTAGAAATAAGAAGAACAAAACACAGGTCTACAACAAACGCACCAAATAAAAAAAATAGTTAAATTAAATGAAGCGATTGCCTCATAGAAAAATAAATTATTTATAAGTTAGCCAAGGATTACGTACCAACCATTCAATATCCAATATAGAACAGTATTATTAACTAAGCATCAATGCCTCTTGAACATCCACTGCTCCATCTACATTCAGGCCATTCACAACAGTCTCCACTAATCCGTCAATGGACTTGCACTTCAAGTTACCGATGTCCTCGGTATAAGCCACTAATTGATCAAACATGTCACTGAACAACAGTTGAACATTTTCACGGCAACTTGACTCCATTCAAACGAGGCTCCTGTTAATACTAATTGCTTGACTATTGTTGCGTTGTGTTGGGTTATGTATTATTATCATTTGTGTGTTTCATCAATTGTAATTATTATTGAGTAGTTAGGCATTGTACTTAATTGCCAAGCTCATACATTAGACCTAAATGCCTGTCTTCAGTAAACAGGCGATAAACCAAAATTAATGCTCAAATAAAAGCACGCTGTTGCATGCTCAGGTCAATGAGTTGAAAGTTAAAAACCCAACAGCATACTTTTATTTAACTATTGATTAGCTGCACTTAGTGTTAATGAAAACTAACAAATATCATTCTGTTTTAAATATAATAGTAACGATGTTAAGTTCTTATAACGTTTCATTGTACCCGTGTATGTGCCACATTCATGCAAACATTCTCCAAAATAAACAAAGTACCACGCATCGGCTGGTCTCTTCCCAGTACTGTGTTATGAATCCTTGTGTTTACACATCAACTACTTGTTAATTGCCTCTCCCACTACCACAAACTGGGGACTCGTCGTGACACTGTATAATATACCAAATAAGAATCTACACCCTTTAGTGAAGAATAGACTGATATGGGACTCAAAAATATGTGCCTGTTGTAAGACGAGACCTCATACCTGACTTGGCATTTGTTAGTGGGTAAACTCAAAGACACTACTTTAGCAAGGAAACAAAGAAACGAGTAGATGTGACCAAATAAGACGGGCAGGACAAGGCAGGGAGGCGGGAAGTCGTAAGTAATGCCTATGGTCAATAGATCGTTGTATAGTAAACTACTACAAAATACAACTATGTCATTGAACGTGCCCTTAATATCATCCACATCATATTAATTATGAGATTGCGACCATCAGTCTGTCTGGCAAGCTGAATGTTTTGCGCATTTCGCTCGTTTTTCTCTATGACTGGTTGTTTCATTCGTCTCTTGAGAGGCTCCCGTTTACTGCGATGTTTTCCGACTGATGTGAAGCTATGTACGAGTATTAAGTACATACATACTCGACTCGTATGTATAATGTGGAATGTGTTCTGTCTTGAGAATTAAGCAGCTCTTCAGAACACTTTATACATATGATTTAACGAACCAAATTATTAACTGACAAAGGTAAAGGTTATATCTGATGCCGAAAATGAAAATATCGATAATCAAAATATCGATGTTGAAAATGTCTACGATTAAAGTTCCTGCAGATGAATATAATACTCGTATAAGGTTAGGTATAACATTAACAATCAGAGGTTTATTTAAACTATTCTAACATAAATCTTCACACTATACTTTTTTAATAAAATACTGTTTTAAGCTTTAAAATTAAAATATTGTTGTTGTAAGCTTTAAAATGAAAAGTCACGGAAGGTATCCCGTAAGTGACATACGTATAAGTTTAGTCTTTTTTTTTAAATCATCCAATACAAAATAATCCAATAGAAATTGTGTCAACGTTGCTTTTATAAATTAAGCAACAATTCTATTCTGCAAATAATATGATTATCTCATCCCGAGTAAACAACACAGTTACCTCAACTCCATCCGGACAGCTGAGCACTAAGCAGCTAATGTCGCTATGTCTTTTTGTGTTGCCGACAACGAGCTAACGATTCCGATGAAACGGAATAAAAGGAAACTAGAAAGCTTTGAATTTGAATCCGCTTTGCAGCTTGTTCAGTTTGATAGACTCGTGAACTGACTTACTTAGCAGTCTGATTTGTTTTTCATTTTTTTATGGTTTTGTGTACGCAAGTACGAATAGTCACATCCGTAGATATACAATAAAGATACTTGGAATATAAGATAATGAGATAATTCCGAAAGTAACCTAACCATACAGGAGCATAACAACACGCCTGTTTCCCTGGACGTTTAGGCACTAGATGAACGTACTCCACATCTGTATTTTGCCAGAATGTATTGCCTACAACCGGGTACGAATCCAGACTCCGTGGGACTACTGAGAGTTCCTAACTCCGCACGCTCACTCACCAACCTAAACAATTTGTGCTTTGTTGCTTAAAATATAACAGGAAAAGCACGAATTGGCATAGAAAAGAATCATCATCTGCGTAGCCTTTTCCCAACTATGTTGAGATCGGCTTCCAGTCTAACCAGATGCAGCTGAATACCAGTATTTTACATGGAGCGACTGCCTATCAGACCTCCACAACCCAGTTAGTACTGGGTAATACGATACCCCGTGGTAAGACTGGTTGTCAGACTTTTGGAGCACTGACTACCTGTAACGACTGTCCAAGATCTACAAATGACCGCCAGGACCAACGGCTTAACGTGTTTTCCAAGGCACCGATGAAACTCGGTATGTTATGGGTGGTGACCCATCCACGAACCAACCTCCAAAGATCGACCCGAGCGGCTGTTTTAGTAGTGGCTAAGGAAATAACATAAGCAAACATTTTGAAATCAATCTATTTCCTGCAAAGTTTACTCGGTCATGATTTTACTGTTAGTTTCATATCAAAGCACCTGCCTGCCGTGCAAGTGTTATATTATTTAATTTCGCCACTAGAATTAACGCAACAATAACGCAAGGAGGAAGAAGTTTCACTTAACAAACTAGAAACTTTTAATTAACTTGCCGCCTTACAATGAAAGTAATGACCTACCCCCCACTGCCTCCCCCCCGGTGACCCCAGCCGCCAGCACCCCACGGCGACGCACGAAATACTTCACATTGAACAGTTTACTTTGCTTGATTAATTGAGACGAACAGTTTAAATGTATTGGACCTAGGTTCTACTACAGCACTAGTAACTGGTAGATAAAATGACTAAAAGTTTTGTTGCAAATATCGAGGTATATTCTGTACACAGGGCTAGGGTTGCAAGACAAAGTAAGTTGTTTGTTTGAGTCCTTCTCCGTTTATTTATGTTTCTACCTAGTCAATACAGTAACTTTTGAAAATAATCATTTTACAAGTTAAACTTTAAAGGGATAAAATTACGTTTTCCTTGGACTGCTGTTTTTTACGATGTTAACAATGTTAATTTGATCAAACATCTGTTAGTAACAATAGACTGGTTTGTTGATTTGTATCAACATCTAAGAGTCTAGAACACGTGGCAATCGATTGCAAAACGTCTTATTATTTCTACAAAAACTTTCTACAAGGTGACAAAAACTTTTTGGTTTCAAAATGTCAAAAATCTATAACATTGACATAAGAAATATTATGCGTTCACACAGTCGGGAACGTGAGAAACAGGTTTATGTTTCTAAGCATCCATTTCATCTATTTAGGTACCTTGGGTTTTTTGTTTTGTCTTGCACTTTTCTCGACTTTTTATTATTATGTAGTTTTATTTGTTATCATTACACAAATTTAGTCTATTTAAGTATATATTCATACAAACACATACCTTATTAGTAACACAAAGTACAAAACTGTTTTATGTCCGTCACATCACCATCTCAGGTCCAGTTGAAAACCAGCGTCGGGCACCAGCTGCTCGGCAGTTTGCTGAACTGGGCCTATTTTGCGCAGCCGTGAGACACACAACATTATTCTTTTTTCTGTTTAGATTTAATTTTTAATGTGTAGATTTAAGTTTTTTTATTTCATTTTATTCTATGCACATGCCAAGCACATATGATTTTTTTTCGTTTTTTTTTTTCATAAGCAACCAAACAGTTTATATCAATCCTGGTCAAAGTTTGATTTAAATTAGTCTTTGTATATCAATGGAGGTTTTTGCCAATAAGATCATTGTTACCGCTGATACTATGATACATTGTCCTGGTTGCTAAGTATTGCTGAAACGAACAAAAGCTATTAGAAAGTACAGTACAGGCAGTCATCCAGAAAACCATCGTTGTCACCGCGTACCTACTACTCAGATTGTAGTTATCTATCCTGGTCTACCGAAACCACAAACACAAATGTTTGACACTCAGTTATCACTCACTGATGTACACTTTCCGTTAGTGGCAGCCTTAGGTGGCAGTTAGCGGCACCGCTTAGTGGCAATTCTCCAGTCATTAAGGAAACGACTTGGATTTCAGATAGCTAACATTAATTCGCTTTTGTATTTACCAACTGCTAGATTTTATTGAAGCTGTAATTATGTAGTATGTTTTACATTGGTAATATTTTGAGTCCGAGAATAGTTAAAGGGGTTTAGTTTGCAATGTACAGTGAATATTAATTTTGTCAAGTTTAAGTACGTATACCAAGTAGTCATTTTGTGAAGTTTACCAAGTAGTCATTTTCCGGTAAGAGGTTTATTATTACTTTTCTAGTAGTTTTTCTTTCTTCGATCACTAGTCGTTTTGTGATTTCTGATTGTTTCTCGCAATAGTCTCTCGCCCCTTATTACATGGAACTGATACATAACTAGTGACATGCAGGTGTACTGTAGCTGTACCCTTCAGGGATTACAGGCGTGATAATATGTGTTATATGTGCGTGTGATCTTAAGAAATCGATAAGGAATATGCTGAACTAATGTCTGTTTAACGTATCAAAGCAGGTTCCATATTTTTCCATGCAAAATGCAAAAACCTGAACAAAAACCCATCTAGCCAAGAAAAAACATTGTATCTTGACAGCGTGCGCCTGCGCGGTAGGCATGGCAAAATGCCGCCGCCGCTAACATTTAAAAAAAGGAAAATTTTTCATAAACCGAGCGTTATTAAGGCTGGGACGCAATATGTGGGGAAAACAATTGTAGGCGAACAATGCGCACCGCCATTGTACCTGCGAACGGATTAATTTGGCGCACAGCTGCCGGAGCCGCGCTCAGAGGTTCGCGGGCACAGCCGGATTGATTGTTGTAGGCTTTCACTTATATGCGTAAAGATTTTATGTAGATAAACCTCTACTTGTAGTCCAGGAAAATACTTCTAAAAATTACAATTGCTACGGCCTTGAATGCATGAAAGAGCTAAAAGTCCATTCCCTTATGTGTTTAGTGCAGTATTAAGTAACTATACAAATCTCATAAAAACTAGACCACAATATCAGAAATTATTTAAAAAAATGAAAATAAATCTCAGACATCGCTGGTTATCTTCCAGCATTAAAATCTCGACATTTTCCATCGTAAAGTTAGGTCACAAAGCGGAACACTATATCAATGTCGGCTAATAACGAAGTTAAATAACTGTAACACGGCCACTGCCGGCTTACGTAATCATAACTTTGCACTTAAGCTGTGGCGCCCAAGTTGGGGCCCTTTGCTCAGTGTACTCTGCAGAGTAGTCGGTGCTTTGCAAGCTGCAGCGGAGTACTTCGGGGAAGTGCTGTCTGAGCTTGATTAGTGGGAGATCGGATTACGGTTAGCGGTACTAGTTTTGATTTAAGCGGGATGATTTTGGGGTTGAGGTGGTGATTATGGGACATTATAATCTTTTACATCTTTGGTTAAAGTATATCATTAATAGGGTAAGTTTAATTGCTATAAGAACATTTTTTTTCTTTTTTCTTCACGGTAGCATGGACCAGATGCAGGCGGAAGTGTGGATAGTTTGATTAATTTCTACATTGGTCTGTTTCGTAGTCACAGTAAAACGTGTGTGTTTTCATAGGTGTTTAAGTTTTTGTTTACTTTCCTTCTTCTTCTTTCGCAGTGTTTCGGCACAAACGTCCCGATGCCGCGACGGAGCGGATTGTGTTTG
This sequence comes from Eurois occulta, assembly GCA_950022335.1. NCBI lineage: Eukaryota > Metazoa > Arthropoda > Insecta > Lepidoptera > Noctuidae > Eurois > Eurois occulta. The sequence continues at coordinate 22,723,091 of OX465479.1, read as the reverse complement.
ACACATGAAATGCCAACTATACGTCCAGTCAACGACATATAAAACCGAACCATTGTATTGCCGTTGTTCAACTCCACTTTGTGACCCCTTTTTCGAGCCGCTCTGTACGTCTCTCAAATGTCTCATATTAGTGAGTTAAGCTTTGCTGAATTATCTCTCTTTCATTTGAAAGTACAGAATCTGCTTTGAAACTTTGATCATCGTCTATCTTTTAAATTGACCAATATGTCATCGAAGTAGGTAAAAAAGATAAATAATAGATAGAGAAAAAAAAAATGTATTATATTTGTCTTGTACTCAGTGTCAGTCATATTTTTATAATTACATGTTACTTACTTAAAATCGAGTCAGATGAAGATAAATTACGTTTTATTAAGTTACACAGACACATGATAGAATCTGTGAAGATCTCTGTGTAGTCTTAATCATTCGTGAAATATTTGTAAGGAATAGTTACAGTACCATTTCTCATGTTGCCTACTTTTGCACTTTAACGTCGACCATCAGTTCCTCAAAGCTACTCTCGTGTCCAAACATAGTCCAGTTGTACGCTGTCCGGATCACGTGCTGCTCCGGACGGCTCACTGTCCGGCGTTTGCAATGCTAATAGAGGCTTGATGCGGCCACACTAACTCGCTTTGCATCTTATATTGTTTGGAGTAACTAGCTCTTTGAAGCCTACACGACGAGATAACTGAATTGGAAACTATTCCTGTTTTTGTGACGACGGTAAAGGGATCGGCAGTTTTCAGTTTTATGGGTTGAAGGTTGAATATATTAAGTTATACAAAACTTACCCGTTCAACTGTGTTCCTGAATGTAACTGACGAAAACAACAATTTCACGTGTTCAGAAAATTATGCTCATGTTATTCGCTATCTTAGATAGGCCTGTCAGCTGTAGGAATTTTATGGGCTGACTGTGATTATACGCTGATGCTACTTATCCAAAACGTTCTGAGGGTTTTACAAGGGTTTCTGTATTTGGTCAAAATCCTACCGAATTATAAATCCATACCCAATAAGACCGATATACTACAATGTCTACGACTCCCATATTACTATACATTTCCAGTAGATTCCCAGCCCTCAATATTAACTTGTTGTACGGGTATTACATTGTACGCAGTAATTCAGTATGTATGCTCGCGGAACTTGTGTAAGCACGTACTTACGAAACAATTCCGAGCATGTAACGTCAACTCGAGCTACTTAGCGGAGAGAAACTGCAACCTAATGTACTGACTATCGTATCTTCGTACGTGTAGGTACTCTTTGCATTGTGGAGACCTTTTGCTTTTTAGCTGTTTGTTGTAGAGTGTTCAATGTCTGTTTAGGAGAAAATAAATGATCAATGAGTGAATTTATTCATCTCCTGTGACTAGTATTATTAAGAAAGCTAAAATAAGTTTAATTTATTTTATTAACTTTTCGATGTTTTATTTTACCTGAGTCTTTCGTTGACTTAAATTTATTTTAAAGTTAGTATTATCTAAAATCATTGAGTCGCTCTCAAAAACCCTCCGTTCGTTTAAATAATAAACAAATGTCAACCTAAGAACACTTTTAGTAACAAGATGGAAAAAGATTATGTTCTACATAATAAAAGAGTCTCTTCAAATCACCACAATCATTGATATTATTTTTGTTTAACTATAATAATAAATCACTACCTAGGTATTGTTGGTCTGGAGTTCTAGACGTAACAATATATTTCGAGGTAAAGTTAAAACTAGTATAAATCGCCGGAGTTATTAATTCCCGTCGTCCGGGTCGTTAATAACGGTCCTAGCGCGTTTCCTCTCCGGAACTACGCCACCCCCGCCTCTACGTCACAAGTGCTTTATAATTATTTTAGATTATGTGTCGTGTCAGTAATTACAGGAAATAAGGCAGTAACCACTGCCGTAATCGGACTACCCGTGGATTACCTCTAACATTCTTCATTAAATTGTCACTTCATCACCTAAACGGGGTGTGGGGTTAGTCAACGCCCAAATGGTACTTGTGGCGTTCGAAAAAAGGAGCTATGGAAGCTTTACATCAAGTTTAGTTACTTTTTCAACTTCTTATTTTATGTAGGCAATACGAATTTCAACATTGCTTACGGTGAATGATTAAGTTTCTCAATCCTAGACTAATAGCGTGAAAACGCTCTTCTTAAATGGGATTACGACGTGATTCTTGATATGAGAGGACGCCTGTGCGTTGCAACAGACTAACAATACAATTAAAATTAATATCTGTAACCAATAATTTCCCTTACACACTCACAGTGTTCGTTACTCAGTAATTAATTCGTAGAGTTTATGTTGCCTGCGTACATTAACATATAAAGTGCAGATATTAGTGCTTGAAACGCGCGCAAGTTATGTGCCACTGTAGCAGTGCACTGTAGCAAATTACCTCACGCTTAAAACTTATATTGGAGAATACCAAGTTGTAGCAATTTTGCGAATTGAATTCATAATCTCAGAAATTGTATGTTACATCGACAGTTACTAGACTGTCCCATTTGGCATTTTAAGTTGATTTCTACGTGCCCTTTAATATAAAGGTCCATTTCTAGGTTGCAATGGAATGTTTTTTTTTCAAGTAAAGTAAAATATTAAATCAGGCTATTTATTCGTGTGCTCAGCTGACAGCATACGTAATAGATCTAGTGATCCATAATATTGTTTGAAATGTAAATTATTTTGTTGTATAAATCAACACATGGACTTTTTAACATGATCTTCCATTTGATTGTTGATTTGATTTCATGAATACTAAACAGCAGTTTTGTGAAGCTGTGGTCAACATGACCGATTCCGTACCGATTGCCAACACCGGGTTTTGACTGATCTTTCGGTAGATAGATCCAGTCGCTTTCACCGCACATTATAATATTACTAGGTAATTATTTTAAATAAAAAGTACCGACCCACTAATGCATTCGGTGTTTCAAACTCAAAAAGAAAGCCCTAGGCCGAACACAGCAGCTGATTTATCAACTTAAATGACAACGAGATACACGTCATTGTCTCGTTGTGCATCGGGACAACACACCGGACGGATTGCTGATAGCTTCGTTTGTATGTGCCGCCCGGGACCACTGCGCACTACCACGAGCTGGAGTAGCTACTATCTACACTACCAGCATGTTTAGCTTCCTGTCAAGATGTAAGCTATTCAATTCTGGTGTTGCTGGGAATGTAATGAAAATATACTGGAGGTGCCCGACTTGGCGCAGTTTGTGAGATAAAATACAAGTCTCAGCGGGAGTTTTTGTTTAAAGTTGCCAGGTTTTTTTCATGCATAATTTGACAAAAAAAAAATGAAATAGAAATTTTAGATAACCATTAGTTTGTTAGTCCTAATTAGCCATTAGGGCATACTAGCGCTGGATCAAAAAAAGTGAAAATTATGGGTAGAGAACATCTTTGCTCTGCAGTGGCTAAATGTTGGGTAACACTTACACTCACAGTGTTCAGTTTGGTAGGCACAATCATGCCCTTCTAATCAAGGTCATTACGTATGTATAAATTTTTGTACCCATTTTGTTTTCAGTTACAGAATGTTTTATCAGAAAAGTATTTATTTAATATGCTTGACAGTAAGTAAACCTGATATTACATGTTAAATGCTAAAATTCAACCGCCGCGCATTTTTATTCCCAGTAATCAACATTCCGAGCGCATAGGTTCGGTAGCGGTAGGCTCCACCAAAGTGGCTGTAAAGTGTGCACGGAAAACATTTTTATTTTGTATACTTATTCGTTTGAAAGAGCCGGCGTATTTTTGTCAACGTATACGAACGTTCGCATTCCGCTCCCTGCATACCTACAGCGGTATGTCGGCACAGTACAATGGAACCCATCCAGATACACCGCTGTTTTTGTTCAACTACCGTATTTTGTTAATTAAAAACATATGTAGGTTTCGTTTTATTCGAAAAGTTTGAGACATTTTTGTTTTATTGTTTTCGCTGAAAACAAGTGTTATTGTTTGAATGTCGACGTTAACTTGGAAACGGATAAATGGAATTATGTTTTGCGGATGAAATGTAAGCGAAAATCAAGGTGGGTAAGAATCGCACGACGAGCTACGAGATACGTGACTGCGTTGCTACGAAGCTACGCTGCTACGAGCTGCGTAGTATTCTCGTAGCTTCTTGTGGTTTAAGTATTACTAATGTAACTCATTGTTCGCATGTCTATATTACTTTACAGTATATTAATTAATAATTGAATTTTAGGCTTAACATAATACGTAACATCACGCCTGTAACCCACGGAGGGTTACGTATAGGTGTACCATGGTATAACCACATTTTCTCAATGTTCAATTCCCATGTAAGAAAGAGTGAGTTTTTTGCCATCAGCCAGACACAAATCTTGAATTCGGGCTTCTACTGAGATATTTCTGATGGATAAACGCTGTAACACATTGCCCGGCCCGAGGATCAGACCCAGGACCTCATGCTCAGCAGTAGGGCTTGCAACCACTGCACACTGAACCAAAGTGGTCTTTACTAAATTACCATTGACACAAATATTACAAGAATTTTTATTTTATTTTAACACTCATGAAACCTACCAAATATGAGAAAAGCTACACAAGCACATATAGTCTACAGTCAGCACAATGTGAGTTGGGAACAAAGCGTTAGTGTGCGCAGCTTCCGGCGCGACTCCGGATGTGACGCGCGCGGCCGGCGACCTCTGGCGGCGCGTAATTAAATGCAAGTGTAATTACGCTGCGCAATTATCGAAGCACGGGGTCAGTGATCCCGGGGGAAATCTTCACAATGTTAAACTTTACTAAATAGTCTCTAGATGGGTTTTACGGATTGAAATGAATTGTGGTACTGAAGGAGTATCATTTCGAGGCTTATTGATACTGTGAATTTAACCACTGTTTTATGCTTTCACGGTTTAAAACTAAACTTATACTGTCACTTAAGGGATTTTCCGTGATTGTTCATGATTTTGAGCTCCCGATATGTCGACGCTGTTGCAAGTCAACCCGCAATCATGGCGTTTTTCCCAACTATGATTTGTCGGCTTCTAGTCTCATCGAAAGCATCTGAATACCAATATTTGACATGGACCTATCTGACATCCACAACACTATTACTAGGTAACGCGACTGGTTGTCAACATTTTTCTGACAGGAACAAGTCACAATCTTGAATTAAAAACAACAACCGCTACATAGAATTAGGAACGCAGCTCGCGGCGTACACGATCATCGTACACTACAGATAACGTACTTAAGTATCAGTGTGTATAGTGCCCGATATTCACAGTCCATCCGCAATACGCACGTATATGTCACTATACTAAGTCCCGCATATCATAATATCATATATATTAATTTAATTCCCATGCTGCATTGATCACGTATATTTCAATTTAATTACCTGTAACCAAATGAAGCTCGGTGCAGCGGCGGCGCAAGTCAGCCGTGTGTTGTGTTAATGGCCGTTAATTATGGCCGGCATTACTTCGACAACACGCCATTTGTTACGATGTTGTATGTACCGTAGTACAGGATGCGACACGCTAAGTAAGATTTACGAATTTTAAAAGATTTTTGGAATTGATTACATGTAAGAGGTTCACTAAAGTTTCGTTAAAGTGTAACGTTCTTTCGTTAAAAACAAAAATGGAGATTTTATAATGACTATAGTGTATTTCAAAAATAGTTCATAAAAGTTACAGTTATGTTTAAGTACATGTAGTAGGAGGTGAGCCCATTACCATGGACCGGTAACAAAAATTGACTCTGGGCCACTATTAAAAAAATGCTGATGGAAGATCCTTATTTTCTTTTTATTATTCCTACTTTGTTTGTATGGTAATTGAACTTAAAACTTTACGCCCAGCAGCTAGCTCTTGCGACCACTAGACCGCGGTCCACTCGAGGTAGGTTACTGCTTCTGCTAATGTTGATATTACGGACAGAGCCCTCGTCTCTGCCCTTGTTCCCTTAGCCTCAAAACACTTTGACATATACATTGGGTTACGTAAGTGAGAACTACTAGAAACACATAACGATATCTAGGTTTAAGACATTCCGCAGTGTTTGCCTGGAACTCTCTCGCAAGCCCTAAGATAAACGATGTCCTATACTAACACATGCTAGTCTAAAACTTATACACATAATGTAAATCTATGTAGATGTACGGAGATTAGCTAGCTATGTGTGTACAAAGGTCATTGCCTTAACATCCGTAGGACTATTACTTGAAACTACCAGATGATACTGTAATTACTGTATTTATTTAATAGTGAAGGCTATTTATTTATACAAGGCAACAGTAAATCTCGATATTGCATGACGTATTTTAAACACCTTTAACACAAGTGTGTTTTTAATATTACATGATTTAATTCCTCTCCTATAAGATTTACAAACCAAGTCCAACTCGCCTACAAATGTGCTAAACAAAACACAAACAAGCATAATATTATTACGATCATAATAAGAAACTTTTGATGCTGTTCCGTAATGTGAAACGCGCTCATAAAACATGTAATGCGAGTACGTACAAGTTCATTTGCCGATTACCTCGTAGGCACATCTCACATAACGTCACATTTTAAAGCCCATCACGGCATGTCTCCCATTCAGACAGTATTTATCCAATATAAGGGCGCATAAACTAATTTAATGTCCGTCGTATCGACGAGCGAACACCCGCTTTACTGCTCAGCGTTTAAACGTATGGGCGTTTTACGGCCCTGGAGCAGTTCCGTCGCCTTTTACGGCCACGCTGCGCCGGTAATACACTCTGACAGTTTTTGTAAGTGTTATTATTGAAATTATGGACGTTTTCAGAGGGTGAGTTAAGCGATGTATTGGGGAGAGGATAAACAGAATGTATTTACCGCCTCTCGCGTAGCAGTTACGAACAGGCGAAGTTCTTCCCTTATAAGCTTCTCCTGGGGTTCCAAACCCAAAGTATGAAACCACCCTAGGAGGCAGCCTATAGTTATAGATTGACGTAAATTTTTGACAGACAAATAAATTTCGTAATCATAACTATGGTTAATATATTACCATAATTATGATTAAATACTGTGACATCTGTCTGGGTAAATAATAATAATAAATAAATAATAATAATAATAAATATCCCTGGACATTTCACACAGCACCATCTAGTCCCAAGCTAAGCAACCTAATGCTTGTGTTATGGTAGCTAGATGGCTGATAAACTACATATAGGTATACATATTTTTTTTTGTAAATACATACATATTATAGATAGAAAAACACCCAGACCCGGAACAACTACTTGTAGGTCATACAAATATTTGTTCCGTACGGGAATCGAACCCGCGACATGCAGCGCAGCAGTCAATCGCTTGACCACTGCGCCAACCGTGCCGTCAAAGAGAAATAAAGAGAAGGTAAACTCAGTCTTGGTGACACAGAACCTTTAGTGCATTTCATTGCCTAGTAGGATACTACTCCAAGTGTGATCACATATTCATACTATTAGCATACTTAGTAGCACATACTTCCATTCCCTAATTACGCCAAAAACTAAACTGAAGCAAGAAACATCTTGCAGTTGTTGGTCAACTAAGTTTAAGTTTAAACTGAAGTTAAGCAGCGCTTCAGTCATTAACGGCGACAGGCGTCTTGCAAGCACTCACTCACCATCTTTACTTATTGATAAAGGAAATTTTTGGCAAGCATAATAATTATTAAAGATGATTTATTTTATTGGAACTAAAATCTTGCTACGTCTATCCTATGCTACTATAATGCTATTCTACTACTTACTATTAAATTATACTAGTAACGCTAGAGAAAAAAGCATGTCTGTCGATCTGTTTGCTAATCTGTTACCTGTTCATGCCTTTACTTAACGATTGAATGGATTTTGTTGACATTTGTACACGTAGACCATGACCTAGGTTAGTACATAAAATACTTTTTATCCCAGTTGTCCCACTGTAAAATTTCCGACCTCCGCCTAGGCGAAACCGAAGGTTTAGTTTGTAGTAGTGTCGAATTTATGTGGAGTTTTGCCGCGAGACAAAATCTAATCTTTATGAACCTAGAGTTAAATAGAAATCTTTTGACAATGTGTACTTGTAATAGATAATTTAGTATTTTCGCTGTTATTACAAACAATTAATAACCAATACATGATTTTCTTGCGTAAGTAGCTAGTGTATAACTAGTCTGTTTTAGTTGAGCTTTGTGTACACACAACTTCATGAAAGCACAACATACATCATGGAAGTTATACACGAGCTTGACTTACACACTTGTACTATTAAATTTATTCACATTTGCATTCGTTTTTAAGAGAAAAATTATGTCACATATTACTTAAAATCTAGTTTAATTAACTATACAAAATCAAAAATCAAAATAATTTATTTGCATAAATAAGGTACAGAAGATTGGTAAAATGTACAGAATTGTCCTCTTATTCCGCCTTTAATTTCGGTGAGATATAAAATAAATTTACAAATTTTATTTAAATTAATTATTGATCACAATCATGCAGTCATTAATCAGATAATCCCATTGAAATTGTATTATTGAATTAAATAATACAAAGTATAATCACAAAGTTCTATTTATATACACCTCTACAAGTTATACCTACCCTCAACGAGGAACCCTTTTACATAATATTTGAACTGAGACTCAAAGCATTGGTTATGCAAATGGAAAACAAAACGAGGAATAAAACCGAACACCTCTACAGAATGCAAAGTTAGTACTGAATTCTCAAGCACTTACATACAATTTTAAACTCCTTTATTAATTTGCCAGAGATCGCTCGGCAGTTTGACTTGTGTGAAGCTCTGCTGACCCACTTAGGAGACGGACAGAACAGTTCTTGTTCTGTTTATAGGTACATAGTTCGAGTTGCCAACTTTTGAACGTTTTCGCACTGCTTATTTTTTTGATTGAGGAGCGATGAAGAGTTTGCATTTGATGTTTTTGTTTGAAAGTCTATGGAAAGGTAAAGTTTATTTTAGTAACATGTGTTAATTTTAAATTCGATGTTTGTATGATTATAAACTAAGTTGAGTTTAACACTATTATAACATAAAATAAATGCCTGTATTTCCCCGAAAGGAAAGTTAAAGGTCTGCCTGAACTACACCCACATTTCGACAGTTGGGTTTAAGTCCCATGTAATAGAGTGCGAGCCTAATTCTAATAAATAGTTTTCGCTAACAAAAGCTACCTCATACAGCAAGATACCTTAAAAACCCGAGCATCCTTAGACTAAACACAGAAATAAAAACAATGCTCCAGAAAACGGTTTTGCCCTAACAGCAGCATACATTGAATTTGCATAATCAAAATATTTGGTCGTGTTCCATTCATGGGCGGCAATGAAAGCGATCTCCTAGCTATAACCGTTCGCGCCAAACTCAGCAGGCCGGGGCCTGTGACCCACTAGAGGTGGGTCTTGGCAAATTTCAATTTGCCTGGAGGAGTCCTTCGTGCATGCATATTGGCATATCAAAGACCTTTTTTGGCATGAACTATGTGAGAAGCTTAAGCGGGCGTGATGAAGCTATTGTAATAACGTGTTTGTTAACCTTATAAATAATATTCTTAAAGTTATTATTCACTAATTAGTTTTGCGTTCAATCAACCCAGTGAACTACTAACTTCCTTCAATACCGAACTTCTTCAAACTTTAAAACCGTGCATACAAAGCAATATTAAAACTATTACTTACGTAAGCAAATCGAAGTTACATTGTTAAGTTGTAGTTTTCCTGAAACAAGAAAATCATTTATATTATAACTTTTCAGTAATTTTACAAGACCAATTTCAAAGCACATTATTATATGACATGAATATTGCCAGGTTCACCATATTTCATTTCAATTGTCACCAAATTCTCAATCCCTAAAAGCTCCTCACTTGCACCACACGCAAGTCTGCACGGTTTGAAGTTACTGCCTTGTTTAGGGCCCGAAAGGGTTAAACGACGCCCGAATGGATTACGTAGTTATTAATGAGCTAGCAAGGATTAAATTTAACTAAATGGATATAACAATGACCTCTGACCGCCACTCTTTTGCTGCAGAATTAACTCGGAGCTCATTAAGTTCTTAAAAGCGGATTCTAAACGTGTCCAAATGTTTTCCTTGTGACCATTTTCTGTTTCACTAATGTTGAAAGGATACGTGAGTTGGGTTCTGTCACATATTAATTAACGCTTCTACATTTTGCGAGGCGTAAAAGCCTACGTTGTTATCAATAATAATTGTACCTACGGACTCCTGAAAAATTATTTAATTATTCGTTGCGACTTATAATAGAATGCCGATTTCTTAGCTACTTTACGTGGTAGAGAAAGTCTGCCATTTGGTTACACTTTCACTTTGTTTGAGTAGTTTTTTAACGAGCCTCATCGTCATCATTTCGAACAATATATTATGTCCACTGCTGGACATAGGTCTCCTCCAAGTGTCGCTATATTGACTGGTTCCGTGCGATTCGCATCCAGCGGATCCCCGCAACCTTCACCAGGTCATCGGTTCACCTAGTGGGAGGCCTGCCAACGCAACGTCTTTCAGTTCACCGTTCAATCATGGAGTTCATATATGTACGATCACTTTGTTCTTCACCGATATTTCAATAGAAACCTAACTCGGTCCCGAATTCATGAAAGGAACTTAATTAGTACAGCTTAAAGCTTACAAATATGAAACCAAAGACACATTTAAGTGAACTTTTCAACAATTTCCCAGAAGTGTTTGTTCCGGTGCGTTTCTGTTGAAGTCGTTTCATTTTTATTTGTAGAAAGTTTTGACGGCTGTATAGGCGAAGTGGAGTGATTGGATTCGCAGTAAAATACTTGTGTGGCCTGGGGTATGAAAGTATTGTTCTAAAGTTTGTTTTTTTTTCTCTTTATTTATTATTGGGGACTACTATACAGATGTACATGCCAATCCCATCGTACCTTATAATGTAAAACGTAACAACACAAACTTAATTAAACTACAAGCAGCTCCGGAGTTAGGTGACGACAAAATATGATGGAACGTGCTTCTAAAGTTTGTTGTAAGCATTTGTGCAAGAGATTGATGGATGAGTCGTGGATGACGCACGACACATTTTTAGGTTCACTTAAAACATTAACTAAATCAAAGATTCTGTTTCTTCAAATTTAAAATTATTGATAGACATTGGACGAAGTTTTAAAAATAAAATCCAAACTTAAAAATGACCTCGGGTAGACAATCATTGGCTTCTCTGCATGGCCAACCACTAAATTGTTGACAATAGCATATTGTTGTTATCCTTATAGAAGATCATCTTCTTTAGATAATTCCAAAATCACCCGCCTGAAAGAAGGTACTTACCAATTTTATTAAATGGAAATTACGATTTAAAAAAAAACTTTCGCCTCCTAAAAAAAAATTCTCAGAACCGTCTTAAGAAGAATGTAAGTTTTCATAAAATACGTATAACTCAAGACTTACTCGTTAACTCATCGAACACTTATGAGTAACTCGACAATAAAGTTCACCAACTGAACCACTAAGTACGAACTTCAAAGTTTTTACTATTTGAACGTACATTCAGAGACTGACAATAGTATAGCATCCTGTCTTTTGTCTACTTTATTAGGGACAGTAACAAAGACGAACTTCACTTCTTTCCGCCAGTTTTATTAACAAAAAAAGAAATGTCCCAGAAATTGGTGGCGCTATTTTATGTTAAGAAAAGCCTTTATTAGGAAATTTCCTTAAACGACACAAATTAGAAGAGATTTCTGTGACGAATTGCTTGAGATACAAGTATTTTGCCAACTCTGAAAATAAATGGCTTTCTGGCATATTTTGTGATTATTTTAAGCGAACGAGATTTCAAGAGAAAGGCAGTCCTTAAAACTTTAGGTATTCTCGAAATTACGAACAGTACAATGTAGGGAAAGCGATCCTGATGTAGAGCGCAATGCTCATTTTCTCATCGGATGATTCTGGTTTTTTTATGTTAATTTTTAATCCGCTGTCAACACCAACACACTGTGGGTACGATGGGGCGTAGTAGATAATGATAACGGCTCCTACATCCTCCCAGTGTTGATTGACTCACTGTATAATAGAGCTGTGGAAGATGCTGTAGTTTACCTGTCTATTCGTTTATAGAAAGTTATAGCATCCGTAAGAGAAAATGAGATATAAAGCGAAGGTTTCATCTGATCGTTTCGCTGGAGTAAATATAAACTGTGGAGCTTCGCTGACGACGATGATTTCCTTCAGTTTTTATCTATTAGGCATAAAATCGATCAACACATAGGTAGAGCAAGTTATGCAATTTGCCTCAAACTAGAACTCCCATAAAACAATATCGGAACACCTGGCGTTGTGTTTAGTGATGTGGCGAATCGATATCGATTTTTCGTTCTGGGTTCTCGTTGTGTTTCAAGTGACATTGTTTTGTGTGCAAGGATTTCCTGGCAGGTTCTGTCAGTTTTTTTTTCCATTTTCAACAGAATCATTTTTTGAAAGCTTTTATTTTCGTTTTTCATAGGTAGTTTGATTGTTGACTTCAACAGCTGGAAAACTTTCTCAATAAAACGAACTATTGTAGTGTTTGTATAATTATCGAAATTACATCGCTATTCTTGATTGTATATTATTATGGCGTTGTTTCACACGGGCAGGCAATAACAGTGGCATTCCCCAGACTGGTATGCCAACGAGCCAACAATTTCTTGATTTCCTACCAGCCAAATGTTTTACAACTAGTGGATGAAGCTCGTCATTTCCTCAACAGAAACTCACATATCGATCATCCTAACCACGACTCTATATGAGGCGTTAGCCCAGGAGCTCGTATATTTTACGTTCGCGTAACACGCTCAAATGCTCTTTTTATAGTCACGGAGACGGCCAGTAAATTTGAGTGGTGGCTGGCCTAAGCCCCCGTAAGCCACACTATGTGTAATTTCGTTTTATTAAGTTCCCTCTCCTACACTATATTAGAGTCAGCCTCTTGATATGGATGTTAGTTATTGTAACCATTATTTGTTGCGCGTTTGTTGTGTTTTATTTGTGGACAGTGTAACATGGAGTCGTGTTGAGTGGGTAGTCAATGATATTCTGTTTGAGTACGAAGAACTAGCGTCACTTATTGGTGTCATTAATAAAAATAAAATATATTCAATGAAGTAAAACATTACAATAACTTACAGCTTAGGGTTAATACGAATAATTATGATGAGCCCGAATATTATAACGAATTCTTAGATCTCGCTTGAGCTCATCCAGCTGGGTAGAGACTCAAAAACCACCAAACTTAATATAATAAACACGAAGGCGCGGTTAACGCAGAAATATCAAGTCTGACTAATTTACACAACGTCTTATAATAATAAGTGAACATCAAAGGAGTTTCGTCAAAGAGGATTCCGTCGTGAATTGTTGCGAGACTTGCGACAATTAGCGTGGTCGCTCGACAAAGTGACGCAGCAGCGGAATTTTAATAAAGCGTTATGTACACTGAGTTACGAATTGTGAGGATGCTTTGTATAGCTGTGTCGCGAGATTAAGGTGCGGTTCTGTGCACGCGACACTCATAAATCTGTAAGCCGAAACGTTGAGGCCAGGTGTTTCAGAGCCGTTTGTTCAATTTGTTTAATTATGTTTGGAAGAAATATTTGGGGTAATCCGTCATGGTTTTTGTGTTTTACAGTAAGTTCATAAGGAAGTTTATTGGATTTTAAAGTATTAAATGCCTTTCATTTACCCTTTGTCAAGAAATAGAAAACCAAGTTTATCCAAGGTTTAACTAGCAAAAATTAAAAGTTATGAAAACGAAGTTGGAAAAAGCAACCGTCTGCCAACAAGTTACCCACAATATTTATGAACCGCTTTTCAGCATAGCTTTGGCACTTACTGCGGTTGTTAAAATGATAGCGGTGATTCTCCGTACGCGCCTACTTATTAACAAAACGATATTTCATACTGACATCGTAATGAACCGCAGTGCGCGAGTGTACCGAGCTCCCTTTGATTCCGTAATCAAAAGGCACATCCAATAACTCATACGAGTTCATTCGCAGCTGCTAATTACGTACAGTCGTCGACAACTGACACACATGCTGATATTCAGGCTCAGCAGCGCGCGCTCGCGCCTCCCGCGTCTAATTGTTTACGCCGTTCAACTCGCATTAATTGAGTTACCGTTGGAAACTCCCTTTTATTTTACTAAATGAAACGTTTGAGATGTAGGAGTTCATAATTTTCTGACAAATAATTAAGAAGCAAAATATCGAGAACCTTGGAAGTAATTGTGTTGCTGTTACACGCTCGTTTCAATCGAGGGAATTGAGTTGAAGACGTATTACGATACGAAAAAGGCAGTGGTCGTAACGTTTTATGTAGCTAAATGTTTCCGAGTAAATCGCGTGATCGCGGCTATTAGCGCCTTGTTGAAAAGAATTAGATGAACACAAAGAAAGTTTCTTTGGAAGAGCTTATTTATGTCACTTCAAGCAAAACTTTGGTTTTTGTTTGAAAGATGACCTTTGCGTTGCGCAAAAGTTGAATTTATTATTATTGTATACTTCTAAACATGATTTAAACAAGTTAATGGATGATTTCAGAATGTTTATGTACTAGGAACGTCCGAGTGAACAAAACCCAAACGTAAAATGATTTATATTACGTTCAATATATAAATAGTATGATCAATCGGTGGGTGTGTCACTTTGTACGGATTGAGGCAGTTCACAGAGTTAATCTTAAGGGTAATAAACGACCACTAATGTGAACATTCACAGCTGCTTGGCAAATAAACATGTAGTAAAACAAAGAGTGATGGAGCAGTCCGCACTCATAGAACGTACAAAATATATTATACTTACTCGATGCAACAGCCTCGTTGGTCTGGCGATTGTATCAAAAATTTTGAGTTTAGTACTTAAAGTTCGATACCCAAGTCGAGTGGTTGTGAGTTTTTACTCCGGAATAAATTAGGGATCCCACTTCCCAAAGTATAGGTTCGCACACGCGCTCGCCTCTATCTTGTTATTAGACTACTTTACGGGTAGGTCTACGGGTTCGCAAACGTGACTTCCATTCCCGGTTCCATTCCCGGGTCTGACAAAGTGCCATTCAGTTTTCCATCAGGATATTCTCAGTAGCAGCCATGGCATGTTCTGACAAATAAATGATGATTTGATTTGATTTGATTTGGAGTCTGGACTTGTGCCCGGTCGATGACAATAGGCTCGCCCCCTATTACATGGAACTTAAACATAACTGGCGAAATATGTGTGTATTATTAGCATCACAGGCGTGATGTTATGATATATGTTTACAGAAAATATTTTATGCCAAATCTTTCAAAAATATCGTGATGTTGTATGAACTTTTTCTCTTTGTCCGCCAGTGTCTCCATCATCATGCCAGCTATTGTTCCTGATGGAGCCTCCCCCGCGGCTGTCGTTCTCCAACAGCACGGGTGCCCGGGTCTCTTGCGCGGCCCACGGCACTCCACTTCCTATCATATCCTGGCTCACGGAGGATGGAGCGCCCGTGTCTGATGTTTCTGGACTGAGGTAATCGTTATATTTATGTTTTTTGTGAGTCTTTTGTAATTAAGTTAAATAATTCGTGATACATAATTATAATAGAATATGTAGCTATTTTGGGCTATGAAAAACAGGTTCATAAAATCCATGTCATTGTTAGAATTCAGTCTGAATGTATAATGATCTGGTTTGTGATGATCAATACATACCTAGAGATTGTAAAAGTATTCTGTAACTTTATTGGATGGGGGGAATAATTTGAAGTAGTTGATTTATAATATACATAATTATCCATTAAGGATTTGTATTACATATGGATTTTACAAAATCTCTTGTTATAACATGAAAACCTAAAGAAGATCAAAGGTATCACTAACGGGATTGTGGCAACCGAAAAAGCATTCGAAAATGCCTGCACCCTAGAGCCTAATTCCTCGTTCACACACGAGGCCTGACGCCAGGCTAAGCCAGCCGGTCATCTCTATACAAACGGTCTAAACCCCAAATTTATAGCTCGTTAATCTTGTCTGACCCTTCCGCGTCATTGGTTCTGAATGAATTAATGTCTGCCCTCGGCCGCGATTAGCGCGATGTTGTCCGACTCCGGACGACTCCGTACGGACGCAGCGATCCGTGAATATTGCGTGACGGATGGCGCATGCTGCCTCATTTGCTTGACCACGATAAACTCCTGGAGGTTCTATTGATACATTAGCGGTGTCATCGGATAAGTTATGGGTTAGATGGAATCAATGGAGGTTAGATTTAATACGATTTATGGCGGGAATCCTAAAACAGTAGCTGCATTCATAAGCTTTTGAATATCATAGAAACAAGTCATAGTTTAGTTAGTCATAGTTTAGTGTTTATTCAAACTGCAGTAATAGAAAATTTTCTTATTGAATTTTAACTTCGAAATAAACAATAAAATCTTTATCAGCTCACATTCAAACGAAATTCATTTGAAACGAGAATTAAAACCGAAATGCGTTGACGTCACAAGGAGGCTCAGATATCTGCATCTGACATCATATCGCATTCCGTGTGCTGGTCGTTTAGCTCAGTCTCCTAGTACGAGTAATCCTGCGGGCCAGATTAATACTCGTATCGGCTCTTTGCCGTCCGCTCGCTGACTGATGGGCTTTTAGCACAGTCTGCCTCAACCGTATTAATTTTTGAGATAAGGGTCTCTGTTTGAATTAGTTTAGGGTTGAAAATTTGCTGTTCGCTTGACATTGAGTTAATGATTTTTGTCTCTTCTAAAAACGTATTTTGCAAGATTTAATTAAAATAACTGAAACATCTTACGACTTCATTGTATTCTGGTGAGCAACCAGCTGCCCGTTACATTATTCTGTTCGCATAACTCGACAAAAGTTAGGAACAGGTGATTAGGGTTAGCTCCTTAAAGTTAATCATAATGAGAAACGAAACGAAAAATTCTTTAAAATGTTATACAGGCGTAAAATTCTTATTTTGAACACGTACGGTGGATACGTAAATAATTTACGGAGGCTCTTTACTAGTATTTAACCATGAAACGACTGGTATCTCCGCCAGCACATCAGCCACTCCTGCTCAACCTGTGCTCAATGGGCCGCTCACTGCGTCAGTTACAAGCTTCGCTTCAATGAACACTGAACACCATATTATGTTCATATAATTAATCATCAATTTCGGTTTCGTGGAACCGGGATTCATTAGATACTTTACATAGTACTTTGTCTACAACACTGCTCTTTAAAATTGTAGCAGATCAAGCGTCCCTACGTGGGAATCCATTGTGTTGGTGTAACATTCAAGATTCTCATGTGGATGCGATAAGGCTTCCCTATTCGTTTAAGAGACAAAAAGTTCATCCAAATAGATTCACACCAGTGTCCCCAAAAGATTAGGCAGAGGTGTACCTACTGTATCTATAAGTAATCCAAAATTTCGCCCATGTATTAGGGTACGCGCCAATTGCCATCAACTAGGCACCAATTAAAACTCTGGTCTGCTACTGAGAAATTCCTGATGAAAACATTCCTGAGCTGAGCAATAGCGCTTGCGGTCACTAGAAACCACAAAGGTGTGTAAACTGGTTACAAACACAGAAAAAACAAATTGACAAATAATTTCCACATCACGCAGTCATCGTTCATCAGTGATCAGTTTCGGAACCAATTTTCAATTTCCATTAGTGTCCGGCCAATTTAGCGCAACGCGCTTTAGCGGCGTACTCGACGCGGTCGCTGCGTGATAAATGATTGATAAATTATGTATATGAACGGTGAATGGGAAGCTGAGAGCCGGAAGAAGTGAGCGAGTAGCGGCAGACAGCCTTTGAGACGTTACTGTAAGAGGAAAAGACTACTTTTTCAAAATGAATGAATGAATGATACGTAGAATAATTTAACATTGGCTTAAACGAAGACGAGCCACACAAGAATCTATACATATAAGAAAATCGTAAAATCCAAATCGATGTTCCGACATGGCGCAAAAATTACTGCATAGATCCTGTACAAATATTGAAAAAATATTCCTTACTGGCTTCTTCAAATGTTAGGCTATAATTGTCACGCTACTTGCTTAAGGGGGTGAGCAATATTGCATTATGTCCGTCTTCTTCAATTGTTTGACGTTTCAGTCATGACAAGCACCAGAACGGCTATTTAAAGCTTATGGCAACGGAGATAACAGCCTAGCGCGTCCATGACCACACTGTAAACTCCGGGTTACAAGTTCAAACCTTATTACTACTTTCACGTTTTGTGTTTTTTTTTTTTAATATTTGTTTGATGCTGTTAGATTTTCAGTTTTTTTTTTTGTATTGACATCATCTGCATTTTCGTTTATTTCCGTTTTTCCTTCAAATATTTCTCCAAAAGTAATAGAGAAGTATGGAAGAAGAAGGCATGCTGCGCCGACCCCGAATGAATTGGGATAACGGCAGATGAATGATGATGATGATTTCTCCAACAAGTATTATAGCGAACAGAAGTCTGATAATTTAACATGTTCTTGCTGTACTAGAAGTATTTTTCCTTCTTGTACAATAATAAATACGTAGTTTACGTAGTTTGGATATAAATATGTCATGGAGAGGTGCTGAATTTATTTTGGAATTTTTATTGATTTTTGTTGCTGTCATTTTTAAGCATTTTAAATGTTGTATGCTAAAAAAAAAAAAGGTGTCTTTAAAAATTTATTGAGTTTTTCCACCAGGAAATTCTCAGTAGTAACTATGAAGTCTGGTTTTGTGCCCGATTGATGGCAATAAGCTCGCCCAATATTTCATGGGACTTAAACAAAACTGGCAAAATGTGGGTAACTCAGCCTCAACCTTCGGGTATTACAGGCGGAGCGTTGAATTAACATAACATCACGTCTGTAAGATCGAGCTTCCGTCATCTGTCTACCCAACGAAAACAATATTTTTAGCAATCTTAATATTGGCTACTAAAATTAAGTACGGAACAAATGTTTTTTCCAAACCAAACAAAATCAAAATTGGTTGGGTTGTCTATCGTTTTGTCCCTACCCGGCTGCCCGGCTGCCCGGGTGTCACTACTGCGAGGATCGCACGGAGGACACGTTGGGTCACACCGTGGAGGTCTTTTCCGCTTGGGCGGAGCACCGCCGTGTCCTCGTAGCTGCGATTGGCGGTGGCAACCTCTCGTGTCCGGCTCTCGTTCAAGCCATGGTCTGGAGCGAGAGGGAATGGGAAGCCGTCAACTCTTTCTATGAAGCAGTCATGCTTGCAAAGGAGGTGGCGGAACGTGAAAGGGAGAGAACCTCACGTCCCAGCCACCGCGGGAGACGCCCCGGGCGTCGGGGGCCACGTGGTGGTTCTCGGCCACCGTAGGCGCGGGCCTGTGGACGGTGAGTAATAGGTTAGCTCGCCGTCCGTCCGTCTTATGACGACAGGCCGTGTCGACGGCGCGTTAATGATCCACGCACACCTCAAAGAGATGTCAGCAAACCGGAGGGGCCCGCAAGGGCCGATGCCTGCCACGGCTGCGGGACTGTTCGAATGAGATAAAAAAAGGCTACTTTTTATTAAAATTAACGCAACTAATGTTTTATTCCAAACCAAACAAAGTCAGAATGAACGTATAAAGCAGAGTTTAGAATCTGTTGAGTTGTCTTTCGTTCGGGTCATGGTCTGGTCGGAAGCCCCGTATTCACATTGAGCTGCTACAACCATGGGAGTACATACCTATTATATATCACCATGGTTAGAATATTAGAGATTTACAACTAAAATCTTTTCAAAACTTTGAGTAACATAAAATAAGACGAAGTGCGACCAAACTGGAGAGACTTTATAAGAGCGCAATGAATGAACTACAATGCGTTGAAAAATAAAACTTGAAAGATTTTTTTTTAGTTATTAATGCTTTTAACTGTTGGGACCCTGGATAAATCATGAGTTGCATCTATATTTTTTGTTCATTAACTTTGACAATGACAAAAGTATACGCGGTCACATGAGCGAAGCCGCGGGCACTGCTAGTGTTCAATCAAATTGACATTGTAATGAAAGGCTAATAAAATCAAACAAATACTCGTACAATATAAGTAGTCTCTCTTTGTGTCGTCCTCTACGACTCCCTTTGTTTCGTTTTCTGACAATACACGTGTTTACATGTATTCACGTGTAATACAGGTGTTTCCATGTATGTATTCTATTTGTGTGACTTATTATAATTTTACAAGCAATTTAATTATTGTTTTGTTTATTCCCAAGAATTTAATGAGTTATTTGGAGGATTTTCAAATTCAAATTATTTATTTGTGAAACATAGGTACAATGAAATAAGGTATAATTCGGATGTCAAGATCGCTATGTGTGATTTTCATCAATATTCAAGCTAGAATTATGCTTTGAGGTAGTGTGGGCCTTGTGTGGCTAGACGCTTTATCATAATTTTAAGATGCCATTATAATTAACCATCCATGTAGTTCTTTATAATGTAGCTTGATCTGGTGTGTAGACTAGTTTTTTGTTTAGCTTTTATTTATAGCACTATGCTGTCATAAGAAAAGCAAAAGACTAATGATCAGCAGTCGGAGCAGAATTCAATTAAATCCTACACCTAAACTTATACCCATAGAGCACTCCCACACTTCACAGAAACCATACATTAATTTTTCTTTCCATATTTGTCCACATAATTTAAAAAAAAAACTGTTCTAATCTCGTCCCCAGCCTCAACTCTCCGCTGCCTCTCCTAACTCTCGGCCCGACCGCATGCAGTTCATATTCGCGTCATGCCTACCGTTTGTCTTCGTTACGGTAATAACCTCGTGACGTAATAACCTCGTGCTCGTCTCCAGAATACGGCCGCGTCAGCTGATGTCACGCTTACACAGGATATTTAGTGTTATTAGCTGTCGCACGGAAAATATGATGGCACCCGATAATTATGAGAGGTATCATTATTTACTGATGTGGAAAGGAAATTCCGTTGCAAATGACTTACTGATCATGTGTGGATACAGAATTAGTTTATTCAGAGTAGTCGTTTCAGCTGGTCAGTGGCCCGAAAGTATCGTATACGATACCTTGGTAAGACCCAGTACTAAGTGAGTTGTTGAGGTCAGATAGGCAGTCGCTCCATGTAAAATACTGGTATTCAGCTGCGGCTAGACTTAAGCTGACCCCAACATACTCGTAGTTGAGAAAAGGCAGATGATTCACTTTAATTATATAAAAGTAAACAAGGTTTAGTTTCCACATTGGAAATAACAATTTCACTACCTGCCTTTTTAATTTTTTATATGATTTGCCAAAAATTGTAGCACCTATTGTCCGTTGATGTTTTTTCTCCATAACCATCAAATTACCCGTCATAATACCTCGTACGAGGTTGGCTTGCACAAACTGTTCCCTACGAAATATTACAACTAAGCCGCGGCGAGTCCACGTAGGAGCCTCATTTATCTTCGTTCCCCTAATAATGTGCTGCAAGCCAATAATTGTGGATGATGTATTTTCCTACTAACCATCTCTCTCCTTCGTTTGTTTCATCCTCTATGCCAAGCGAACAAGGTCTATTATACTCCATAACAAAGATATCGTTAACTTAGTAATATATTCACTTACCAAACATGCATATCTAGTTAAATTGAGTCGTGAATGGTCCTTCGTAATGTTTTTCATTTGCGTTTTTCATATGATTTTTACAATTTAAATTTCGGTCGATGTAGTATCATTGGATTCGTTATAACCACTTTAGTTAGTGTTAGCTTTGAGGAGTAATTGTTTAATGGTTTTGTTAAAGCTTTAAACCCAAGAGTTCATAAAAGTTAAGAACTCATAAAATCAGCAGTCGTTGCAACGGTAAGAACTGGAGCACTTGTGAGCACTTCATAGCATTAGTAATTTCTAACTTTAAATATGTTACAGACTTTTCCATAAATTAGAAGTGGTAGAATTTAATAGCAGCTTAGTAGTTTTGTAATAAAATCTGTACCAACGCCTACTTTTGCTCCAAACTTATTTTTCAATATTGCTCTGCGTAGTTTTCTTAGGTATAAGTCAGGTGTCGTAAGGGATTAGTGAGCCCAAGTTTTAGTAGACGAAGGTGCCTTTAATTTCGTGTCAGAACTTAAACCTTAGCTCCGGCAAAGCTTCGGACATAATGACGAAAAAGATGAAAACCGGTAATCCGGCCAAGATATAATGGAACTAACTTTCCCTTAAAAATATATACTAGCCGAATAAATCTCGAAAGTTCCACATAAAGCCTAAGGCAGACAACAATTCACTTATCAATTACTTCAACTTGATTTGCAAGTACCTTCAGAATTTAATCGTATTCGCAAAACAAACTTTCAAAGTCACAAGCTGTACCCTTTATGTGTGCATACGTTAACTCTTTTATGACAGGTTTAATAGGGTTCATTATTCTTTGCCGGGGTGTGTGGTAACGAGGTGGGAACACCGTCATATTTCAGTGGGTGGTCTCTATTGAGGCGTGAACCGCGATAAGGCCGACGTCTCACTAGCTGACGACACTTTTGGGAACAAAATGTTGCCATGTTCCTTAAACGGTGTTACCTCGAGATTTTCTCTTTAACATAAGCATTCTTTGCATTTCATTAGATATAATAAGCTTTGAGGTTTACTTTGATTTATATTTCAAAATAAACTTTGTGTGAGCATGTTTATGATTTCTTCTTCTCGAATCGATGACTCTTTTGTCCGACCGACTGTCGACAGTCGGAAGACCTGGACAGCTCCGTCATTTGCTGTTTGGAGGGAAATAACTGAAGTGTTTATAACTGTAACTTAACAATATCATTAGTCTTTGTTGTAATAATCAAGTATATTTTTAGCATACGGCCCAGTGTTTGCTGGCACAAAATTGTTCACTATCGATTTACAATATGTATAACAATTTAAAGTATACTTTCAGATGACTTGGTATTTGACCCGATAGCATTGTATTATTTATTTAAAATTACATAAATAACACCTTAACAGCTAGAACGCCAATACGCTTTGTATGGCAGCGTAGTGCCATAAATAGACGATAATGTCATCTTGCCATTTGATCCGAAGTATCAAAGTGCTAGTTATGAGTTCCGATACTAAAGCAAACTAACAGCCTCCGAGTGATTTAGCTGAGTAAGTGAACTTACTCGCCCTTTGTAGGTCGTATCGAAAGTCGAGCAGGAGTCGTAAAACACAGTGATGTGTCATCCGATGGCGACGTCGCCATAGATGGCGCATCTATTCAATAAAACATTTTACGAGTTTTGGAAGGAGCGTCGTGAATTACCATACATGCGTAAATCATTCATATGGATGATAAGATGTATGATAAGATGGATGTCGAATTAATTGGATTGGATGGAGCAAAGCTAGTTAGAGTTATATCTGATATTATTTCTATGAAACTAATACAGGCCAATAAAATTAAACTTTTCGCTCTGGTGTGTTTGTGAAATTATATTATAAACAGATACGTTCAGCAGTAGCGTCTAGCTCCAATGTTAATTCAATTCTTATTGCCTCCAAAACATAACAAATATACCTCCTGGCGTTACATGACACTATTCTCGATATTCCAGCGGCAACTCAGCTACATTGCACAGGAAGCGTTAGGATATAAGCTAGTGATACATAAACGTCACGTCCCGACTATCCTCAATCTTAACAAGATCGCCGGTCGGAGCGAAATGAAATATATCTGCAAACACATCTGCTTTGCAACTAAATAGATAAATGTGATGTAGTTTCCTTTAAAACTATTATATTATCCCTTTATTTATTAATAACAAATTTTATACATAATTAAATATTGATTAAAAACATTTAAAATTATAAGAATATTTAGCCCACCGGTATCGGGAACAGGGTCCAAATTTCAGGGTCAGGGCTCCAGAGAGAGGAACTTCCTAACAATACGAGCCGTGTCCAGAAGTACCGCTTTCTGAATCAAGCCCTTGATCCAGCTGCCTAACGAGAGCCTCCTTAGATATTGGTCGTGGCGCTTGGCAATTAAGCCATGGGCTGACACGACTATCGGCACAATGATCGCTGAGTCCACATCCCACATGTCAACAACCTCGCGAGCCAAGTCAAGATACTTGATTTGCTTATCTTTCTCGGCTTTCCCGAGGTTCTCGTCATGCGGGACCGTTATGTCAACAATCATTGCTCGCCGCTCTGATCTATCCACCACCACTATATCAGGCTCATTGGCTATAATAGTCCTGTCAGTGATGATGGATTGATCCCAGTACAATGTGATATTGCCATTTTCGAGAACTGGGTCGGGCACATACCTATAGGACGGAACTTCCGATTCCACAAGGTTGTATTTTAGAGCAAGTTGCTGATGGATAATCCTGGCTACAAGTTTGTGTCTATGCAAGTACTCTCCGTTAGCCAGACGAGAACACCCGGAGATAATGTGACGGATTGATTCGCCTGGACAGTAGCATGCCCGACATAATATGTCAACCGTGCCGTCTTTCACAATAAATCTCCGGTAGTTATTCGTCATCATAACTTCATCCATAATTGCACAGACAAAACCTTCAGTTTCCCCGAAAAGGTTCCCGGAACGTAGCCAGGCTACGGACGCTGATAGGTCTACATCGGGCCCATGCAGGGCCCAGAAAAAGCGTCCATGAAGCTCCTTACTCTGCCATACATCCCTGCTGGTCGTTAGTATCAAGTATTACAGGTTTGCACCAGTTCTCTTTAGCCAAGGAGATCAGGGTGAGGCTTTGTCCACCGCGACCACATCTCGATGCATCCCCACGTCGGTTACTAGGAAATATTCCCTAAGACTGCAGCATATCTCGCGATTGTGTTTGTTATTTGTCAATTATTTATTTAAAATTTTCAGCACTCGCCATGTTTTCAAGACAGTATTTTTTTTACGACCGTTTTTGATTCTGAGATTAAGTATTTACAAACTTACAAAGTGAGCCGGGTTACCATGACAATCGTTAATAGAAATATTAAAAATGGAATGGCCTCGTTCGCTTGAGCATACATTTATTTGTAACTTTAGCAAATCCTCAAACAGGATGGCTTAGTCTAGTCAGAGGGATCACTGCGAGCTCGAAGTAAGCTTTATCGATAATCCTTGCTTCTCTTAGAATAAGCATACATGAAATTCGGGGTTCGTAATTGAAGAAAAATATTACAGAAGTCGTGAGGAAATTACTTTTTAAGCACGCACTTCATCGTTTCAATAAAAAACTCAAAAAATATATTATTACAGTATCCAACGCGAGCTATCA
Organism: Eurois occulta; assembly: GCA_950022335.1. Lineage (NCBI taxonomy): Eukaryota > Metazoa > Arthropoda > Insecta > Lepidoptera > Noctuidae > Eurois > Eurois occulta. The sequence continues at coordinate 22,697,811 of OX465479.1, read as the reverse complement.
CAAAGGACACTGCACATTACCGTATTGGTTAGCTGTAATGGTAGATGTAAGTTGATAAATAAATAAATAATTACACAGTCGACCGAAAAAACAATCTACCCATCGTTCCGTACGCCATATTATAGTCATCAATATCTCTACATGGGCCAACAATTACACATCTACCACCAGCACAGCTCTTTGTAGACAGTAAGTTGGTGCACATTCGATTGTCGGACGATTTTTTACAATTTACATGAAAATTGGCGTCCGGTGACGCGTGTGCACAATTATCGGTGCGGACGCTGGACGCCGGTCGCGAGCCGGACGGCCGGCCAGCGAACTGCGCTGCGCTTACTGTCACACGAAATTTTTGTTCTACCCTTTTCAGAACGCCATCCTGAATTATTTTACTGTAACGCAGTCGTGGTGTCAAAGTGGATCAACTTTGGTGGGGTTTTCCTTGTTTCCGGATTCGTTGAAAATTTCTAGATTTAATTTCATAATTTTTCAATTCTTAGAAGACATTCTTACAAAAAGTAAAACATTAATCTTTCCCAGATGTTGCAATACGTAGAACAATAATTTATTGTTATGACTTAGAATATAATATGTAAAGGGGAGAGTGTGGGTGAGGTAAAAATAAACTGATTTTGTTAAAGCTCAATTTAAGAAACATTTTGTAAATTAAAGGACCAATATTTCCCTAGTTTAATGACCAAAACTTTGAAGGTCAAATTCTTGCACACCGTCAAATAATCCAACTATAACTCAATTAGAGTGAGTTCGTCCGAGACGATCAATCATCGCAACTGTAGCGTGTATAACTTCTGACGTCATTAATATAACACGAGTGTGTCCCGTGACGTCATTGGCCCCATACATCTCTGTCAGGCCGGCATCGCGGCTCTGGGAACTGGTAACCGATTGCTGTTCTCTTGTTTCATTTGGAGCGGTTTAGTATCAGACTAAATTGTAAGGTCATCCATAAACATAGCTTCGGTCAAAGGGTCTTATCAAGTATACAGGAGTAATACAAAAACTAGAATTCTTGACAATTTTACGTTTTTCCAGTACTACAATTGTTAATAGTAGCCTAGTCTCTGAAATTCTAGGGAAAAATTTGGTTACAAATAGGAATGCAAGTCAGACAGGGCACTTTTACCTCCGTCACTTAGTTATCAACATTCAGGGCGCGGCTGCCGTCACTACTTCATGAGGGTTGACTCAAGCTATTAGGTGTCAATCCAGCGGTACCTTGAAGGTAAATGGGTGTTACTATGTTCTATCTAGTTACATTGTATAATTATTCATACTTTCATTAAGTTCCTTTTATTAGCTTTTAATTGTTGGCAATTATGAGAGTCTTTGCATCTACCTAACAAAACTTATCTCTATTATCTGGTAAATCATTATACCTGCAGTTTCCAACACTTCAGCGATCCACATGTTAGTTTACATTAACCGCCTGGTTGCGTCCCAGAGTTGCAAAATATTCGTGTGTAGTCAAAGTATCTTCCTCTATAGTAGAACATGGCTTCTCTGCAAAACCTTGCTTGCGAACTTTCACGAATATAGTTAAAAGTTTTCGCGTATTTTGAGTTAATGTTTATCAACCGCCAAACAAAGTTCTACTATGGAATATTACGACTGTCGGTTCTGGTAATTTTTGTTTAAAGTGAGTCTTGTTGTGAGCATTATTTGACTATTTATGTTATGTTTCGTTCTGTTAAAATTTTCAACGCTGCTGCATATTTGAAAATAAATGTTTTCTTTTTAACCGAGTTTCGTACAATATTTAGGTACAACTTTCCAGATTAGTTTTGGTCCAAATTGCCGTGGCTTTGCATGCATTTATAATGTACCATCCTTTTCCAACACGAACTTATGAACGTGGTAGGAGCTGATTACTTAGAATTAATTTTACTATGTACACCTTCGGTGCTATCCACTCAAAGGCTCTCAGAGTCCACTTGCATCATTTCCTGGTTGATAAAACCCGGTAAGTGTAGTGCATCGATCTCATCGCTTGACTGGTCCCTGGTTCCCTGGGCGCTGGTCGCTTTCCGCTCGTTAGTGACGAACGCAGTTTGTTCTACACGCTCAAATTCAACGGATATTGAGTCTTTGTCAGTTTTGACGAAGTATCATACATTGTTACGTGCGGTCTTTTTAATACTTTCGGCTGCGTCATTACTTTAAATTAATTAAAACTTTTGTATTAAATAATTTAAGGCTTACAACGTATTAAGTGAAGCATGTTAAATAAACAAAATGCTCGTTCAAATTCTAAATTCCTCACCCATTTCAATTCTAAATACATTTTTATGACTTCTCGCAATCTTTCATTAGCCGTGAATTTTACAACATGTGGGCGTTTATTAGAAAAGTTGGTACTACTCTGATTAGTTTCCGAAGCGAGTAAATATTACTCGCGTTATTAAACATTTATGAATGAGGGCGGAGCTCTCTAGCACCGCGTCAGGAGTTAGTTCAGCGTTAATCCTTAGGCTATTTATAATACCTATGTAAAATTACGGGAAACTTCACTCCGTGTTCAGCGTAATCCCTGAAAGTGGGAGATCAATTTGTGTTATCGTTTAAGCGTTAACGTTTAAGTTGTTGTTTTACTAAACTTTTGAATGTTTCAAGTCGAAGTTTGGTGAATTAAAGACTAAGTAAACACATTTAGGGCTTTGATTTTAGGGATTCAGTTTTTTTTATGAAACTATTAAAATATATATATTTACTAATAAATTAAAAGTAATGAACGAAGAACAAATCAAATATTTAACACAAGGATGTAGCAGAACTAACTTTCGTTTAAAAATTCAACTTCACCGTTTATTCTCGCTACTTCACAGTATTTCTACACAAAATAGAGCAACACCAGAGCCATGAGGAGAATATAAACAAAAGAAAAAATCCCCAAACATAGAGCAGTCACACGCTATAGACGGGGCTGTCTGGACCTCTAATTTAACTTTTATTCTGCGCCGGGCCTTAATTTCAGTTGTGAAATTTGTTCCTGCGTGTAATTCATGCGGGCTTCGTTTGTTATTTGCTTACATTTAAAGTACTGTGACGTTGAGTTTTTGAGACGGAAAATAAGTTCTACAAGAGGTATATGTGGGTTTGTTTGGTTAGTGGGATAGACAGCCATCGTGGTGAACTTATGACTTATTACTGGGAATTTGATGACAATCTTGCATGGTAGTTGTAATAATGGACTATTTTTGACTGTATTCACCAAAGTAACTGATTAAAAACAAATCTTATATGTTTATAATTATTCTGCGGTCTTTAGATGACTCTCAATAGTTTTCGATTTAACCAAATTAGGTATTTAGTTAGGAGAAGTTCTTTTCAAACTTATCCACAAACACAATAATGTCAAGATTTAGAACCAACAGCACCATCAAATAGATAAACTCTAGTTTAAGAACATCTCAGAAGCCAAGCATTTGCTTACCTATAACAAAGTTTTCGATGATAAAGCAAAGGTAACATCATTGGATACTTGTTACAATTTCACAACGATAATGACGTTTACTATGTAAAGTCGTTTTGCGAAAATCTTATAAAATCCGAAGCAGGAGTAATTGAAAATCGCCACTGAAGAGCCGTAAAACTGAGAAACTTCTACGAGAGCGTAATAAAAGGATTTCGAGTTTGATTTTTCTATAAAAGAAGATTTTATTGCGTTACCTCGTATTCTTCGCTGCATTTTTGTATTTTGCTACTTTATAAAATATATTGGTTGAAAAGAAATTATTTTATTTTAAAGTTGATTTATGTCATGTTTTCGATTAATATTGTTTAATTCATAAAATAAAGCTGTACGGTAGATTCTCTATTATCGTTTGTATCACTTTTCACTGAGTCTTCCTACATCTATGTATTAAACTCTTAATATTATCAAAATTGTTTTACATTTTGTATTTCTCCTTTCACAGAATTTTGTTATTTTTTCATCGCATATACTTTGCTTATCTCATCATTGTATTCATAATAAAGGAACAGCCCAAAATAATCTCAATATTGTCCTCCGGCGAACCTTAGTTAAAATTCTTTCACTTTCTCTTATCTTGCCACTTCCGTGCGAACATCGTCACGTAATCTAGAAACATGGTTGAACCAACAAAAGATGATTCTCCATTAAAATTAGCTCGTTCAAACTAATCTTTTTTTATGAAAGACGGTTGCTTTTCATTATGAGGCTGTGTCTAAAATACATTCAAAGTGTTCTCAGTCGTTATCCCGGTAGGTAATGGGCGGTGTACCCGAGGGATTCCGACGGAAAATTGTGCGGACAAAAGGTATCGAAGGATAAACCGTCCGTGTCTCACTACCTACTTGTGAGGCGAAGAATTTCACTCACACATGCACACAGTCGGACGGACAGTAGGGTGAGCATACATTGGAGAATTTCATGTGTGTGTTAAATCCTAAGGTCGAGTGGGCCAACGATACATTGCAAGACAATGACGTTGAGCGCTACACACATACATTTGCATAAGCAATACCTACATACAACAGCACAGTATAATCGTGTTACGTATGTGTCAAAAGGTATTCCTGTGCACGTATGCGTGGGTTGATTGCTATGAAGTGGACGCTCTGTTCTCGGCAGCAGATTTAAGGTTTGTTAAAAATAATGTCTTGCGGTATGAGCCCCTCCATTCTACGTCGGAATTCTTTTGTCCGGTGCCAAATTGTTCGGATTCGAAACGTATTGTTGTATTTTTTTCTTTCATTTTAATGATTCCCGGATTTCAATTTGAATACCCCAATTTTTCAGCTAAAAATACTAATGTTAATGAGGATATGATATTTCATGCTTTATTTTGGAGTATTCTCAGTAAGGCTTAAAATAAAATACTGTTCAGGAGTAGTATTTAAAACACCTAAATCCGAATGAAATTATCCTATTTACATAGGCTTTTCAGTTTTATTTGGCAAAGTAAAACTTATTATGTCAATATTTAATTTGGAAATTCAATTTTATTCCGGATTATCTGGTTCACCCTATCCACGCTACATTGAGTTCAGCTCCCATCTAATCAGAGGAAAGTAAATACCGGTAACCGTCCATTTCGCAAGCAATTACTACGCAACTTCTGATTTTTGGGACTTCGATTTACCGTTATCCCGCTGTCCCATGTCACAGGTTTCCCAAAAGACATGGAGACGAACTTAATTCAGTGGTACCCACCTCGTTGTCTAAAAAACATTCTTCACGACATGTTTGACCGATAGAACAGCGACATTGCCTATTTATCCGCGGCCCCTTCAAAACAACAACACACATAGTAGCTACAAGCTAGGCTCAACTTGACGTATTATTATAACATTCAAGAACCTTTAAGGCCTATATTAATCCTTGGATTATCGTCGACGTCATAAGCCGGGTCTACACTCGATAAACTCCGGCTAGTATTAATAATGTTGGCTTTACATAGAATTGTTTCGTGCGCGTTTGTCGAGCAAACAATCGGCCCTTTGGGTTCGCTCGTAAAACCGGCCTCCTCAGTGTGCCCTACGCACATTATGTGAATCGAAACTGTTAAGGGTTGGCGCAAGTGGAAAGTAGAATAATTGTACTAAAATGTACAAGAAAACTCTCTTTCTCAAGAATACTCTAGAGAATGAAAATGCTGTTTGGTTTAGCATTTCTTTTTTTATGTGGTAAAATACAATATTCATTTATTGCTCTATCGTACACAAACATGACAATTTATATAATGCCTCAGTCTACTATAATATAATATGTACATTATATACAGACTACAAATAGAACTAAAATAAGATAAAAAGAAGACTAAAATAAAGTACCTATATACATATATACAACGACGACAATAGGACAAGTTTTAGGCGTCAAAGTACTCCTCTGCATCGCTGGCATCTGGAAACGTGCCCAGAAGACTGGCAGCATTGCCACGTTGAATGACAATGCTAATTCTTTGTCCAAAGAAAGACCCAGCCCTCTGGTCACGCGAAGTGTCGACCAGTCGGCGAGAGATTTACTTAAAAAGGAGACGCGCACTCGGGCCCCATGACCCGAGCGTTTCGACCCCAAACGGCTCAAAACTGTAGTTACCAATAACGTATTTGCGCCGCTTGAGGATCTCAGCAGCCGCAGCAGCAGCGCCTGCACAGCCCGCCGTGCTTGAAACGTGAGATGGCACAAGGGTGTCAACAAAAGTTAGCATTTTATAAATTGAATATGATTTTTTTTACTAATTCCACTGTAGCGTCAAGCAAACCTCATTATTATATAAGTAACCTACATGTTACACCTGGATGAGGGACGCACAGAACCGGTTAGTATGGCAGAAGCGCTTTGCTACGTCGTTTATTATGCGCACAGCCAAGGAGTGGAATTCCCTGCCTTCGTCGGTGTTCCCAAGTTCATATGACCCCAATCTACTTAAGTCGCGAGTTAATAGGCTTCTTTTGGGTTAGCTCGTTACATCGTCGACCTCATCTCGTCCTCAGGACTAGATTGAGGTCTAGAGTAGGCCCATTAAACATAGAAAAAAGAAAAAGGGGAGGCCTATACCCAGCAGTGGGTGATTCCGGGCTGATATGATGATGATGAACCTGCATGCCATATAGCCAGCCACATAAATTACAAACAATAGCAACACATTTCCACATACTCAAACAGATAATCTCCCACCACACATAATCGCTCCATGCAACCAATCAAACTGCGTCGTACAACAAACACGCTTTGCCCAACTCCCATCAAATATTTGCCGGCGTTCTGCGGGCTAGTTGGATTGCCCGCGCCTTGCCCACTCCTTGCCCGGCCGGTTCCCCCGATTGATACTCTTGATGAATTTGTGCGGGCACAGTCGTCACGGCGCATTAACAACTTTTGGGCCGATTTGAATATAGGGCCCTTGTTTGACTTTACATGTTTAGGGTTAAATATGTATTATTTATTTTATAGTTCTATTCAAGTTGATGTTTTGTTTACTGGGAAGTTTATTGTATTGTGTGAGCTGAAGGTTTTATGTTTTGTAGGTATGTTGTAGCTACATTAATATTTATAACTATTTATTTGTATAGGTAGTAGGGCCCGGTTTTTTATGACATTTCATTAATTGTTTTGGAATATAATCATTTTCTTTAGCCGTTTCCAACTATGTTGGGGTCGGCTTCCAGTCTGTCCGAATGCAGCTGAATTCCAGTATTTTACATAAAGCGACTGCCATAAGACCAGTTGTCAGACTTTCGGAGCACTGTTTTGAAATGTCATCAACTGGTATAATAATATATAGTATATGAATGTGAATGCATAGGTTCTTGATTGCTGCTTTAAAAGAAAACTGAACTTCTAATCTCAGTTTTGGTCTGTCTGGTTTGTCTCGAGTATGTTTTCAAACCTTGCAGTAATAATACGCCTGAGCCATGCACAAAAAAATATAAAATTTCCGATAAAAATCTCATTTCCATCACAGCACGCAAACATTCGCGTACCCACTTTTGACATACACATTGATTAATATTCATTATTCACGTATTGTAATGAAAACGTACACACCAACATGAACACACATACGTAGGTACATACTGACGCGACCACATCTCAACTGTAGGATTATGCGCAGTAACACGATGACTTACCGTCTCGGGAGGATTACACTTTCGTAGAACTATAGCACATGCATGTATCAAGCATGTAAGTCTTTAAAGTCTATAGTAGCGTTTTGAGTGTAAATTAAATATGAAATATGTTATATCCCGTCCAAAATGGCCAATTGAGATTTTGAAGAAGTTCGGCATTGTAAAGAGTTGTTTGTGTTATTTATCTGTGAGACAGTGGCTTGTATAAGCTTAATGTGTCTCTTCTACGACGGGTACTATACTATTGAATATTTGGATTGGGATAAAAACCTTATAAAAAAAGTTTGTAAACAAATTTTAATAATAATACAGGTCGTCATTGACTGCAGGTGGAATGAAGTTCTGGTTTCGTAAGAATGCACCCTACTTTCTAATGGCTACTTTACGAAGTAATACATAATACAGGCGAATAATTTAAAATACATTTATCCCGCTATTGGAAGATCTACGTTCTATAGCCCCTTCAGAACTAAAGAACGGTCCTAAGACCGTGTGTCTAATCCCTTAATTCTGTTGTAACCCAAACTTCGCACAGTCGTACCCCGCGGTATTCAATATTCCGTCCTGAATTATTCATGTATTACCGACATACGATTAGGATGTACATCAGATTTTATTTCCCTTTCTGAAGTGAATTACACTTGCAAATGTTAGGATCACAGTTTCGGTATGTATGGGACACGGGACTATTATTGCTATGGGCTCCTGAAAAATTGCTGACAAAATTAATGGATTAAAGTACATCGCACAATTTTCATAAAATAATAAGAAAAAATTCTGCCCCAGTTCTGTTCACGATAAGATTACCCTAAAAAGGTGACATATCTTTCAGTAAAAGTGAGAAATCATGTTTTTATTTATTCATAAATAGTATTGCAAGATAGCATTAACATAATACGCAAAGTAACAAACATGCGTAGTGACAACTCAGCAGTGAATATTCCAAGGCAAATAACTTCCTACGAATACTCGTAGCCAGCTAGCAATCCACGTAGGCTGCTACGACGTAGCAATCCGTGTAGACTGCTACGACGTAGCAATTCTCGTAGCGTGCAGACAGTAACTTTTGAAAACACGAATTAAAGTTCGTAGCGACTGTTTTAGCAATACATAGATCACGTTATATAACGTTAGACCTTTTCTGCTAATGTTTAAACATCAGCAAAAAAGTCTAAACCGGATTTACTAAACAGTTTGGTCTGATTTCATTAGAAGACTGCTGAATGTTGTATGTAAATGATTTGCAATGCTCACAGCTAGAGTCGCAGTATGTTCATCAAAGGCTTCGGAGCTTCAGTGATAGTAACTCTTAGTTACTTTGACGCTCGCTAATTGGGAAGTGACTAATGGTAAGTAGCAGAACTGAGCTAAGTGTTAGTGAATGAATAATAATTATATATATATATTATGAACTGAATTTTTGAGAAATTTCTTTATTTAAGATGAATTCATTTCTTGATAAGACTGGATTTTGGCAATTTACTCCACAAAATCAAGTGCGTCGTTCTTGGACCACCATACGGGTCAAAGTACTTCGGTAACCCAGGTACTCTCCGCGAGATTGTCAGCACCACCAAGACGCTGCTGGCCTTTCTCAGGGAGTTAGGGTAGATCGAATAAATTTCCCATCCGCACGCAAAATACGCGCTTGGAAGTGGAGTTGCGGACACCAGCCCGTTATACTATTTATAATACAATCGTACTTGGAACCGGCTCGTGTGTATGACCAGATAAACAAACGTGAAAAAACAAAAAGAGAAGCTATTGTAAGAATCGTAGCAGATGCGAAAGTAGCGTGGGTTGTTTATGTATAGCTGAGTTTTGGAAAAGTTATAAATATTTATAACTTACCTTTGTCAAGGGTTCAACATCAAAATCGTAAATCGTAGGATAAATTAAAATCAGTCTGTGTATATAACAATCAGTATTTTTTGATAATAGTTCAGACTCATTATCTCATTTCCCATAATACATTGCTAAATATAGCCCACACAGTGTATCAGTACGTACGTGTAAGTTTCACTAACGTACATAGGTAATTAGGTAAGCCGGTACATATTGCCGGCGCATCATTAGTAAATGACGTGCATGCCGATACGCAGTCAAGTTTGGTAGCGGGTAAGCCTTTGTAAGATATTATCCATAATTATAATGATATAGATTTGAGCTGTACGTAGCGCAATTAAAAATTAGTGTTATGAATAATATTTGTCCTTCACCAAAAGACACATTATTATTTCCATGTGCCATGTAATTTTACCAACACCTTGGAATGTAAGGTATAATCTGGTTGGTAAACCGGATGGTCAAGCTAGATTACAACCCACTCTATTATACAGAGAGGTGGCGTCCCAGCACTGGGACTGTCATGCAAGCTGATGCTTTTGCTCCTTTTTAGATTCATCTAGTTCACCGTAATAGGGCATTGACACAGTACTTATCCGCGTACTTTGTTGGCTGACATAACACAGGTAATGAGGGTCGTGTCAACTCCCTGTATCGTCGTCGCTCTGCTGAGGATAACGGCAGAACGATAACGTTGAAAATCAAGAATTAATTCAAATAGGAATGTAGATATGTCAGCAGCAATGAGCCGATTTGGAGAATCTTTTCATTCGCCATACACGAACATCATCCCACTGTGGTCTTTAGTGCACCTGGAGATTGGACAACATGCTTATTTTACCACCAGTGACAAGACTGACAAGTTTCTTTGCGACATAATGATGCTGTTATTTCTTCACAAGCTCATCAAATACGAACAGTGTTTTCTATAATTATTTCAACATGCTTCCCATAAAAAAAGTAACATTTATGGATAAATAGAACGATAAATAGAACAGGAAAACTAAATTAACCGGCCAGTGAAGAAAACAACGAGGCGTTATTATCAATTGAGGACATGTGCTTGATGATGGCAAACAAAGTACATCTCAATTAGACAAGCATTTTAATCAAGAGTTGCAACGCGAAAATCTGTACGATCTAGCTAAATACTTTAAGAGAATCAGTTCGAATAAATCCAAAAACGAAAATATTTTTTTGATACTCTTATGAAAGTTGTAAATGATGGAACTGGAGGGAAAGCCCAGGGAATTATTTGGCACATAAAAATTCTTTAGAGGCATTAGTTTAGACCAAACCATGCAAGAGCAATCAAAACCGAATCGATGGTGCAATGATTTTTAGCAGGACCTTTTTAGGGTTTCGTAGCCAAATGGCAAAAAACGGAACCCTTATAGATTCATTACGTCTGTCTGTCCGTATGTCACCGCCACTATATTCCGAAACTATTAGGACTACACAGTTGAAACATGGTAGGTAGATGTATTATGTGAACCGCTTTATGCTCGCTGAATGTAAGGCCGATAGGTTTAAAAGTGGGTGCAGCGTTGATAGACCCCAAAAAATGGACCGATTACCTCGTGAAGGCCGCGAGACCCTACTGAATGCGAGAAACTCAGGATTTGTCGATGTGGCGACGCCGACGTGACGTTTGGTGGGGAACATGTGTAGCAGTGGACGTCATTTGGTGAAATGATGATGATGATACCGTGCCCCTTCAAACTCAATATGGCAATAATATTTGACAGCAAGAAAATAATTCGTAGCTAAATAGTTTCTTTGCCGTTCTTCTCCAGACAACGTTGTAGGGACCATAAAGTCTTTCACTGCTACTAATACTACTGCCACAAAATTCACTAAACAACCTTTAACACAGATGTACTTTACTAGCGTACTACTGACAACGTAATGAAAACCGCATATATTTCGTCACACGCACATTGCGTAGTACATAAAAAGTCGCATCGTCATCGTTACTACACGCTACATACGTTTAGGAAAAACGGTAGATATGCCAGAACAGTCTCGAAATACACGCAATAATGAAAAAAAAAATGTATTTTGATTTTGAATAGAAAGATATTTTGCACATCAAATGGGATATAGCCTTGTTTTGAGTTACTAATGTACAAAAAAGCCGGTCAAGTGCGAGCCGGCCTCGCGCACGAAGGGTTCCGTAGGTACCATTATCTATAAAAACGAAAACGAAAATCATGTTTGTTTTAAAGGAGCCAAATATTATTTTATTCTGTTTTAGTATTTGTTGTTATAGCGGCAACAGAAATACATCATCTGTAAATATTCAACTGTGTAACTATCACGGTTCATGAGATACAGCCTGGTGAAAATTGGACGGACAGACAGACAGACAGACAGCGGAGTCTTAGTAAACGGAATCCTAAAAATAATATCACGTTTTCTGTGTTAACAACAATGTCAGTTCTTAAAAACTTCTTATAGGTATAGCAAGATCCCAGGGCCACCAGACCTTACTTATTTTCTCATTAACAAAATGTGTGACATCGACTAGTGTTAGTATGTACTGTGAACGTATGCATACCTGCTAACTTGTACCGAAGGCCAATTTTTAGATATCAGGTGCTAAGGTTGCGTAAAAATAATAAAAAAATTTCTTAATGAGTACTCGGGCTGAGTGCTCATTTGTTATATGTTTAATATGTTGTGCGGGCGGTGTCAAGCAGTGTTGATTATTAATTTTTAACAATATTCTCTGTAGGTAACATTAAAAATCATCAGCCAGCAAAGTTGCGTAAAAATAATCCAATTTTTATGAAACCTGAGCTTATTAAAAATACTATTAATTTTACGCAATTCTATGGTATGCAGACTAGACCTTACTCAGGAGGCGGCCCTGGGATCTTGGACCATTTATTACCTAACATTCTTTCATTGAATACTTTCTTGTAGACGAGTAAACCCAATTTTAAATTCAATCGTGTGAACAAAATTTACATCAAATTTTTTCTCTTTTTTGATAAATCAAAAGCCGTCGGTTGAATGAGGACTTGTAAATTTAATATATGTGCAAGTCAAAAATCTTTTCAATTTTCCTTATACCGCATCTACCTCCAATCTTCCATCCTTGCTCGCGACATAATCCCGCCGCCATGCAATATTCATGCGCGATGAGTCACGTAAACACTGCCATGATTATTTTATTGTGACCTTACACTCTTATTGGGGACGTACGATGTACGACTCTGCACCGGGAGATTGATGTAGACTCCGTAATATGGCCTGAGGTTGACCTGGTAATATTTGAGTGGTTCTGGAGTGACTGTGTGGCACCTTATTGTTTTTGATTGAGACGGGAAATTCATGTTATTAAAAAAATTGTTGCTTTTAATTTACGAAAGTAATGTACTTTTGTAACCTGAAAGCAACTGTGTTGTTTTGTCCCACCGGCGCCGTACCTCGTGGAGATTTCGTTGTAGTCTGGACAAAACTCGTGTTAATAACCATTCGTTTAAATTATACTAGCCTATAATCCCTATAACTATCATAAAATTAGCCAATCATTGATCATAGTGCGCTCGAAAATAATGATGTGTAATAACCAACGAGGTCACGAGTGCGATTCGTATCACTAAATAATTATCTGCGTTCAATTTAATAGATTTTTAATGAAGTAACATTATACTGTTTAATTGCAGCGTGTAATTTACGTTCATGTGGTAGTGCAATTATAAAATTATTGTACAGTTTCGTAACTTTATCAAGCTAGTTATATTTATTGAAAGATTTAAATTATCATTAACACTAGAAACGAGATATTTACCCACCCACCCGTAATAACTTCAGTTTATCCGTGATCATGGTGCTTGCAACAGCGCCAAAATATCGGGAACTCAAAATAAACAGTAAACATGGTAAATATCCCGTTTCTAGCGTTAATGAGAATATTAGTGGCCATGACAATTTAAAAAGATTTACTGTTGTAAAAATAAATCTTCTATCGAAATTCAAAATCATTTCTGAACGATTTTATCAATATCGAACAGAAATCGTCATGAAACGTTAACAATTGAAGCAAATGCGTTAGCAATTGGGAATTGAAAATATTTTCAATTTCTTTTGGGAACAGAATTTGTATAATAAACGGTTGGATTGGGCGAGGTATCCGAACGACCTCTGTAAAATAAATTAGTTACGAAGGAAAATTTTCTGTTCATAATTAATATTGAAGAATATTTTATTTGTAATCGTAACTTACGTAGTAAGCTAGCGATTACAGTAAATGAATTACTGAAGTATAAAGTAACGAAACGTTATCTTGTTATTTACTTGAAAGGTTAATTCGCGAAAACCCTATAAAAGGAGGCCATAGGTACAAAGACGACCGATATAATTGACTGTACACGCGCTCGAACATATGTTCACACAATTATATCACGTCTTCGACAGCAGATAAATGGCAGAAGCGAGATTTTATAATTGTACAACCGATAATTGGTCTAAGCTATCGTTTCCGCAACAAATTATTTTATAAGCTCTCAAAATTTAAGAGCTACATAAATCTGGTGCCAAATCTATAGCCCAGCAAGTATAACGTACACTATCGTTTTAAACGCGACGGTTATAAATGGCGCGAGCCACAGTCCGACCCGACTTCCATTCAAACGTTATTTTTCTTACTTTCACCGACATTTTTTATCCAAACCAAAAATCGTGGCTCATTTATCTTATTCACAAACCCGCGGATTCTATTAAAAAGATTTTCTTATTCAAAAACGCCAAGGAATTGAATCGGAATGGAAAGAAACAGTATCTGGGTGATTAATTACGAGGACAGTCACAAAAGTGAGTGTTTTGTTTCAAGTTATCATTTGTATTCAAAGAGATTATTCAATGAAATTTTGGTGACTATGAATAGGACGGCGTTTGAAGGCGCTAAGAAAAATCGTTTTGAATTTGAATAATTTAAGTGTTGAAAAGAGTCGTTGGTTTAATTACAGGGGTTTAGGGAATGGCTTTCGTTATTATGAAACAGTTTCATGAATAAATTTTAAAAGTGATAAATTGTAGTAGAAACTTTGCAATGTTATCAGTATTTTTTAATTTCTATACTGAAGTTATGTTTGTAGGTAACAAACACACTACATCTAGAATTTCAATATATTTGATCCGGTTTGCAATATACATTTCCGCAAACTGCATGGATATCAGATTGAGCACGACTCGCATTCAACATGGCACCTCTAGTTAAGTTATGAATTTCAACATTCAACGACTGTCTGACTTCATTCAGATTATACTGGCATCAGATATGTCAATAAATATTGTTCAATATCAACAACAAAATACATTTTATATTTATTTTAAGAGCAGCTTAACTTATTTAAATAAAGGTTCCGATTCTCTATTTTGGGTCGGAACCTTAAGATTCAGTAATGACAGTTTACCCCGATAGAATTAATAAATAAATAAAAATATTTTAGAAAATAAACAGTTTGGGAAATTGAATTAAACTCTTTAATTCATCGTCCTCGTTATGAGTAGCGGATCACACTTCAGTCCTGCGATCTCACTTTGAAAATCTTTTCAAAGGAACGCTATTAATTTCTCTAAGCTCGCTCCTGAAAAAATACGAGGTGCTAAAATAAGATCTAATATCAAGTAACGGTACAGCATGATAACTGAAACTCAATAAACTCTCGCTTAACAGGAAAAGTATAAAAATTGATGACACCCCTTTTATGAGTTTAACGTAACTCAGTGACTTAACATAGCAAGGTCTGAAGTGATCGCAAGTTATTATCTAAAATAAGGTCTATCGTAACTCTTGGACCTCAAAAGTCGACGATAGCCGTTAAACCCATGATTGAGGAACCGCCTCCGACCCGCACGCGTAACAACCTTTTTTTATCTCTCGTAAATTTTGTATGCCTCGCTATATAACGTTTTTTCAGCTTACTGCAAAGGAGTAAATGCTTAAAGGCATAGTTTTTTTGAATTGGTTCAGGGAGGCTCTGCGAGGCTTTAATAGATCAAGACCTTTGTCTGCCTACTAGGCGGACAATTGTACCTGTAATACTGGGAAATGGCCTACAACTTTCTTTTTCGTGATGGGATTTTATACAGATGCTTCATAAACAATCTATTCACAAATAGGTTTCAAAATAAAGCATCGTTAAGTTCTCTTTATTCAGCCAATCACTGAAACGATAAACAAGCTCCCTATATTTGCGAACAAAGACAGAACAAACTAACAGCACAACTAACTGTTAGTTATCAACAACATTGTTCGCAGAAGCTGCGATACTTCAAAGAAAGTAACTTCGTTGGAAATCTTTAAGTTTTTGTAACTCTCGAACATGACTTCTTTTTTAAATATTTTCCAACATTTTCTTCTTTCGTTTCATAATGGGCGACGGTTCGTGAAGGAGGACCGTCGTTAATAGAATTAAGCCTTTTGCTGGAAAATGCAGATTTTGATCGTAAAAATGTGGCGTAAAGTTGACGAGGCGTTAGCGGTTAACTTGTTAGTACGCTTATCGGTAGAAGTCACGCGAGACAAGCTGGCTCTCGTTTAATTAATGATGATTAGTAACTTAGCTGAAAGGGTATTTTTATGTAATTTTAGGAAAAATAGCACTTTCTGTTATGTATATTTTAATATTTTGAGTGTAATAAAATGTTTAAATAACTCTGCAGATAACTGAAGCTCATCATATTTTAACAGGTACTTGGGAAACAGTTACTTGCCTTATCTTTTGGCTTTTAACTTACCAACGTAAGCTTGCATTGACAAAATTACAAAGTAACGCTACACAGGTGCAAAATTACAATGTTCCAATATTGCAATGGTTATATAATTCGTTCTGCCTTTATTAAAGAAAATAACAAACAAAAGCGTTGTAGCCAAATATTAAACAATACATTCATTTTCATATTGTGTACATCATTTTTATTAAACTATGAGTAGTTAATGATAATTTTCAACTGATTATTTCGTTCATAATTGTTCACTACTATTATATTATTAAGTAACTTAATATTAGTTACAACTACTCCATGTTCAAATATCGTGAAAATGTAGATATTTTTGCGGAAATTTACTGTGACATTACTAAAAACGTAGTCAAATGTAACGTGCCCATTGGACGAAACATCTAAAACTTTTTAGAACAAGAAAAAACGCAGACATTACCAAGAATTAATGTAATTGGACAACATTTGTAGCAGAGAAAACGTCTGAACCGGTCGCTTAGTCCCGGCGCGTCGCACAAGTTTTATATTAAGTTAGGTAAACTAAGTTCTGCAACAGGTGACCCTATTCCATGGTGTGTTTCTAAAGAAATGTAGCCAACAAGTCGTCAAGGACACGCGAATGTTTTAACCGTTGGATTTCATTTTAATTGACGCCTGTGTATAGCCTGTAACGCCTTGATTTTAATTACGCTCAGGTAAGTAAACATTTTTTAATCAAAACAACTACAGAAGTAACAACATAGTACCTATAAAAATCCTTACATTCATGAATTGTGGTATTCCCATTTGGTATTATCACACATATCTGTTGTTAATTCTTTTTATATATAAAGGTGCGAATAACTTTTTTTTTTAAGTGTGTGTCTCTAGCGATTTTTTTTTATATTATGTCATCTTTCAACTTTCAACAAATCATTCCTCCAGATTGGCACATTCTAAAGGCCTCTTCACATTGTCTACAGGAGCGCCCTCCCGAACGGAACGCTGTGGCTGGGCGCATTCTCGGCGGCGCAGTACCGCAGCGATGTGCACGCGGCGGTGTACCGCTGCCGTGCCGCAAGCACCGCGGGCACCATACTGTCGCGCGACATGCGGCTTGAAGCGGGTGAGTCTGATACATACTTTTTATCTGTACTTCACTGTACTATGCTTATTATAAGCCATGGGTGACACGAAGGAATTCAATTTTGAGTCTGTACACAATAGATACACAATTTTGAGTAGTATTCATGTATGGCAATGGCGATTCGCCATTGTTTTTAAAACCCAGCAAGAAACAAGAATTAATATTTGTTTCTTGCTGGGTCTACTTCGGACCTATACATAAATACAGGGTGTCTAGACCCTGACACAGCTATTAAGTATTTTTAGTTTTTCTATTATGCATAGTTTATAAAGTAACAGCTATTAAATACACCATAGCGTCGTTGCCAACACTTTTTATCAAACGAGAGACAGTAGTCACTTATTATTAAGTTAAATAAATTCACGACGGCGTCTAGCTGCCTCAAATTGTATTTCCTAACAGAAATTATCTAAATTGTATTTCCTAACAGAAAATTTCTACCAACTATCACATTAGTAGCGTGACGCGTGACTGTACGTTGTCGACCACAGACGCGCGACATTCTCGTAGCGTGACGTTTGCGGTCTCCTCGCGACGTGTTCCGTAGAGATAAACAATGTACGTACGTACGAAGATACGCAAGAGCGCGACACGACACGTTGGTACCTGACTTTACATAATATGGAATAGTTTCATAATACTAGGGATTATGGTTAAGGCACTCATGGATAAATAATAACAGCCACACGGGTTCATTATAAAGGTAAGCAACACTTGCCGGGGTCAATTGAAGGGTGAACTTCCATAACATTCCAAGAACTTTTCGTGCCTTGGAAAGTACGTTAACTTATTGATCCCGACTGTCATCGTAGATCCTCGATTGAGTCAATTTGAGTCGTTATGGGTGGTGAGAACCCCGAAAGTCTGACAACCAGTCTATCAGGTCAACCAGTACTCGAAGGGATATCGTGTTGACCAGTAACAGAGTTGTAAAGGTCAGGTAGACAGACTTCTTCATTTATAATACTGGTATTCAACCACATCCGGATAGACTGGAAGCCGACCCCGATAGGGTTGGGCTAAGTTAAGGCTAGGCTAGATGAGCAACATCTAGTCAATCTGGTATAAATTAATATCAACGCTGTAAATCAGATGAGATTTACAATTTACAGTCACCATAAAACACAACCCTCGTATATTGCACACACACCTACGTATATTTGTATACAACACACAAATATAAAATATGTTGACAGGGTACATCATAAATCGTGTTATGGAAACGCGCGTAACGCTGCGGTGCGCACAGCTGCACTGCGACAGGGTTCATCTAGATTTAGTCAAACCTTTAATCCTACATAATCTTTTTATCATAGTTATCGGGCCGATGTTACAGACTAACCAGTGATCAGTCAGCGAATTTCTACCCCATAGAATACTAGAAGTAGAAAGAGGCAACTGTTACACAAGAAGTCTGTTTTGAGAAAACAGGGAATGTGTAATCGAAAGTGTAAGGTTGATGATTAGTCCTTCTACGAGTGGAAGAGATGGCGCTGCCGGGAATCTGAAAAATGTAACACGGAAATTATAGGTTAGAGTGTTTAATGTTTTATGGTTGTTTCTTGATTCGTAGTTTTAGTTTCCAAATCTTTACTTACCAGTTTATAGTTGTCCTGTCTTATATTTCTTATATGTTTTGTACCCCAACTGTTTACTTCTGTTTCTTTATTATTAATAGGTTTACTGGTAGTTAGATACCCGCAACTGTGTTTATTTTTCTTCTATTTGAGTGATTGTTAATTTGTTATTTCCATTTCAAGTGAATGTCAGCGTCAAACTGTCAAACTGACGTTTAGAAAATAATTAAGTGACAGCGACGTTCCAAGTACCCGTTCTGAAATGTTTAGTCTGGTAAACGCTTCACACACATAATATATTATCAGTAACGTTTCGTTCCAAGTGTAACATTCATATGATTTGCAGTCTCCTTCTTTTTCTTTATTTTATTTTTATTTTATTTTTGTCTTTTACGTCTGGGAACTATGGCTTTCACTTTTCCTTTTGTGTTTTGCTGTGAATATGTGGTATATTCCACGCTTATTGTATTGTTTCTAGAGTTGGTGTTAGCTGGCGGGTGGTGCAGAGTTGTGCACCTGTTAGTCATTGTTTTGCTTTTAGTAATAGCTTAATTGTAATTTTCTATATATATTTACATTTATTACGTTTATTTATTTATGTCAGACAATGATACTTTCTTATCCGCGGATGAATCTGCTGCTTCTTCAAGCGATGGAAGTTTTTGTTCGTTCAATGATACTCTTGGCGATTTCTTGCAACTAAAATTTAATGATTCTTCTAATCGGTTGGTGAATGTGTGTCACATTAATGCTCAGAGCGTTCCGAGTCACTACAGCGAGCTGTACGACGCATTTAACAACAGTAACGTTCACGCCATCCTGATCTCCGAAACTTGGCTCAAACCACATCTCCTGTCCACTGCCTACCCTCTTACTGGTTTCATTCTTATACGGAATGATAGGATTGATAAGGGAGGGGGTGGTGTGGCCATATATCTCCGTAGTGACTTTCCATATAAAATACTTGCTTCTTCCTCATCACACTATTCGGCTTCTGCCGAGTTTATTTTCCTTGAAGTCTCTGTCAAAGGAGTCAAAACTGTTATTGGTGTCGTTTACTGTCCTCCCACTATTGATTACTTCACTGAATTCGAATCAGTACTTGAATCTTTGGGTTCAGAGTATGCGCACCACATCATCATGGGTGACTTCAACACTAATCTCCTTGCCCGTACCGCCCCTCGATCCCGTAAACTCCTCCATCTTATCGAGTCGGTTAGTCTGCACGTGTTGCCGCTCCAACCTACCCACCATAACACTGCTGGTGATGACACCTGGCTCGATCTGATCCTCACCTCGAATCCTTCCCTCGTATCCTCTCATGGTCAACATGACGCTCCTGGCTTTTCTCATCACGACATGATTTTCCTTTCATATATCCTTAAACCTCCCAAACCTAAACCCAAGGTTCTGTACAGGCGTTGTTTTGCGCGGATGAACGTTGAGGAGCTTAAGAAGGATGCATCCTTGATAGATTGGGAGCCTATGTTGGAAGCTCCATTGGTTGATGAAAAGGTTGCGATATTCAATGATGCTGTGGTCAACCTCTACAATACACATGCTCCAATAAAAAAAGTTAAATTGAAACGACCTCCTGCTCCATGGATGACAAGAGGGATACGGATGGCAATGCGACGTAGGGACCGCGCATTCCGTAAATTTAAGAGGGATCGTACTGACGAGAACTGGTCACTATACAAGGTTGCAAGGAATAGATGCAATCAGATGATACGCAACGGTAAACGCCGCCACATTCTGGATACTATAATTTCTTCCTCTTCTGCCGATACTTGGAAATTTCTTAGAACTCTGGGCATCGGCAAACCGCGGCCTTTAGACCTTCCTAAATCTATTAACCTGGACGAGCTTAACCATCATTTTTCTTCTGCTACCATCATGGATCGCTTAACCAAGCAACAAACTTTGTCCTTAATTTCTGGTCTAACGCGTCCACATATTAACCACTTTTGCTTCATTCCAGTCGAACCGGGAGAGATCAAAAAGATCATTCTCTCAATCAAATCCAAAGCAGTGGGTTGTGATAATATCACCCGTGGTATGATCACTACTCTTCTGGATGACCTCCTACCTGCGATTACCCACATAGTAAATTTTTCCCTGTTTTCCGGAGTATTTCCTTCCCTGTGGCGCAAAGCCTACGTTTGTCCACTACCCAAGGTTCCTAATCCCTCTCTCCCTACCCATTTCCGTCCCATTTCAATCCTTCCCTTTCTATCCAAAGTGCTTGAGGCCTGTGTTCACAAACAATTCGCTAACTTTGTCCATCGGAACTCGCTTATCAGCCCTCTCCAATCTGGATTCAGGCCCGGGCACAGCACTGTTTCCGCCCTCCTTAAAGTGACTGGCGATATAAGGGCAGGACTGGAAGACACCAAGGTAACTGTACTAGTGCTGGTCGATTTCTCGAATGCCTTTAATACCGTCAGTCACGACATCCTTTTAGCCATTCTATCCTATGTTATGGTCTCTCCTGGGGCACTGGAATGGTTCTCCTCCTACCTTCAGGAACGTCAGCAGTCAGTTCATGTCGGGGATTACTCATCATGTTGGTGTGATTTGGATACTGGCGTTCCTCAAGGCGGTATTCTTTCTCCTCTTCTATTTTCTATCTTTATCAATCTCCTAACTTCTGAGCTTCAGTGTGCGTATCATCTGTATGCCGATGACTTGCAGTTGTACTGTCAGGGGAGGGTTGACGAAATACCTGATCTGATCGCCAGTTTAAATAGGGACCTGGCGGCAATAAAAACCTGGTCCGATAAGTTTGGTGTGGCAGTTAACCCTAACAAATGTCAGGCGATCATCATTGGGAGTTCTCGCAATCTCAGTAAGTTGGATGGTACAACCTTGCCACCAGTTCTTTTTGACGGTACAGTCGTTCCTTTTAGCACCGACGTAAAGGATCTAGGCTTGCATATCGATAGCACCATGAAATGGCATACGCAAGTCGCTCGTGTCAGTCAGAAGGTTACTGGTACGTTGCGGGCTCTGTACCGTCTGAAAAACTTTTTGCCGACAAACACGAAAGCAATGCTTGTACAGTCCTTAATTTTTCCTATCATCGATTATGGTGATGTGTGCTACTTTGACCTGAATGCGGATCTCCTCGACAAACTTGACCGTCTTCTAAATTACTGCATTCGATTCGTTTTCAATCTGCGTAAATATGATCATGTCTCAGAGCACCGATCTCTTCTTAAGTGGTTGCCCATACGCCAGCGTAGGGAGCAAAGGGCGCTAACCACCTTGTTTTCTTTCGTTGTGTCTCCTTCTTCCCCTAGTTACCTTGCTCCCCACTTCCAATACATATGTGCCAACCATAATAGGAGTCTGCGCTCATCGCATAACCGAGTTCTGCAATGTCCCCCTCACCGCACTGACTTCATTCACCGTTCGTTTTTTGTGCAGTCTATTTCTCTGTGGAATGCGCTTCCCCAGGAAATCAGGATGGCAACCAATCGTTTTTCTTTTAAACTTGAAGTTCGCGAGTACATTCGGAAGAAGCTGGCAGTTTCGTCACAACGGTAATGTTTTCCCCATTGTTTGTCTTTTTATTTTAGTGTATCCATTTAAATGTCTATTTAAATTAATATATTTTTTAATATATATTTATAGTATTTTAAATATATTTATAGTATTTTATATGTCCTTGTAGTTTATAGTAGTTTAAATAAAATTATTTTCAGTATACACCTACCACTGCTTGTCTCTGCATCACCCAAAGGTTGACTGGTAGAAAATGCCTATGGCATTAAGTCCGCCTCTGTACTCCTGTGCTTGAAGTGTTAAATAAATAAATAAATAAATTAGTCCGACTGTAAATGTGAGATGTTTAAAGGTTGTTTGGGTTACTAGGAGTTGATGGAACTATCGACGCTGCCACAGCACCTTTAGAATTATGCAACAAATTCAAAGAAAAATATTTACAAACAAACAAGTGCATGGGTCATTTTAAAGTGAATTAAAGCTTAATAAAATCCTCCAAAGGTTGACTTTGATGTAATTCGATCAAACAGGCCTTTGACTAAAAGTACTTTGATGAATAATTGATGAATAATATAGCCGTCAACGAATCGCGTTTTAACGAAATTATTTTGAGCAAAAGGAGCTAGAGGAAGAAAAGCTTAATCCACGCGACGTGTCAGTAAACAATGGACTTAATATGAAGTATTTTAATGTAATGTACATAGTCTTTCCGGAAAATCTTGGTATTATACTTAAGTAAATAATATTGTCCCACTTCAGAAAATCATGACAATAAACTCTTCTAGTATGACCTCTGATATTAATCATGGACAAACTATTATTTTTAATTATCGGATTAATCTCTACGTTAATTTATAGCGTATATCCTATATCCCACCAAAAACATTCTGTAAAAAACTAGCCAAGTCTCGATGAAGCTGTTTGTTTATCTCTAAAAAAAGTATTGAAATCTAGACAAAGTCATGCCAAGTGTAAAGTTCCATACTGCGATTTCTTTATTATTATAGTTAATGTTGTGTGACTTGGCCGTTGAACATTCTTTATACGCTAGTGGGTAAAAGTCATTTTTTTAGACAGATATAACATTCTGTTGTACCTACCTATGTTTGTTAAGCGAGATAATAGCCCATACTAGTATTGGTAATTGGAAGCTAGTCTCATTTTAGGCTGTTGTTGATTGTGCAACGCATTCATTCAGATAATGCTGACTTTTGCTTTCTTCTTTTTCGAGCGTCAAATCGACCACCGATTTAACATCGAATAGACATGACAGACAGACATATATCAATGACTAGAAGTCCGTCTGTACTGAAAATATTTTTTTATACTGTTTGTTTTAGACTATACATAAGTATTATTGAAATACGCAGCTTTATCAAGCCTACAATTGACTGGTTATTAAATCAACGTTTTCCAAGTGGCAATTTTCCATCGTCAATGGGTAGCGGTTCTGGCGACAGATTGGTACAATGGTGTCATGGAGCACCTGGTTTTGTACCCTTGTGTAACTGTAACGGCCAAGTCACACAACATTAACTATAATAATAAAGAAATCGCAGTATGGAACTTTACACTTGGCATGACTTTGTCTAGATTTCAATACTTTCTTTAAAGATAAACAAACAGCTTCATCGAGACTTGGGTAGTTTTTTACAGAATGTTTTTGGTGGGATTTCACTTCTTTTTGTAGAAACGTGGGTATGTCGATTTCTTTTATTAGAATATCATGTGACTCAGTTTTTTATCTTTTTATTAGTAGTTTTTATTTTATTTTTACAAATCTTTCTTCTCTTTTTTTCCGGCTCTGAATCTTGTATAGTAGCACCAGTTTTTCGTATTGCCCATTCACGTTCATTATTTGTTCTTTTAGACGGCTTAGACGGTTTAATTTCCGAAAGATCGGCGCGGTATTTACGCCTAAGCCGGTTGTATTCGGTGATCGCGGAAGCTTGAGCTTTTATACTCGTGAAGTCAACATTTATGAAGTGCACCCCATGAAGATTGGTTACTCGTGAAAGCACCACGTAGGCTTGGCCACAAGAGTTGGGCATACAAACTAATTGGTAGCCACTAAGTTCATCGTCGCCTTTTAATATTATCGACATTTTTAACGATATTATCTTGCGAATTCAAACACAAATAAATCAGAAATACCGATTATATTTTTAGACTAACAATAATAACCTAGTATAATATCTTTAAGACTTATTACTCAGCCTACAATGAGGAAGAACAAACAGCAATGAGGAAGGAAATCGTCAGCATTAAGAGCAAGGCAGAACAAGTTCATTTCAGTTTGATATTTAGTTCGAACGTCATTTACTGGCGGAGAATCTTAACACCGCGATTCAGAAATGAGACGAAAATGCACAGCGCCATCTAGTAGCGGTAGGCAGAAGTTTTTATTAATAACAACACAAAGTAATTTCCAATTGATAAACTTATAAATTCAATCCATTTTTGACATCAAATGAAGCGGCCCACCAAGTTGAATATTTTTTGAAAAGGCGGTAATGTCGATCTATTTATTTATAGTTTCGTTGGGCTCTAGTGTTTTCTAATCAGTGTCACCAGGTACTCCAGATCTTCGATTATCCTAGTTTTTATAGTTTTCCCTTTATGTGGCCATTAAACCCTAACTCTGTACCAAATTTCAGCTCTCTGAGTTTATGGGAAGTACTAGTTCTATTTTGATGATCATGAGTGAGTGAGTGAGTGAGTGAGTTTCATAAATACAAAACTTTGCTTTTGCTTAACTTCGGAACTAAATGACCTACAGACTTGAAATTTTGGATTTTAAGTATGTAATCATAGCTTACTGAATGACGAAAGTTTCAGCGTTCTGGTCTTATCCAGAGGTTCTCAAATAGGGGCCTGAAAATGCGGCGAAATGGTTCCAGTAAAGGATGGTACGGCAGTTTGCTTCGCGCTCGACTTGGCGGGGGCACTGCCGTGCCCCCCGATAATTATATCTGGTAATTTATTATAAACTTTCATCGACATGACTAGAGCACTTGTTGAGTGCATTTTTATCTAAATGGTAGGTTTAGTCTATTTTTATGACGTGTGTATCTTGACTGTATATTTTCTCGTGTAGTGTAAAAGGGTGGCTACTTTCGAACAAATTTGCAAATTTCTTGAATGTATAGGCAGGGGAGGGTTATTATTTTATGTTCTTGAAAATGAGGTTTACAGTTGTCGGTTTCTTCTAATTTACTAATATTCTTATTAGTTGTTTTTGCAGTGTGAAAAGTGTCGGTGCGTCTGTGCTGTTTCCCCACAATATCACGCCGTAACTGAGCCACGCATATGCATAGCTTAATAGATAACAAGTGCGGTTTTAAGGTAAGGTAAGGTAGTCTTTTTGACTTCACGAAGGGCGTATGCAAATTTGGATCTAATCTTTTTCCAGGCCAAGTAGAGTAAATTCTTGAACGACTTCTATTGTAATGCCGTTGTAGGTGAAGTTTAATTCTAGTGGAGTTGTTTGACGGGGGTAGAAGGACATTATTTTAGTTTTAGAGAAATTGATTTCGAGGTTATCGTTATTCATCCAAGTTATGGTTTTATATTATGTAGTGCATAGATAATACACTATAATAATATGTGTAGTGATTCGATCATCGCTCAAGTCAACATTGTTACGGCAAGTAGTCAGAAGCGAAATATCGTCAGCAAACGTCGTTTATGTAAATAAGAAAAAGGAGGCATCCTCACTCCCTTGGGGAATAGAAGCGTTAATTGTTTTATTGTCAGACCGACTATTCTGTATTTCTTTGGTATTTTCCTTTTAAAAATCTATTTCAACCTGGTATTCTCTATTTCTTAAATAGAATTTAAACCATTCGTGAGTTTTACCGCGGATCTCTAAAACATGTAATATATTCAGTAAGATGTCATATTGCACTTTATCGTAATATTGGGTTGGTTTGGAAAGCACGCCTTCCCTTTTAAGTCTTTTTCCCTCGCGATGTATGGGCAGGACAAAATGGTGGCTGCTGGCTGCTTCAAGCACTGGGAACTTGATCACAGGAATTCGTATTGCACCAACTCACTCCATCACACCCGCGGGCGGTTCATCTTCGTTCAATCACAGTTTATGATGGATTTCTGAGCAGAAATTAAGCGGTACATCACGTACGCATATCTAGTGTTAGTATTTTTCGCAGAAGGAGCATTGATGATTACCCATTGCTCTCTCAAAAATTTTAGAGGCGATTGGTGAAACAGCTATTGGACGGTTATTGCTTGGATCCGTTTTCGAGTTTTTTTTTTTGTAGATTGTTTTACTATTGCTTTCTATATGTAATTCGGAAAGTACCGTTATATAATCACTACTTACTACTACTACGTACTTTTAGTCTTATTATTACCTACTACTAATTATTCTGTGCTATTCCTGTTTGAACCAAATGTTGTAAGACAAGCGCTAATCCCGCCGACAAACTGTTACGCAGATGGTGGGTGCGTTAAAATGTACAAAATATGTGCTCCTGATTAAATGATTTATTTATTTATCAATGATAACAATGATGGCGAAGTTCGAATGTATGGACAGACTGGTAAGCTACCGACAAGATTATATGTCAATGCAGCTGAAACTCGAAAAACGAAATGCATTGAAAGCGATTGCCACTTGTTTCACAGGTTTCCTTACCATGTTCTACTCCACCGTTGTTACCAGATGCATAGTCAGAGGAGCCAACCACATAGACTGGCGGACATGGCCTACATTCGGCCCGTTTACAACAAATCATTCGGGCACGTTTAGAGAGGCATGTAGGTCGCGCTGCGGCTGCGGTGCACCGCTATGCGATTAATTCTGTTTTATCCAATGGTCAACGGCTCTTTGGTTGTTTTGTATTTCTACTGTTTAAGTCTGGTTTGGTATAGGGGAAAAAACAATAGATCATCTTGTCCGCTGCTTGCGTAAAAATTATCGAAGTTTTATTCTCTCTAGAATTTCATTATACACAAGTTTTACTAATCAATCGTTTCTAAAGTGGTCATATTAACCTTCTTAAGATACGGACAAAATCGCGACGGATAAGCCCAGCTCGCAAAATACAAGGGGAAATATTCCGGTTGATGGCTAACCTTCAGTAAATTGGAGAGGCACCGGAAGTAGGCAGGGAGGGTAGGTAGATAGGGATATATATATCTACATAGGTTAACACAAATTATAAAACTGTTTTATGTCCATCACATCATTATCTCAGGTCCAGTTGAAAACCAGCGTCGAGCACTAGCTGCTGCTCGGCAGTTTTGGCTAAACTGGGCCTATTAGGCGCAGCCGTGAGACACACAATATATCTTTTTTTTTATTTTTGTCCTTTGCCCTTGTGTCATGCGCCAAAAAAAAAACATATTTGCTTTCTTTCTTTCTAAAAGAGTATGTCAGCGCGGTGGCCGCAGCTGGTCTGTTTTAACTAATTTGCGATCCAACTTCTCGTTTAATCCGAAAGTCACGCCCTCATTCAATAAAGCTATTCAAAAACGGACATCACAATCTTTTGTGACCTCTTCTCAATATTGGAAAATTACACACAACACCAAATATGTGCGGGGTCCAGTTAATGGGAATACTTGAGACGATTCTGTGGAGTTAATCTGGCGTCACGCGTCACGCCTCACGCCCGTTTCCCGCACTCCACGTGCCTTCCGTCCGCTTCCGTACGCGCGTAATCCGACGCCGACCGCTCACCGAATACTTCGCACAATCTCATCCAGCACAGATTATTCGATAGACGCGACAAGTTGAGAGCTTCGAAAATAACTAGGTTTAAATAAAAAGTGTCGTAAAAATACATTTGCTATCAACATTTTTGGTTTTATCAATACTATCAATTCTTAGGAATATATTACATTTTTTAAATAAAATAACGAGACTGGCCTGCTATTTACTGATTCTGCAATTATAACATTCGACAACATCAATCAACTGATTGTTCCCCAAATGTATACTGATTGATTGATTGACGTTTCGGAAATCGAATTATGTATAATTGCATAGTCAATATTCCCTGAAGGATTTCTGTGCATGCAGGATTCCTGATCCATTATAGAAGGGTCTTCTTAAAAATATTGACGTTCTGCCTGCCTATCTGCCCCTGCTATCTGCTTGGTCTATGTCCCCATGCCATCGTGACGTCACTCTCTATTCCATTAGCGACGTTTTTCTCAAAATAAGCACTTAAGCAAGTTTAAGAGGCACATCGTCACTAAATTGCGTTTCTTCGGAAAAAAAAATCTGTTTAATTTCTGTCAATCAAGTTATGGTAGAAAGGTTAAGGCAGAAAGTCAAATATTTTCGAGACTCGGAATTCAAATGTTTTATGGAAAATGTTGATCGGAATTTTCGAAATTCTGAAAATTATGCCTGTTTTGAGTTTTGGGTCATGAAAAAAAACACATGTAGAACTTATAATATCAAACTATTATTAACTTCCACGATAAGCATGTACTATTTAATTCCAGCTTAGAAAAGGCAACAGAATACATACACGACGAATTCTTTTATCATTAAATAAACACGTTTAAATTGAATTTACAAACTCCTAAGAGCAGACAAAACTACGTGAAACTCCTAATAAAATGAGCCCTAGTATATCCGATAGCCGATCGGAACACTAGAAGAAATCCTAATGTATTCAGAACGTGTTGCTGAAAGCGCTATAAGTTCGTTGCTTTGTTTAACGTTACATTGCGCGCTACCCAGTTCAACGATTATGGCTGCCAATAGAAAAACAGCAATGGACTGTAAAATGGAATTTAATATTTAACACAGGTTTACTTATAAGTTTTTTGTGTAAATCTGTTCACGTAAGCGGTATAAAAACGCTTCAAATGTACCTACAGAGGTTCTAAGATATTTTATCTGTGCAGAGGTTATCTGATGGAATATCATAAAATGTCTAGAAGTGTAATATTTCACGGTTAGGTATTTATTGATCTAGAAATCTTGCTGGTAAGTGTAGTGTTTGGGTTACAGACGTTTTAGGTGGTGTTGCTTTTTCTTGACCAAATAATGAAGTCGCACAATCGTTATTTCATGATGCAAAAAAAAACCACAAAATTTCTACAAAAAAACACGTGAAAATCTATCATCGAATACGTCACCCCTATCGCTATTAGGAACAACCATGACGCATATAAGCGTCCCATGAGACGTTCCATAAAAACGCGACACAGTCCCCAAGTATTATCGAATCAGCACCCTTCAATTTATATATTTGATTACGTGCACTAAACGGTTAGGACCTTTCTTTGTCGTGTAGAAAAACACGTAGAGACGTGACTTGTATGCTTATATTCAATCTAACGTCGAAAGGGACCGAGTGTGACACGAATGTGAAACGAAGTCGCCCGGGAGAAATGAAAACTGACTTGTGGACTGCGGGCGCGATCTCAACAGAACTAGGGAACGATTCTTGTAGTCTAGGAACTTTGTCGAAGTAAAGATGTGTGGTTAGTGTCGTATGGAGTGCAAGTTGGTTTACAAGATGCTGATAGGCGACGGTTTTCTTTGAAGTTTAGCTTGAGATGTTGGACAGGATGTTTGGTTTTGAGTATATTAGTGTGTTCTGCGAAGGTTGTAGCCTGAAGTTACATGTGTTACGTCGTATTAAAACAGAACTGTTAGAGAAAATTCATGACGAGAATCCATAATTTAACGTCTAACCGTATTTTAGTCATGATAATATTTAAAAAGATATTCATGAAACTTCACTCGACCCCATCGTTTTATTTATCTACAATTAGTGTCAAGATCTTCTAACATCGAACCTTTGGCCTAAGAACCACTGCCTACAAACGATCCTCAAACATGACTGGCCTACATCATTTCTCACTCAAATCCAACCCTTACCCCCAGCTAATACGGTTTTAATTCCCCTGTAAATTGCGGCCCTTGACCTCCAGTATTGACATGCTAAAGTCGGGATCAATCTCTCAGCCTTCGGAATGCAAATACAATTCTTTATCGAGGAGGTCTGGAGGGCCGCAGTAAACCTCTGAGATTGAGGTCTGTGCCCCTCAATATCCTCGCTTTGTGCAAGGCGCGAAAAAGGTCCGTTAATGGAATAAGGCCCGCGAAATACAGACGGTTCTTGAACGTCCAATTTTCGCCGGGATTTTTTTGATGTTAAGGTTTAGGAATTAGGCGGCTTCGAGATGCGGGTTCGAAGATTTTTTGTTGATGGGATGGAGGTAATGGCTTATGTTGTTGGATGAGATCATAACCTTACCCACGTGGAGGTAAGTTTATAAATATTTTGTCGGATGAAATATTTTCGCTTTTACATAACTTATCCGCTTGCTTCGAAACTTATGTTTTATGTTAACAAGTCTTTCATTTGATTAAAAAAACCAGTAGATAAATAGAACACAACAAAACGAAGCTTTGTAAAACTGAAAAAGCTGAAATGCCTTTAAAAGGCAATCATTGAAGTGGTTACAGACTTGCGAAAGTATAGAAGAACCACTTCAACTTATTGACTTGATTTTCAATTTCCTTTCAGTTACAGAATACCTACTTTTACCTCTTTTTCGTTTTACGACCTATTTATAGCCAAGCTACATGAAAACAAACACAACTACAGCGGAAACTCTGGATTCCTCTCTGTAGATGGATTGTCCTCTTTGCAAACAGAAGACCATTACAACTGATAGGTTAAATGTTTACCACCGCACCCAATCACCGATCCGTGCTCAAAACCCCCCATAGCTAGGGTAGGTGCACACGTAACAGTATCTACAAAAACCCGGTGGCACAGTCTACGTCAGCTTTCTTGCTACACTTATCGGGGACTCTTGTATCAGCCGATTTGCCACTCGCGGTATCTCGACGGCCACTTGACGGCTCTTTTTGCCGCGAACAAAGACGGACCACAATGGCGATACGGTGTAAACTTCGCTTTACAGCCCGCATCGGAGATTGAACGCTGTTTTGTCGTGTGTGGCTATACAAGTGGGGGTCTATTCTGGATCTAGATAGGTTGAGTTCTAAGGAGTCTGCTTGTGATTTAATTTGTAAAGGTTGAAGAGAATTTAACGAATGCAGTAAATTAAGTTACTTGCTTCAACAAACACGGGAAATAGGCATTTCTCAGAAAATGTTTAAAATTCATGTAGCAATCTAAAGACCCAATTACAGGTCGTAAGTAAACGTACCAACGAAATAAGCAAACGAAAGCCAAGCAAATAGAATACTATAAATAGATTTTAATTAACATCAGAGCTGAACCTAATGAAGAATCCCAAATCATATTCGAGAACAATTTTATTGACACTACCAAAATTATATCCGAAAATAACAGTTTTGTAAATCAAAACGCTTTAACTTGGGACTTTATTGAAATTACACAAAACATAATCCCGCTTTATAACCGGGACTAAACAAATGAAGTTGAGCGTTTTCCAAAAGTCCTCCTGCCGGGAGTGGAATTAATGGCCCTCGAGCTGTTCGGTAAAAAGGGCTTTTGTTCCGCTCTGGGGTGAAGGGCGCCGAGTACTGAGCAACTGTCACGTAAGGGCTTAGGCCGATGTCTCTAATGTATAGATGGAGGCTGTGGGGATGAAAAGTCATTTCGTGATTGTATGGGAGTAAGGATTTAATGAGACTGGCCTAGTTTCCCCGGGTAAGGCAATCTGTGGGTGTAGAGTAGGTGCAACCAATCTTTGATGAAAATATTTGTTTCTAAAAAAAGCCCGTATATAATTCCGTGAGGATCGCGTCTAACGAATAAGGTCAAGTTTAGTTTATTATTATAAACCAAACTTTAACTTAAAAGCCTGGGCGTGAAAGGCAAATTTGAATGTTTTGTGAACAAATTAAACAGCAGCGTCAGTGTTAGTCTAGTTTGTTTGTAATGGCAAATTGCGATCAACAATCGTACTTGTCAAGGAGTTGTTGGTGGCACTTCATGTTAAAACGTCCACAAATAAAGATAATCTAATTCTGTAACATGGTTGAAATCTACCAAAATTTCATTTAAGTGTTGAATCCTTTTTCTTATTACAAGGGAGAAGTCAATTGAACAAGCTAAGTAAACCAAAAACAGTGCTTTATTTCATGCCAGATAGATACATAAACACTTTTCTACTTAATTGTACCGCTTGGACGAATTCCTGATTGTAAAGCCAGAGAAGAAACGGCTTTAACATAGTATAATGCTTCCTTATGCCATGTGATTCCCATTCGCATTGTAAATATTACAAAATAATAATCATACTTGGAGTAAATGGTAGCGTGGCGGTTGACAGAAGAGAATCAAAGAAAAGAACGTTTTGTTTCGACCCCAGTAAAATGATGATGAATCCCCATAGTTGAGAGAACGAATGTTGACAATAGTCCGTGCTCTGGTCCATTATAACATGACTCATCGATACATCATTCACTTTTGAATGTGAGATGTGTGTGAGGGAAATGCAGGATTTATACATCGCATCTGGTCACCAGACCATCTTTGCATACTTAGATGACTCCGTGTCTTCATAAGCACCTTTGCTCCCAGCTGTCATTTGTAGGTCTTTGACAGTCGTTATGAGTAGTCTGAACCGCAGTAGTAGAGCAGTATTACCCAATAACTGGGTTGTAGACGTCAGATAGGCAGTCAGTGTTCAGCTGTGTCCGGTTAGACTGGAAGTCGATCCCAACGTAGTTTGGGAAAAGGCTAAGCAGATGATAATAATCACTTGATCAACTTGAACAACTTTGTTATAAACGTACAATAAAAAGCGGAGAGGGTGGTGTTCAATTAACTAACCCTTTGAAAGGATATGATTGCTACTGCTTAATCAGTTATTCCATGAAAACTCATGTAATTGACGGGAACAATAAACACTTCAGGAACTGCCATTACGAAGTAAAAAAAAATCTTCAGTAAAACACTCTTAATTCACTGACCGCACATTTCAACTTTCTATTGAACTTTAACAAAATTTATTCCAGAGTGAAAAAAAATGTGATTAGAATGTTAATGTTAAGTGGAGTTTTTGTAACATTTCTCCGAGGAAAGTTAATTAGTCGGCAAGTCGACGTCCGCCGTAATGCCCTGCCAGATGCTCCTTATTGCCGCTCGCTTTACATACGTAACGATGTTTGCCTGACCAAGTTTTTGAGGTAAAATGTAGTATTGTGTGTATAGCACCTTATTAGGGCCTTTGTAGTCTTGATTAAAGTATTTGTATGCAACCTCTGCGCTGGAAAGCCGCAAAAATATTGGGAAATCTTTTCGGGTTTCCAGTTTTACAATGCTTGAATAAATATTATGTGGGTAGCTTTTTGACCGTTTTTGGGAAACATACCTACCTAGAAGGCTCTGCAAACTTTTAAATGTGAGCTTAATAAAAATGCGTGCATGACTCGGATTTCAGATTCTATGTTTACATTTCATTAGAACATTAGGTAAATGTTACTTGATTAAAGAATTTTCTGATAAAACCTTTTTGGTGAACAAGACTTTTAAACGAGTTTTAAAACTCGACAAACATTGTTGAAGTTTGTTCACTTATCTCCTACACTTATTTGTTTGCGCATTATCTCCAATAGCTAAGCGTTTTCTAATAGAACTTTTATCGTTACAAACCGTGACGCCCTCGTATCGTAATGGAGTACCTGCTCTTAGTGGGGGGGGGGGCACGCTATAAACGTTCACAAACCCATCAGATTAAAGGAGCAAGGCCAGGAGATCTGCATAGCTTTGAACTGGGTAAAAGAAATAGGGGAAACAGGAGGACCTACGTTATATAAGATTTTTATTACGAGCATTATTATAACAGTACACACTCTCGCTAATAGTTGTAATACGTCCTCGGTCCTACACAACCTTTTGTAAGTAATTCTCAGCTAACATTACGTCTTGAAATAAAACACGTTCCTTCGAAGAAAACTCCTTCTAAACCCCAGTAAGAAGCATTTCACGCCCACAACAAATTCAATTTCCTTCCGCCCAATTGTTTTCGCGAAACAGAGCTCAATAAATATTATGAATAATTAAAAAAAGCTGTTCTTTTGCAAGAAAACTGCTCTTAGAAAATCTATTTATTTCTTATACAAAAATTAATCGAGTCTGTTTATGGAGGAAATCTTCAGAGTACGGTAGAAAACACGTTTTTAATTTACAAACAACTAGGCGACTTTGATGTCGCACAAAAATAAATAATTAAAGAAACCGATTTAGCAAGCGCCATTCAGGAAATGAAGTATATTGAATTTTTATCCCGTAAGAATAAATCGCAAAGACCCGATTAGAGAAATTCCAATTTCAAATCTGTTCGTTCTTTTTTTTTCTGGCGGCCATTCGATGTTTATTCAAAGTTGGTTGGCAAAAGATTAACACTTCGTTTCCACAATTTGTAATCCAATCAATTGATTACTGGTTCTTATGAAAAAAGATTCCTTGCTCATTTTTACGGATGGAAATGGTTGTTGGAACTTTGTTGGGCTGTTTGTTACAACTTTGTGAGTATTTTTATTCGTGAAAAATGGTTCTGCTTCGAAATTCATCTTTATAAACTTTCTCGTGTTCTGTTTGGTTTATTAATGGGTCTGCATGGAGTTCATTAGCAAGTAAACAACTATCTCCGTATCTAAGACATTGCTTCTATCTAGTTAGACGTGGAATGAGCTCAGTGTGACTTTATTCCTAAATGAACTAGTCCCGATTAAGCAGCTAATGACTGTAGACTGTAGGAGGCATGCCTTATAAAGGAGTTTTTAATGAAAAGCTGAAGAATCCAATTGCAGTTTTCTTTCTAGGTGTATGTTTGTCCAATTAGTTAATATTGTAGGTCCGCTTTCGTAGGCAGCGTCAGTACGGCTAGTTATCGTTTTCTCATAGAAACCAGCCCTGTCGCTGCGGGCTGTCATTGCGGCCGGCGGCAGAACTGCACTTTGTTGGTGACGCGGCAGTTAAAGCTGTGGCTCATTATTCTATCTTATTTCTATGATAAAAATACGAGTGCTATTTCGTCTGCAAGGACATGTAACAACATGTGACAAGGAAATGTATCAGGTGCTCACGCGACAAAGCTATACGTCTCGCAGTCGTAAACGTCGACCTCGGGAGCAGCTTGTTATTACGTTAACTTAAAGTAAACATGATGTATCTACATCCGCATTCGGGATAAGGAAAATCAAAAAAGGGTTCTAACAAAACGTTTCTTCATTGTGTCCATATGTTACGGGACATTTCACATCAGTGAAGTTCAAGTCGAAAATTTTTTTTGACATTGTTCTGTGGTCTTCAGACCACAAAATGAAATGTTCTTCAAGGTTTGGTCTAATGCACATATTATTATTTCTTCAACAATGCCACAGTAGGAGGTAATACGCCTGTTATCCGCAACGAATAGGCAGAAGTGAACCTAATATAGCACATCATTCCATTTCAGTCCCTCATCCAACCGGGCCAGTATTTTGTGGTGATATAATTATGCACCTATTTCTTCAACAATGTCAGATACTAAGTTTGAAACGCTGCTAAAGTTAATACCACACAGACAGTTTAAATAAATAGCATCGTCTCGAACCGCTATACGTAGGTACACCTCACAACGAGCGCCCAGAGATCTACCTCGTAAAACGAAACAGCTGAAGTTCCACCGCAGCGATAATTGGCTACAATACGGTATCATACTCATTTGCTTGACAGACTAATGCTTCAGTTAACCAACATTTTGTTTGGAACCATCGGCGGCGAGGGAAATCAGAGTCCAGCGGATGTTTATTATTCAAGGCGGACTCGCCGCGGATTTCATTATGCGCGGATCTGCCGCGGGTGGGGGGAGGGGGAGTGACATCTTATTATTTTTGACTGACTGCCTTGTTTATGTGGGTATAATTGGGTGGGGATAGTGCAGCTGTTGATAAAATTGTACTGTTGATGGAACGTTTTCTCTGTTGGTCGGTCCTCTGTGATCCTTGCATACATTTGATTTGTTACTATTGTCTAATAGGGTACATTTAAAAGAATGTAATATCATGGTAACAACAGTTCATAAGGAACGCGAAAATACAAGATCAAACTAACTTAGTTTATTGAAATTACCAGTTACCAATAAAAAATATTACTTTTCTTGAGCCGCTTGTTGAGCTAAACTATTACCATGATGACTGTTAGAAGTGTGAACTGCCCCGTTGGTGGGCGTGGTAATGGCTTCGATTCCCGAGTCGAGCAAAAATTGTTATTGTTTTTACAAGCTATGTATGTTTGTCCGGGTGGAATCATGCAACTCAATTTTGAAGCAGATATCTTCAACCGGTTTTTTTATTAAAGAGTAATTCTTAGTCCCCGTGCCTCGGAAAGTACGTCCTGCACCTGATCTCTCTCCGGTCGTGTTGGAATACCGCCTCATCGGACTATGAGAGTAAAGAAACAGAAAGTGCACTTGTGCACTATAATATTTCTTTCAACTTGCTGCTGTGACCGAAAACGATCACAAAGACTATTAGTTACTTCTACTTCTACCTTGCTGACTGAGACCAATATCGGTATTGGAACTCGATTATGTAGAACTTGGTTTTAATAATAGTGATTTCCGACACCGCGAAGATAAACAAACAATTCTTGCCACAGCTCGCGACACATTTGAATGTATAATTCGCTGTCAGTCCTCATGCGACCTCCGCGCTGAGGAGGGGTAATTCCTGTTAAACCCGCCACTAATGTGCTACCTGATTGCTGTCACTTTGTCTACAACACACTGTTTTCTGCTTCCATTTAGAGTTTTAATTAATGTTATGGTTTCTACTTCGTTTGGAACAGAATTGGGGTAAGCTGATTGTGGTTTGTGGGGGTGAGATAAGACAGTGGGGTTTGAATGTCACCTCGTTATGACAACAAACAGATCAAAGCAATGGTAGAAGTCTAAGCAGGTATAGTACGTGTAGGAGCGCTGACATTTGGTTGATTCGATTACGCTGTACCTTTTTCAAGTTAAGCATTTGAAAAAGGCTATAGGATTGGATCAATATTGGAAAGTATTTTTCTTCTTGTCGATTTGTGTCTAGTAAGTTACAAATTTACGTCTTTTTTTTGTTCGATTCCTGGAATTTGCAAGTGGTTGTGCAGAATTGACAGAAAAGAAGATGGACGTGTCCTTTGAGGGGGCATTGCGTTAGTAAATGAGTCTTATTTATTGTGATTACCTGTAAAAGAATTTGAGCTTTCAACCGATTACAACAAAACGCTTTACGAGAAAATTGAACAGCTAAAATGACGGGAGTACTGAACAGACACCAACAACAGAATCCGAGTCAAAGCCCGAGGGCTCCAACTTAATAATTGGATTAAAATCGAACCAGAGGAAAAATTCCGATTACCCCGAGTTACAGATTTTTCTAACTCGCTTTCGAATAAAATGTTTGAATCTTTCTTTAGATATCTATTACGGCGTTGAATTTCCAGTCAGTGAATTGTATTTTTTATTTATGAATCATAATGGCTTCTTATTATTATTCTACTGTAGGACAAAGAGCCTTCGCTTATCTTATAGATAACATAGATCACCGTTTCTTATAAAATAATGTGTTAAACGAGTTGTTCGTTAGTGATAAAATAATGATGATATGATGAACGAATATGATCAAGCCCCACAAAGATTACCTACAGAATATGCAATGTATAGAATCATTTATCTCCAAACTACAAATGTCCGTATCAGGTAGAAGCCATCTGTCTTATTTATTCCCAAAACATCTGAAAAACTTTGCAGCCTTTGATACGTGACTACTACTCGTGTTCTACCAACAGATAAATTATATTTCCAGAGTTAGAACGGTTTTACCTAAGGTCTTTTGTCTTATAGGGTATATAAGGTCCTTGGTTTTATACAATGTTGTTATATTTTGAAGAATCTATTTATTGTAGTATGTAGATTTCAATATTTCTCTTAAAGGAGATTACTTCGAACACTATTCTTTAAACGTGTCAGATACGTAACGTCAGTACTAAAATAAAACACTTTATCATCACGCTTATTGTCTCCGGTGGGTTAGACAGAAATGTAGCCAGTGCGTCGTTATATATTTAAGTTTTTCATTTAGGTATACGAATATATTACCATCAACCGAGGACAAACCTAAACTTCGAGCTGCTACTGAGAAATTCCACTTGTTTTATACATTTTCTAATCAACCCACAAAATCGTTCTACAAATATTTCTAATAGTCAAGTCCTTGAACTAAACATTCACTGTAATTAAACAATAACTAAACCAAACCGAACTTCTAACCGGACCTCCAAAGCCGGGCACAATGGCCGTTCAAACTACACATAATTGATGCATGCAGTAACCGCTACCCCAATTCCGCTGGACGTGGGCCCGTTTAATTAATGACGTCACTCGATGTCATGTCATCATTACGGGGGTGTGAGGGAGGATGCACAGCTGTGGAGGGAGGGGGGTGAGACAATGAGTGACACACTGATCTATGAGAGCTATCGAGCGAAGGATTATACTGATAGATGTTGTGTATGATTGTGACGTAATGCGGTCATCAGGGACATGCATAGCATGAAGGGTTAGCGTGGATTATGAAATATAGCATAGGTATATACATAACATCACGTATATACCAGGAAGTGTAAGCAGAGATATGTTTAAGTCACATATGTAATGAAACGAGCCTGTTGCCAAACAAACAAATCAAAATTTCTATATTCTACAGCACAATTCTATGAATTGAACGCAAGACTCGATGCTTATGTAGTAGTAGCGATTGCAACGGTTAGATCGAACAACATAGTTATAATTGTCGCAATCACGTGAACCGATATCGGTTTGCGGTAGTTACGTGAGAACATAGACATGTAACACTAATGAACTGAGTGGTTCATTCCAGAAATTAATTACTGATTCGGTTAGGTTTATAATACAACTGATTTTATCGCGAATTTCACAAATGAGCCAATCAAAATGTTTGTGTTACGAAACATGCTTGACAATATCAACCAATTTGTTAATTTATCAAAGGTTTTTTCTACCCCCCTACCCAATCTGCGAATAAACACCGAAATACACAGTCACAGTCTCTTTTTCCTTACATAATCACGGTCAAGTTAGTACAGAATATCACCATATCGTGCAATTTGCGTATAAAATCATTGAACTTGGTATCACAAATATTTACGCTTCTAGGGTATCCTACATCAAAGTCACAAGAAAATTTTATCTCCACCGCATAATGACCAGATTCAGCACGCTAACCAACCCCTTCTATTTCAGTAATGGACGTGCCGTGGGACGCGCGCGTGCAGTCCTCACACGGCGTGGCTGGAGGGGCTGCCCTGTTGACCTGCACCGTGCCTTCCATCGCCAGGAACCATGTCACTGTCGCCAGGTGGTTTAAGGATGGCGAGGTATTGGCTCCGCTGGCTGCTGAGGCTGGTAAGTGTAGTAGTTTTACTAATTTTAATCTGCTGCACTATAATAAACTGGCTAAGAGCTGCAACAATATAAAACTTACAAAAACAAAATAATGAGACACGTTTATGATAATGAAAATTTTTGATCTGCACCGTGCTTTACGAGAAAACATACT
The DNA here is from genome assembly GCA_950022335.1 of Eurois occulta. Classification (NCBI taxonomy): domain Eukaryota; kingdom Metazoa; phylum Arthropoda; class Insecta; order Lepidoptera; family Noctuidae; genus Eurois; species Eurois occulta. Next base: position 22,657,862 of record OX465479.1, on the reverse strand, counting down.
TGTCACTAGACCTTTCTAGCCCTGTTAGGTATACGGATGAAAGTGTTCCTCGCCGAAGGTGTTAAAGATTTACAAGGTTTAGATAATTGACTCATTTTGGATTCGCATAGCTTCTTTTGCCGACCTTACCTAGTTATTTGTAACTCTCCTTTCTGTGATCAAACATAACTTGATTATGTCACTGACATTATCTTTCAATGACTCTTTTTTTCAAACTTTTGCTTGTAAACAAAAAATAGATTCCGAACTTCAATCCTTACTGAGTAAAAGTATTTGAATAAGCAATTGATCTAAAAACTTCAGTGACCCATCAAATATGATTCAGAACTCAATAGAACTTTTTATTTTTATCGGAAAATTATAACAACCAAGTAATCAGCTTCGAAAAAGTTTTTTATGTATATTTACAGTTCCAGAATCTTTTTATTGATCCCAACAATGAATTCCCTTCTGTCAAACATGTTTTTCAAACGTAACCTTCCAATCCCAGTAGATATGTCGTCTGGAAAGTTTCCAACAATACCGGCTCTGGACCTTATAAAATCGAAATTAATTTTCGCAAACGAGCCAAACGGCCGATTATTGCTTTCGAAAGGAGAAAATTAAGATTTTTTCGTTAATCCAAGTATAGAAAGCGGCTGTCGGCGACAGGAACAAGGGAGCCGAACTTGCTTTATGAGTTCCGAGTTCTCGATTAGAACCAGAAAATTCGATTAATGTTTTCATTTACGGACGCTTCCGCTCTTTTTCGATTACTCCTCGAGGTAATGACTCATTCAACTTCTTGGACATTTTTCCGGGAGATTGTTTTTAAGCTCAAGTTTATATTTGTTGGAAGAACTTGTTTAATGTTCGGCGGTTTTGGTATTTTATGTTTATTTGCCTATTTATTTTTTGTTCATTTCGATATTTATTCGTGGAACCTTTTCGTTGAAGGAACAATATTCCTAACATAATCTATCATGTTTCCCGTTGATAGGGGCAAAAACAATTTTCATTGTTTTCTTCGCTTATCTCTTGAGTGCACTGTTTTGAATGTAAACAATCCCTTTCTGTCGGCTGTTACAAGTTCCGCCCGATTATAATGAAACGGAAGCAATCTTTAAATCTAAACAGACACGAACTCAATTTAATCTTGAATGAGCAACGAACAACAGATTCACAAGGAGGCCACTAAAATGCCCATTGGAGCCGAAACGCTAAGATAACCGCGGAATGAGTGGTGCGAAACACAATTATCGACGGGATCCGGCGGCGCCGCCGCTTCAAACGTCTTAATTAATACAAAACCTCTTAGAATTGTCTACAACTAAACTTATATTGTAGGTACAACGTCAAAATGGTATTTATTTGCTTCGTAACTAAATTAAATTCTAATCTAAATTGTTATTATTTTCCTTGAAGTTGTCTAGTGTCAACTGATGTTAAGATTGGATTTAGATTCTTACCGTATTCACCTACAGTTACCACAATCTTTTCTTTTCTTTATCGTGTGGTTACGGCCTAACCTGGTGTCAGTTTTTATGCTGCCTCTGACTTGGCTTTACATGCCGTCAAGAAAGATCTCTCAGGCATGTTGGTTTCCTCACGATGTTTTTCCTTCACCGAAACAAATGATTTTTACAGTAAAAATAATGAAAGAATGAATCCGAAAAATCAGAGACATTGGGTTCGAACTCGAGACCTATGATTTGGTAGACCGACGGACGGTCACACCACTAATGTTATCACAATGATTCATGAACCGAATGAAGAATTTGTAAATGCTTAACTTTAGGAGACTTACTTTAGTTTCAGATTATTATTATGTTATCGGTTGCTGAATTTTATTTGTAAAAAATCCACTAAAGGTTAACATTTCTACTTGACAGCTGCCATTAATTATTAATTTCTGAGGGGATTGGGGCAGACAGCTGAAATACAGGATTTTGCCTAGTTGATGAGATGTTTAATTCTTTTTAAAAGTTATTTATAGCATAAAATATTTGTAACATTGTAAAACTTATTATTGAATACACTTATTATTATATACTTCTGTTTAATTTGTATTTGTTTGTACATACACGTCGAATCATTACTATCAGCAGATACGTTCTTTACGTTTGTCTCTGTTTAAATAGCTTTGGCTAAGACCTCATACACCTACACGCAGACCTATCGCAATATGTACCATTATAGATAGTAACACTAACATAACTGATACTCAAAACCAGCAGCGCCTTAACCACCCAGGTTACCGTAACCAGAAAGCATTAAAGGGTTACTCGACAATGGGACGATTGTGTTGAATGTTGAATTAATAATCATTGAGAGATAACGTTACCGCGTTAGACGTATGTTATCAGTAGCCCATTGAATTTTGGTGAGGCTGGTCCTTGAAGAGCAGGTAATCTGGTATGAGAAGGAAGAAGTAATAAAGAGGCAAGGTGGTATTTACTTAACTCCATTGAAATTTGACAAATCATAATGTTCATGATTTTAATGAGTAGGTAGCTTGCAAAGAGGTTCTGTTCTACCTAGTTACTGGGGTGTGGAGGTCAGACAGGTAGTCGCTCCATTTGAAATCTGCATCTAGCTAGTCTGGAAGCCAACTAAGTTGTAGTTGGGAAAAAGACAGAAGATAATTTATTTCTAACACTGCTCTATATAACTTTATCATTTATCTTCACACATGATAAAAGACTAGTAACTCTTAATGTGATGCGGAAACAAAGGTCTCAGCAATAATTAACTCGGCCCGACGGCAGATACTGACAATACTGAGTTGCTAATCCGTCTCGGGAGACTGCGAATAAGTTAGCTTTATCTTTCGCCAACTTGAACACAAAACATTTTCCTACTTCTCTGTAATGGATTCTGAGTGTTTTATTGACCTTTATTTACTTATTTTTTCGGCTTTTAACCTAAAGCAAAACATACCAAAACATTTTATACTTTCTTTCTTATAAACCTAGATTTGCACGATGAGGGTAATTGTTTGTCAAATTAACACACTCCATGTAACCTAGGTATATCTTACACAAAAGTCAATAATGTCTTCAATTAGATAAGTCAAATATCAAGTTTTAGATAAAAAATTTTGAAGTAAGGAATAATAAAGTTATGAGATAAACAATTAAACTTTACTTTCTAGATTTACGAAGTTATTAAACCTCAGTTGAACCAAATGAACTCAATCTTAGACTGCAGTAACTAAAACATTACCATTCAACGGTTCTCTGAATTCTTTGCACAGTCGTTTAATAAAGAAGAACAGTACAAATTGAATAGGGAACTTTTCTCAATTGTCGCTGTGCAGCGTGCAGCGGCAATAAGATTCAAACTTTAGGTAAAAGTTAAGCGTCGCTAATGCAAGTTTAATGTTCGTCGTTGATGCAGTTGCGACGAATTACCACTCTTTGCTTAAACAGATACCTCGCACAGTTTGTACTGGAACAGACTTGATTAACTTTGACAACGTTGTAAATAGCTGTCATCTATTGCGCTGTTTAGATCTTATTCATCCATATTACATAAACACATTCTTAGGCTCTCATTTTTTTCCCATGCCAGACAAAAACAGCAGCACACCACCATAGTGTGTGTGATCCCAATGTACGAACTCCTTTAGCTCCGTCCATGACCAACATTTGGTCATCAAATACTACTTTGTAATTGAAATCATAAAATTATGGCTCATTGCTGCGCTTCAATGTTAATTCTATGAATCGGAACTGAATTGAATTAGAAAGATTTTCATGCTTTTTTTTCACACCTAAAATAATATTGTTACTTTATTAACTTCATACTCACTTTAAAGTATTAATTTTGGCTTGAGAGAGCGATAATTGAATCGAATTGAGAGATAATGATAAGTTGCTGTTAGTAATAGTAATATTCTGGTACGATATTTAATTTCATTTGACTAGTTCAAACTTACTTAAACTTTTTTATCAATAAATAAACGAAACTTTTCACAACTAAATTATAATTTTCTCTTAAACTGCCAACAGCCAAACTTTAAAAAAAGTTTGATTCTATTTTTGTTTATTTAAAACTATGAAGTTGAACAAAAAAGGAACTAATTTGCATCATCTAGAGATCCGCACAAATGCAGTTGGTAGTTGGCAGCTTCGCGTTCGTTTATGCATATTACTCTGCGCTTGATTTAATATTCACCCCATTCTTTACATTTATTTACTAAATGTTTGTCAGTTTGTGGTTTTGAATATTATCTTGAGTGAACAGCATACCTCAGGAGACTTTGTCTTTGTGAAACGCAGTGAGAACTTTTGTCGGATACGAATAATAGGAGTGTTAACTTACCTTAATTGTTTTTAAATTTTATCAGTGCAATATTTTGATGATAATGATTGACCAACTATACTTTTCACTGTATTATCAATTGACTTCTTCGAATATATGTTAAACTGCATTACGGCCATAATTACTTTGTAATATTGACACTGACAGCTCTTAAACGCCGTTTAGTTGTGCTGATCGCGTTCAATTTCAATGGAACCCACTGTTAGTGAGTTTTGGTTAATATTAACACTGAAATTACTTTCAAATAATTTAGTTAATTTTGGCGAAATGTAACATTTAACACAACTTAATTAAGGTCATATTAATTTCGCCGCTGTAAGACGAGTGGTGTAAACTTGGCAGCACGTCATGAGCGTGCACATTTAGTACAAGCATCATTTAGCTCCGCTCGCTCAGCTGAGTTTTACTGCTTTCCGGAAAATAAACAGCTAATGTATTTTACATGTATTCTACTCAGAAGCTCTCGCCTTTAGAATAATACGGATTGTCATGTAAATATGTAGCCATTAAAGAAGCCAGGCCTTCGAGCAGCGATACGGAAATTGTTAAGAAAACTTCACTTACGTTGAAACAATACAACTGTTTTTTGTTTGTGAAGAAATTTTGTTTTTTTGCTAAAACACAATGAGTACCAGCATCGTGTTTTTGAGTTTTAGTTCTTCTATCATTCTTGCATACAAATAAATTTTCTATACCAGGTTTTAGAACGAAAGTCATCGACGTGTCCAAATTAAACGAAAGTCGCACACTTGACATCTATGAGCTAATTGTCTTGTTTACACGGGGTGTTTATGTGGCCTGTTGGGACATTGGGACATTCTTTGATTCATCAAAAAATCAATTTACAATTTTTATCCATCACAACTATCTAATATTATACCTACCCATAAAATATTCAATACATCCAATTTCCCTGTCACCCGCCATAAACTCACTTTACATAACTCAAATTAGAAAGGCCACATCTTGCTTTAAGTGGAGATTTTTACCGACTCTTATCGAGCAGCGACAGACGTTGCTCGGCTTATCGCGCGTCACCGATCAGCAGGAGCCCCGCGGAGCCTCCAACTATATACATTCATTGAGCAGCCCCAACATTCACTTTTATGGTTATTTGAATGACGTACCGTTCATAAAGTTCGCATAAAACAAGTTAAGGCCGCGATAAAGGATCAGTTAATTTCTCGACGAGGTTCTTAAAGACAAGATCCAAGAGGCTTTTGCCATTTTTTTCGGGTCCTCAAGGAAAATGTTTTGATAGCCCAATTACCATCGATATGGATGTGTTGCTTGCTGCTTATCCATGATGGGACGTGCTTCAGTTTTCGACTTTTTGTGTATTTTGGAAAGTTGTTTCTTTTCTTTTCGCTCTCGAGTAAACAAATAAGTCTATGTTTATGATATACACACAGGCATAGGTTGTGTTTGCATTTAAACCGATTTAGAACCCTATCTAAATGATTGAATTTCTTAAACAAACCCATATTATCTTGAATTTCAGCTCGACAGCGGCTATGGAAGATAAATGCCAGATAAATTTTAATCCTACATCGCTGACATTGTCTTCAGAGACAGATACTTTACAAATTTTACCATAAATTACTCTCAAAAGTAATTTAACAAGTTTCCAAACGAAATTAAAAGTAAATCAGTCATTCTTATTTTATTCAGGAGTGAGTTCTCTTGTGGTTCATGGCCCACTTCTGTCTTTGCTAAATTAAATTTCTTCAAAAGAAACTAATTTAAATAATAAATTGTTATTCATGATTTTCTCTTAGTATTATAGAAAGTAATTTGAACAGGTGTCAGACACCGTGAATGAAATTGTACCTATGTTCAAATATTTCCACGCTACTTGCTTTCTCTTCAGAGTATTATTTGAATTGAATATTAATTTCATACCTTAGTTATTTCTAAAAAATCTTAAGTGCTTCTAGTTATTCTTTTAGCTTTTTTATAACTACAATGAAACTGTTACTACGTCGTAATTTATGGGATATTGCCAGATTGTTTATATTGCCAAGGTAACCAACTAAGATGAGAGTGCAGAAAGTCCCGTAAAACAATTAAAATATTCAGATAAACTTAACTCAATTATATTAAATTAACAAGTTGATTTTATTCGGTTGACAGTCGACAATATTTTGACACAAAGGATTCAAAAGGGCGTTAATTAAAACTTCGTTATTCTGTTCCGCGCCGACGGTCCAGGCGACATGTGTGAGAGCAAACGATGCAATTATTTTTTCAGTTTTGTTGTGATTGTTTACTTTGTTTAGTATAATAAATTGTTATAAAGATACGAAAATAATCAAAATCGTAAAAACAAAATTTTAATTAAAGGTAGAATTACAATTTGACATGGCTGTTTGTTTTAATTGAGTATCGCTAATAGAATTTTCCCAATTGTTTGATTGGCGGATTTAACTATTCTCTGCAATGTTTATTCTTTATTATCTGCATTTCATAATTGAACTGTCATGTTGACACGACAAAATAATATATATGCGTTATCCGAAAATATCCTTTACCTAGTATATATCACCCTCTGGATATCTTAAAATGTTGCATCTTTATGCTACCCCTTATATTTATAAAGAAAAACGCTTAAAAGCCAAACAAAGTAACAATAGTATCGACTGGATCAGTTAACAGTCGACAATCGTGAAACAAAGAGCTCGAGCGCGAAGGGGAGCCGAGGTAGTCGCGCATTTAGAATTCATTGAAAAAGTCTCGCTTGAAAGTTATCTGATCGTAAACGGTGACGACCGGCGAGACGCTCCGCCGTACCGCCGCGTCGTGCCCGTACCGTACCGTGCCACACACAAGCGTTTTAAACAGAAAGAAACGATAAAATTATGAAACGTGTTGAAGATTTTACTGCTAATTTGTTTTTGGTAAGTGAAAAATACGAGTACTGAAGGAATGAAGTTTATTATATAAATATTAAGTTTGAAGTTTATTTATATAAATATTTCGATGGAGTCGTTATCGTCTGGTCGTTTTTTAAAGTAAATTTCAATTTGCATGGAATGACATTTAAAACCCATGTTTGTCACCAGAGTCGTTAATTCAGCTGTAGTACACAATGCAATTAACAATAACGCGATCTAAAAGCTACTCGTACAACTCCTACCCCCTACCTACCCCTCAATTTGATCTTCATAACGGTTCAGTCAAAAGATTGAACTTTATCAACACTGAAAAATACAGACGGTTTCAATTTTTGAGCTTCCAAATAGCTTTTCCAATTCTTTTGTCTGTGGCGGGCAAAGCTTTATACAATTTGTTTGATGTCACTTTTGGCTCCGACTGTCCAACACAAAGAGTAGGTACGTCGACGTCGACGTCGGTCAAATGGTGTCGCCCCCGAGCTATAAATGAGTAAGTGCACTCGATCGAAGTTGTCTCCTAATTTCAAAGTCATGAGCGTTTCACTACCTCCTACAGTCCTCCACACATAAAATGGTTTCAGAAGCACCGTCCTATAAAACTGGTGACCCCAAGTTTGGGCATACATAAATAAATAGTAGCTAACCGAACGAATAAGAAACGTATCAAAGAGTACCTAATAAAATTCAGATACCATTTTCCCATTATAGTTTCGCTTAAAAAATCATAACAGTCTGGCCCGTTGGTCGAGATGTCACACGCGCTACTGCTTTGGTTTCGATTCCCAGGTCGGGCAAAAAGTTTTTAGGTTTTTCTATCAGGAATTAGTCAGTAGCAGCCCAGAGACTGGATGTGTACCCGGTTGATGGCAATAAGCTCGCCCCCTATAGCAAAAATGTGTGAAATGTGAGTGGACTGTTTTTATACTGTATTACCTCAGCTTAATGCGGGATCATATTAATAATTAAACTCACCAATACAACCCTCTAAGTTCATTTAATCCCATTGAATAACTATTGTGAGGAATTTATATCATAACTCGGAACAGCTACAGTTTTAATGGATTTACTGCGACGCTTGGTGTTTCTATCGTGTTGGTTTCTTAGTAGACCTTCTGTCTAAACCTCTTATTAGTACCTCCCTCCTACCCACCCCACGTCCATGTCACTTCAGTTTTCTAGCAGGATGTTGATGGATTTATCGAAAGGGAAGACTGCAGTTCAATCAAATAAAAAGCTTGTTTGTACTCAGCCCTGCTATATGAGCGGTTACTGATGTATCTGCGGCGATCAGTAGTCAATAGATTTAGATTAAAATTGTACGGTCGGTATAAAACAAGATATTAGATTTAGAGGCAGTTAATAAAAATGTCGAGTCACATTCCTAGATTGTTGCTGATCACTAGAATAATGATAAAAAATCACCCCTTAACTACCACTCAAACCGTGGAATAGTTGGTAATAAAGGTGCGGAGATGAAACTAGACGTGGTTTAAATACTGCCTAACCTTACTTCAGATATCAAAATGTAGCATAGCAGGACATCAGTCCAGAAGAAACTTTCTAACAAGATAGCCTTGTTCCAGGTGGTCGCTACATAGTGGGTGGCAGTCGCAGCGACATCTTGGTGGTGCGCGACGCTCGTCCTGATGATGGTAGCTCGTATTCCTGCGAGGCCCAGCATGTGCTCACTGGGGAGAAGAGGAGGAGCCCGCCGGCTATGGTCACTGTTTCACGTTAGTATTCCTCACTAGCACTAATTTATTAATGATAACTGTGAGCCCTGAAATAATTGTATAAATGGTTTACGGTTACCAACGATAACGAATCAGCTAAGAGCAAAACTAAGAGGTAAGGTTCCAGGGAAAATTTTATAATGATTGATTACAACTGGCACAAGTTAGAATTAACATCATCATTGACATGCCCTTAACCCTCAAATCAATGTACTAGGGTTGCATAAATAAGTCAAAGTAAATTTTGGCACTATCTTGTCCATTCTATAAAGAATCTGCTGGAATATATAAGTAATAGAATCTATTCTTACAGACGCATCAACAAGCATGGCTCCTAGAATGCTGTCGGTATCTGAAGACGAGATGGTACCTCAAGGAGGAGACATCCGACTAGTATGCTGCGCGATTGGAAGTCCACCGCCCACTTACAGGTACTTAGACAGATTACATCAAAACTTCTAGTTTCGCCAGAAGTTGCATGCGAGTTTACGTAAGCCAGTATGTTTGTGCCACAAATTCACACATTTTGGTTCTACAACGCTAATTATGGCAATTTAAGAGAAAACCTAAACGAAATCCGTGATCCATTTTTGTTTTTTCGCTCAATAAAGTAGATAGAGAAGATATGAGACTGAAAGTGCATTATTACATCATAACTTTTGTGAAGGATAGACTGTTGCAATGAGAGACTCACTTGGCTTCGTTCCCACTGTGGCGGCCAGCTGCTAGGTAGGCTACACAGATGGCCAGAATATAAACATGCCTAAATAAAATACGAACACGAACAATTCGACGGAGCTGGAAAAAATCCCGCAGTTTGGTTTCGTCATACGTTTCGAACGATTGGTATTTACTCGTGCCCCAGCTAAACACCTTACTAACGTTCATATTATATCCGTTTCCGTTCAAGGTCAGAAGTATTTTTTATATAAAAGAATGCAGTTGAAATCTTTGGCGGTTCTAAGATTTTTACTTTGTCTTTGCTAGATGAAACATAGATAATTATTTACCCGTTATATTTAGTTAGTCGCCCACAGTTATACCAGGGAATCAGCAGTTATCTGGATTCAAAACTAATAAATAACTTTAAAGGATTCTCCCCACTTTACCATACCATACCCTGACCGTGATCTGAACGTATCCGGTTAAACAATATTATTTGTATTGAAAAGTATGACCACTAGACCGTTCCGGCACCGACCAACATCGTCTCGTGCCATACACGGAGCGTATGCATCAGCTAAATATTCTCGCCACTCCGTGCATGGTACGCGACGGTGACAGAATTAGTAGGCATAGTCTCATACTTTTCAATACAAAGAATATAGGGTTTAACCGCGTATGATGACCGTTCTAATCCCGTTATAAACGTATAAGATGCGGTGTTGATACGGTGTAGTGGGCATAGTAGACCGTGTCATGTTTCTTTGCGTGCCTGGGCCGGCAGTCTCGACATAGATACCGACACTTTCGTAAACTTTCAATCGCTTAATAATAACAGAAAAAATCGGTTGCAATAACGTTGTTTGCGAGAAACGCATCTTGGATGTTGAGACTTGCATTTCTCGCAAGCAACGTTATGTACGTTGTTTTTTTCTATTATTATTAAGTGATCGAAAGTTTGCGACATTGTCGGTATCTATGTCGAGACTGCCGGCGTACGTTCATACGGTAACGTAACGGTACGTTCATAGCATGGTTAAGGTATGGTACAGTACAGGGCAGACTCCTTAATGCCCGTTTTCACTAACACGACATCTAATTAAAAACGTAGGTACTGTTGGATGTACGTTGCTCGGTTCATTACTTTAGGGGTCACCTAATGTTAGTAAATATTCGGGAAAAATTAAGGCAAAACACAAAAGTAGAAGCTATCATAATATTGCTAATTTTAACATTGATATTACGTGAAACTGAACATGTAATTTTGCAACTTGCTAAAACTAATATTTTTACAACTTTGGTTCAAATCGGTATGAGCAAATAGTTTTTACGGAGCCGCGTTGGCTCCGGAACCTAACTTTCTTTTCCTAAAATCTATATTTTCAAGGTTTCTGGAAGCCCTGTACTTAAATTTGCCACCTTTTCCAGCTGGTTCCGTCACTCAAACGGCCGCCTAAGCCCCGTGTCCAACAGCATCCGGATCTCGGTGTCGGAGCAGGTGCTGATCATCCGGCGCGCGCAGCTGTCTGACGGCGGCGTGTGGACCTGCAGGGCGCACAACCAGTTCGGAGAACAGAGGAGGGATACCAGGCTCAGGGTCCGGTCCCGGCTGGTTGTTAGTGTGCATCCGCAGTTGCAGGTGATGACGGTCTTATTTAACATAACATCATGTCTGTGTTTCTCCAAAGACTTAGGCAGAGATGTACCTACACCCACATTTCGCCAGTTATATTTTAGTCCCATGCACCAACCAGGTACATATCCAGACTCCAGGATGCTTCTGAAAAATTCCTGATGATAAAACCCAATAGTACCTACTCAACAGTAGCGCTTAAGACCACTGGATCAGTTAGAAGACTTCTTATTTGGCTAGTTTTTAGTCTTATTAGCTGAGATCAAAGATGAATAGAAGCCCAAGTATTTGGTCAGAAATACAATTAATTCTTAAAACTATTTTAAGACAACAAAATAATATGAAAAGCAAATTTGTATTCAAAGTATGAACGGCAGTAACTAAACTAATCTAGTTTGCATCCTATTATTCCAAAAGTGTTTCGACACCCAATTATTCCTCGCCCTCAAACATTTTTGCGCCAAATTCAAACGCTATCTCCGTACAAAAAGACAGGACCAATAGATACGCACATCTCGATCGCATTATTCCGAACTTGTCAGAGAATAAACAGCTTACGTTTCAAGCCACGAGACCTCCCGCCATTTTCTTTTATTACATAAGGAGGGCTAACAGAAAACACAATTGTCCCGAACGTTGCTACATCTGTATTTGGACGAGCTAAATTCTCGTCAACGGCGGGTGACGTTGCAAAAATTGAAAAATAAGTATTCAGATCACAGAGCGAGTAGACACATAGCGCGATGTGATCCTAGCGGTTCGCTCATCGAATATAGACAAGATGGGGCGAGGTGCTTGTGTTAGCGGGGCTGTCCATTTGTTTTGGATATTTTAGTTCCAAAAGCAATCACTGTTTACTCAAAAATACAATTTTGCTTTTTTTTTACCAAACGTGATCGCCATCTACGTAGACTGCGGCGAAGCGGTGATCATCTAATCTTGTTCACTGGGCAAACACAGTCAGAAATTGCACAAGATACAGATTTCGATGGAAAAAGGGGCTGCTTTTGATCAACAATCTAGTGTTAGATAGCTAACAAAACAAAAAAATGTGATAAAATATGGCCCACCCGACAGAATTCCGAGAAGAGCTGAGATTGGCTTGCTGCAGCAAAACCATCGCCACAAGAGATTAATCATACTTCTACTTCCCTTCTTTTTGATCAAGTACGACATAATATCAGCACATACTTAATTAAAATAATTTTTCACTGTAGAAAGTCTGAGCGGTTTCGGAGACATACTAATTTAATCGCAAAAGCCGGTTGATATTCCACTGAATTCAAGCAGCAGGAATTTTAAAATGATGCCCATTAATCATATCGCTCGCAATCGCAGCACATGACAACTCATTTAAATTGTTATTTAGTAAGCGTTAAATAAAATAATTTTCCGTTTCGGGACAATTAAGATCCACCCTATCCTATCCTAATCCTAACTAATATTATAAATGCGAAAGTAAGTGTTTGTTTGTTACCTTTTCACGGAACCGATCATCCTGAAATATTGCATATACGTTGTCAGGTGTACAGAAACGGACATAACCTTTCATCCCTAAAAGTACTGTGTCCGAGGAAAACAGCAATAACGTTCTTATGATAATAGATGGCGCCACGTGTACAACCCGAATAAAATTGGTTGTCAAATTCTTAACGCGAGCGAAGCCGTGGGCAAAAGCTAGTGTGTAATAAACAAATCAAGCCGTAAGTGGGCATCTCGTTTTGTATGTCACAATAATAATTATCGTGTTATGGGCATTACGTCAACCATCAACAGTAAGTGAAAATCAAATAAATTCAATCTTTCTTCACCACAATTTATTGGCACTAACTTAAAAAAACACAAACCGTATGTAAAAATTAATAGTTTAAGTGAAAAATTCGTTCACTGAAATGCAAACCTGGAGACAATGGCAGCGAAAAATTCTCTGTCATGACGTAAAAATACGGAGAACATTTTTAAACGTTTCAATGTTTCGCGCCGGATGACTGCGCTAGTTGCATTGCACTGGAATTCAATGACACGCTTTGCTCGTCTATTTTGTATTTCTAGGAAATGTTTTGAATGAAAAAAATAGTAACTGCTAGCTGGAACATTCAACGATTGTCAAACAATGCAGGACTTTCCTGTGTGTGAGGGAGTGGAACACAGTTCATGACGAGAGCCCAGTCGGAGTCAGACAGTGCTGGTTGGCGAATGTCACAAATGATATCGAATTTTTGGTTGTAGTAGGACATGCTGGGTTAGAACAATATAATTGTTCAGTTCAGTTCTGAAAAAAAAACAGAATTTAAAAATAAATTGTGTTCGACTTCACCAGCCATGGTTTCTGTCGGAATTGTTTACTGTTTTCCTTATTTCTATTAATCAATTTGACTAACATGAAAAACAAATCAGTGTATCTCCAATTGGCCTTGCCATCAGATAGATGTCTATTGTTTCGACAGTTTATTCTGGTTTTTAATTAATTCTGAGACACAGCCATCAAATTTAATAAAGCAAGCTTGATTCGCTGTAATTTAATTTACAAGTAAATATTGCTGGTATAAAATTTGATTAAGAACTGAACAAAAGTGTTTTCATTAGTTTAGCACACTAAATTGATGAATTTAAACAATAAACAGGTGTCTTCATTTGTTTTAATAAACCTATCTATTCTCTACTAATTTAATAAGGACACAAAGTCTAAATATCTGGCTTTTGTAAGAAATCTGTTATTTACTTCTGACATTTTAATATGATGTAAGGTCATCCTAACTCCTATAAAACATCCTATGTTAATATGGTGTGTGTGTGTGTGTTGCCAAAATCTACGACTAAATATTTCACCACAGTCCCATATTTTATCTACATAGGTATTCCCCTGGGGTATGTAACATGTACAAGTACATCGTTGACCATAACAATAAATTATTCACGTACTATGTTGAATAGCGGTCCTACCAACCTCCCTAGTCATAGGGTTGTCACTGTGCCGGACATGTCATCGATACAAGCCGAGGATTCTCAACTATCAATGGACCGCCGTATCACTTCCTTATTGCTGTGGAGCTCCCGATAGAGAATAGGTCGCCCTCTCTTAGACCGAAGATGTTGTAGCAGGAAAAGGCTTACATTGAAAGCATGGGTTGTATTTTATTAGTAGGTTTACATTAATTTGTTATCAGTGATCCCAAACCGATGACTATTGATATGAAGGCCAATTCTTGTATGTGTTTCCAGTTTGGATTAAATACTGTTTGATGACCATCACCTATGATAGATGTCTCGGATTTAATTACAATAACTACGAAAAATATAATTATTTTCGGCTGCTGATCAGAGTATGGGTAGGTATTTACTTGAATTTTATAAGAGGTATCCATGGTAATCAATTTGACTTTCTATTACTATTCAACACCTACGTAAATAATTTATCAACATTAAATCGATCTCAGTTTTTAAATGGCTCGTTACCAAACGAATTTCATTACATTTCGTGCAAATAAAAATGTCGTCCCAATATTAAAGGTAATTGAAAACCCAACACATCGGATCAAAGACTTGTAGGATGTAGGTGCCCCTACCATTGGTAGCAGCCCTAGTAATCCAGTTTGAGCCGACACGCAGCGTGATGTAGTCACTAGGTGATGTCCTGCTGAATAATTTATGAGGTGAATTCGCAGGATCGTCTTGAGTCGACTCGCTCGTATTTGTCGCTTGTTTATCGAGTTCCGACAGTAGCGATAATTGGGTTAATTCGTCTCTTTTGTGTCACCTGTCACTATAGGCGTGGGTTGGTTTGACCTGAATATTCATTATAATGCAAGTTGAATTTCAAATGTTTGGTTCAAAACTAAATCAACAATATTTGGTTTGGGTTTGTTGATGAGTTGGATTTTGTAAAACCTCTGGGTAATCTGATGTGATACGTATCTACTGACAGAGCCTGCTGAAAATGTTCCTATAATAAAATATTTCCTGCATTCATCAAAAACCAATATTCTCTTACAGGTAGCCAACTCGGGCAGTTCAGTGATGTTCAACTGCTCGGTGGAAGGCGGGGATGCGCGGGTCAGATGGTTGCACGACGGCGTCCCGGTGGGGGGCGGGGAGAGGGTGCTGAGGGTTCACGGGGTCGTGAGGGCTCACAGAGGGATGTACCAGTGCTTCGCAGAGAGAGACATGGACAGCGCACAGGCAGCTGCTGAACTGAGACTGGGAGGTAAAAATAAGTACTTTGTAAAGAAAAACATACTGTATTCATAAACTCATACTTTTTTTGTCATGGAACCTTCGCAGAAACTTGCCAACATACAAACTTTAGTTCGTCCACGATCATACGTTTGGTCATACACACACGTCCGCGTCGGTTGCGTGGACTACGCAGCTGCCGTTAGTGAACTTCACCGAAGCTCGGTGTAGAAATAATACCCGAGAATCCATAAAAATCTCTGCCTCGTTGCTCTAGTGGTCGCAATCGCGACTGCTGAACATAAGGTCGTGGGTTCGATTCCCTGGTCGGGCAAACTGTTGTAGCTTTTTCCAGGAGGAATTTCTCAGTAGCAGCTATGGAGTCTGGATTTGGTTTGCCCGGTTGATGGCAATAGGCTCGCCCCTATTACATGGGACTTAAACATTACTGGCGAAATGTGGGTGTACTATTAGGTAGCTACACCTCTGTATAATCCTTCGGGGATTACAGGCGTGATGTTATGTTATGTAATCCATAAAAATAGATCTTGGATTGGGCATGTCTTGTGTATAGTGTCTGAGTATTTGCGTCTCACGACTAGCACTTCACAAAAATATAGCAAAAGCATTTTGTGTACACACGTTACGTGTGCTTCGGTCAGTGTTTACACATTCCTAAATCAATATATTACTAGGACTCCAGTGTTTTTCGATGAGTATGAGGAAAAAAAATAAGAGGAAAGAGAGAGATTCGTTAGTTCTGCAAAGTAAGTCAAAGTGTGTGAGTGACGTCAACAGATTGTCATTGATCATCGTTTTTGTTACGGAAATTATTGTTGTTTTACATTGATAATAAAAAATAAGCCACTAGCCATGACGCAAAAGCATGCATTTTTCTCACAATTTTAATTGGCTTCCAATTTTAATCATGTTCCCCAGATTCCACTTTTTTCTAACAGTTTGAGCGCGCTTACCAAGGTGTTATGGTATCCGTCACTCATGCATTACAAATCCATAATTTCTGATTGAATTTCGTGACAAAAATATAAAATCCCGTCTGATACATTTGGGTGACACTTGTACCTCAATCAGCTTTCGTCCCAGTTCCATCATTCATTGTTAGGCCTAACTCACTAAGAGTTAATTCTACTTGAAATGTTTTTATTCAGCGAAACCCCCACAAGTACTCGTGAACGTTTGTATTTATTTTAATTTCACAGTTAGTATCTACGGACACACCTTTGGAAAATGAGAGAACGTGTCCTATTAAGATTTTTAATATTGAGTTGCACCATCTTTTTTGAAAAAGCAAAAGTTTTATCTAAGAGATTTCGGTAACCTACAATTTTATGTTCTTTTTGAAGAGTCGAAAGCGTCTTACCGCTTAAAGCGTAAACACCAAACATGTGTTACTATCCATAACAGCTCTATTTATTTTCTCTTCGGTTGAGAAAAACTCGATAGTCCTTACGGAATTAATTCCCTTCAACAAATGTTTTGTCCCATGCCGAGGGTCCATTTGGAATTAATGGACGGTTCAAGGCCGTTCCCACGTATTTGTTTAGGACTTACCCGTTTCGCCGTAGTGTTTTTGGGATTATCAGATCACTTTTATTTCTACCTTTTGTTTTTATTTTGTTCTAATGACGTTGTAGGAGTTATTAGGACTTAAATGTAGTCTATGGCATGCTTAAGAATTAGTAACTGTTTTTGGTGTCTTCATTATTTGACCTTATTTGATTATTATTTAAACTAATTCGGGATGAACGCGCGTTATGTTATGTGTTATTTCTAATTCATTCACAATCATGAAGAATGCGTAGGAATTCAATGAGTTATCGACCTAGATATATTTCACATTTTTGTTGTTATTATGATGAACGATGATGATGTTGTTTCCGTTTTATTATAATCGGTTTATAATTAAAAAAGGTTACCAAGAATACGTCCCTAACGTCGAAATCCGAAGACGTATGAAGGTTTTCGATATTGGAAATCGCGTTACGGAACTTAAATGGAGTTGGGCAGGACACCTAGCAAGGCACAGTGATGACAGGTGGACTAATACTGTCACCGAATGGCGTCCAAGAACGGGGAAAAGAAATGTGGGTCGTCCGGCGGCCAGATGGGTAGACAACATAGTTGCCATCGGGGGAAAAACCTGGATGCGGCTGGCACAGGAACGTGGAGAGTGGCAGAGGAAAAGAGAGGCCTATACTCAGCACTGGGTGGATTCAGGCTGTGGATGATGATGATGATGATGAGCAAGAATCCAAATTATAACTTGTGAAAACAAGAAACAAAATTAAAAAATAAAGGCCAAAAATACTAGCTACAGTAGGAACCAAAAAAAAATCGTTCTCGAAACGAAAATTGCTTCCTGATTGGCCGATTAAAGTCCTTTGAGCGTCGATCGGCCAATCGGAGAGCATTTCGTGGTGTAATTACCAATGGTGTAATTTTGCGGAGTGCAGTGCTGTGAGTTTTCGTGTGTCGTCGGGTTATTGATTAACGGGAGCAGTAATGCCTGGACCGGCCATGCGTCACCCGCTGCCGAGACCGCAGGTGCAAGTTGAGTGCGGTGGCGGGTTGTACGCTTACTTTTACTACTACGAAAATATTGGCAACAGCTTCTGTGTTTAAAAGGCCACCAGCTGCTAGTATTTTAGGGCCCCATATTAAACCTTGTGTCACAATATATGTAATTGTAAATCTATTCTTCCTTTAACATATCAAAAGGAGATGGCTTAATGTTGTTTTAATAATAATATTTCAGCAAACAACACAATACCTTGATATGGTATGACAACGATTGCTTAACTACTCTACAAAGCTTAAGACTTAACCCCGTCCAGTCCCCGCTCGGTGAGATCTATTGCAAGCATCAAGCACTGGCCCAACCCACAGAGACATAGTCCTCTATGACACACCTAAAACCTGCTATTGTATGCACTAGGTACTAGCATAGATAGGTACACCCTATGGCTAAACTAGGTCACCTAGAACAATGTACAGGCAACATCAGAATTGAGTGATGAAGTACCGAATAGTTTAATGACGAAACTTGCCAATGTTTAATTTAAATACAACTTACTTATCCACATATTTTAGGTCAACTCTTGTATTGTATTAAAAATAATAATCTCTACATTCTGGAATCCAAACTTATACTGTCACTTACGGGATGTCTCCTGACTTGGTTAGTCAGTTCAGTCATCCCGCGATCATGGCGCTGGCAACAGCGTCGATATATCGGGAGCTCAGAATAATGGATAATCACGGAAGAAATCCTGTAAGTGACAGAATAAGTTTAGTTATAAACTGCTGGAATCCAGAATATATTAACATTTCCGTGGCATTAGGAACTTTAAAAGTCGTATCGGGTAGTCAAAAACTCGAATACAGAATATCAAGCTCAACATAGTTGGGAAAGGACTACAGTTCTTTTAAATATCGCACTATTTATTGGTATGGTAAATGGTCCATATACGTTAAAAACATGAAAGTTTAAAACTACGTTAATCGTTAGTACGTTCAGCAGCAGGAAAAAATAGGCGATATCATAAATACGCAGTCTGACAGCGCTAATACCACAAAGTAAGAAATATGCGCGCGGCCGGAGCCTATAATCCCATTCAAGCCTTGCTTCAAAAACTTTGCGACTTTGTGTTTATGAATATTACCGACAGCGGCATAATACGAGTACATGAGGAGTGAAAATAAAAAGCTGCTGTTGCTGATAAGCAGACAAATATTCTTCTAACGTACAACCTTATTTCTTCCTAATAATAAATTATGTGCTATAACTCTTTGGTAACTAAAATATTAAGCAGATCACAGTCATTTGCAACAGAACACCCAAAGAAAACTATAATAGTAGTCATTGAGAACACCACATGCGCATCGACAAGGTCAAGTGAGCCACTGGATGACTGGACTGATGCATTGACCGGTACGGCTAGAAAGAGAGCGAGCAAGCGCGTGATAGCATGTGCAGGAGCGCAGGAGAAAAGAAAGATTATTGAAATAATTTTCATTTCAAGCGCTAAAAATCAATAACTTTGTTTTCTACCAGTACTTTATGCAAAAAATATGTACCTATGGAGACTTGTGACGAATTTACACATATTTTTTATGCATGTGGCGAATACAATGTATGGAGTTTACAAAATGTGACGAATTTACTTTGTGGCGAATGTACAATAACCCCGTGCTAGGGCCTCTGACCTCTCCCCGTGCGTGTCGGATTGCCATTCCATTGGACTGTGAGAGCATATTAACAAAGGTTGCACCTGTGCCTGCCTACACACTGTACTATAATATTGCATTATGCATGGCTAGTATAGGGTCTTTCAAATAGGGCGGGTCGATGTTGAAGGTTTGTGGCGGTCATGTTGTTTGGGCGGCATCTGTCAAATGCGTTGTTATTTCTTCAGTTACTGATGCCAAATCACCATGGCAAGTTACACGATTGAGCAGCACGTCCAAATGATAAA
Organism: Eurois occulta; assembly: GCA_950022335.1. Taxonomy (NCBI): domain Eukaryota; kingdom Metazoa; phylum Arthropoda; class Insecta; order Lepidoptera; family Noctuidae; genus Eurois; species Eurois occulta. Next base: position 22,637,965 of record OX465479.1, on the reverse strand, counting down.
ACTTTATTATCAAAATTAGTGTTCGTTAGTGCAAACGTTGCGCGCATTACGTCCATTTTACGGCAGACGCGGTGGCAAATTCTATAGCGCAGTCTATTGATTCCGAAAAATGTCAAAGGTTGCCAACTTTAATTAAAATGTTTCATGTACCTGAATTTCACCGGCAGACGTCTTTCAAACTAAAACATGGAAATGGAAATGGTACTTCTCCGTTTGAAGATTTTCATCTGAAATCGACGTATTACTATAGTGCAATGCAATTTGCAACACTAAAACAGCGTCTTCTAGTAAAAAAAACTACTTTACTACAAAAGCTTTGTAAGAAGCTTCATGCCTCCAAACAGCATCTTTTGCAGGTACTTCACAGACTTTGCTCATATAAAGGAAAAGAGTGCAGAGCAGTAAGACAGTGCAAGCCTTTAGTTGAGTGAAACCTGCTCTCTGTGCAGTCCGCTACAATGCAGCTACTATGTATTCTAAGGAAATGTACAGAAATTACACAGTGAGCAAACATTCTTATTTAGCTGGAATTTTGTCATTCGCTTGCAAAGGAACGGGAATATGCTTGGTACGTAAAACCGGTGAGAGCTGAGGCGAATATTTTGGAAATAAATGTGGGTGGATCTGGCTAGGAATGCTACAAACGAATATGATATCTGAACTGAGAAGAATTACTTTTTATCCACAAAACAATTATTTGACAAATCTTTGTTGCACTGGGACAACACAAAAATTGTGGTAAAATAAAATATTGCTTCGAAAAACGGCAGTACCTATGATAAGGCAAATAATTACGAGTTTTAGAAATGGGCTACCATACAAATGTGTCTGAAAGAGTCAATGTTCTAAATGACAAACTTCCTCAGAACCTAGTATTCCCTTTAATAATTTTGTTTCTGCCAAACTTATCTCTTTTCTATACCCGGAAGCACCAACCATGACTAATATCTTACCTATAAGTCCACCTCCTGCGAGGTACGGTGGCCATAACTCGAGCAATAATGTCGCGGACAGCGCATAAGTCAGGCCGCGGGATAATCCCGATAGCTCTAATGGAATAATAGAGACGATCTATGACGTCATATATTTAGCGAACTAGCTGGATTAGTGCTGGTGAGCTATGGTTTTCATTACTTTGTTGTATTGTTTGTGTAGATCTGGTACTTCGGAAATGGGTTTTTTTTTAGTTTTATTGGAATGAAGGGTGAGGCGGTGTAGTTACAATGGAAGTGCAGGTTGATACAAATAAAATATCCTTTACATTACAGTCAGCCCAATTTACGTAATCGTCATCGTCATGGTTTCGTAGCACGATGCCTACTTTCGCACTATGAGTTGTATCTATAGTTTATACAATTATTTACAAACTACAATACTATAATAGAAATAAATATGTACAAGTATAAAAGGGTTACAGGGCATCCAAAAATTCGTCCGAATCGCTGTCAACAGGAAAAGTGCCCAGAAGGCTGGCAGCATTACCACGTTGGATGGCAATGCTGATTCTTTGGCCGAAAAATAGGCCCGCCCTCTGGTCACGTGAAGAGTCGACCAACCGCTTGGCGATTTCCCGGAAAACTAGGTGGGCACTCGGACCCCATGGCCCTAGTGTTTCAACCCCAAACGGCTCAAACACATAACTACCAATTAAATTATTGTATCTGCGCCGTTTGAGGTTTTCAGCACCTGCAGCAGCCGTCCCAGCGCAGCCCACTGTGCTAGGGCATTATACAATTGTATTAATCTTGATAGTTACTAAAACTACCATCAAGTTGGCCTACCTATTCATATGGACTAAAATATTGATCGCGTGTTATACACCGGATTACGCCTTTATAATGCAACAATTCAATTAGCAGCCATTTCTAATGCTAACTAAAATTTACTATGATATCTTGCGACTCTTTGCATAATGCTATAAATCGGCGCAGCGCTGCGTTTTGGGGAAGTCATGATTTGTATCGTTAGGCGTGTTATGCAATAGCAAGCCAAGGGATTCACAGATGACAATGGTAACGGCATCAAGTAAGTGAGACAAACTTGTTTACTAGTTTGTCACCACATACTAGATACTAAAAAACCGGCCAAGTGCGAGTCGGACTCGCGCACGAAGGGTTCCGTACCATTATCTATAAAAGCGGCAAAAAAATCATATCTGTTGTATGGGAGCCCCCTTAATATATTTTTTTTTTAATTTTTAGTATTTGTTGTTATAGCGGCAATAGTAATACATCATTTGTGAAAATTTCAGCTTTCTAGCTATCACGGTTTATGAAATACAGCCTGGAGACAGACAGACAGACAGACAGACAGACAGACAGCGAAGTCTTAGTAATAGGGTCCCGTTTTACCCTTTGGGTACGGAACCCTAAAAACCGATTTTACAATAAAATATTATAGATAATAATATTTTATTGTAAAATCGGTTTTTGTTATAGCGGCAATAGTAATACATCATTTGTGAAAATTTCAGCTTTCTAGTTATCACGGTTTATGAAATACAGCCTGGAGACAGACAGACAGACAGACAGACAGCGAAGTCTTAGTAATAGGGTCCCGTTTTACCCTTTGGGTACGGAACCCTAAAAACCGATTTTACAATAAAATATTATTATCTGCCTAGCTGTTTCCTATCTTTGATTGCCAGAATTCTCATTTTTTCAGAACGATAAGTGGCCTCAGTTCAAAAGTAGCGAAAGTGACAGTGTGGTGTTATTATAAGTTTAAAACTAGACTAACTCTAATCCTTAGTTTGATTAGTGAGTTCAAAAGTCATGAATCGCATTTCATAGTAATTCCGCTTATCCAAACGCTACTGAAATTAAAGATCTAGTTTCAACCGAGCAGCCTGGCAATGACCCAAGCAATTATTGCATTAAAAGTATATTTTATTAAGTAATTAAATCCGAGGAGCAAGTAGCAAGCGGCTAAGTCCCCGTTAATTCTTCAGGCTAAGACCAACATTCCGAGCGAGCAGTTTTCATCGCTTGCAAACTTCGAGGGCCTGTTTTAAATATTTTCTCTCCCGGATTCAGCTTGAGTTTGGCAACAGTATAATAGTTGTTAAGACTACTTTGAGTTTAAATTAATAGTTTCTAAGGATACTATCGCTCATTTATGAGTTGTATAAAAGATAAAGATTTATTATTGAAAACTTTAAAATGCACATTATGCATTTTTGGGGAAGTTGTAAATTGTCAACGCCATCTAGTTTATTTTGTTGGAACAAAGGCTATCAACTTTTTGCTTGTACAGTCAGCAACAGAATTCGTTGAACATAATTTGTTTCCAATATTTCCTAATCATTATTATTTAGCAAATCAAATCAAATCAAATAACTATTTATTTCGAACAACATGGTCCATCTGTGTTAGTGAATAAGTACTTAAGAACTATGTTAGTGGTGAGAATTTGGTGATTACTGATTATTGGAGATACATTAATTAATTAAACATTCTTCAACTTACAACCTTTTACAAATTAATTCATCCCTTTTATGGTAGTCGTCTTAGTCAGCACCCTAATACAAAACTTGATTCATTCATGCGTTGACCCACCATTTTCCTGGTACACAACATGATGTATCACTTTCAATCTGGGAAGAGCTAGCGGTCCTGAGTCGGCCATTTCTAAGGCTTCTGGTCTAGAATCTTAAAGGGTTTCTTGGAGAGAGCCTGTGCCGTTGCTCCATAGTAGTTTATATAATAAAATATATTCTATGTTGCATGTTGTGTAAGTTGAACGAAATTCTTGTTAAACATGTCGTTGCATCTTGCTCGCATTTTTCTCTTAGATTGTGAAATTAATATCTACTTTGTAGGCAGGGTGTTGCGTTGAGTTTAACATTGCTTAAAATTTCTGCACCATTTTTGCATGTCGTCTATTCCTTTACCACCATTATATTAAAGCCAAAAACAGTACAAAAACTATTAAATAACCAATTATTTCCCGTTCAGATAACACACAGCATATAAGGCATGCGGTGTCCGGCGGACGGCCCGGACAGGCAGATAAGCGCATCGCACACAATTATACAATTAGCCGACTATCAGCGGCATCTGATATAAATTCGCGCAAAACGATGCAACGTTTACAAGAGCTGGCTTGTGAGCGGGCGCCATGCCAACTGGAGTGGGGACTCAGTGATGGGTGACAGCGGGTATATAAAGTTACAATAGGGATTTAACAATAGGAAATTTGGGTTTAGGGAAGCTTTTGGGGAAGTTACAGGTAATTTTGGTTGTGATTATGATTTCCGATTTTCTTGAATTGAGACATTTTTGATCACTTATTATTATTTCGTTTATTCATTTATCATTTTACATTCTTTATATTTTTACATATAAAAAAAAGACATTTAAAAATACAAAAAAATAAGTTTGCGCCGGTTTCGGGAGCAGGGTCCATGCTACCGGTGGTTAGGGTTCCAGGACAGGAACCTCCTCACAATGCGAACCGTATCGAGGAGTACTGCCTTTTGAATCAGGCCTTTGATCCAACCGCCTAAGGAGAGCCTCGAAAGATGGTCGTCGAGGCTCTTGGCCAGAAGGTCATTGGCCGTTACGACAATCGTTACAATGATAGCCGAGTTCACATTCCACATGTCAACATCTTCGTGTGCCAAGTCGAGATATTTTATTTGTTTCTCTTTCTCAGTTTTCACGAGGTTTTCGTCAGGCGGGATGGTAACATCGACTTGATCACTTATTATTATTATGATTGTTTTTTTTTAATGGATTTGATGAAGGACCACAATTTTCAAGTTAAGATCTTCAACGCAAAAATGAGTCAGTGAAATTATATAATTACCAATAAGCTAGGTCGGTGTTCCCCTTTTTAGGGTTCCGTAGCCAAATGGCAGAAAACAGAATCCTTAGGGGCCGTCTCCACGAGCGAGAGAATCGCGGTGATATTATCGTCGTCCCACGTATTTGTATGCGAAACTATCGCCGCGATTCTCTCGCTCGTGGAGACGGCCCCTTATAGATTCGTCATGTCTGTCTGTCTGTCTATCCGTATGTCATAGCCACTTTATTCCGAAACTATTAGGACTACACCATTGGTAGGTAGATGTATTCTGTGAACCGCTTTACGATTTTCATCACTACATATTGAACAAAGTCCTCCGCCGCGCCTGTCTGTCAGTTCGCGATAAAATCAAAAATGACTGCACCGATTTTCATGCGTTTCCACCAATGGATAGAGTGGTTCTCGAAGGTTTTAATATATAATTTGTCAAGTTTTTGTATACATTAGTTAAAATATAATTATATTTGTTGGAGGTGTCGGAAAAAAATAAGCAGTCTGGGAGCTTTCAACGAAAACGCAGCCTAAACCCTTTGAGATATAACAAAATGTTTTATTGCGAAATTATGCATCTTATATGGTCTACAGAAAAGTTCCGATGGCATATGTCTATCTCTTAAGGATAACATACTATATCCATTTTAATATTTAAAATAGCCGAAAATAGGCTGAAATTTGGTACAGGAATAGATTATAGCCTGGAATAAGACATAGGCTACTTTTTATCCCTGGAGTAGGTTTCCATGGGTTGCGGGAATGGGATCAAATTCAAATACTTTATTTCTAACAACCAAGTCCATATATGGGTTAGAAATGCTTAATAACTATGTTAGTAGTAATAATTTCATAGCCGTCATAGATACAGTTAAAAAATAAATATAAAATAATTACAAAAAAAAAAATAAAAAATTTCATGATTACTTTTGGTCGCGATAACCCACATCCGATAGATTCTATTCTATCTATCTTTATAATTAATGTTTTACGTTTTTTGTATAGTAAGCAACGTCTTACTGCTGGGCCTATGTTGTCCCCCCAAACTTAAGTACTAATGCTGTAACATGATAATATTGTAAAACCAAATCATTTTTAAAGAGTAACCATGGAGTTTCTTGCCGGTTCTTCTCCATAGGAAACGACCAACCCGAACCGTGCACCTTTTTTTCTATGTTTTATAAGTGCCCATGTAGGCCTATTTAAAATAAAATATTTTGATTTTGATCCACGCGGGTGAAGTCGCGGGCATCAGCTAGTACAAAAATAAAAAAATAAAAGATTCCCCAGACTCCCCATGCATGGAACTGAAACTAAACATTTTTTTTTTAATCAAACCTATACGTGCGGGGTGTCTATAGATAGGTCTTTAAAAATGATATTGAGGTTTCTAAGACCATTTTTTCTCAAAGTCAGTCGTTTGAAAGATAGACACGTCCAAAGTAGTAAAATGTGAGTCCCCCACCCCCCTCTAATTTCTAAAGTAAGAGGAAGAAAATTCTGAAAAAAAAAATGTAGGATTGTAGAACGTAAAAAAACTTTCAACGAAAATTGGTTGGAATAAGATTTGATGTTTAGTTTTTGAGATATGGGACTTTTTCATCAAACTGCAGCAGTAACTTTGTTTTTCATTACATACTACGAAAAACAAATTTAGTTTTGCTATTAAATGTCCAAATATTTTTATTATATTGTTTGATGCTACGGAACCCTATGTGCGTGTGAGTACGACTCGCACTTGTTTAAGCACTAGTATCAGTCATTCGTATGCCAAGTCATTGTGAATGGCAGTTTCGAACTCCTTGTAGAAGCCTCGTTAACGGCCACGTGCCTATTGTAAAAACAGTCATTTAAATCAATTTCCTGGCTCTATTTTAGTCCTGTTCAAATCACTTTCTCATCAAAACCCCGCCACCTCTTCGCCTTGCTCCACACGCTGACATATTGCCTGTCACGGCGTCCGGTATGGCCTGTAATAAAGCTCTCAGAAACGCTAGCCGCTCACAATTTAGACCCTCATAATTCCAGCGGCCATTGTATTCATTCGTTATTATGTTAGTGTAGCGGCTAATTGAATTTATTTGCCAAGATTTATGACCGCATGCCGACTGGCCGCAGTTGAATGTTTTGGATCCCGGATGCAAAGAGATTAAGGGATGTAATAAGCGAGCTAAGTTGTGGGCTTGTGATTCTATGCTGAATAAAACAAAATGTTTAAATACAATTTTTCAGAAAGGAATTACGGAAACAGCTGAGAATGTTTAGGCATCGAATAGTACTGAGATAACTTGTAAGAGGTCTAAGCTTCATAGGAATTAAATGTCATAGGACGTCCATTACTCAGTGGGCAATGCATCACAATAATTGTCTATTTTTATTACATAGTACTAAACCTATAACAAAATAATACATTGTTCGACGTTGAAGCAAAGCTGTTCGAAATGTATATTTACATTGCAACTCTTTTAAATACACGGAGCTCTAGAAGCAAACCAGTAAGAGTCACACATACTACCCTTTTTTATGAACCCCTTAACAAACATTACAACCGCTGCATGGCTCTCGGGTTAACAGGAATATTAGTAATGCACCACGCTTAGTGCACTGCATTAACTTCAAGTGTAACGACTTCAGTAAACTCTATGAAAGTATAAGCAAGAAGCATTATAAAATGTGCTGAGTGGACCTAAGCAACTGCTCGCAAAACCCATTGTAAGTACTATAGTTTACACCTGTGACTTAATGCAATAATTAGGTAGACAATTGTTCACAGATCATTAGTAACTTGTCTTGTATTACACATGAGTGTGCAATGAAGCGTAATAAAATCATAGGTTTTGTAAGAAATCGTTAAATTATTTCCCTGGTACTACGAGTAAGTTGATTTTACGGGAGGAACCTAGTTTCTAGAATCTGTGTTTGCGCGAACTCAAGAAGCTGCTAGAGCTGTTTAACTATGCTATCACATACTAGTAGGTATCAAAAACGGATTCATTTACATTATAACATTTAATTGCTATGACTTCAAATACAAACAAAGGATTATCTCGCGAACCCCGTCGCTTCTCCAACATCACTCAGTATCTAACATATAACATAAACAATGATGTGTCGGCGTCACGAGTGCGATAAATCCGCCGCTAATGGCGGATACCCCGTTATGATCTGTGATAAACGGCCGCCATACATTCGGCTGTACACTGATTGGATTTTGTTGTGATGTAAGACTGTTGTTTAGGAGAATATTTGTTGCTCAGTTATTACAATCGGGTGGCTATTTGTAATCTGTGTCTGGAATTATCAGTACAAAGGCTACGAATTAGTACCCGCAGATTGAATGTGTTTCTCCTGTGAATGACAAGGATTTTTCCAATTTTAGTTCCAGCTTGAATTGACGTTAGATCGCTTACTAAAAATAATAATCAGTCTGAATAATCAATATTCTTTACGTTTGGCATTCGCTTTTCAAGCATCTCGTATTTGTACAACTGCTTTCAACGGGATCGACATTGGATTTTCGGTAGTTTATGTCATTTTCATACATTATTGACTTTCCATTAACTTTTATCATCGATAGAATGTCGTTTTATCTGGGCCCTATGAACAAAGCCGATTTATCTACAGCAGTGAAAGATTCCAGTCATACACTTGGATACAATTTATTTACAGATACAGCACCAGAGCTCCACTATACGTTCATAGAACAGGCGTTACACCCTGGACCTTCCCTGGCGCTGCATTGTGCGGCATCCGGCAGTCCTCCGCCAAGATTCACCTGGTTGCTAGATGGTCAGGCCGTTGAAGAACATAATACACCACAGAGGTAGGTATACCCTCTTGAAGTAAATTATATATAAACAAAACAGATTTCGTGTATACTGTCCATGAAATACGTTATCCAGACGTGCCCAACTGTGGACGATGATGATGATGACGATAAAAGGTTGTGAGATCATTTCATTATACACCATTATTTTTAGGTCGTTCTGGAGCCGAATACCATGAACTCGATCATCGAACTCGAAATGATTGGGACTATTTTTTTCAAAAAATAACAATAAAAAAAAACATGAAAGAATAAATTTATTGTTTTTTTTGTGAAATCATGAGAATCGATCGATGAATGAATTTTTTAATGGGTATCGTTCGCATGTGTTGCCGATCGTGGATACGTTTTACACACATATATGCATGTGAGTTCTCATTATTTCAAAAAAAAAACATAAAATTTATTTTTTCTAGTTTTTTTTTATTGTTATTTTTTTTTTTAAATAGTCCCAATCGTTTCGAGTTCGATGATCGAGTTCATGGTATTCGGCTCCAGAACGACCTAAAAATAATGGTGTATACATGCTTTAACTAGCATGCGATCCAATGAATGATGTACCATAGCAATATCTAGCAGAAATCACAATGTGTGCGCCAATAGGACACTAACATAAAGATTGAAGAAACAATTTGGGCAAGGGGTCGTATATTACGTCGTTCCAATTTTCGGAGTACTATTCCCGAGAGTTTTTAACTTTGGCAATTTTGGGTACGCAATTATATGAGCTGTTATAGCGTCCCATGTATGTTCTCATGCACGTAATGATAATCCATGATTTCATTCCATATGATCAGTATCTTATTTTCGAATTTGAAATGAATATTCATAGTCACACTGGGCCCGTGTGGTGGTCCGTTCTCTCTCACAGAGAGGACGACTGTGTCGCCTTAATGAGAACATAATAGGCTGATTATACAAAACGAGGAAACTTCCTAGGCAGCTCTCAACACAGCTTTGACACAGAAGATCATTATTACCTCTAAAAGCTTCTACTTTCCATTCTCAGAAGTATAACCCAGTTCATGAACTCGAACGGCGACGTGGTGAGCTATATGAACCTGACGTCAGTCCGGCCTGAGGACGGCGGCCGCTACACCTGCAGGGCGCACAACTCCAGGGGAGCCGTCGAACATTCCACAAGGCTCAATGTTTATGGTTAGTTATTTAACATTCCAGTAATTTGCTGGTCTGTGCTGTTGAAGTTTCCAAGTGTTATTTTTGAAGTTGGTTTAAGCAAAACGCGCTATGTTACCCCGTAAAATTCAATCTGGTAAGCTAGTGTTGGCCTCAAATAAAATATTTTATTGAGGATATTAGTGACTTCCTCCAAGGGTTAAGAATTTGAGAAAATTTATTAAAATACCCGATTGCATAAAAATAACTAACTAATAACTTTAAGTTGAAAAGAAAACTGTAAGTTCATTTAAGAAGTATATTAGAATTAATTATATCGCTGTCACTTCTGGACTGAACTTATTTTTTTCTTTTCAGCTTCTATTTAAAGTTATTAGTTAGTTATTATTTATTTTTTACGCAGTTGGTTTTTTTTTATTTTACACTTCTTAGTTACGATTATTATTATTTTAATCTAATATCCTACATTTATTTACTCTATTTTGTTTATTTAGGTGTACATTTATCACTTTATAGTTCACAAACCTACCAGTCATCCGCGCGTATCTTGTTTAAATAAACAAATAACATATATTTTTTTTTATTAAAATACGGTCATGATATACTAAATATCCTCATGATGGGGCCTTTAATTTGATACCCATATTAACGTATCCCAAAAAATATTTTTTACCTTTAAACTATTAAGCGTCTCACAGTCGTCATGTTAGTTTTTTATCCTATACCTATCTAAGAACACTTGGCTTACCAAGACGAATCTAACGATATGTTAATTAAATAAATCCGTGCAGCAGTTTGGAAGATATGAGGTAGTAAAGAATATTACATGCATTCAAGATACGCGCGAAAAACATAACCATTCCTTGGCAATCGGGTAAAAAGTACAGTGTGGTGCGGCATTTAGTGGCCTTTCCGTCGTTTATTTCTCTATAATTGAATATGACAATTGAAATTGTATCAGTGCCACAGCCAGACCACTTGAAACAGGAAGGACTTTGTCCACTTTTCCAGGACCACCATCAATAAGGAACATCGGTCCCATCCGGGTGGTAGCCGGCGTCAACACCACCATCTACTGCCCATTCTCCGGATTTCCAATCAGGTTGATGGAGGTGCATTTGCTTAGTAAACTTATAAGTTTCATTTTTGTTTTGTTTTCGTAGTTCGATGTTAGATGACCTTGTCTTTACCCTTCAAACTAGTTGTGGATGTTTTTCTTTGTAGTAATCTCCTGGCCTCTCTAAAAGTACTCAGTAACAATCCTTTTAAAAAAATAGTTGCACTTAAACCCAAAATAGACCTAGTTGTAGATAAGTCTGGTATAAGATCAGCACCATCATCAAATTACCAACCCTTATTTCTCTACCTTCCAGTGAGATCCGATGGCAGCGTGGAGGTATGGACGTCAGTTCTACCGGAGGCCGTGCCTTGTCAGGAGTGGGAGGAGAACTGCTGCTTTGGCCAGCGGAGCCTGCTGATGCTGGAGTATACTCCTGCAGAGTGACGTCTCCATCGGGGCAATACGCTCAGAAGGATGTTCAGATTTTTGTAAGAAGTAAGTGTTGGTCCCCTGACTTTATTTGTTAAAACGACCTTACAGGCTACAGCTGCATGTGGAAATTAACTCAAATTGATGTTACAACACATTATATATTATGATTTCAGATCCACCGAAAATAGCAGGATTTTCGTTTCCACTTGACTTGGTAGAGGGCAGTTCGATACAAGTATTATGTGGGATAACATCTGGTGACAAACCAGTTTACTTTTCCTGGCTTAAAGATGGGCAGCACATACCATCAGGCTTACAAGTAAGACTTCTTACTTCATTATCATTGTTATATTATATCATTTAGATTTCGAGCGGACTTAGTTCCTTTCTTATATCATTTACACCCTGATTTCGTTTACAGGTTCAAGAGAAGTCATTGGATGAGTTCAGTTTTCTTATATTCTCTCACGTGACTTCAAAACATAGCGGAGATTATACCTGTGTTGCGACCAACTCTGCTGCTGAAGTCAATCATACTGCTAGATTGGCTGTAAAAGGTAATGTGAAAGATTCCTTACTAATTACATTAAAACTTTGACATTTAAAAAAGCTGGACTCTGTCCGTTTGAGCGTTAAAGCCCTCATGCCTTAATATCTTATAAATTTCAGTTGCACCATCATGGGTTTACGAGCCTCAAGATATTTCAGCTCTCTTAGGGACTCAGATCTTGGTACATTGTTCTACCAAAGGCTACCCAGAACCAAGGATCTCTTGGCTCAAAGGTCATGGTGAGTTTTTATTTAGAGTTTTTTTATCTAGAATACTAAAAATAACAATTTATAAACCTTCTGACAACATTAAAATCGCTAATCCCCCGTGAGAAAACATGGTGATTGCTGCTGGTTTTAGTGTTGCTTTTCCGAATAGTTTTGTTTTACTAGGTCATTGATTATACGTCCAATCTCTCTCAGGGTCTGGAGTAAGTGATTTCCGACCAGTGTCTAACCTGGACCTTCAGTTTTCCGTGCTACCCAACGGGTCTCTGAGCATAGCCCCAGCAGCCCATCATCACGAGGGACAGTATATGTGCCGAGCAGAGAACGGGATTGGACGGGGACTGTCGAAGATTATAGCAGTTTCTGTCAATGGTAGGTAATAACATTACTGTTCGATTTTTACTTAAGCTTAAAATATCAATACTTTTTGTCTCAAAATACGTAAGGAGCGATGTCAAGATTATCTTCATTATATTTATATTATTAAATCGTTGTACTGAGAGTAACTTTGTTATTTTGAAAGCCGTATTATTTCTTTTTCTTCTTCATACTCTGTTCTTTAGTGTTGAGGGTCGTGACCTATCTTGTTGAGTCTTCTTAGCTTGGCGGTAGATGTCCACCATTTGTCCATTACTTCACATTCATTAATCCCACTTTCCAGAGCCGGCTCACTTTGAGTTTTCGTCACGCAACATGACAGTCAAAAGAACAGCACAGGCGACGTTACAGTGCGACGCACGAGGAGACCCGCCCATACAGCTGCAGTGGACGCATAACATGAAAAGAGTAGATCTTACTACTTACAGGTGAATAACATAATCTTAATTATACTATCTTTTCAATCCGATGCATTTTTGGGGTTCCATACCCAAAGGGTAAAACGGAACCCTATTACTAAGACACCGCTGTCTGTCTGTCTGTCCGTCTGTCATCAGGCTGTATCTCATGAACCGTTATAGTTAGACAGTTCCAATTTTCACAGATATATTTATTTTGCCGCTATAACAACAAATACTAAAACAGAATAAAAAAAATAAGTGGGGCTCCCATACAACAGACATGATTTTTTTGCCGTTTTCATAGATGGTATGTATAATGGTACGGAACCCTTCGTGCGATCCGACTCGCACGTGACCGGTTTTTTTTATTTTGTTTAGGAACACTCAAACAAGGCGGTTGAAAATTAAATTATTTCTTACGAATTTTAACAGAAAGATTCGGATCGAATGGACTTTAAATGTAAAAAAATCAATTGTTTAATTTTCAGGGTATCGGTATCAGAGAAACGGTCAGAAAGCGGCGTGAGCTCGCAGCTGAGTATAGCGCACGCCGAGCGTGATGACTCTGGGGTGTATCGGTGTCGAGCTGAAAATGCTTACGGAAGAGATGAGCTACTAATATACCTTGCTGTCCAAGGTAACTGATCAGTTCAAGTAAAGTTAAGAAAAGTATATTCATCAAAAAGTAACATTACAATTGTGATATTCGGAGAGCTATAAACGAAGAGTAGCTTGTATCTTAGGGATCAGTGATATTACTATTCGGTGTATATTCATTTTACGTTTATCTTATTAGACTTTTACTAATTGAACCACTTCCGCAGAGTTCCCCGAAGCCCCCCTGGGCCTGCACGCGCCGCGTCGCGCGGGGCGGGGCGCGACGCTGGCGTGGCGGCGCGGCTACGACGGCAACGCGCGCGTGCTGCTGTACCGCCTGCAGTACCGCGTGGTGGGGGACGCGCGCCGGCCCGACGCGGGGGACTGGGCCGACGCGCCCACTAGGGATGTGCCCGCTGACCGGGTGCTGGTGAGGTGAGAACGTCTACACCTTAAAATCTGCGTTCCCTTGAACTATAACTTGGAAAGCTAAACTCTCCGTAAATACAAGTATGTTACCCAAAATTTGTAGGTATAGACTTATTTTTAAGTTTTTGGTTGAATGGTTGGTTATCTTGACAATAGGCTCACAAATGACCATGGCTGATTGATGACCATAGGCTCTCCATTGCTTATATTACAAGGGACTTATAGGTAAACACTGGCGAAATATGTGTTTACCTACTAATTATACCTTTCTGGGATTACAGCCGTGATTTTATGTTATGGCTGGTTGATTAAACCACCCGTTTCTAGACCAAACCTTCGCGACGGATGTCTAAGTTAGATGTAATTCGTTACAGACAAGACCCGGATGCGACTACTACAGAAGTGCACCTAGAATACCGAGTGGAAGGTCTCCGCCCCGCTACTGCGTATGCTTTGAGACTCGCAGCGGTTAACGCTATCGGCGACAGTGATTACTCTGACCCCGTCATCGTGCAGACTTTAGAAGAAGGTAAGAAGTAGAAACTTAGCCAGATTTCCATGTATACTGATGAAGATATTTCCCTTGGCTCATTATTATTTGATAGAACTAACGAAAATGACTTTTTCGCAGCTCCATCTGAACCTCCTCAGAATGTTCAAGTGCAAGCTACTGCTCCAGGAGAATTGCTCGTCAAATGGCAGGTGAAATGTTTATTCCCAATCTACTAAAGAGAGGTAGAAAACAATGATTTTTGTTTTGTCTGATCTGTGCGTACGTCTTAATTTCGACATGAATGATGTAACCGAGGCATAAATATTTTGGTTTAAAAATGGAGTTTCGTGCCCGTTATTTTTCATAAAGATTTACGCTTTAGAATGGAATTGAACATTTATTTTATTTTACCGTGTAATTAATTACTGTCAAGAGGTTGTGAAGGGACTGTAGTTTGATCTTTTTGTTTTTGATTGACCGTAATTGTTACATTTTATAGAAATGCTTTGTATTTAAGCATTTTGTCAACTAAAAGCACAGATTTTCAAAGTTTTATCCAAACTTTTATAAGTTTAGTTTAGGATAAAACTTATAAAATAATACTTGTTTCATAACAATACATACGTAGGCACCACCTCAAGAGTCCTGGAACGGCGAGCTCCTGGGCTACGTAGTGACGTGGCACGAGGCGCGCGCCGCCGCCAACACGACGGCGGCGCTGAGCGCGGCGGGCTGGGGCGCGTCGCACGCGGCGCTCGTGGCGCTGCGCACGCATGCGCAGTACGAGCTGCGCGTGCGCGCCTTCAACGCCGTGGGCGCCGGCCCGCCCTGCACGCCGCTTACTGCTACCACGCTGGAAGGAGGTGGGATGACTAGTTTTGGTTTATTGAAGTCTTCACAGCCCATAATGTAAATATTCACTATTCAGAAAGCACTTACCTATTGCGAAACCTAGTTGGCCGGTGCAAACACAATTTGGCTAGATGGAGTATTATTGACTCGTTCAACACTCTCAATCTCCCACCGTCGGTTGCAGTGTCCCAAGTGTCCGGGCACATAAATTATTGTAATGTAGATGTATATCTACATTACAATAATTTCGTCGATACCAAAAGATGAAGAAGTACGACAACATAATAGGTTGCTAGTAATCTCCATACCACTCAACTAAGCTAGCTTTCTGTTAATCTGTCTCCAACATACGTCACTGTATTTCCTTATGATTTCATACAGATTAATGTAGGGCATCTTATTTGTATACATCTTCTTTAGCTCCCGAAGCTCCACCGGAAAGAGTCCGTTGCGAGCCACTGTCGGCACAGTCGGTGCGTGTCTGGTGGGAGCCACCACCAGCCGTGTCACGAGGAGGAGTGCTGCTTGGATACGAAGTACTTTATGAGGTGCGTTAATAGTTATCAACTGTAATTTACACTACCTGGGTGTTATTATAGCTCACCGAGTTTCAAAAAAGTGCATAATGAGTGTCAGAGACGTCACCTAATACAGCTGATTTGTTTTTTCTTTCGATGTGCTTAACACACTACTTACAATCGATATAATAAGAATCCTATTAACATTGATGTCCATGGTTAAATACTTGAAGTCTACAACGTCCCTGATTCAAAACCCTTGATATAAAATTTGCAAATGGTAAATAACTATATTCCCACGCCACAGACCGTCGACGAGCTGGAAAGTCAAGTAGAGACCCGTCGCTCAGGCGGCATGGAGACTGTCCTACAAGCATTACAAAGAGCTGCCAACTACAGCATAGCAGTGCGAGCCAGAACTGCCGCTGGTACGGGGCCTACCTCAGAACCGGTTTATTGCGTCACACATGAAGATAGTGAGTATAGAACTGATCCCAATCAAATACTGTAAACAAAGTATGATAATAAAAACTCTCCAGTTGGCTACCACAATAAAGATTAATTATATCTAACGCGAAGGTGTGCCACAAACATTCAGAGAGGGCGGGATAAACGGTCATAATCATTCTACATAATGAAAGTAGGGGAACTGTTCCTATTCACCAATCACGATCGAACAATGAAATCTTTTCAATTACTATGTCTGTACGTATAATTAAGTTACTATACAGAAGGTAGTAGCTATTAGTAAGTATTATAAATGTTTCAGTACCGGGAGCTCCCATGGACATAAAAGCGGTGGCGAACTCGGAAGACACGGTGATCGTGAGCTGGCTGGCACCGCTGCACAAGAACGGCAAAATCAAACACTACACCGTATACAATAGACCACAGAGGTTTGTCTTTCATCGTAATAACGACATTTATTTAGTCTTGGGATATATCTTAACCGACTACAAAGTCAGGTGGGCGGCCGCTCGCCACCGCCTTCAACTCCATGCCCTGGAGCTGCATTAAGGAGGCCCTCCGGTATCACCGGGTACCGACCTACCTTCGTCGTGTGGTCGGGGACTACCTGACAGACAGGGCCGTCATCTACCCTGGTCACAGCGGAGAATGGAACCGGCGAGAGATGTCGTGCGGTGTTCCGCAGCGATCGGTTCTAGTGCCGCCCTTGTGGAACATCGGTTACGACTGGGTGCTGCGCGCCTACCTCCCTAGCGGCGTGAGCGTCGTTTGCTTCGCTGCCGACACGCTCGTGCTGGCGCAGGGGAGGTCGCACGAGGTGGCGGCCGAATTAATGACACGCGGGGTTGCGATGGTCGTGGAGAGAATCCGGCAATTGGGTCTCGAGGCCATGTGCTTTCATGGGCCTCGGAATGCGCCACCGTCGGGATTCACACTGACGGTAGGAGGGGTTCCCATCGGCTTCGAGTTGACGTTGAAGTACCTAGGACTCATCCTCGACAGCCAGTGGAACTTCGTGGAGCACTTCCGACGTTTGGCTCCCAAACTGGAACGGGCCGGGGCTGCCTTCAAGCGGCTCTTGCCCAACCTGAGGGGTCCAAACGCCTCCTGCCGGAGGCTCTACGCGGGGGTCGTGCGGTCCATGGCCCCGGTGTGGGCGCGTTCCTTGAAGCGGCGAGCCGCCCACTATCTGAACGCGCCCCAAAAGGTGGTGGCCGTAAGGCTGGTCAGTGGGTACCGCACGATCTCCGGCGAGGCGGCGAGCCTCCTTGCTGGATTGCCGCCATGAGATCTGGAGGCCATAGTCCTCGCGCGCCTGCACGAGTGGCGCGCGGAGGCAAAGCGCCGGGGAGAAACTCCGCTGCCGCGGCAAATTGTTGCGTAGCGGACAGACCTTCGTCGCGATCTCATGGTGACATGGAGAGAGCGACTGTCACAACCCCGTGCAGGGCACGCCACGATAGTGGCGGTAAGTCCCCTCTTTGAGGAGTGGTCAGAGAGATGCCACGGCACCCTCACCTTCCGCCTGATGCAGGTCCTCACCGGGCACGGTTGTTTTGGGAGGTACCTGCACCGAATCGGGCGGGAGGACACTGTGGAGGTCTGTCTCGCTTGGACGGAGCACCGCCGTGTCCTCGTAGCGGCGATTGGCGGCGGCGACCTCTCGCGTCCGGCCCTGGTTGAAGCCATGATTCGGGGCGAGAGGGAATGGGAAGCCGTCACCTCCTTCTGCGAAGCAGTCATCCTAGCGAAGGAGGTGGCGGAACGTGAGAGGGAGTGAATCTCACGTCCCAGCCGCCGCGGGAGAAGCACCGGGGTCGGGGGCCACGTGGTGGCTCTCGGCCACCGTAGGCGCGGGCCTGTGGACGGTGAGTAATGGGCTAGCTCGCCGCCCGTCCGTCTTATGACGACAGGCCGTGTCGACGGCGCGTTCGGGTTCCACGCGCGCCTCAAAGAGATGTCAGCAAACATGAGGTGCCCGCAAGGGCCGATGCCTGCCAGGGCTGCGGGACTGTTCGAAAGAGATACCGCGGCTCTGGAACATAAAGGGCAAAAGAAGGAACATGGATGGTTTTTAGTCAGTAAAAGTCTGGCACTCCCTTCCGCTCCGCCCAGAGCGGGAGGAGTCAAAAGGTGGGCGGCCGCTGTAGGTAGGTATAATTATGTTAGCTTGGTGATATCGACACCAGCAATTTATACTGCGCTAACTCGAATTTTAGGTAAAATCATTTTTTTATGCCAAGTTGCTTAAAATGTGTTTTTACATATGTCATAAAAAAATTGTGAAGAAATATACAAAAATAAGAAAGTTACAAATCTTATAAAACGCTAAGTAAAGGTACTTTTTGAAATCACTCGATTTATAATACGCCAACTATTATTAGCGTAGTGTGCGCGGGGAGGGGGACGCACCGCTTGTTTGTTTACATTAGTCTAACGACACTTGTCGCTGTGTTAGATGTAATTGCGCGGTTTGAAAAACATTTTTGAAGTAAATCATAATAGATAGTGTTATTGTACCCAATTCTTTAAATTATTGTTAGTGTTACTTTATTATTACAAAAATGTCTCGACAACGAGCTAAACATTTAGTGGAACTAACAAAAAAGGAAGAATATTCATTGATGAGTGTGGATAAAAATAGTGAGATATTGCTTCATACTGTTGAAAGAGGTAAGTTTAATGTGTTATTAAGGCCTATCAATGTATGTTAAATTATATAAATATGGTTTATAGTAATACGCTAGGTTTTTTTGAAAATTATAGCCACTTTGGTCAAAGTCCGTGCAACACTACGCTAACTCATAGTTAGCGTAGTTTAATGTAGTAGTGTGTATACTTGTTCATTTTTTAAATGAACTACCTAGCGACTTTTACGTAGTAAATACTTAATATTGTTGACGTATTAAGTAATTAGTTTATTGATGGTACGTTGACTATTCTGTTTTTGTAAATATTGTTTTTTTATAAAAATATTTAAATATGATTTCAATACATTATACCTATTGTTTTAGATTCGTCGCCATTACCTGCTGAAGTTGAAAATCCTGAATTCATGTCTTTATATGAGCACGTCAGCTTGGATGAGCCTATTCAAGACCATGATTATTCTATGTCCAGTTCTGCAAGCCGAGATATAGTCAGTTACGAAAATGATGCCGTATTAAAAGATATAAATTTAAACGACTTGGGGGCTCCTAATACTCCACTTAATTGAATAAAATATTTTGTTTTCTCAGAATAACAATGTTGAGTGCAATTTTGATTTAATTATATTTATGTTTGACTAGCTGTTGCCCGCGACCTTCGTTCGCGTGAAATTATTATAAAAACATATGATTTCCCTTTTTGAATCGGATTTCATTACCAATTTCAAGTGTTTTAATTTTCTTACACGGAACTCCAATTATTTTTCTAAAATGAAAGTAGCCTATGTTAGACCTTATAATATCAGAATCGTCAAAATCGGACCAGCCGTTTCGGAGATTAGCTGGAACAAACAGACAGACAGACAGACCGACAGACAGACAAAAATTGAAATAAATTTGTTTTTGTTATAAGTGCCGTATATATTTTCATATTATTCATTCAGTAATAAGCTGTGATTTTGATATTACAAACAGACACTTCTATTTTATATATTGGTATAGTAGGTAATAGATTTATAAATGGTTGTACGAAGTACTTATTACTTCCATGCAAAAATAAACACAAAAGGAAAAATAAAACCAAATTCATTTTCAGCCATTCCGACTACACTTCGACTAAAACCTATTTACGTAAATAATTAAAGGACATGTCCAAAAATGGTTTTTTAATCATCAAAAATTTTAACCAGAACAATTTAAATATATATGGATAGACATCCCAAAACCGAACTGTTCTAACTACAACATACATTTTTAAAGACCTCCAATTTTGAGAAAAATCGTTTTTTATTTAAGTGTGAATTTACACTTAAAGCGAACAAACCTTTCCAAACATCAAGAGTAATAAAGCGAACACACCACAAAAAAAGTATACTTGACTTCTGTCACTGTCACTGTCAGTCGATATTTGAGTTTTGGGTCAGTGGATACGAATTACGAAACGGGGTACTTACTATGAAAAAGTTGACGTAGCCCCGCTACACGGGGCTCTCATTTCTGTCTGCAGGGTTTAAAGTAACCTATTCTAACGTCGGGGTGTCCCAAGTTCCGAACTCGCTTCCCTCGCTCTTGCATCTAACATTTTTTTGGCTATTTCTGTCTTTTTTTCTCAGTACCCCGTTACGTACACTCCAACCATGAAATGCGATATTTTCAGAGAAAAGTACATATAAGTAACGTAGGTAGTCTACTAAACGATACATATAACACACACACAGAAAAACATTTATGACTTTCAAGTCAGCAACAAACAGCTGTCGAACCATACAATCGGTTCACATTATTTTTTTGGAATCGATTAAGTCTATGTTCCTATTGCAATTACCTAATAGAATTACTTTTTTTAACTTGGTCAATAGTGGATAAAATCCTTTTGACAAATGCTGTTTAAAAGCTGAATGAATTACTTCATTGCTTCATGCTTTAATCGGACGTTAGTGTTACAGTTTTGTTATTGAAATAAAACTTCATTTTAGGTTTAATGTTAATTTATTCATTTTCTTCATTTTCAATGTCTTCTCTAATTAAAATATTATCAAGAAACTGAGCAGGTGGAGATATATCATTTTGATGCCGAGCCCATCCCAGATACCAGACAATTGTCATCACATGAGCACAGCTTCCAACAGTCCTTTTCCCAATTATGCAACTGCAATAGTATCCACAAATACAATCTTGCCAAGTAGTCTCTGCCACTTTAAGTAAAATATATGTGTAATACACTCTATTGCTGTAGTGGCGTGACTTTATTCGTCCTCTGATCAAAGCTGTCTCATGTGATGATGAAATGTCTGGAATGTTTATCAATTGTACATCTTCACTTACTTCTACAGTAAAAGTACCGTTCGCCCGAATATGTTCCCCATAATAAGAGCGAGCCTGTTTTATTTGATAAACACCTAAGCTAAACAAAATTAAATCTGACATTTCCATGATGGGGAACATATTCAGCTGTGGTAATTGAGCATTTATTTGCAGGAAAGTGGCTCGGCGTCTATTAAGCTGATGCCCAATCACATGGTCAGCTAAATAATTTGGCATGTTCATTCTCTGGTTAGCTCTTTCCAGTATAGATTGGGCATCAGGACGGTCAGTCAAAACGGGATGAAAATGGTGTAAAATGGCTCCTGCAATTTTAAAATCATCCATAAGATTTCTAGAACCTACATTGAAATATTTATTTCTAAAGATTTTAAAATCCCGTTTAAACCGACCGTTTACAACTTCCACAACCCACCTGCACAGTGTCACCAGTCGTGACTTGTTGGCTTTATCAGTAGATAATTGAGTTTCCCCTTCACTAAGTGTTTCTGGCTTATACACAGTATAGCCCAAAGATATGAGCAATGGGATAGCATCTCTAAATCCGCGGTCAAGAATAAATACATCATTCTGCCTGAAATACTGCCTTAAATCAGAATTTTCATTTTGGAACAGCAGTTGCATTATTGTAGCATCAGATGTTGTGGCTGCATATGGACCAAATACATCTATAATGTGGCCATCGGTGGCCACCAGCAAAAAAGGTTTCACTAGATTTGCAAACTTGTGTAAGCTGTATGATTTTTTTTGAAACAGATAATTTGATGATTTCTGTAGGTAAATATAGGTACCATCGCAAATTGCTATGAGGTTATTTTCTGCTGTTCCAAAAAGTCCCTGTGGAATTAAAAGATTTCTACTCGACAGGTTTGCCCTTGGTATGCGATTAACACCTAAATGCATTGGTACATAAAATTCTTTCAAGCAGTTGCGTGCCTTTTTCATATAAATGCATGCTATTGATTTATTCATACACATTAATGAAGCAATTCGTGTAATTGGTTCCCCAGTTCTTATTTTCATAAGGTATAAACCTAAAGCTGTTTTTGGTTTTCGACAAACAACTAATAATTGATTATTAATACAGGTCAGTATTGTTAAAAAATTCAATACTGTCAAGCCTGTCCAGTAACGACAAATGTGGTTACTCATATTTTCCACATTTTCAAAATCAATAATGTTGATGGTTTTTTTTCTTAATAAATCTAACATTTCTAAAATATGTGTTAGAGTAAATTGCGTTGTGAACTGAAATTCATTCAACAGTTCCCAATTATATACACTAGCATGTTCTTCACATACTCGGGCATTAGGAGTGACATATAATTTATAGTCCATCAATATTTGTTTTTTAAGATACATAGGTACTCTTAAACGTTCTGGATTTGTACACTCAGGAACAAAACAATGGTTTGATGAATCTGGCGTTCGGGTGTAACCATCTAATTCAACATACCTGTTTTCATTTTGAATTACATTATTAATATCTATTTCTGAACTGAGTGCACTTACAGGTTCAGCCACAGAGCTCGACCTACTTTCAACTGATGGAGTAACTTGGGCATCTCTTGGTGGATCTATTACTTCTTGAATATTGTAATGAGCCCTTTGCCAGCAGGCATTACATGCTCGAGCATTGACAGGCATCTGAAATTAAGTTTTCATTTATTGTGTGTTCCAGTAATCAGATGTACAATTATGAAGTGTAAATATTAATTTACATATTTACCTGACGGGGAAAGATGATGTTAGCTATATAAGCCCGCTCAGGATGATTATCAGGTAAAGGCCGAGCACGCCTGCCTGTTCTTATTGAGATAGAGATGCCACAACAGACACAAACTGATTGATGACCCAGTTGTCGGTCGCCAATGTTGTGCTCGTTTCTATTATCTAATTCTATTAATAGGAGGTTGATGCATTCTTGACAAATGCTATCTCCATCTGCCACCTAAAAACAAAATAAAATGTTAAGAACACAGTATTGTTTATCTGCATGTCCTATGAGCAAAGTAGTGCTATTTAATTTTTTTGAACATAATTATGCTAATTAATTATTCTAGAAATCTTATAAGTTAAGTAATACATTACTTGCTGAGCAGTCCATTCTTCAACTATTGAGACTATCTCAGGGCCCATGCTTAAAGCATTGTATTCATACTGCTGATTAGCATGTATTGCTATGTTGCAATTCATGCAGACAGCCATAATTGTTGTAATAATCTGAAAATGAAATGGAAGTTTATGATTGCAGACTATCAGATGACATAAAAGAAGCAAAGAACAAAAAAACACTTTTGAGCTAAATAAGTACTTACATTTTGTGGTTTCAAATCCGAAAGTCCTAATTGCGTGCAATATCAAATAACCGTTATGAAAAAGCTAAGTCGTCAGGGTTTTAATCGTGTGCAAAATCGAAGAATCCGTTGTGTTAAAGCCAAGTCGTTAAATTCAGGAAAATCAATCAAAATCACATACGAAAACACAAACAAACACAAGGCGCGCGGGGGCGAGTGCAGTGTGTGTGAACACTTTGACATTGTCATTTCTGACAGAAGTTTCTATGGTAGCGTTCTTTTCTGGGTTGCCATGTTCAAATTAAATATATCTACTAACATTAAATGGTTCATTATTTTTCTCTTAAATGGAGGTGTCTAAAAATATTATTTCAGTGGCTTCAAGTTCCGTATTTTTGTCGCTTTTATAGTAGTGCAGTTTGATGCTGGTTAAATTTATCTCGGAATAAAAAACCAACATCCATACAAAAAGTGGACATCTCCTTTATCATAGAAATCGCGGATGAGGTTACTAACTAAATTTTAAACATTAATGTCTTTTGCGTCTGTTGGTCGATTTTGATGAAATAAACGCTAAATGTTACTCGGAACAAATCTTATTATGTTTAAATTTTTCGATTTTGAATACAATGAGGGGTTTTTACGTGATGCGCGCACAAACGAACAGACAAACCGACAAACAGACAAGAATTCTAAAAATGGTAGACATGGGTTCTGTGTGTGATCCTTTAACACCCACGTCACGCCACGTCTACAGATTTATTATATGTATAGATTTATTCATTACATTACAACTTGTTGTTTAAATTATGTGATTTATATTTACGGATTGGACGTTTTTGTTTTCTTCTAAAATTATCAATATTGAGTAAAATCTTGATTTAAATATAATCATGTTTGAGTTCCTAATAATTACAAGTTATAGTATTGTTTAAATTATGTGATTTATTTTTACGGATTGGAAGTTTTTGTTTTCTCCTAAAATTATCAATACTGAGTGCAATCTTGATTTAAATATAATTATTCGAAGTCGAATTGTTATTGATCTGATCTCTTATCGTTAGTTAAGTACTTATTACCTATAATAAACTGTTGAGTACCTACTACACTAGTTTTGTTTTAATTACGTATATAGGTACCCACAAATATTATTATAGAAACAATTTTATCAGGAAATTAATAAAATTCAACGTGTATTATAGCGTAACCAAGAGCTAGATGATACGCTAACTTGTGGCACAGGGCGATGTATAGTACGCTATATATAATTTGACGGCTTTTAATACAAAATCCGCCAGAGACACATGTACCGGTTAAACAAAGCTAACTTAAATAACTTATTATTCAGCATGATTAATTACAATAATACATCTTGTGTATGTATATGATACCCTAATGTTATGATTAATACACAAAATACAGTATTATTTTTATTGCAACATAATAAAATAACACTTATTTAGCACTACGACCTCCCGCACAACACTACGCTAAGATTAGTTAGACTTGTATAACTTGTAGCATTTTATTGATGAATTACGTTAATATACGGCTAACTCGCGCTAAATCAAAAAATATAAATAATTAACAAAAAATAAGTATGAGATATTACAATAAATACATTATATATTAAGCATACCAAATTTCAAATAAGTATCTTAATTAATGTAAAAGTTATCACGTTTTTCCCTTTAAACGCCTCTACTGTAAAGTACGGTTTTTTGAGTTAGCGTAGTATAAATTGCTGGTGTCGATATACACCAATGATTAAAAGTGTGGCTGTGGAGCCATATTATACCTACCTACACTTTAAGGGTCTGAAGCCACTGTTAGGTTAAGCGTATGCTGAGATGCAGGTGACGCAGGTCCACGCAGCGCAGAGTAGATTTTATAATGCGTGAACGTACTAAGAGCTGCGTACGCTGCGCCGCAGGCACATGCGACGCAGACGTGCGTCTGTCCTGCTCTGCGCCTCATTGCAGTGCCGGCACAGATTTCTGCGTGACGCGTGCATGTCGACTCGACGCGTGTTTTTTACCGCTAATCTACACTAATATTATAAAGAGGGAAAAATTGTATTTTTGTGTGTGTATGTTTGTAATGAATAAACTCAAAAACTACTGCCGATTTCAAAAATTCTTTCACCATTGGTAAGCTACATTCACACTGAGTAACATAGGCACCCGTGCAAAGCCGGGACGAGCCGCTAGTTCTTAATATTGTTGCAATGACAGAACATTTAATTGAATTAGTGCGTTGTGAACCTTGTTCGTACGAAACTAATCATCCAGATTGTCAGATAACTCTCGTGAGAGTATAAATTCCTCATTAGTAGAGCGTTTTTTTGCAAATAATCACTTTACCAATTTTTCCGAACTACGTTGGGGTCGGCTTCCAGTCTAACCAGAGGTAGCTGAATACCAATATTTTACATGGAGCGTTTGCCTACCTCCGCAACCCAGCTAGCACTGGGTAATTAACACGATAAATTGTTTACAACTATTTCTACAATATTACAGGTGTAAATGGACGCTTCACGAATCCGTTAACAAAGCATTCATCATTCAGCATTCTGTCCACCAAACTAAATAACTCTAAGTAAAAACTACTGTTGGGAAACGACTTTTTTTGGGGTGAAAAATCACGCTTTACGGTAGCATTTGTAAGGCACTCAAAACATTGTGCTGCTGGATTCATTGAATAGTATGTACATTTATTTTTTATTTTTTATTCATTTATAATTACGTAAATAACACCTTAACAGCTAGAACGCCAATGCGATGTTACTACCACCAAATTTTATAATAAAAAAAAAAAAAAAACATTAGAAACAAAAAAATAAATAATAAGAATACACTTAAAAACACCTCAAACATTTTCAATGCACTTCAGTGCTACTCCTGTGAACTTCATCAGGCTACAGTGAAATATATCTACCTCATCTGAAATAATATTTAACAATCTTATGGCGCGCGACAAGGGGGCAAACTTATTAAGATTGCTCCTAGAAGATGGCTCCAGTAGCGTAGGCGTGGGGCGACGTGCGCCCCCGCAACCGGGCGGCGCACGCAGCCCCAGCTCCGCTAACAGATCGGGGTGATGTAGCCAACCGCGTAGCACCCGAAACACGAAACTGCACAGAGCGACGTCCCTCCGCACCTCCAGCCTGCTGTACCCTACCATCCCTATTACAAACAGACTCGGGTACATGAGCGGGAAGAAGGGATAGACGCCGTACTGCTTATAAAACAAAAAACGAGTGAATTTGTTTTGAATTCTTTCCACCATGACACTGTATTTGGCCTCATGTGGGTTCCAAACGATCGCACTCGTTTCAAGACGGCTCCGTACCAGCGCATTGTACATGATTCTAACCACTGCCGTTTTCTGAAAGTCTTTGCACTGCCTAAGTATAAATCCAAGATTTCGGAAGGACTTGCGGCATATGTTTAAGATGTGCTCACGAAACAATAATTCTGGAACCATCTCCACGCCCAGGTCCCGCACATGCGTGACTCGTGACATAACCGCGGCTTCCATCTCATACTGATGCAGCAGAGGTTCCCGCGCGCGAGTGTAGCTCATTATGCCGCATTTGGAAACGTTAAAAACTAACTTATTATCTAGACTCCACTTTACTACCCTATCAATATCCTGTTGAAGCCGTTCACAGTCCGAAGTATCTGCTACCGATAAGAACAACTTGAGGTCGTCTGCGAATAGCAAACACTTCGCTTCCTTTACAACTTCCGGCAGATCATTGACCATTAGAATGAAGCCTAATGGACCGATATTGCTACCCTGACTCACCCCCGAAAACGTGAAATAAGGCTTGGAGACGTATCCACCATATTCGACGTACTGCCGGCGATCGCCAAGGTAGTTCGCGAAGAATTGCAGAAGGTGCGGTGTGAAACCAAATGCCGCAAACTTAGCCAACAGCACATCGTTGTCGACGGTGTCGAACGCCTTCCGAAAGTCGAAGTACGCAGTGTCCACCTGCCCTCCAGCGTCAACCACCGGCGCCAGGTATGTCATGAAAGACATTAGGTTACTTCCCGTACTTCGACCAGTCCGGAAACCGTGTTGAGCGTCGGTCAGGCGAGAAGTTACCTGATCTGAAATGTACTTGTGCAACACTGACTCAAACACCTTAGCAAACGCCGACAGCACCGCCACCGGTCGGTACCCACTAACATCAGTTCCCGAACCCCCCTTCGGGACTGGGATCACTCTAGTGATTTTCCATTGGTTGGGATATCGACCTAACTTTAAAAACAAATTTAAAATGTGCAGTAATGGCTTTTCAAACACCGCGCTACAGTCTTTAACTATATAAGGTGGTATCCCGTCCGGTCCCGCCGAATATTTGGGCTTGAGGCGGCGGAGCGCTGCGCGCAGCTCGCGTAGGTCGAGCTGGCCCACGTGAACGCGCGCCGCACCCGCGCTCG
This sequence comes from Eurois occulta, assembly GCA_950022335.1. NCBI lineage: Eukaryota > Metazoa > Arthropoda > Insecta > Lepidoptera > Noctuidae > Eurois > Eurois occulta. The sequence continues at coordinate 22,610,079 of OX465479.1, read as the reverse complement.
CGCCCGCCGCACGCTCCGCCTCCGCGGGGTCCAGCGCCGGGCGCACCTCGTTATACACCGAATGAAAGTAGGAAGCCAAACATTCCGCACACTCTTCGTCACTCAACTCTCTTCCATCTTTTGTGACTCGAGTTTTATTGCGTCTAGCCCGCTTGCTTCTAACAAAATTCCAAAAAGATTTAGGATCGTTTTTAATATTTGACTGTAACCTACACTGGTATTTCTCATAAGTTGACGCTAATTTATGTTTAACCTGGGTACGATAGAAAGAAAAGCATTCATAGTCGCTATTGGAACCAGTAATTTTAAATAATTTATGATACCTCCACTTTGTTTTAATGTCGCATATTAAATCAGATGTGTACCAGGTTGGATACATATATATTTGCATTTACTCCCACTTTTTTTTTTCGTCGGTGTGCATTCACTAATGGCTTCATTAACTACGCTATAAAAAAACGTCAATGCCTTATCAGGATCTAAAAAGTCATACAATACCTCCCAGTCTATTGATTGCAAAATACGATATAGTCTGGAAAAGTCACATTTAGTAAAATTCCATTTTGGTTCCCTATATAATACGGATTCCTCCTCGCAATCCGAACTCGGTTTGTGTACCGTTAATGGGTCATTGAATCGACCACCAAACTTCGCTGTAGCTATCAGTGGAGGATGCTGAACGTCAATATCCACCAACGGTTCACCCGACAGTTCTACCTCCACATCACTCGCCAAAAACGTAGTCAATACTAAGTCCAAAGTACGATTATTTATATTACAAACATTGTTTACCTGATGAAATCCACAGAAAGCGTTTACATACTCCAAGTAAGTTTGCACTTCCACTGTTGTAGATGGCATATTAAAATCTCCCAACACTACTACATTCACATAATTTACACATACAGTTTCAATAATATTAAACAATCGCATATATTCATTACTGTCACATTTCGGTGGAATATAAACTACACAACATAAAAACAAACAATTATTTCCCAAGTGCACGGTAGCACATACAATTTCAAATAAGGCTGAGTCCACATTTGCGACCGGAACGCACTTTAAATCAAACCGTGGCGATGTTGCTAAAAACACTCCTCCTTGTTTGCGCCCATCTGCTCGATCACACCGGAGTATTTTATAATCCGGCGGAATAAGTTCGCCATCATGAATTGAATCATTAAGGCCCGACTCTGTGATGGCAAAAAGGTCGTAAGAGGATGCCAATAGATTTGTGAAGAAAGTCTTAGTTTTTGTGCCAGTTACATGGGCCATGTAGGTATTTAAAATAAAGTAATAGCATTAAAACTGATCTAAAAAAAAAAAAACTTGGAATTTTAGCCAATATCTCAGTAACTAAAAGGTTCCAAGGTAAGTTCCAGAACAAAAAAAAAATCGCAATGAAGGGCTGAACAAGTGCCTTTTGGCTTCGTTAAATGTCTTTTTACACCCATTATCGAAACTGTTTTCCTTATCAAACAGAACAGGCCAGCACTCGCAGATGATGGTTCTCCACAAAGACAAAGAGGAAGAGTACCAAGTGGAAGTACGAGGTCTTCAGGAGCATCAAGCGTACGAGTTCTGGGTGACGGCAGCCACTGCCTCTGGCGAAGGGGAGATGAGTGCTATTGTTGCAAGGAAACCGAATGCTAGAGGTGAGAATTTCTTATGCAAAATAATAATAATACCAAAACTAAGCAATGCTAAGGCCCGTAGACAGGTGACCATGTATTAAATACAGAGCCTCAAGGCTGGGAAAGCACGTGATCTCAGCTATTATTTTTTGTACATAGATCTTTAACAGCCGCGGTATTAAGCCGCGGTATTGTTATCTGGACCCAAGTGTTACTCAAAAAGTGTAAACCCTGAACAAAGTGAATTGAACAAAACACAGAACAAAGTAAAGTTTATTAAAAAGCAAAAGCAGTGTATACAGGTACTTTGATCATTTATTGAAGTTAAAACAACGTTAATAAGGCAAGGCAGTGTATCAATTAAATTACGAAGGAAAGTAAAAAACAAACAGTGTACAAAGTAAACACTTCGAGACAAAACAACTGTCAACATTTTTGCAGCATGAATCATCTAACGACTTTTTAAAGTTTGAAATACATTTCGCCGAGCCAAAACCACTATTTCGGACTGATTGTGAATGTACAAATAGCGTGGTCAAAATCGCAAGCGACTGAAGAACAATTTGTCGTAAGTTCGATCCTGAGTGAGCACTGCTCTTTTTGTGATTTGCAGGAGTTGTTCTACGTATTATTACATATCTGATAAACAACAACTACAGGTAAAGTCCGCAAAGTCGTCGATATTGTTCTAATAATAAAATTAGTGTTGACATTGACATTTAAAAATCACGCTGTCAATTGTGAGAAATGGCGTCAATGTCAGATAAGATTGTGTGTGGTGGCTGTAAAAATCCAGTAGGGAATGGGCAATGGCTTCGTTGTTGTCTATGTGCGCAAGTGTACGATCTCCTATGCGCCAATGCTCCCGAAGCTACTTACAGCACTATGACTACAGAACTAAAGGAGATGTGGATCTGCCTTGAGTGCAAATGCAAGCAACCTAGAGGGGACAACTCGAATACTCCGGCTCGTTCTGCAAGATTGGAGGCGGGCCCAAATCAGTTCGGTCATTTTACTGATGCTACAGAAAATAACAACATCTATAACGTTCACCAAAATAGCCAATTTCCTTGCGATGAGCAGAACATGAATGTAACAGTTCGTAAAACACAATCTAGTAAAAACCGGAAAAGCACTGAACAACTGTTTGACGAGTATTTGCATCCGGATGAGACGTATCTAGATAACCTACGAGTTGTAATCCATGAGGAATTTCAACATGCTATAAATGAGCGCCTGACCAATATGATTAGCAATGCTGTGGCGAAGCAAGTTACTCTGATTGTAAGCAAGTGCTTCTCAAAACTTAATGATCAAATCATGGGCCTTGAAAAACAAGTTCAGTATTTAACTTCGCGATCTGTCTGTAGTTCAGCCAACTGTGAACAAAGTACTGGGAAGCTAGATCCCTCCAATAATTTAGGCGACTGCCAAAATAAGAATCCAGAGCAAACAACTATTGTGCAAGGAAACACTGTCAAGCCTCAAACAGCGCCTAACTTAGATAAAGTTACAATTACTGCGCCAGTATCCAGTCTCGGCAAAAGCACCAGCAAACCTCCAAAATGCCTATCATGGATATGTCTACACTTCCGTCTGTGACACTGCTCCACCAACAAGAGAAGAACAACAAGAAAATGGCTAACATGGACTCATCGGCTGCCAGGGTACAAGACCATCTTGACAGTTCTGACCACTGTCATGGTGAATGGGTAGAGGTTACGAAAAAACGGCATTACAAATCGCCTAAAGACATTGTAAGAGGTTCTGCTACTCCTGGACTAACGCAACTGGAAGCAGCTGAACAGGTTCAATATCTACATCTCTACTATCTGAAGATTGGTACTACAGAAGAACAGGTACTGGATCACCTTAAATCAATTTCCGATAGTGTAGAATATACAGTGGAAGGCCTAAAAGCACGAGGCAACTATGCTTCGTTTAAGCTGGGCGTGCCTTCGAGATTAGGGAACTGTGTACTGAATTCAGAAAACTGGCCAGAAAATGTCTGCATCAAACCATGGCGGCAGAATTTTCGCAACAAAAGTACCAAGCCATTTCAAGAACAGAAAACAAACTAAGGACATTGTAATCATCTACCAGAATGTACGAGGCCTCCGAACAAAGACTGCGGCTTTTAGCCACAATGTGGGCCTCTGTTATGGTGATCTAATAGCACTAACGGAAACTTTTCTCAATAGTTCCGTGAGTGATGCTGAACTGTTTCCTCGGGGTTATATCGTACTGCGAAAGGATCGACCTGGTGACGTAGGATGGGGCGGAGTTCTACTGGCTGTTAAGGATTGTTACACAGTCAAGAGAATTACAGATGTGGATGGCTTGACTGATGATAAAGAATTGTTGTTCGCATTGCTAACATGGCGAAATGTGAAATTTTTGATCTGTGTAGTTTATTTACCTCCCAGCTATAGTAACAAACAATACCTGGATGTTTTAGAGTGTTTAGAGAACGTGATAAGTAAATATTCGGAATATAAAATTGTGATGGTTGGTGACTTTAATCTAAAATCATGTACTAATAATGTTGTTACACAATTTAATTATTTTACTGACTATTGTAAACTGCAGCAATTTAACAGAATTAGCAACAAATATGGCGGCATTTTGGATCTGGTGTTATCAACTTGTGACTTGGAGAACGTTCGTGTGGCATCTTATGTTGACCCTCTGGTTCCTATGGATGCGTATCATCCTGCCTTAGAAATTACTGTTACTTTGCCCAGAAGTGCATTTGCCAGGGACCGACCATCTACAGTACCCAACCGGCAAAGCCCTGACTGGAATTTTCGTAAGGCTAATATCTGTGGGTTATACATGGGTATTGCGGAGATAGACTGGACTGACCTACTGCAACAGCAGGACGTTGATGTGGCAGTAGACATGTTATATCGAAACCTATTCGGCGTCTTCAATGATAATGTCCCGAAAAAGAAGATTGCAGATTTCAATTCGAAATATGTTTATCCTACATGGTATACTTCTGAAATTAAGCATTATATTAAACTAAAATATTTTAACTTAAAAAAATTTAAGCAAAATGGCCTTCAGTTCAATAGAGAATTATTTAGATACTACAGAACTAAAGTTAAGGATCTCACTGGAATTGCTTTTAAACAGTATATTAGTGCAATTGAGCAAACCATAAGTCATGATCCTTCAAAGTTTTGGAAATATGTGAAAGATAAAAGGAAAAATAGACAGGAAAATAACCAGTTCGTATATGAGGATAAGGTTGTGGAAGGCCAGGGAGCCGTTAATGCGTTTGCGGATTATTTCAGTTCTGTTTTTCATACCGACCCTCCAAAGTTGGATCCTGAGGCAGCTGAGCGCGATGCAACTGATAGAGGCTGTTTGCCTATGATCAGTGTAGACCATATTAATGCATCAGAATTGCGTCGAGCAGTTCACAGGCTTAAAACTTCGTCTGCTTATGGACCCGACGATGTACCGGCCTTCATTTTGAAGGACTGTCTGTCCGTATTAGAGGAGCCTCTCTTGTTTATATTTAATCTGTCACTGCGGCACAGTGTATATCCCACTGTCTGGAAGGTTTCTAGGGTCACGCCAGTCCCAAAAAGTGGATCATCGACTGAGATTACGAACTTCAGACCTATTGCTGTGCTGCCAGTCTTTGGTAAAGTTTTCGAATCTGCTATAAACCATTCTATCTCCAAGCAAGTCAGTGGTTTATTAGATAACGCCCAGCATGGGTTTCGTCCTGCACGTTCCACTCTAACTAACCATATATGTTTTGCTGACTACTTGAAGACCAAAATGACCGCTGGCAGTCAGGTTGATGCAGCATATTTTGATTTTAGGAAGGCGTTCGACTTAGTCGATAATGATATCCTTCTGATGAAGTTTGCGTCTCTCGGATTTGGTCCTCAACTTCTCCGATTCATGGCAGACTACCTCAGAGATCGGCGGCAGTTTGTAAAGCTGAATGGTTATCAGTCACCGGAGTATTTTACTCGATCAGGTGTTAGCCAGGGCAGTACGCTGGGACCTCCCCAATTCCTAATCATGGTAAATGATCTGCCAGGAGTTCTATCTGCAGCAAAATGCCTCATGTTTGCAGATGATTTAAAACTATTTTTGACGGTCACTGCAGAGGAAAACTGTTTGGAATTTCAGCGGGATATTGATGCCGTTGTGGATTGGAGTGTGAGGAATAGGTTGCCGCTTAACATGTCAAAGTGTAAAGTCATCTCATTTTCTAGATCTCGCACGCCAATTACTTTTGCCTACAAACTGGCGGATGACTCGCTTGAACGTGTCTCAACAATGCAGGACCTGGGACTAACGTTAGACAGTGGTTTTAATTTCCACGAGCACATTAAAAGGGTGTGCAAAGATGCTAATAGGGCACTGGGTTTCGTTATCAGAACTTCCTCCCAATTTAAAAGTGTCAGGGTTATAAAGCTGCTGTACAATGCATATGTGCGCAGTAAATTAGAGTATAATGCAATTGTCTGGGATCCTCCGGAGAAGTCATATACACTAATGGTTGAAAAAGTTCAGAGGAAGTTTTGCCGTTACATATATAAGCGAACCTACGGATACTACCCATTTTTGTATCCATCTTTATTTGTGTCTGGAATGATCGGACTGGATACTTTGCAGCTTAGGCGCAAATTAATGCATATTATACACTACTGTTTGTTAATTAACAATAGGATAGATAATCCATCGGTAAGAGAGCATATTCATCTGTATGTTCCGCAGCAATATATGCGTGGTATGGGACGGCGGCGGCACCAACTTCTTGCATGCCCACCAGAATGGCGTATCCATCAAGCCAATAACGGCCCAACCGTGAGAGCAATTGGCCTCATAAATCGTTACCTTGAAAGCAGTCCAAATGCCGACATATTTGTGGATAATAGTAGCACTTTAAGGAAAGATGTATTGACATTTTTAAACAATTGATTTGTAATTTTCTTCTCTTTTATTTTATTTTTAATCAAAAGTGTACTGTAATAATATTAAATTCCACTGACATGTTTATGTAACACGATTCTATTATATTAATTTTGACTTCATGATCATGTGCCCAACCTTTTCGACCGGCTTCCAATCTAACCGGACATGACATCACATGTATATACTTGACAAATTTATTTTTAACCTATCGTAACAGAACTTGTATAATTATTTTATTTGTGATATATTATTTATGACACCACTTGACATATAATTTTTGTTTTGCTTTTTGAATTATTATAATTATAAGATGCTATTTGACATTGTAATATGATTATTATTATCTTTTAAGCGCTTTGGTAAAAAACTGTTAGCTTAGAATGTATTTCTGAATAAATAAATAAATAAATAAATAAACAGCTATAACGAGTACCCAGTCGTACCTAGGGACGACATGGTACCAAATGATTGTGGTGTGGTGGTTTTCCTCAGGAACATAACTTTTTTTTCGGGATGAGGGGTAGGTACCTATGTCCGTTTCTGTACACCTGACAACGTATATGCAAAATTTCAGGGTAATTGGTTCAGTGTTTTAAGTTTGAGAAGGTAACAAACAAACTTACTTTCGCATTTATAATAATTATTATTGAATATAAATATTATTATTACATTAGGATTAGGATAAGTCATTTGATTTCCTATATTATAATTTATAATTCCTAGATTTACTTAGATATTAAGATTATATTTAATTGATAATTACTTTTCATCAAATAAGTCCGCACTAGTGAACGTTATTTACTCGTTTATTACTATTTGTTCCGTTCTCACAGACAAACCGTGAAAACAATTTTGTGAGGCTTAGGTCTTAAGTTAAGATTCTTGTAAACTTTCTTTTTAATAAAATAAATAATTAATTAATAATAAGTACTCGGAGTGTGAATATTGTCGCTCCATGTAAAATACTGGTTTCAGCTGCATTTGGTTTGACTGAAGTTGAACCTCAACCAAGTTCTTCTAGCCAATACCCTCACAGTGTCTTGGTTATGAGCATAAACACGATACTCTATTTTATTTTTCAGCCCCAGCAAAAATAACGTCGTTTGGTCGTCGAGTGGAGGCCCTGGCCGGCAGCCGCGCGCGCGTGCGCTGCGGGGCGGGGGGCGCGCCGGCGCCGCTCCGCGCGTGGGCGCGCCGCCGGCCCGCGCCGCCGCTCGCACACGATCACAACTACCTCATCGAAGGACCGTACCTTATCATACTAAGTTAGTATCAGATTATAATTTCTCGTGTTGTCCGAAAACAATCAAATAGAATTTAAAATATACATAAACTAGCTGTTGCCCGCTACTTAGTTCGCGTGGACATTTTGCTGTGTATGTGTAACACTGCCTCGTTGGTCGAGTGGTCGCAAGTGCGACTGCTAAGCATGAGGTCTTGGGATAGATTCCCGGGTCAGGCAGTGTTAAAAAAAAATGTTCATTTTAATTACATAAAGTTATAACGCACATGATTTGGAGATAACCTTTTAAGGAGATGCTTGTGTTAGGTGACTCCACTCTTCCACTTAACATTAAACAATGTATGCAATTGAAAAAAAAATACTAGGTATAAATAATAGTGTTATTGGGTTATTCCATCAGGAATTTCTCAGTAGCACCCACGAATCCGAATGTGTCCCCAGTTGGTGGAAATAGACTCTCCCACTATTACATGGGAATTCAACATAACTGGCGAAATGTGGGTGTACGATTAGATACACCTCAGATAACCCTTCGGGTATTAGAGGCGTGATGTTTTGTCATGTGTGAGAACTGACTGGCTGATCAAAGTGTGATAATATGGGTGATGACTACAAAAAGCGTCTTTTTGGATGCTGTCATTCTGAGCGGCAGAGGTCCGAAACAAAATTAAATGGCGTTGAGGCGACGATATGGCTGCATTTCCCACTCACACAAACACTCTTTATTTTTTACTTTAACCTCCAAATTGAGAAAAACGTGCATGATAAGTTCATCCTCTGTAGCCACTGGATGGGAAAATTATTCGGAAAATTGAATTTTCCCATCTGCGTCCGATTCCAGACGACCCTCTCCGATTTGCAGCAGCTTATTCCCAAAGACCTGCTTCGTGATCGTTGTACAGTTGGACGCACATGTTGCACGTAATTTGGAGCTTTTCAGAGTGGCGACGCCATGAGACATGCGTTTATTTCATCCGCCGCTGTGTACCACTCCATAACTGTTAGTGTCTGTCTAAAGTAGCCTTTTTTTCGGATGGGTAATCATCATATGACCCCTCCTGCTCTGGGCGGAACGGAAGGGAGTGTCAGATTTGTACTGACTAAAACCCATCCATGTTCCTTCTTAGCCCTTTGTGTTCCAGGGCCGCGTATTTCTTTCGAACAGTCCAGCCTCGGCTGGCATCGACCCTTGCGGACCTCTTGAGCTTTGCTGGCATTTCTTTAAAGCGCACGTGGAACATGAACGCGCTGTCGACACGGCATGTCGTCATAAGACGGTTGGACGGCGAGCTAGCCAGCTAAAGTCGCCTGCGAGCCAAACGACTACTCCACGCATCAGCGCCTGGTTGCCGCGGATGTCCTGCAAGCTGCGGTTCAACGCCTATAATGCATGCTTGTGCGATATTGTGCACTCGTCCCATACTGTTAACTACCACTGCTGCAAAACGCCTCCCCCGTTTTTGGTGATGTTGCATGTTGGGACGCATCTTCGTTTGCAAGATTTAGCGGCAATTTGAAAATGGAATGTGCAGTGCGGCCACCCTTAAACAAAGTAGCAGCAATGCCTGAGGAAGCCTCAACTACAGTTGTGTGGCTGAGCCAATGGCTGCTGCGCTGCGTGTATCGGGTTTCATGCCAGTAACAAACCAATTTTTTTATGGCCACAGGCTGTTTGTGTCTATGAATTTTAATGTTTGTAAACACACCCACGATACATGAGAAATTTCTGGTGTGAGGCAACGTTTAAAAAAAAACTTTCATGTTGTATTGCGTTCCTTGCGGAGTTAGGTCAGCTGATGATTCAGCACAAATGCTATGACGTGACGGCACTTTTGGCGCACTGGCAGTGCAACTGCCTGCAGCGCTGCGTGTCGCGGGTTCGATTCCCGTACGGAACAAGTTTACAACATCGGGGATTTTGTAAAATATATATTTTGTTTTTATTTTAAAACTTTTTAGAGATTTTTTCGTACTGTGTAAATTGGTCCATTTTTATTCATTGATTTATGATTATTTGTCTATTGAATGGTAAAAAAAACAAAGTAGATTTGAAAATCATAAAGCATTAAAATAAAACCAAATCCCAAAAACCATGTTTATTATTTTTGAAAATCTAACAACATTAAAAAATACTTACAAAAAGTGGATACTGGCTGCGATTTGAACTTGCAAACCCTGATTTACAGGGTGGTCGCTGAACCGATAGGCTACTTAATCCTGTGACAAATAAAAAAAAATCTGCCTGTCTAAAATAGCTGTTTTATTCTAATGCATGATAAGACAGTTGTCAGTTGTCAAACAGTTGAAGAATATGAACATAATGCACTATTGCTCATCCTCCAACCTGTGTGCTAATCCAGACTATAATCTATCTCGTTTTTATTCAGATCTGTTCAGCCGTTCTGGCGTGATTGAGTAACAAACATCCATCCATCCATCCATCCATCCAAACTTTCGCATTTATAATATTATTATATTAAATTAAGTAAGATTAGTAAGAAGTAAGATTATAGATAACTGACAAGTACAATCAAATTAAACCAGTTCCTGCACCTCTTTCATTCTGGGAGAAAACATCTTAGGTCGTAGATACTTTGATACTGTGGTGGTCTTTAAAACATACCTAACTAATTTCAGAGGTAGACCATGGTTCAGCGGACAACTACACATGCACGGTGCGCAACCCTTGGGGCGAGGAGCGAGCCAGCTGGGAACTGAGAGTGTTAGGGATACCGTCACGACCACAGCTTAGACTAGCTGCTGCTGCGCCGGCGAGGTTACACCTGGTGTGGGAGAAGCCGCATACTGGAGGGTCTAGTTTACACGGTAACATTGAATTTCTATTATTCAATTTGGAAACCTGCTCAGGTGGTTTAAATAAGACATGACTCTGGCTTAAAGTCAATAATAATAATTTATTTCAATAGACAGATGGCAGATTACAACTTTTTAACTTAAATAATAACAGATAACACAGAATAAATTGTAGTCTACAATAAGGTGGGTGCGGCTCTGTCCTCCTAGCTAGGCTATAAAATAGCCTGTGTTTAGGAGACACAGTTTCTATCCCTAGGTACTAATTGACTCTGGTACGTGGTACATGTGCAGATTGGCAAAAATGATAATTAACAGACGGATAAGCAAGTGAAATCTAGAATGCGTAAATGATAAAAATGTAAAAACAACACACGCACAATAAATTGTGCACTACAAATCCTGGTGTATGCATGTTACAGAAACCGATGGTCGCTTCTGATGACACTAAACTGTTGTTATTTTTAGCGATATCTGCTTTATTTGTCTTACAATCCCTCTACAATACCGCAGCATCACGTTAGAAGCAGTACCTACAAAGATTTTTTTTAATCCTCAGGTTACTTAGTTGAGTACTGCCGCTCCGATGACGTCAAATGGCACACAACACGATTACCAGCTGATACGCGGACTCACACCCTGGAGCGGTTGGCTTGTGGGACGCTATACAAAGTGAGGCTGACTGCGTACAACGTGGTCGGATCTTCACTACCCAGTGACGAACTAGTCGTTTCTACTAAAGGAGGACGTAAGTAGAATTTATGATAACTTCCAACTAACAAAAATGTTGTTATACGACTTATAATATTTTTTTCGTATGATAAGAGTTACACGCATACTCGGTTCATAGCCTGTTAAAATTCCTCCTTTGCTTTGCCTTATTTGAATAAAAACTTACAGTGACTCATCTAGTTATTTTTCAAGTTGAACTTCCAAAACCTTTCGAATCGTTTCTTATAATTAATTTTACAGCATCAAAAGCTTCTCCAGAGAAGGACCTGATAACGACGAACAGTTCATGCGTCCGCCTAAACCTTCTGACCTGGGACAGCAATGGTTGTCCTCTCACCCAGTTCGCAGTCTCTGTGAGGAGTTTCGAGGAGTCTTCATGGATCACTCAGACGGTGTCACCCGCAGCCCAGCCAACTGTCCTGTGTGGGTTGACAATGGCCACGTGGTACCATTTAAAGGTGGTCGCTACCAGTGCCGCGGGAACCACACTGGGGAATTATTATTTCTCAACTTTGACGGAGGGTGGAGGTGCGTTTATTTTTGCTTTAGAATAAAATCAACAGTCTGGCTTCTTTGCTCTTCAAATATTATTTTCAAAATATCAGGCCATACTTATGCAGCACAAAAATGTAAACACAGACTAGGAACCATTTCATTGTCTACAACCATTATTCCATAATTGTGTCTACAATGTGAAGCTACAAAACATAGTAAACAATTCATGTCAATAAAACCGGATAATCCTACACAGGGCGGATACATAACAATATAAACACGCTATGTACAAAACAGGATAATCTACATAAATCTCACAAATATTTAAACAACAATCGTAAACCAATTAAGAAGGCTGTTAGAAATAAGTATTTAATTGAAAATGCGGTATCATAGACTATCAATTTAATCTTACGCGTCAGACAGACATGAATTGTTAATTTTTATCACAACGATCATATTTTAAGGTAGTCACTCACTGCATGGAAGCATCACCGTGTCACCGTGACAGATTCAGATTCGACGCGAGCGAGCAAGCTTTACATCAGTGAACTTGTATCGCTAACATTATTTCCAACAGTATAGCAGTGTGTGTGGAAAACCGATCATTCAAATGACGTCACTGGCGGCATGCATGAAATGAAAAATACAGAAATAAAGTTCTAGTTCTTCTATCAAACGAAGTTTGAGATATGTCAATCGTTGCAAGTGGTACGACACAGTATGTATCCGACCTGTGCAGGAGGTTTTACTGAAATAAATTGTTTACTATATTTTGTAGCATTACATTGTAGACTCAACTATGGAGTAAAGGTTGTAGACAATGAGATGATTCCTAGTCCGTATTTACATCTCTTTGGGGCTGACTTTATGTAAATAATATTCTGGACGTATTACGCCGACTGAAGCATAGATATACTTGTTTCATTCTTACTTTCTGCCAACCACAAGACCATTGTCTAAACATTCCAGAAAGGATCCCAGCACCAGCCCACTTCCCTCCTGGTAGCGAGGAGGGTGAAGAACGAGCGACTGCAGTATTGGCTGCAGCCGCTTGTGGACTTTTCGCTGCGCTACTGTTGTTGGCAGCTATTGCTTACAAACGGAGGTAAGACTCTCTTTATTTATAGTAAGAGTGCATTATCTGACACTATTTTAAGCATTATCTGCAATTTTCCGGTACGGGGAGGGTATGACCGAACCTTTACTGTGAGACAAATGAGCCGATGATTGGAGATCATCAACGAAAATAGTTATCGAACAGAAATATCAGATGCATTGCAGGTTTAACTATGACTTTATTCAAAGAAGTCTTTTTAGGTAAAATAGACATTCCGTACGATGCCACGTTTGGATGCAAAGTCCAATTTATAATGGTCTTAACTGTTTTGTTTTCAGTCCCTCAACAACATGCTTCAGGAAAGGATACGAGCAGGGAGATATCTCAGAAGAGGAAGATAAGTCTGTAGAGAAGAGAGATAACAGACGGAATTGCCAGCAGGTGTACACTTCGTCACCTATCAAGCATCCTATCGGGAAGAAGGACCAGCAAGGTATTTTGCTCTTTCCTTTATCTCTAATTAAGGCATTGAGAGAAGGGAAGCCTAAACCCAGCAATGGATGCTTTTGGGCTGTAATGATGATGATGGATCAGTGTTTTCTACCAGAAAAATAATTGAATAGACATAAGGCTTCCCTTATGTCTATTCAATTATTTTTCTGGTAGACATAGGTATCCCTTGGGTAAAGCGCAAAAAATGGCTAGTATTTAACTGTAAATAAAAAAATCTTCCTTTTTAAATAAAAAAATCCCAACACTAATAAAAATACTGATTGCACAGTGTGACTGTTCGTAAATTACCCTACCCTTATAAAATCACAAAAAAATTATTTAGTAACGTTCTTACCTGCACACACAGTTAAACAGTCAGTTTAGAATTTTCTAAGTGACAGCTATAATGCATATACCCGCCAACATTGTTATTAGTTTCACGCACTATCAGTCTGTCAATAAAAAAAATGGAAAAACAAATGTAGCTTTTAACATTTTACAACTACCCTCAAAGTTTTAGCTGGACGCAATCAGGTACAGTGGCGGATAGTGGGACCGCTTAACCCGACTAAGTTCGACAAACTGCCACTAGTTCCCTCAGCTTCCTCCGGTCTCAGCCTTTCTAAAAAACCACTTTTTTGGTCCAACCGTCTCAATTGTTTTAAGCATCCTCTTGGGCGCCCATGGCCGGGGTATCTTACAACCAGATGTGGCGCTAGTATTCAGAAATACCCTTGAAATAGGATGTTTTTATTGGATGATTTGTTAAAATATTACATTTGACCTGTCAATCGCCTCCAATTGAAATAAGGAATTTATGCGTTCCTAAGAAATCCAATATTGTTTTACAATTCAACGAAAGAAAGACGTTTCACCATTAATTACGGTAACTTGTCAAGCCATAAAGTAGAGGTTAAATATTATTATTTTAGCAACATTTTGAGTTCGTTGCGCATAGCTATTAATTGAAAAGTGGAGCTTTTTTATGAATGCATATCTAATAATAACTAGCCCACAATAAACTTTGTAATTCATTTTCTATTTTTTTCTTTCTATTCTATCTTGTCATAATAATCTAATTATTCGCTAATTACAACACAATGAGATAAAAATAAAACCGTAGCATTTAGGGCACGTAACACCCTGGTAAATTTGATGTGCCATCAGTATTATTATTTGATAAGCAAATAATATTTAATTGATGTAAATAAATTGAACGATGATAAGTTTTTTGATGTGCATTTAAAAATAGGTAAAAAAAAATGTCGTTGATGACATTATTGTTATGCTTCCAGAAATGTACGAGATAAGTCCGTACGCGACGTTCAGCATGGCGGGCGGCGCGACGGGCGCGGGCGCGGAGGAGGGCGTGGGGGGCGGCACGCTGCGCACGTTCGGGCGCGCCGAGCCGGCGCTGCTGCAGGCGGCGCCCCCGCGCGCGCACCACCACCACCACCTCACGACTGAGAACGCGGGTCAGTGCCACATTACTATCTTCTTCTGTTTACACAATACACGAAAAGCCGTCTTATCAGCTGTCCAATTATAATCCACCTCTTTTTACGGAAGGTCACTTATACAGGGTTATTTGTAAAAAACCAGAAACCTCTTAAGAGGTCATTGTACTCATCACTATGAACAACTTTTACTATGGGACCAAACCTGAAATCGCGAAAAAAAAATCAGTTGTTCCCTACATTTATGATCGATTACAAATTAACCAAAAATTACAAGAAAAATGCGCACGGAGCATGTAATCACACCAGTGGAAAAAATCTTGTGACGTTCAGAGTTAGTGTTGCTAACTTTGGTATTAGAAAACTACTCCTAAGTTTCTATCATTGTTAAAATTTCACTTAAAATA
Source organism: Eurois occulta (assembly GCA_950022335.1). Lineage (NCBI taxonomy): Eukaryota > Metazoa > Arthropoda > Insecta > Lepidoptera > Noctuidae > Eurois > Eurois occulta. The sequence continues at coordinate 22,594,798 of OX465479.1, read as the reverse complement.
CAAAATATTTTATAAATAAATTCTACTAAGTTGTTAAATCATACATTTGGTGCATCTGGACACTGATTAAAGAAAAATAGCAAAATTAACAGTTAGTGAAAGTACCAAATATTTCAAGCAAAAAAAAGTGGTAACACTGCTATAAAAAGTTCCAGGACTGGCGGATAGATGGCACTTTTCACAATAAAAAAAAATGTTCTTAGTTACCAGGGCATGAAGTTACTGCTATATTTATTGCCAGTGTCTCCTAATAAAATTATAAAATAATCATTCATACTAAAGTCTATCAATTTTGATTTTATATCAGATAATAGTTGTTTTAATCTAGAGTTTGGTAATAACTACATAATTTAAATTCATTAGAATAATTTTCTTCAATCGCTTGTAGTAGGGCCTCTTTGTGAGCTATTACTTAATACACAGTTTCCTATGTTTGGCTTCGTTATGGACGCTCGTTCTTGTAGTTTTCTCTTCTGGTGTTGAATTTTTCATCGGTGGCGTTAATTTTGTTTCACCAGGCGACATATCTACTTTTGGCATCTGGTTTTAAGTAGTCGGTGTGTTATTATTATTAGTTGGCTGTGCCTCTTCCAAATTATTCTTCACCTCTGTGCACTTATTATCTCCAGTTGGTGACTTATGATCTTTCTTAACCGTCTCTCCTGAATTATCCATCAGCGGTGTGCACGTTATTTCCTCAATAGGTAGTTAATTACGTTTTTTTGGTGTCGTATACTGTCAACGTGCATTTTCTCTGTTGCTGTCGTGTATTTTATTTCTTTTATTTTTCATACTCGAGGTTTTACGATAATTTTCTGTGAAGTTAAGTTTTTCTTGATGTTTATAATTTTTTGGCATTTTACCAACTCATATTTCAAGTTTCGATTTTTTTCATTTAATGCATCGATTTTGTTATTTGCTGACTTTAAGTCGCCTGTTTGTTGATTTATTTGTACTTGGATTACTTCACAACATAATTTTTATTTTTTTTATTTTTTTAAATTACAAAATGGGCCTGCTCTTGACCTCGATCACGCCTGGTGGAAAGCGATGGATGAGGTCTATGATGAAACGAGCGTGCCCAGAAGATGCCTGTTCACTCTTGCTTTGAAGGCAGACGGGTTATATGTGGGAGGGAACACAGAAGCCGGCAGAGAGTTCCACACCTTGGCTGTGCGCATGATAAACGTGGAGGAGAAGCGCCGAGTACGACTAGTCGGGATATCAACCAAGTGTGGATGGTACGCCGCAGTACGTCTGCTAGTCCGGTGGTAAAAGGGTGATGGTGGAATCAAATCGTGGAGCTCCTGTGCACACTCTCCGAAGTACAGTCTGTAGAAGACCGACAAGCAGGCGACATTACGCCTATGAGCTAGGCTGTGAAGCGAAGCTATCAAAGTCTCGTCGCCTATGAGTCTTTTAGCTCTGCGTTCCACCGAATCAAGTGCAGCGAGCTGGTATTTTGCTGAACCATCCCACAAGTGACTGCAATACTCCATACAGGAACGGACCTGTGCTTTATATAAACTTAAAAGCTGTCCAGATGTGAAGTATCGCCTCACCTTATTCAGGATGCCCAGCTTCTTAGCTGCGGTCTGAGCTTTCGACTCGATGGTTGAGCCGAAGTTGAGATCCGATGTCAACTCCATGCCCAAAAGCTGTAGGCGGTCGGTGACTGGTACAACTGTACCTCGGAAAGCTGGAGACAACTGGAACTGGCTCTTTTTAGCCGTAAAAAGACATGCCTGTGTTTTCAGAGCATTGAATCTGACCAGATTGTCGTCGCCCCACTTGGAAACGAGATTTAGGGTCAGATTCATTCGCTCCACCATGGCCTCTCTATGAGTAGCAGTTTCCTCTCTGCTGGCTCTTGCACTGGACAGGTATCTTTCCGCGACTGTGCTGTCATCAGCGTACCCGATTGCACCAAGCTGTAGCAGGTCGTTGATGTGTAGCAGAAATAAAGTTGCGGAAAGAACAGACCCCTGAGGAACACCGGCATCAATGGCCTTATGATCCGAAGAGCAGCCATCTATGACCACTCTGATCGAACGGCCACTCAGGAAGTCGGAAATCCAGTTGCAAAAGTCAGCAGAGATGCCAAATGCAGGAAGCTTAGCCAACAGACTAGCGTGCCAGACCCTGTCAAAGGCCTTTGAGATATCAAGCGATACAACAAGGGCTTCGCCGTGTTTCTCAATGGCCTCGCCCCAGTAATGCGTAACATACACAAGAAGATCCCCAGTTGAACGACCACGACGGAAGCCGTACTGGTGGTCACTGAGGAGCTCATTGTCTTCGAGGTATGTTAGCAGCTTATTGTTCAGTACCCTTTCCATCACTTTGCACAGTATGGAGGTTATGGCGATTGGTCTATAGTCAGCAGGATCGGCACGGTTACCCTTTTTGGGCACTGGCTGCACATTAGCAAGCTTCCAGGACTCCGGCACCACTCCGGTTTTTAGAGAAAGGCGAAACAAGCGCGTCAAGACAGGAGATAACTCAGGAGCACAGCTCTTCAGGACTCTTGCAGGTATTCCGTCAGGTCCGCTGGCTTTATTCACGTCTAGATTGCATAGGGCCTTACGGACCTCTTTTATGTGGATTGAGATCACCGGCATTGCGGAGCCACAGTGAGATATGTTAGGTGGTATGTTTGAGGCCGTGTCTAGGCGTGAATTTTCGGCAAAGATGGAGGCAAATAGATTTGCCTTCTCTAGAGCCGTATGAGCCAGCGTTCCATCAGACTTCAGCATAGGAGGCAGCGTAGGACGGCAGAAGTTCGTCTCGACTGATTTCGACAGGGTCCAGAACTCCTTACTACCCGAGGGGCAGGACGCCAGCTTAGCCCCAATTCGTCCAACATGATCGAAGCGCGCCTTCCGTAACACCCGTTTGCAATCCTTGGCGGCTGAATTGTACGCTTTTTTCGTTTCGCGAGCCCTCTGACTGCTGCACCTGTCACTACAAGCCGAAGCCCAGGCCTGGTATGCCTGCTCTTTGAGCAAATCGGCTTGCGCACAAGACGCGTTGTACCAGGGTTGAGCCTCGCAGCCAAGTAAAACATCAGAGAATGGGATAAAATATTCCATTCCCTGGCGAATCACGTCGACAATTGAGTCAGCGCAGTCAGAAGGGTTAAGCGAAGAGAAGCAAGTCTGCCGCCATGGATAAGATGCAAAGAAATGCCGCATCTCATCCCAGTCTGCCGACCCGTACTTCCAAACTCGCCTCGTGCCTCTAGGGCTTAAATCTGGAGGAGAACAGGAAGACACGGATTTCACCAGACAGTGGTCAGACGAACCGAGCGGAGCCCAGATCGATACAGAGTACCTGTCCGGATCTGTTGTCAGCAGAAGGTCTAAGCAGTTGGGTGTGTGGCTATCAACATCCGGAACGCGGGTAGCTTGACCAACCAGCTGGTGGAGATCTAGCGATATCGCAAACTAGCGCGCCTCTCTTCCAGCATGGTCAGTTTTCTGGTACGGGAACAACCAATCCTTATGGTGGGCATTAAAATCCCCCAGAAAGACAAGCTCCGCTGTCGGATATTTGTGTTGGGCCAGTTCAGCTGCCTCTGTAAGATGGTCAAAGAGTCTTGTTGTCTCCTGATCACCGCTGTGCGACCTGTAAACACCGACATAAATAGTTTTAATAGAGCCGTCGTCCACCAGTAGCCACAGAGTGGAGAAACCCGCAACCTCGTAGCAACGGAGACGTTGACAGCATATGTCATCGCGGACGTACACACAGACCCCAGCCTGCTTCTTAAACTTATGTTCAAGTGAGTATCCTGGGTAGTTGAGGTACGCCACGTCTAACAGGGTCGCTAACTTAGTCTCCGTCAAAAAGAACAAGTGCGGCTTCTCGGTCTCAAGGTGGTGATGGACCGGATTGATATTTGAGTGCAATCCACGGATGTTAGTGAATTGCACTTTAAGCGGGAGGAAGTGCCGCCGAAATGATTTACATCCAGGTATGTGCTGGTCAGGCTTGTCATTGTTGAGCCAAGTATGTGAGAATTAGATAAATCGGTCAGTGATCTCGATTGGTATAGATTAGCGGGAATCCTTTTTCTACGCGTTATATTATTGGAAGAATCTATTTTAAAAGTAAAACTTACGTTACGTATACGTACGTACGCTCCAGTTCTGGGCAAAACTGTTAGTTGCACGGAAGAAGATTCCATAAAATATGTATCACATCTGCGTAATTGTCTATTCACTATTGGGAATAGAGCATTACGGAGATGTTTCAATCGAATATTTCAATTATTTTCGTACATTGTTCACGGTTTTTGTATTCCACAGATGAATACACGCTGTCTCGTGCAATGACGCTGATGGTGCGTCGCTCGGAGTCCGATTCCGACTCGAGCGGGTCGCCGTGTGCAGAGTGCAACTCCAGCGTGTCTTATAGGATGCCCGTGACGCCAGGGAAAGGTATTTTAATGTCTTTTAATCCATGCTCTAATGTTATTCTCCAGGCCAAAGGCATGCTTTAAATTCCTCCACTACCCTTGTTCTGTTCTGCTTCTTTCCAGTTCTAGAAGTCTATTTATTTCGTCTTCTTTATGTTTTTTCTACGACTACGACGAACATTTCGAAGGCACTAGTTAGGGCACAATACTAGCCTTCATAAGTTAAGTGGTACACGGGTACCTACCATTAATGTTTTCTATTAGTTCACAAACTGCAATCTGCTTTAGGAGATATGTATCATGGCCCAAACTAAGGTTATTGAGAAAAAAAAATATGGTTTCGACCATATTTTGTACAAAAACTTCAAGTAATTTATTAAAAGCATTTATTCCAGACGAGGTATTCCGCGCGGTGACGGACTCAAGCGCGGAGTCAGCGGCGGACGCGCGCTCCGTGTCGCAGCGCCCGCACGACAAGTCGCGGCGGCGACCGCGGCGACACCACACGCCCACATCGTCTAGGTAAACGCAACATTAGGTAAACCATTTTCTGAGTAGGTATAGGATTTTTTTATTTATCTCCTCTTTTCTGCTGTCAATATCCTACAAAATGACATGATTTGCTAATACGCTTATTGTCCATTCAATAAGCAAAGAAGCAAAACTTTCTGATCGGTATGAGTCATACTCGTAGGATTATTCTTTCAGCATCACAAGTTTCGCCATCTATCGAAAAATACATATACCATCCTCCGCATCGCTTAACTTCAATTTTAGCTGTCACTAAATGGCGTTGCGGGGTGTGACTTTACTGATTAGTTGATTATACAACGGGCTACTAGATGGCGCTGTCTTGTTTTCCCAGATACCAGCAGCGGCAGGAGCAAGAGAGAAGAGATTTTACGATACACGTATAAATACGACGACAATAAAGACTGCTACAAGCGAAATACTATTAAATTGTTACCTAGCTAATTTACCGTTTTAACTTGTAAGAGATTTTAACACGAAAAATAAAAATGTAAATATTTTAGGATGTTTTGTACTATGTTGGATTTGAAAAAAGATTGCGGCCTATTTGGTATCACTAAAATGATCATTTTGAATACTATTTGAAACGAAGCGTTTCTTCTAAACTCACTTTTGTAGTAAATCCATAGTCGGTTAAATTAACTCATATACTTTAACAATAGTTTTTGAATATTAAACAAACCCTGAATCATATCTGACGGAATGTAAAAAGTAGAACATAGATTTATAATAAGACGTCAATAATAATAAGTACAAGAAGATTTTATTGTTAGTGTTAAAGGATGAGAAAATGCGATTTTCCCGTTACCTACCGGGCTCGATAGATGGCGTTGTTTTAAATTATTAATTGGTTTCATGTGCTCATCGTGTTTTGTATTATTAATTTAATAGTTTTAAGACGCTCAAGAGTACGATTAAGTTTACATTGTATACATGTATTATGAATTTTATAATATAATCTTTACCCCAGTGATGGTTTTGTACTATATTTTTTTTTTAACTGTGACCGTTTATATAGAACAGTACAATGAGTTTTCTTACTACGTAAAATAAACACATTCTACATAAATAAAATAATGTGCCAATTTAATTAATAACAGTTAAGAATCTCAAAAATGCTGCTATTTGGACAATTAGTTTTACTCTGCCAACGAAAACTAAATTTAGTCATGTACCTACAATGTACTTACATATAATTAATATTTTTCCAAAATTTTTTATGAAGTTTTGTTTTGAGCACAATTTTACCGCATTATACAAAATTAAATTGAGCCATATACTCAGATATTTATAGTTATTAGTATCACTAAACTTGTTTTATACTCTTGTAATAATTTATCTTTAGGCTAACAATAGCAATAGCAATATAAACCAATCTACTCAATTCTTATGTTAACTGTCACTGCCTACGTGTTTGCTAATGTAAATATTTTAAAGGAAATGAAAAATAAAATCGATTGATTCGTGTGTCTGTTTTTATATTTCACCTGACCCATCAAAATATTGTTAAGTCACATTAATATTTTTTTTTTCTAGAATACGTCTATACTTTTCCTTGAGTTTTAGAGTTACAGTGGCCTCCAAAAGTTGCTTAAAATTTTTCACTTCAGATATTTCACGAAGTTGTGGGTTCGAATTCACGTACTAATTTGACTTTTCAATTCATATGTAAACAAATAAACCTATAAGGTCATTTTTGATATCGGGGAAAGACCGTGAGGAAAGTTGGACTTAGAATTAATGTAAAGTAATTGCCAGTCTGCCTTGAGAGAGTGCGGTGATCAACGGCCACACGTCGTTTGTATTAGTAGAGGCGTCTGCCATGCAGTGGGACAGTAATAAGCTGGTATTATGATGATCACTATAATTATAATGATTTTTTGTAGTACTTTTCTCTATATGATTACCGTAAATATTAATAAAACACAACACTTGAGGCCAAACATATAATCTGCCAAGACACAGATGTCGCTTGTCATAAACAATTCTTGGTAACACCTTAATAAGTAAAGTACTCTTGACAGATGAGATTTGTAAACGTAACACAGTGGTACTCGTACCTTTTGGCTATTATGTCTAAATCTTGAACTTGTAATTTGACAGTTATACGAATGTCAAACGTGACATGAATTATATCACTTTCGCATAACTTTTAGCCAAAGAATGTGGTAATAGGCCAGGGCGATATTTTTTTAGACCGAAAAGTTTTGGACAGGATGATACCCATTGCAAAAGGAAGAAAATATATAATAAAAGAGGGAAAATAATTTACGGGCAGTTTGAGGTCGGGAAGGGTAAGGGGTGAACGTTTAAGGGTGAAAAACGGTTTATTGCGATTTCCGGGAAAACTAAAACTCCTATCAAAAAATGTGGATGGTAAAGTAAAAAGTGTGGTAGTCAAAAGATCTACAACTTTTGTGTTACACTTTTTTCGCATAACCTAAAAATACCTGAAAAGCTTTTTGATTTTTTATTTTTATCTCCCAAAAACAATCCTCGAAATGTGTTGAAAACTTACCTTCTTTTGTCCCAAACACGCACTATCTTTTCGATTCAAAATATTTTTTTTCCCTTATTTTGATATTATATCGAAAAAGTAACCTTATTTTCAATCGAAAAAACTCTAATCACAAAACTTGCTTTTTAAAAAGTTGGTGCGCCTTTTGTTCGTAGAACCCTCTATTTTCTGATGGTATACAAAAAATATACATTTTTATGTTTATATATTTTCTTTTAGGCAGTATTCGAGTCGCAGAGCAGTGAATAACATTGTTTATAAAAATACACGTGTAGGCTGTTACTTGAAGAAAATCGTTACGAATTTACTTATTTGAAAGAAACATTTGAAAAAGATTTAGCCTACTCTACTCTACACTATAACATACAATAAATAAACATAAATAAATATTATTATTTTCTTTCTTAAATAGTAAGAGTGACGGTACATAACCTCAAATATTTAAAACGAATGATATAGATTAACTGTATTTTGTGTATTTATTTGTACACCATCAGAAAGTAGAGGTTTAACGAATAAAAAGCGCACCAACTTTTTTGACGTAATAGATAATAGATTTCGGTTTTATACTAAGATTTGGGAGCACTGTGGGACATTTTCTTCCATCATAATCTTGAATAACTATACTGCAACTAATTTATTCTTCTGAATTTTGTCGTCCTCATTCATAAGAATATAAACGACGATAAATTGTAACAAAAGATAAACAAGGCAATAAATATTGTTTTCCAAGATTTACTAAGACCACTACACAGTAACTCGTTCCATAACAACGTTAAGTAGTTCAAAACATAATGTCCTCTCTTCTATCAATAGTTTTGTTGGCGTGCCATGTTAGCTGGCACTTGGCATTTAAGTGTGGCTCCTAGCACCAAGATGTTTCAATTCCCTGCCTGGCACTCCGCCATTGCATTATTATCTACACCATCGTTGGCGATTATTCTGTAAGGAATTGGGAACATCGCTGTTACATGTTACGGGTTTTAAATTATGTGTTGAGGATGACGTCTTTTGTTTAAAGTTTTGCAGATGTGGGGTTGCCAATTGCCATAACATTTTCTATGGATTCATTTCTATTACTCGGTTAGTGTCCGGTGTAGATCAGACTTCTTAATGGTGAATACAATGTGGAGGGTATATTATAGACCAGCAATAACACCTTACTTCAATTTGGTGGACGTATTGAAACCTACTCTTAGTTTGGTCTCGCGAGTTGGTCATAAGAGGCGACTATTCAACGAATTTAGCAAGAGCTGTTTCAGTAAGCCATACTGTTTCAGTATCCATAACTCCAATTTGGAGCTACACAGTATAAACATTATGAGATAAGTTCTGTTACAACTATCAGAAGTCACACAAATTTATGCCTGCTATAGTAGGCATATAATTTAGTCGTTAGACTTATCTTTGAACTAATACAACTGCCTCCCCTCCTTTTAGCGACTTACACATTACAACGAATATTTTTAGACCTTTAATCTGCTAAAAACATAATCTAGCATTTCAATAAATAACATTATTGGAAATGAGCTCAATGTTTAATTGGTGGCAAACGTGCCTTTTATCACATTACAATTTTAGAACGCTAAATTATAGGTGTTGTTAAGCATCACTTTACTTATATTCACTAAAATTACAAGCCCGATTATATCCACTCAATAATTTTTATCTTCGTAAATTATAGAGTCCAAGTAGCTCATTTAATTCCGCTGAGTAGCTGATAGTAATCGATTGGCTACGAGTGCTACGAGTGCTACGAGGTGCTACGGCGTAGCGAAGCGTAGACGTTCGTAGCACAGAAGCTACCAAGTTGTAATATCAAGATAATTGTGGACTAAAGAGACTGTAAACATTGTCCATTTTATGTTGTACGGTAATTTGAATCTGATATCCTGTGACTAGTATAGAATTACAAGGTGAAATTGTACAAGTTCTGATGTTGGGGTAAATAAACTTTTGAGGTAAACAATACCTAAATGATGCTTTGAGTTTGCTTTGTGTTGCTTTATGTTTGAAGTTCTAGGTACGTGATTGAGTTTCGTCTAGGGACAAAATAAATAGCAAGGAGTTTAAAAGTAATTACGAAATACACACAAAATCCAAACTTAATAAAAATCTTTTTGCACCAAAACTGACAAGAAAAAAGCCAATACGTGGAGCACGGAAGCAGTCAGAACGAGTCGTGGCAAACGTGGATGAGGAAAAGACGACCTGGACAAAAACAATGCCCGTGGTTACAACATCCCTGGATTGAAATAACTGAAAGTCATGAAGCCTTTGCTTAGCAGGGGGAAGGTGCAGGCTAAAGGTGCGGTCCAACGGCTACCGACAGATTGTTGACACCGGACACACACATACTTTAGCACATTACCTCTAGTAGTCTGGCGGCGTCCGGGTCCTCGTTTATTTGTCCGTACTGGTTGGAACGAACCTTAACAGTAACAATAATAAATAGTTATTAACATTCGAATTATTCATCCAGCAGATAATCATTAGTAACATAATAACGCTTACATCTGTACGATCTATACGCCCTCCCCTCCGTCCTCCCTCTGCTAGTACACGTATGTATGCACTAATTGGTCAACCGCAGAGCAGCGACCGCGTAATAAATTGCTCCTGCCATACGCCACCGCAGGCTAGCTCAATGGTACCGCAGGTAGAATAGTAGCAGTAGGTCTACACTTTACAACCGACGTGGACCTGTGCAGGTCATTCATCAGATAACGCTTTGTATGGGATGTACTGCTTCAATTTTAAAAGACTTTTAAAACTCAGCTAAATCTCGCGTGGGACTAGAAACGTTACTACACGCGTTGATTCATGTCAGTTTGAACACCTTCGTACAAGTTAGTCGAAATATCAGGCGCGAGCTAATTTTATTAAGCACACCGTGCGGGTTTCACCAGTTTGACCAGAACTTTATAGTTTCCGGTTCCCACTTTTTCTAGTACATTACCTTGTAGTCAATAATTAGTTCAAAAGCATTAGTCGTTGAAGCTAAAATAGTGCAGACCAAACTAAGTAGGTATAATCGATGCGAATGAAGTATGTACATGAAATATATGACTATTCGACCTGCGTTTCCCGCCAGGACATCATCGTCTCCCTACAGTTGGGTAAATCCCGTCATGTAAACTAGGTTTTACATTTAGTCAGTTATTAAAATTCGTTAGTACAGAGAATATGTTAAGTCACAAGATGTGGCTCATTTTTAGTCTTACTCATCGTGCACAACTACCTGGACCCTCCAAGAATTAAACAAGGCAAATTTTCACAGTTATTTGAGTCATCCGGGATGTTATTTACTGGTTGGTCAAAACAAGAGTCATCAACACAAGGAGAAGAGCAGTCTTCAAACAGTGCATATTCAAACTACTTTATAGTAATTTAAATGTACGCTTTGAGTATCATAATCTTTACTACACTTCCATAATAAAGTGCAGCTAAACATCCCATTCAATGTCATCTCCCACTCTCGGTGGGTCAATTTGCACGTACCAGGAGCGCAGCATTCGTCGTGAATATTAAGATGCTGATCGTGTGTGCAATTCCGCTGAACGTACAGAGTGACGAGCGCACCGCCCGGGATAGTGGTCATCTCAAATTGTGAGAGCTACTTGCAACGATGTCATGATCAGAAGTGATTTAGTTTCGAGTTGCACATGTTGTTGGCATACCGTGACACTTGAACGTACTCCTGTTCGTAATGGAAATCTATGTAGGTTGTATACTACATAGATTTTCATTTATTAATTTACAATCTTCCTGAATTATTATAATAACTGGCATACAATCATTTTCAATGATGATAAATCAATTCACTTAGCCTGTTGTGTGTACATGCTGAGCAATAGTGCACACTGGCTTCTGTCACATTGCATCACTACAACTGGACTTCCATCATTGGTATCCCAGCCTGCTCAGGTGATTTATAAGCTGAATGTGGGTCGAGGTATTTCACAAAACCTAGTTAATTTGTCAATTCCATTACCTATAAACACAGTTTCTGTAGTAGAGTCAAACGATTTCTTCTCAACTCGTTGAAGGGGATCAAACGTAACATTTTACAATCTACGCTCCGGTTCGTTTGATGACCGCTTTATGAGGTCCACTTCCACTTATATTTTTGTTTTTGCTAGATTTCCACTAATTAAATGAGTGAAGTTTCGAATAAAATTGATATTTTAGTCAGTTGGTTGAACAAGATAGGTAGGTACTTTATTTATAATATACGGTTTTCCACTTTGGGTATAGTAATGTTACTGACATTTAGTGTAATTTTAGCTTAGTAACAGTACAGCATAATTAACGTTTTCGGGAATAATTCAATGATTTTCTTTTTATAAGTGGTGAGCGCTGAAATAAAAATCCAAGGAGTAAGAAACTCCTTGGATATTTTTTCCCTATTTTATCCCGTTCTTCTCCATAGAATTCTAAGCTTAAAAATTGAAATAGGCAACTAGTTCCAACTTTCTGAATTACTGACATACATAACATACATTACATAACTCCTGAACAATACAAAATTGCCTGCAAATGGTATAATTGAAATAAGTGTTTTGAGTTTGAGTTTATCTTTGAAGAAAATGCGGAATCCGTAACTAACAAAAGAGCTGGCCTGGGCAGTCTCGACATAGCTACCGACGCTGTCGCAAAGTTTCGATCACTTAAAAATAACTACTAAATACATTAATAATAACTAACGCTTAATGATAAGTTAGCATTATTTTAACAAAACAATAGTTTTACCTAAAATTGTAATTGATATATTGTCAAATAGAAAACAAAATTCGTAATTATTTTTCTCCTCGTTTAATTTATTAATTTAATTACTATTATAAATAAAAAAGCTTTATTGACTAATTTTCTCGTGAAGTACGCAGCGGCAAGCTGAACTTGCATAGCACGTCGTATACAGCGCTTCTATAGGTAACCGCGGTTTAAGTTTGTCGCTGTGCGAGCACTCATTTTAATTCTCTATACGCCACCAACGTCAAGAAGTGTCCTTTACCTTACTCAAGTCCGAACTTCAAAAACCCGCCATGTTTACTACCAACTTACAACATATCCCGCGCAAACTCAGCCATAACCTTAATCGTTTACACCGTAAAATCCAAATTCAAATAACATCCAACATGTCCGCTGCATTGTTGAATGGTTTTCGGACGCATGCGTGCTTTCCACGGCGGCCATTTTCAGGGAAACCAACACAGTGCAACGCCCTATATGTACACGGACACTTGTTACTCACACATACACGGATGTATGAAATTGTACGAAGGAAGCGAGCGTTGTGTGCGTACTGATTGGTGTGCCTGTGTGCGCGGGATGCTGGCTAAAGCTGTATCCATACGGACGGCTGATTGAGTTTCTTACGATTGTTTGCTTGAATCCCCTTTGCGGATTATGTGGAGTTTACAAACGCCGAGTGCTTATACCAAGATTTGGAATACTTTCGATTATTCGTGGCACATCGCTCAGTGTTTTCCTGGCATATAAATATAGTAATTGTTCCAAATCAGTTGGTGGGTGTGTTTAGTTTTTGCAGGCAAAGTTTGAATGTAATTTTGTCAAAATTATAACTTTTTAATGTTTTGCTTATTTACAAAAAAAAAAAACAAAAAAAAGCCACAAATACAGTTTCTTTTTGGTCATAAAACCTTAATGCTTGGCATGACAAACCAACTATAATGATTAAAACATCATCGAATACACGTACTCGTACATTCATTCATTGTAAACCATTTCACCATAAAATCATTTGACGATCCTGCGACCGCTATTTACTTTTTAATCCCAAATCTTTTATAAATGTAATCTAAACGGTTAATCCTCTAAATTGAAACATCAAACGAAATTAGTCGAACACGTTTGATCCCTACGTGTTTACACATGCGGCCAAATAAATCGGACATAATAAAATTCGTACCGACAGCTACGAATTTATTAGAACGAACTGCGTCCCGTCAAATTGCCGCTGAAAACACCGGGCCCATGCTAAAATATTTACACAATTTATTCAGGAAATGTTCGCCCTCTGGACGCGGCTCTACGTCTGACCTGACCTGGCTTGAGAGGGACACAGATTTAGTCAGCCTCGCGCCGCCACCGCCGGCGGGTGTTCGGCAAACGCGCTCTGTTACCATCCACTGTGTCCATCCCTCTCCAGCAAACCGATACCACCGTTTGTGCGAAAGAAAGGCACGAAAGAAAATCGCGTTAAAATAGGTACGTAGTAATTAAGTGTGACCGCCGGAATGCAGGGTTAAAGCCTTTATGAGTGCACCCGTAATTACATTTTAATATTGAGTTTATGTACGAGGAAATGTATTCGGGTGTCGTTTGTAGGTGGAAATGTGAGGTTACTTTTAATGTTTTGTACATTTTGTCAGCTGACATTAATTGTTTTTTATTGGGTCCCAAAGGTAGGCCATTATTTTGGCATAGTTAGTATGATTCTTATAAGTAAAGAGTCAAATATTTTACATTTTCATTATTTATTACACTTATAAACAAAGGTAATAGCTGATATTCATCTCAAGCCCCAGTATCCCAGGTGTGGGTAGTGGGGAAGTGTGTCAAACGCACAGCATCACATCTAGAGCTATATGTGCGACATTAATGACTAGAAACAGCGCTGCTGGCTAATGGTATGTAATTTGTAACCACTGTTTATACGGAGCACAGGGTTTGACTAACTTTCTAAACAATGCACGTTCCTGACAAACATTGTTGAAATACGAGATGTGTTTGGCTGTATTGTGTCGACGAACAGTTTCCAAATAATAGTTAAAATAAGCATGGTTTAATCGCTTTTACAAATTAAAGTACCTACTTTTTAAGGTTCCGTACCTCAAAAGGAAAAAACAGAAACCCTTATAGGATCACTCGCGTGTCTGTCGGTCTGTCCGTCTGTCACAGCCAATTTACTCCGAAACTACTGGACCGATTGAGTTGAAATTTGGTACTTATATGTCAGTCGGTGACCCTAATACAAAAATTTAACGTAAATTAATGAATTTTAAACATGGAGGCCACTTTTAGGTGTAAATTAGAAAATTAAAAACAAAGTTTTGCAAACTATATCGTGTTACATATCAAATGAAAGGGCTCATCGTGAGCATTTCAAATATATATTTTTTTTACAACTTTAAGAAAATAGGCGAAAATTGACCATTCCCCCCCCCCCGCCCCCACCTTAACTCCGAAACTACAGGGACCAAAATGTAAAAAAGTACAAAAAATAGTTCTTTACCTATAAATAACAGGAAAACCTAGACGAAATCTTATATTTAAAACAACTTACGGAATTTAGATAATTAACGTACGGAACCCTCTCTACGCGAGTCGAACTCGCACTGGTCCGGTTTTTTAAAATAAGAAGTGTCTTCCGCGCTTACATATTTAGCTATTTTTGATGCAAATGTGCAACTTATCCACTCATGTTAATGCAGCACTAACGTGGGTTTAACTTATGCTTTAACGTTAATTACAACACAACTTAACTCATTAGGATCGCTGCTACAATTTTATTTCTCGTAAAGTCTGCAAAAGCTGACGGGAGATTTTTAAAAAAATGCCAATTTTATTAGTAACTGGCACTTCACCCGCGTCTTCGTCCGCAAAAATTGTGATACTCGTAGCTCGGCATATTTGTATGATATAAATATAATTTATGCCTATATTACTTCCTGATAATTTAGTTATCTATTGGTGAAAAAATGGTTAAAATCGATCCAGTAGTTTCGGAGCTTATTCGGTACAAACAAACAAAAAAATCTTTCCTCTTATATGTGCATAGTACAACTGATCAGAAATAAAATTGCAAATATATACCGTACAGATATTGTCTTTCAAATAAACTACTAATGATAAGCATTTTACAACGGTCCTCACTTTAAGAAACCTCCTTTTTGTCTTCTAAAAACCAAACACACGCGACCCCAACCCTTGTCAATAGAATATAATGCCACCTCGCATAACTTGCACTTGCTAGTGCCATAGATTGTTATCAGGCCGGAGTGGCGAGCTGGCCATGCTTTCACACCATTACGAAACATTCCTTCGGCCAGACTTTTACTATTACGGTACGATAAGTAGCTGATACGTTTCTTGTTTTTATTTGCTTCACTGGTTGGTAAGGAAGTATTGTATTGTATTATATTACATGCGATATTCTATACCTAATTATAAGTACGTTTACTGCCTATTTTGAGTCATCCTTCTTATATCCTACTAATATTACAAATTCGAAAGTTTGTGAGGATAGATGGATGTTTGTTTCTCTTTCACACAAAAACTACAGATGGGATTTGGGTGAAATTTTGCAACATTGATTTATTTTATTTTATTTTATTTTATTTATTAGGTCTACCAACA
Organism: Eurois occulta; assembly: GCA_950022335.1. Taxonomy (NCBI): domain Eukaryota; kingdom Metazoa; phylum Arthropoda; class Insecta; order Lepidoptera; family Noctuidae; genus Eurois; species Eurois occulta. The sequence goes on along the minus strand of OX465479.1, from coordinate 22,578,947 downwards.
ATTAAATATATAAGAAAAAAAAAAATAATGATATGATATGATATATATGATATGTTTAATATTATTATATATTAGATAGTTAATAACCTGGATTAACATTTATATACTTTTTATATCGGTACCGCGTGGTGGTGTACCAAACACCACGCGGGCGAAGCCGCGGGCATAAGCTAGTTGATTATGAACATCATATGAATCATGCTTTGTCGCTTAAATTTTTATAATTATTGCAGATTTTAAGTGAGCTCGTGGCTAAATAATAACATCCACTCGGGTGGATCTTCAGGTTAAGCCGCGTTTGCCTGGTTGGTCCGCGGAGGGGTGACCACAAAATCAAAATCAAAGCATTAATTTCAAGTAGGCCAGTTACAGGCACTTATGAATTGTCAAAACAAAGACAACAATGAAATGTAGCTACAATCCCAGTCACAAGGCATAGAAAATGTGAAAGTACTGTAGTTGTAGTAATTACCTACCGAGTTTCCTCCGTGTCTCCGAACAGCACTTTAAGCTGTTGGTCCCGGCTGTGATTGTAGATTTTTGACAGTCGTTGCAGGTAGTCAGTGAGCCGAAAGTCTGACAACCGGTCTTATCAGCGGGTATCGTATTACCCAATACCCAGTACTAACTTCGTTGTGGAGGTCTGATAGGCAGTCGCTCCATGTCAAATACTGGTATTCAGCTGTATCCAGTTTGACTGGAAGCCGACCCAAACATAGTTGGGAAAAGGCTAGACAGATGATAATTATAGGTAATTAATCTAATTAAATAGGCATAATTATAAGTCTTCAGGTTTAGCTCTCTTGGAGTTTTGGAATCTAAGTTTAAAACCACTTTAAAAGAATTAGTTACGTTATAACATTGTTCAGCCAAATAAATGCTCGGTCTTGGTTAGTTGATTTACGACTCTCCCGAGACTGCATTATGATAGCTAGCCAGCTATTCATAGCTGTGTTCCAATGGTTCACTTTATTGACGCAATCCGGCTACTTGGGAATCTGCTCACATCTTAAAACAACAATTTCTCGAGCAATCACAACATTCCTCTAGATATAAAAGGTTTGTAGAAATGTAACAACAAATATTATCGTTCATATTTACAGCGGAACGCCTAACTATTGCTTCCGTTCCTATATTCCGGCTTTCGTGTTTTCTTTCGCACTTAATACGAGTTTGGAATAACTTTCGACTTTATTCTTACTTTGTTCACATAATATTTATACGAGCTAAGTGTTACATGTAATTTTACTTATACTTACGTAATTTGAATAATGTGTTGGGGTAAGAAAAACAGCAGATGTTAACCGTCCCACGCCTGCGATAGTCGCCGAACTGAAATGGATATATAATGGGGCGGTGGAGAGGCTTACGAGTAATACGCGTATCCGCTGGTATCGCTAATATCATTTGATATTACAGGGTTATCAGAATACCAAACAGTTTAATTAATAAATCAACGTTTGTTAGCGAGGCTAATGGATTGAGAATTGTTCAATGCTGTAATTGTATTTGTTCAGCTTAGGAGATAGCAATATTGAGGATTCAGCGATATTTCTTAGAAGAGAGGCTCCTTGAACTTCAACAAAGAGCTCCTACTCTTCCCAGAAATCAATCTTAGTGTTTACGGGAAATACTTTCATCGTGTAATCTATTTCTGGCACCAAGTAACATTACCGTTCTCGGAATATAGTTGGGATGGAACGGTAGGCTCATCATGGACTAGTTTTTACGGTCTAGATTGGCCATTTCTTGAATAGCTGATGTTTATAGAAATAGCTAATGTTTGTTTGGTTTGGATTCCCTGGTCAGACAAAGTATTATTGAGTTTTCCAAAAGGAATTACTCAGTAGCATAGCCTTGCCCCCTTTTATATGGGACTCAAACATAACTGGCCAAATGTGGCTGAACCCTTCAGGGATTATAACCATGATGTTATTTAAAAAAAAACCTAGACATCAGTAAGTTCTCCTTATCGTTCATTCTCAAGCCTTGACGTCAGTCACACTCGCCATCAGTCGGGCCGTCAACGAGCCGTAGCGAGAGAACTATCGTGAACACGTTACGTGCTGCGACTGCAGATCAGTCTTGGTAATCAGGTCAACGGACGGGCCCAACAGACAATTGGCATGTCACGACTGAAACTGGAGTTTTAAGCTTTTAGTACCGAAGTAGGTCTTAATAGAGAATGAATTAAAACACAATTATGTAATGGTGAGACTAATTCTTGGAATGGGTTTGTCCCATTTATTTTACAAAAACATAATAACACATCTGTAATCGCCATGTACACCGACTGAAAATAGGCTTTTGTTTTCTCTTGTTTTTACAGATATATTTACGCACTTGTTTCTATCGAAATTTGCATAAAGGTGCATTCAAACCTGTACGGACGTGGAATGTGCGTTATTATATGATACACTAGATTAGGCCCGCGGCTTCGTCCGCACCCAGTTCGGTAATTATCCCACGGGATCGTACTACTGGGATAAAAAGTGTCCTATATGTTTATCCAGTAAAAGTATGTGTGTGCCAAATTTCACCCAAATCCGTTAAACTGTGTTTCCGTGAAAGAGGAACAAACATCCATTTGTCCTCATAAACTTTCGCATTTATATTAGTATAAGTAAGAAGTAACTGAGTATGTACAGAAAACACGGTTAACTGAGTGTGTACACAATACTGGTTAGTTAGTTTACCGGTCAATTCAGTAGAGCAGCTATACAAAAATTCTAGTCTGGTTCATATATTCAGCTCGGTCATTCCGTTACAATCACAGATCTGACACTGTTACTGATGGACCTCATGAATCCAACGTGATGCGACTCGGAAGCGAACCGACAAAATCCAGGTCAACGGACTAGATTGTCGTTAATAGCGGTTTCATTTTGTATCGTCTCTTTGTTTGTTTGAATACAAGATGTTTTAAAAATTCTGCATTCTAAGTACATTTAAAATCTGTTGACAAGTGGTATTAAAATATTCTGCTTAATCTGAAAAGATTTATGCATAAACGTATGTCTTGTTCCCATAAGGAACCAAATGTAAGGGGATGTGAGACGTGGGGGGGTGGGGTAGGCAGAAACTACAGCACGCCACCTGCTACGATCCTTCCATTCATCTTTTGCATCGTCGTCATTCGAACGTCTGATTCGAGCACCCAGGCCGGTTACGAGTACTACGCACATGTGCAGTATGTTCACACAAAAAAGTACATTGTGTTTACATAATTACAATTTTCTTGTTTTATTTTATATCAAGTTGCATTTAGATTATACATAGTATAATCGACTAATAAAAAACTAAGTAAAATGATTAATCATCATTAAGTTTAATTCTCTATATAAAATTTCCACCGAGAGGTGACGACGCGAAGGTCTACGACACTCGTAGCACTGCTACGCCGTAGCGCGTCTACGAGTTCTACGAGTTCAAATGAGTAATTAGGGAATTCGTCATGAGCGGAGCGTAGATTTTGGTAACTTTGTAATAAAATATGTATTTTGTTTGAAAATACTTTCCTAGTGTTCGCTTTAAAGCCCTTTAGAGACTCAAGAGAATGGCAAGAATTTTCATAATTTTATTTTTTGTTGAATGAAGGTCGTATAAAGAGATAAAGATTGCCCGTGTAAATATACTTTTAATACCTACTACTTTATTTTCACACAGTTATAAGTAGCCCTTTTAGGTTATTAATACCGTCAACGAACATACATAAAATATTAACGAGTATGTTACTCCGTATTATCGTGATTGATGTCAATACAATTGACAAACGAAATTGTTCGTGTCGGAATTGATTGATGTCACTGGACAAAAGGTTAAGTTAAAAAGTCATATTAGTGATTTCATAAAAATATCCATACAGTGATGACACGGATGTGTCAATACGGACAACCTACTTATTCTAGAACCCCCAGTAATATTTTGCTACGAGTATCAACTAAGCAAGAAAATGTGATATGAAAGACAAACAAGCTTGATTATAACATGTTTCCCTAAGACGGGATCAATATCTTTAACGCACGTAATACCTTTTTGTCAAGGGACATGACATATTAATAATTTTGCGGCGACGTCTAGGCATATGCGACCTTCCCGACTAATATCTAATACAACTTCGTGTTTATGTATAGGGGCTTATTACTTGGTCGGCTATGTGTGTGCGTACACCTAGCTATGTTAGTACTATGTAATGGTAAATGTTAAAGGCAATATTGTGTTTGTACATACTACGCAAAAGTGTTTGGATTAGTAAAATGATCCACTACGAAGTATACTAAAATATTGTTAAGAATTTTAGAAAGAGGTTACATTTAAGTAAAAAATTGTGCTATGATAATACAAATAATGTTTTATTTAGAATCTAGCTGTATTTTGCGGATAGCACATGACTATTGCACTTATTTCTGCCAAATTATTCTGAAACAAACTATGTAGTAAAGTGTTTTCAGACAAACGGATATGTAATAAATAATTATAATAATAAAAAGCTTTATTGTTCAAGAGTAAATGCGAAATTTTGAAAAATGAAATATTCTAACAGAGTCTTTAACTTACAGCTAGAGAAAACATGCAAATGTTTACCTTTACCAAATTCTAAGCGGTCGGTTACTAAAACTTTCACAATTCTAAACCTGACAGTTTAATAATATATCGGAGGGTCAAACGCCGACAAACAAAATTAAAGTTTGCGATTCGCTCCACGAGTACAACGGGCAACTTGAGCCATGACTCTACCCATGAATGTAAGACGGCCAGTCTGTTTCCATTCAGTCTCGAGGCAGTTCATGGGAATTTTTCCACCATAGAAACGCGTCGGAAAAGGGAAAAATACGCCACTTTTTACCCCATTGAATGGATAGTCCCCATGGGATGGTCCAAGCAATTTCCCTTGCTTCGCTGTCTAGTCTTAACAAGTTATTTTAATGATAGTGTGGCTATCGGCCTTCTTGATTTTGATGTTTTTGTTGTGAAATAAACAGTTGTTAACTGAAATATAATTATACTAGAGTTATTAGAATAATGGAGTGGTATAGTAGTCAAAACTTTTAATATTTATAGAATTTTCTACGAACACGTAAAACATAGTCAGATTATAACATGAAAATTTAAACACTACCGTATTCAGCTTAACACAATGTCACCTGTTTGTTAGACCTACATAAGGCTGGATCCAAATAATTGGCATACAGTAAGTACTAAAACCGATCCTGAATCCCAGACTTAAATAATTAGTCGCATCAAATCTGCCGTAACTTTGAATAGATCCCCTTTATTATTTAAACCCCCATCTCTTGTCATGGCATGCATAATTGATCCCTCAAGCTCACGAGTGGCTTGGATATCTATAGCCTTCCATCTGATACCAGATCAAGGTAATTTGACCTTTATTAGGACGTGTTAAGATTGTGGTGGCGATACAGTGATATGTTTGTTTTTAGAGCCTAGACAAATAAGAAACATTGCAAAAGCAGATTGGAGTGGAAAAGGAAAAAAAGTCTTTCAGACAGTCTGCTGTGGTTTGTGTGCGTTTGTTCTGTGCATGTCTATGTGTGTGTGTTTGTGTAAAGCGACCATTGAAGTTTGAATTCACACTTCACGTGAGGGTGCATTAGAGTGAGCCAATTGGTGTGTTTGCGGATGACTGAGTTTCTTGTTACGTTATGTATGCGATTTTGTCTTTAATGGGCTCTGGCAGAAGCTTTCACTGTTATTTTTTTTCTACTTTTGATTTTCCGCATAAAAAAAGAATTTATCCGACTCCTTTAAGTCTGCATTATACTCGAACTTATTAACAATAACTTCTCTCTGTTTTAAATGCTAGTGAATGTCGGGTTGGAATATAATGTTTTGCAAGAAGTGGCAAAATTGCGTTTTATAAAATTATGTTGGTTTTTTATTAGACTTTAATAAATACACGTAGAAACATTGCAGATAATACTAATGAACAATACTCTTAAGAGAAAAACTTTGCCTATTTTTATTTTAACCGAGTAGGAATGACTTTTCCGGAGTAGAAATAGCTACTTGTACCTTGATGTTACATGGATGTCACATAAAACAAGAGGTCGCTGTTTGTGAAGAATATTTTTGGAAGTAATAGCAGATAGAAAGATAGAAGGTCGTTGAGGTGACGTCAGATAGTCAGTCGCTCAATGTGAAGTACTGGTATTCACGTGGTTAGAGTGGAGGCTGAACCTACCCTAGTTATGAAAAGGCTAGGCAGATGGTAAATAGTGGGAAATAGAAATCCAAATTAAGAGATCCAGTTGCCAATAACCTTCTCAGCAGCTAAACCGAGGACATATTATCTTAATTTGACTAATTTAATTATTAATCAATCTTCCTATAAATAGTCAACGGGTTAGATCTAACGGGTCAAACTGTGTTTAACTCAGTCATGCCACACTGACTATAAATTGATTACTCAGGAGTTGTGGTGACAAACTTAGCTTGTGGTCTTTCTTTAATCGGATTTATGTCGGTTTGTCAGTTGATCCGTAGTCTCATCTCTTATTTGACAACTTTTAATATTATCTGGTTGGAAGTTTAACATAAATTAGGAGGTATATTTGGGAATGTTTCGCACAGTGATTAATTAAAATTAAGGAATAGCTTATATCTGAGATTATGTTTTTATCAGCTATCAATCAGAATTTTTGAAATATGTATCCAGAAATAAACATTTACACACATTAGATAGAGGCCTCAAAAACAAAAATTGTGTCGAAAAAAGAAGTTACCGCTGACAAAAACTATAATAATCCAATTTCCTATAGTCCCAAATTGACTTCGTTCGTACTTCTAAGAGCGCTGTCATAAAAACAAAAAGCGATGATAAAACGGCCTTCTCCCTAAGTTCATCAAACGGATCTTATCAACGATTTACGGGTATAACCTTCGTCCAGTCATTATATCTAAGTACTGAAATTAAAACCATCATCTTTGGAATATTCTGAAAATTTGAAATGTGGTCGAAGCGGTGACGTAATCAATAGCGGAGAGCCCGGTTTTAAATTTAATCTGCATTTGGAAAAGTTTTATAAACTTCACTGATATCGTAGTTATTTCATAAAAACGGGTATCCGTTCATTTTTTAAATTAAAATAGTAATATAAGTTTAGAGTGCTTCCACTGCATTAAAGGTATTTTTGCAAAGTTAAAAGAAGTTTGGTGTTCGTTTCAATTTTGAAACTCTAAACTTACCGTACTTTGTTATATAGTTGAGACGAAGGAGAGGTATTATTCCAATATTCACGATGTAATCTGGATGTCAACTTATGATTATAACCTAAATAATTTTTAAAACAATCAAAGATTTATGAATACAGCGCTGACAAGAATCTTGGAACAACAAATAAGTTGAAGTCAAGTTTTTTACTTCGTCATACGAAACTAAGTTTTCCTATTTCAGTGAAAGTTTCATCATAACATCTAAGGTTTCTATGAAATAACTCGGACGGACGTAAAACTAAGTTTATTTTTCTTTATGTTCCTTCGTCCATCAGATATAAAAGTACATTTTCTGTGTTCATGCGAATTGTTTATTTCCTTAGAACGTACACAAGTTTATGAAATTGATGAGAAATAACATACATCTGCTGGTAAAGCCATAAATATAAGGTGCAGGTTTCATCACAACAGTCGGAACTAATAATAACACTATTTTTTTTTTTGTTTTAATATTTAAAAATTTAACAAGAAGGTTTTTTGAAAAGAAAATAATATGACTCTAACATCCGGATGTTCTAGAACTAAACCATCAATGACATGACTGTCCCAAACTCGCACTTGGCGCGCTTGCTGGGAACAGTCCACTCCCTCTCAAAGAGAAGAGGCTTGTGTCGCAGCAGTGGGAACATTGTGAGCTGACTACGCTTGGAATAGATCTACTATTCGATTATGATTCCATGGGACTGTAAGCAAAGTTAACTCGTGTTTGCGCTACCCACGTGAACTGTTTTTTGCCAAAAATGTTCATTTAATGAGATTTATTATGTTTAAAAACTTAAAGATACCATAATGTAAACAATTTAGTGATGCATTGTGAGCTAAACTATAAATTATTTTATTTTATATCGCCGCTCCTTGCAGGGTCAACGTATTCGTACTTGTGGTTACTTAAAACTTGGCGCGAACTTTTACAACAAATTAATTTTACTTTTACGAGTATATTTTCTGATGAATTTTCTCATAATGTACACGTGATTATGTGAAGTACACGCGGGTCGTCGTACTCATCGGTAGGTAGGTAGTATGTAGAAGTGAAAGTATTCCATATTAGGGCAGAAATGTGCCTTTACTTTGAAAACGTTCTAAGTTCTTAAATGGAGATATTGGGCTCATCAGAAAATAAAATAATAACATAAAAACTATTGTCCTACTAAGCCTAAGAATGTATTCTATGTAAGAGTTTAGAGACTAAAAATCTGAGCGATGATGATGCCAATGGTACGCCATAAATAATGACACCTATCACAAAAAACTCCCCATGCACTCCAACCGCCTAATCAGCAACTCGTATAATAGCGAGAAGTAGAATTAAGAGCAGCCCCCAGACGCGCGAAGAAGACGCGGGGTCGGAGTGCGGGGCGCGGGGCGAGTGGCATGCACTCATTTATCACCGCCACACTTCACTTTACCAACTTGTCTCCCAGATTTATGACCCACCACGTAAAAATGTCTTATGACTTGTAATTATAAGCTTTGGAGTTGAGAAAGTATAGTGCAGTACTTTACTATTAGTACTTGGCGCTGTGGGAAAACTTCTTGAGAAGTTTAGCGGTCATCTGGAGGTCAATACTCAGAGTCAACTTATCAGCACTAGACGAATCAAAAATCGAAGCATTTATTTCTAGAAGGTCAGTTACTGGTACTTTTGAAGGGTCGAAACAAAGAGAACTATGTAATGTAGTCTACAGTCCCAATCACAAGGCATAAAAACTGTGAAAGTACTGTTGCCCATTACCTAGCGTAGCTCTCTATGGAGAAGAATGGGCAAGAAACTCCATGGACACTCTTTTTAATAAGTATATTGTTTGAAAACCTTGGTTACATTATTCATGTTGAGGTGGTACACTATGTGAGAACGATGTGTCAAGATGTTCACGTTAAAAGTATCCATAGTAAAAACAAAAAAGACAATTTAAAAATAAAATAATAAATTCAAATAAGCCGTGGCAACTAAGAGATGAACAGTCACAACTGACAGCGCCCGTTTACGAACATGAAGCATGGATCATTTTTTCTTAAATAATTTTAGTTTTATTGGTGGCCGCCGAAGTCTATTTTTTCGCCGTGTTCGGCTATTTGGTCTGTAAGTGCTAGTTTCAAATACATTGTAGTTTCTCCTAACAAAAACACATATATATTTCAAAAATATATAAACATGGCACAGGTAGATTTATATGTTTTTGAAATTTTTATTGACCGTTTTACCCAAGAATACACAATTATCAACAGTGGTCAAGTGAGACTCTTTATAATGAATTTCTAGTTTATTTATGTTTTTTTTTTAATTGTATGATGTGTGTTTTAGTCTTATTTATTTTTAAGTTATTTTTTTCCAGAGCTTGGACGGTTTCCTTTTCTAAGTTTTTGTTATTGTCACTCTTGGTCATTATTGTAGTGTCATCAGAGAATAGTTTACAATCTCTATTCTTATTATTTATTGTACAAAATTGGGTTTTCTTACAGTAAACCTTACTTCGATTGCGAGATTAACGGTAGAGGATAACCTACGTGCACAATCAGTACGTTTAAAAACTTAAACTAACTTATTTTATAAACTAAATTAATACATATAATATAATATACGTACGTCGTCGTCGTCGTACGTGCGTCTCCATCGCCTCTGGAATGTCGTTGATGTAAACTACAAAGAGTAGTGGGGATACGATACCTCCCTGTGGCGTGCCCTTAACTATTTTGTTTATATTTCGACCTATAGGTTTAAATTCCCTTTGACAAGTTTTTGTTATTTCCACGCATTGTACTCATTCAGAATGGTAACTTTTGATCCACTGTGGTGGAGTAGTGTTTCATTTCAACAAAATCAAAGGGTTTTTTAATGTCCTGCCAGGGCTGCGGGACTGTTCGAAAGAGATACCTACCGCGGCCCTGGAACACAAAGGGCAAAGAAGGAACATGGACGGGAGGGGTAATTTGATGATTTCCCACCCCAAAAAAAAAGGCTTTTGTTATGTCTATGAACACCAACACACTGCACTAATGCTGTTCTATTTGAATAAAATCGTCGTGAATCAATTAAACCGGAATGTTTTGTGCAGTCAGCCTCATTACTCTGTCAGAATGAACAGTCTTGTCGTGTCAAGAAATGGAAGTGACACCTAATGTTACTACGTTCTATATTGTGAAGCAACACATGGGAATCAAAAAGCTTATTACAGAACTTAATGGATATTCCCCCAAATTCACTTCCCCTAATATCCCTAATGAGCATGGGGACTTAATCCCCATAAGCTGATGTAAATCTGTTTTACGCACGCGAAGTCGCGGCCTAAAGTAAACTCATTTTATACAATTTTGTAAAACATCACAAATATTGCTTTGACATGATTACAAGGGGTTTAATCAATTTATTACAAACATGGATTACAGTATTTTAATTAATTGTGTATTATTAAGCTTTCCGTATTCAATTAATCTTTTTGTTTAGTAATTAACACATATGCATGTTGTTTTGTTCAATTGTGATAAAAATAATTATGTATTTAATAATAATAGTAGAACCTACACAAGAAATACTGATACTAACTACCGAACATTCAACTGTGGCATCCTCATACAAAATTGAGTAGATATTGCTGTACAATCGAATAAAAACAATAATTATATTCCTATTAAGTTATCTCTAGAATTCTTGTTTCATAAAAACTTTACAAGTGCCAACGGAACAGAAAAAGTGTTTGCAAAAGTTGTCAAGTTTTCTTAAGACTTGGAGTTACTTTTTTGTTAAATCCGCTCAAGTTTGTCTTTGTGGATGTTTCACTCTTTTTGAGATGAATTACTGCTGTTTATTCATCATCGTCCAAAAAGTGACTTTTAGAACTTAAAAAAAATATTGACTGCTTTTATGACTTTAAAAGCCTTGGTTCATTGCTCCACAAAAGTGGAGAAATTTTGGGTATCTTTTAAGTACCGTGTCGAGCCAGCCAGTGACACGGAAAAACAGACTACTTCACGCACTTTCACTATTCCTTCGTTTACTTTGGACGAAAGAAGAGAAATATACTCATGCTGTGGTCAAGAAGTCATCACAGATGCTGGTTTCGTTAAACGCAATACTCGGAGCTTTCAATTTCCAAAGACCAGAATAATTTTGTTCAACACTCTTGTGCGTAGAATTCAACGAGCTTTCACAAAGCATCTTGCCTTTTTATCTAGAAAAATAAGCCATCGCTGTCCGTACGAGCAACGCCTACATTTTTTCAACATAAAGACGCTGCGAGACCGTCGCCGTTCGCGCGATCTCATTTTTCTGTACAAAATTGTCAACGGAATCGTAAAATGTAGCGTTTAGTTTAGTTGAGCGTAATCCGTATTCAGTACCTTCAAAACCTCCCATATATCCCATCACCAATACAGCTCCTGCACATCACTGGATACCGATTTATTCGGAGTTTCCATCAACAAGTTCAGAAGATTTGGTTCTGAGGTACCTACGGGAATGCACTAATTTGCCTCCAAACAACTAATTTCTGTCAATTCAATACTTTCAATATTCTTAATCAGATATCAGACTCATAACACATATACCATCATAATTCATATCATCTGTAAATTTTGTATTGTATTCAAATTGTATTACTTTATCATTAAGATTTGATAACATTATGTTGTTGTCCTATGGTGAATGCTGCGTGTACCTATAATAGGCATACATACCAGCATTTTTAAGTTATTCTTATTATTTCGCATTAATTTTTAGTACCAAATAAATAAAAGCTAAGTACACATGCGGAGTTAAGCCAACGTCAGCTATGGGACATACCATAAATTTTTTTACCAATTTCAGTATCGATGTCAACGATAAGATTTTATCCATAGAATTGACAATGTTGTTAAAGAGTAGTGGAAACTATTTTGGCGTACAACTTTGTATAGATACGATTCTTTGTATCTATATGTACACTACGGTCCTAAAACAATGTTCCCAATACAATTATGTATTTTCATGCTCGACGGTAATAGTTTAAGCTTATTCCATTAAACCTTTTAGTTTAGATAAGTGATGATAACACGCATCTGTTTGTTTCAGAACTCGTCCTTCAATGTGAAGCAAGCGGCCTAGTTGACAATGTAACCAGAGCCGGTAGTGACGTCACGATGTGCTCCTGGGTAGTGTCAGCCCTCATCATCCTGTTTGCCATGGGTAAGTTGGACTTTACTAAACATTTTCTGAAGTTCTGGATAAAATGGCTAATGCGCGGTTGAGGTCCGCAGATAAAGTGTGGGTTCAAAAAATTCATTTAGGTCCATCGTCAACGACTCTACTAAAAAGCTATGTTTAAGAAACCCGAATCGTCAATGAGTAGCCAACATTTCACAGCACTGGAATTTCAGTGGCAGTCCGTACACCACGCAACTTACTAATGTGTTAATAACTAACTATAATTACAGTTTGTGATGGGTTGCGTCTTGTACGGCCTTACTATCCGGAAACGCTGTGCCCGATTAAAATTTCAGAAAATAGGTATTTTCGTTTGTTTTCTATTATTATTTTATGCTGCCAATGCTGTTTCAGATTACCATTGCTATCAAGCCAAGCCTTTTCATTAGATCATCCTAGACGTGTAATTAAGAAATGTAATTTACTAATTAAGTCATTAGGATCTGGAAGGCCTGTCAGTAATCTGGGATATTCTAGGTTTAAAAAAAAAAAACAAATAATCTTTGGGGCTGAGCTTAAGTGAGGCCTCAATTATATTCTTTGTGCCCGTTTCTACAAACACTAAGCGGCACGTTAACGAATGGGATAATCTTACAATTTTAACTGCCAGCACCGTGTGGAGCGTTTAGGTCCCGCGCATCTATCCGCCTCTTAGGCGTAGGCTACACCGCCAGCTAGCGAGCGAGCTGGGCGAGCATCGTATCTCCTGTTTTCATAGTTCGGTTCGGCACTTATGGTAGTTCGCGGTGTGAACCGAAGATTGAAAAGAGGTGAAACCCGGCTCTCTCGCTCGCTCGCTAGCTGGCGGTAGGGTCTGCGCTTTAGGCCTCTACCTCGAATTTTGCGGGCAGCGGTGCACTCCAGTCAACGAGCGCCGCCGCCGCCGCACCGCTGCCCGCAAAATTCGAGGCAGAGGCCTTACGCACGTACGCGCCGTGTCGCATCAATGTGTTGCACTCGTTGCACGACATTACATACTATTTAATATACAGATTTATAAAAAGCGATGACTGTGATATCAAATTGTGTTTTTTGCTAAAACATTCCTTTAGCGGATTATTGTTATTGAAAACAGGCATTAAACATGAGTAGACTCAGAGCAAATAACACTGACAGTTTCTTAACGCGAGTTAGATGTGTTAATCACGATCAGTTGGTGAAATTCACCTTTACTGTAATGCCCTTGTGTATCAAAGCATTCGGGACCGAGCGTCAATCGAATTGATTATTAAACAAGCTCACGTTACTCAATGATACCACTTGGACGGATTTGTGGCTTACCCGCGTACTGTCGCTAGGCTTAATGTGCTCATTAATTTCAATCAGCCAGATTATCGGTATTAAAGCTATTCTGATTCGTGAACAATTGAATCGATACGAGTAAGTTATGTGTTATGTGTGAATACAGATTTGATAGGTTCTATAGTAGACTGAAGGAGGAGTTAAGTTTAAACTACTTATTTATAGGGCTCAGGCGTATTAATGCGAGAGTCGATTGCAGCTGAGGCCACTGTATAGAGCACTGAATCTTATCAGGTGTTACTAGTAGAACCTTAAGATTATTTCTAGTTTTGTATATAAATTTCCTGCCTTAAGCATCTTATAAGCGGCTTATCTAATTTCTCTTAAGCTTTGTTCAACAGTCATGTTATAACATGAACTTTTATACGGGAACCCATTGAAATATTTGATGGTATCGAATCTATCAAAGGTATTAGGTAAGAGCTACCTATTTAACAATGATCTTAGAAAGTTTCATGTTGAAAGTATCCAATGATCACGCTAACATTATAAATTATTCTTATTATAAAGAGTGATCATACCTTTCTCAGATTATTTATTGTTGCACACATTAATTTTTATTTGCAAAATCATAGTGTTATAAGTAAGTTTAACTTAACCCTCTCGTCTGGAAAATCGATTTAATGGTTTAATCGAGAAGTTCACAGGTTACAGGATTAACATGAGCTAAGTTTTTGTTCAGTTCATAACTTCGCGTCGGATTAGTCTTACCTCCAACTTAGTTTAAAGTTTATCATGTTGCATGATAACACGTACGTATCTTTATAATCGAAACTTTTAGGAGGTAAGCAGTGTCCCTAGTGGTAGAGTTATTTATTTGTTTAATTAATTACGAAAGATGCCATCCAATTCACTCTCGTTTTTGTTATGGCGGACTAATCGATCATTCGCAGTGCCGAAAAAACACCAAAACTTTGCAAGTAGGAAACTACTCACGTAAAATAAAATAAGGATTGCATTCGCCTAATGATATTTTAGAAATTATTCTACAAGAACGCCCCAGGGATTATAAAACATTTTCGGGCGATATCCCAGCATCATAGATTAATATCCCTTTACTTTGCCCCGACTTTCTGTTTTACATTCAAAGGGAAATCGTTCCCAAAATGGAGATCTTTCACCTCGGTCATCCGCCGTGGAAAACAAAGAGTCCCCTAGACAAAGATCCAACGAAAAGCCGACCCAACTCCCATTCAATTTGCCGCGTGACATTTCACTTGAACGTATCTCAGTCATAGTGGACACTAGGCAGATAGAAACAGTAGTGTCGAATCATAGAATGGATAGAAATAAACTGACCTATAGAAATGCTCAGTAAAAAACACAACTATCACGCTTCAAATCACTTTCATTGACGTATTTTTGTGCGTGACCATGGCATTTTCATTATTAACCTTCTGCAAAAATTATCTTTTGTGTCAGAAAACTCTGTCGTTCTTTTATCTTTCCTACGCCTTTGTCTCCAAAAGCAGTTAAAGCAAAAAAAGTATTTTCATTTTTAAGACGTTTTTGCAATTATGGTTCCGTTTTCCTTTTTGGCTGAGGTATAAAGCAGCTCGATGGTCCCCGAGGGTGCTGGAGCTACTAATGGATTACGGTAATGCTGGTTTCTTTTCAACCAAGCAATATCGTTCACATTTGATCTAATGAGATTATCGCGATGTTTGTTCAGACTGTGAAACTCTTACGAGAATAGAAACTTAGTATTTGTCTACTTAATTAGCTGAGGGATTTAATTCATTAGGTTTCTTCTTCACTTAACGCTGTTTCCGTACCACCCTGTACAGGGTTTCCTTGTAAACTATCGTCTAGTACTCTAGTCCTTCAAGTATGTAGACAAAAACGAGCGGAGCACAAATTTACTTTTTTTGCAAGTCATCCAAAGCTTTCTTACTGTCTCAACCGATAAATATCTTAGCGAGTTGTTCATCATGGTATACACAAGTCAAAACAACAGACCGGTTGCTACATAAGTACATCAAAAATATGTAATCCTTAATTAAATCTTGTATGAACTCTGAACACCCGTCGGTCACGGATTTAAACAAATCCAATGTTTTATTAAGTAAATCCTCTTTGCCGCTTAAAATGTGTACACGGAAATGTATATACTCCCTGTATATGCTGGCACCCGTAGGGATGTCCTCATATTCTTTTGAAAGAATTTGTTGATTTAGGAGCTTGAATTTTGTGTCTCCGGACAGAGCTCCGATGTTGTTTATTAAGATTGGTAAACAGTTATCAAGAGGCTAAAAAAATCTTGTGGTTAAATAAAATCGTGTGGGTTTTTTTTCTTATTATACCACACTACCGCCTTCATACATCATACGCCACACGACTACACATTCCGATAATTAATCTGATATTCGCTTTGCCCTTTACGCTTCTATACGTCCATTAAACCTAACGTCCTCAATAACCCACCTCCACGGCGCTAAAGCGCTTTAGCTTAAAAACCGCTCTGCGCTACAAAAAGGTCCCTCCTATATACAGGAGCACTTGAAAGAGGGCAACCCTACGCTCGGGGACTCATCAGCCAGCGAGTCCAATTTACATGTTAATTGACGTACGTCCGATGAAAAATCGCGATACATGACGCCCTTTGTGCGTACAGTGGTGGGCAGGATAGATAGGTTACCTTTGAAGAGGTCGTGTTGAGGGCTTTGCTTTTTCTTGGTGGGTGTTACGTTAAGAGGATTAATTGTTTAATTTATAAATAGTTATTTTTTTCAAATGCTCCAGCATTACGTAAGTAATGTTTAACAATCGGACAAAAGTTAAAATCGAAAATCATCGGACTATTAGTTAACAAAAATCACGCGTTTTCCTATGGCGGTAAACTACAGGACGAGAAACTAAAAAACCTGCTTTGGAAATATTTTATTGAAATTAATTCAACATTTATCACCAGCCATTTATGATTATCATGCTACCTTGCCGATATTGGAAAAGATAATAATATTAGATCAGGAAAAGGAAACATTGAGGGACCATTTCCTTTCATTACATAATTTTACTTCATGCAAATATTTTATTTTATTTCGCATTCATTACCTGATCAGCGGAATTAAACTTAATTAAAGTACCCATATTTTACGAGTGACAATAAAACCGTGAGTAATATAAAATAATAAGTAAACCCTTTTGTGTCGCACGACCACGTAACGACAAAGTAATGGCAGATACAATGAAAGCAATGCCTAGTAATACTTCGCAGTTTATACAATAACCTATTTATTTATTTAACAGTTTATGAACACACTAACATACAGATAAGAAGAAAGGAACAGAAAAAATAGGTACACAGGTGATGCTAAGGTGATTGGTGGTGGTGGTGGTGTGTTTATGTTTCTTAATAACCATTTAATTCCCCAATCAAATGATTTTATTTACACACAGGTAAAATACTGGTATTCAGCTGCGTCTTATTAGACTGGAAAATACATCGAGAAATGGCATACTTTAGTAATCCAAATCTAGTGTTGTGGTCCGAATAAATATATCGATAGTGCCTGAAAAACTCATTGATCGCGTTCAGTTCCAACCCTGAGCTTTAAATGAGACTTTTCTTATAAACAAACTCAATTACTGTTAGCTATCGTCAGATATTAATTTAGGGAGCCATAATTTACTATATTATATCCCTTCGTTTGTTGACTTGTTGTTATAAGGCACAGTTCTATCTTATTATTGTTTTCATAGGACGGCAATAATGCTGATAAGGCAATCGTTTTTAGTAATGCTTTATTGTTTTTTTGCCGACAGAAATGTTTACGTTAGTGATTATTAAAATAAATTCATAGATAATAATAAATTACGTTTATGGGAATAGGTCCGGCCTTATGATAGCGGACTCGAACATAACTGGAAAAATATGTGTTACAAATTAATTGACCGCTTCGTTTGTTAGCTTCGATTCCTAGGTCAAGGAAAGTGTTATTGGGTTTTCGATTAGGTATATATTAGTCGCACCCCGAAGCCGGGATTTATGTCTAGGTGGTGGCAATAGGATCGCCCCCTTTTACAAGGGACTCATACATACCTGGGGAAAAACGAATGCAGGAAAGGTACACCTCTGCCTTACCCCTCGGGGAAACACAGAAGGAAAATGTTGCATATTTACTTGCCTAACCGTACGACTTATGAAGGCATCATGTTAGGGTACTAGGTTTGTGAATGTGTCAAACTCAATAATGTATAGTTAATAGTGTTGGTATAAAACTTCAATAATAGTAAGAAAAGGATTTTAGGCGTAAAGTTCAGGACTTGTAAATCGTTAACAGGTAAAAGCTGAACTAGTAACAATACACTAACAAGGCAATATAATAACTTTACCTATTTCAATATTAAACACAAACATGAAAACGGAGCGTTTCATGGCCATTCTGCGTTCTCAATAGGGACCTTAACAGCGTACCTACAACGTTATTAAAGTAGTAAACATTCTCACACATTGGTAACTATACCAAGCCTAACTGTATGTCTACCGTTTGTTGTGCCTACTTTGCATAATGGCAATGTTATAATGATAGATGATACATTGCGATATGGTGATGGTTGAACTGCCTCTCCCAGAAATGTGTGAGGTAGGCTAAGGCCAAGATCTATTAACGTTACTTTGCTCGTGCTGTTTTAACACAAATGTTGCCGTTTCTGTCTTGCACTTATAGTTCGTCAGTTATTTTACAGGGACAGGAATAATAGGTATACGTAACCTAAAATACACACATCAACATCGTCTAGGGATATTTTGTATAAAGTTCTTAAACTTAAAAAATACTGGCCAGTTTTAAATTCTTTACACACAAGTTACAGTAGTTTTTGGATATTTTTTTGTGTCAAATTTAAGTTTTATAACAAGTTATCGGTTAATTTCGAATTAATGTTATTGTGTGCATCATGCAGCGGCGCCATTTAACGAGAGAGGAAATGTTAAGGGCAGTAGGCATGCTCCAAGCTGGGGCTACTCAACGGAGTATTGCTGAGGAAATTGGAAAAAACCAAAACGTGATATCAAGGTTATGGTCACGTTATCGTGCTACTGGTGAGGTGGCTGAAAGACAGCGGGAAGTGCATAACTACTCAGCGACAAGACCGATTTTTGCAAGTTGCCGCGAGAAGACAACCGAATGTTACGGTCATGCAGTTGGTTCA
Organism: Eurois occulta; assembly: GCA_950022335.1. Classification (NCBI taxonomy): domain Eukaryota; kingdom Metazoa; phylum Arthropoda; class Insecta; order Lepidoptera; family Noctuidae; genus Eurois; species Eurois occulta. Next base: position 22,560,079 of record OX465479.1, on the reverse strand, counting down.
GAGGCTCCAGTCAGAGCACCAGTTGCTTGTGAGTGACCAAACTGTGAGGAGAAGGCTGCATGAACCTAACCTTCATGCTCGCATACCGCTTCGTACTCCAGCACTACACCGAGGAAATCGTGGTCGACGACTAGAGTGGGCTCGTGAACATTTGCTCTGGGAACATAACGAGTGGTCTGTAGTGCTGTTAAACGATGAGTCGGTTCGGTTTCCATCCCGATACACGTAGAGTACGTGTTTAGCGAGTTCCTGGTCGTGAGAGCCGTTTGCAACATCCTCAGGAAGTCCATTCATACCACGGCGGGACAATTATGGATTGGGCGGGAATTCGTGTTGGTGGAAGAACAGACCTCGTTTGGATCAGAAACACCATGACGGCTGAAATATACCGTAACGAGGTGCTAGTACCAATAATCTACCCCCATCGACTACAAATGGGCCAAGAATTCACGCTCATGCACGATAACTAACGATAGCAAACTTTGGCATTTAAAATATTTGTAGGATAGTAGGACCTACTATCCTAGTAATATTTTAAATGCGAAAGTTTGTGAGGATGGATGGATGGATGTTTGTAACTCTTGGATGAAATTTTGTACAGATGCATTTGCATATGTTTGTAACTCGTTCACGCAAACATTACTGAACAGACTTAGATGAAATTTTGTACAGATGCAAAGATTTTGTGCTGATGCAGATACCAAGGTGTTGGACATAATTGAACATTTCTTGAATATCACACAGCTTACGCATTTAATTTAGTTAAATGTTTGTCGTCGGTGTACCTGCTCGTAGCTGAAGCAATTTCGCCAAGCATCATTCATATGAATGATTTAGAATAATTTTATCTGTTCATTTACATTTATATTATTTTCGTAACCCTTTATGGATCTCTTCTTTGCCAAAACATTAAACGGAAGGAATAAATTACGCATACAGATCATTGTTGTTTGCTAACTTCGAATGCCAATGTTTCTGAATCACAGTCAAAAGGCTCCCTGATTCCTTTAGCTCATTATGCTGTTACACTTCAGCAATTCTCAGCATGTATTTATTTATCTATTGAACAATGTATACACAGATACAGGCTAACCATGGAACTAGCACATGCCATGACCCTATTAGGGTGCAGCAAGTTTACTTAAAACCAGTAAGTATTTTAACATAAATATTTCATTTGCACTTTTACTAGTCTTGATTTTTATTAAGCCAAATCATAACAATATTATATACATATAAATTAAAATAACCTAAAGTAACTAACTTAACAATAAACAAAAAAATGGCGTCAGAAAACTTTTAAATGTTAACCATAATAATGCTTGTTTAGTTACATCGGAATACACCGTACTGCGATGTCAAGCTTATGTTCTAATCTATCCTCCGTGCCTTGTTTTTGTTAACTCTTTGTAATATGCACTGAAAACCATGTCAAGAAAACTTTATTTATAGTTTCCGTTATGAAGGAGTAGTTGTCAGATCAGCATATAAATTGCCATAGTTATCGCATACATCGTTTAATTTTGATCCACCTTCGCCACGTTATTAAAATGTAATGAGTTCACAAAACATTTTCATTAACTTTTAGACGGAAGACTTGTTGTCTCCTTGTATATATGCTAATGTGTTTGCGTGCACCCCTAACTATGTAACCAGCTCTGCTATTTTAGGCCTTACAGCTGCATCTTAAAGTTTATATTAGGATGGCTCGGTAACGAAATCAGAGGCACGATCAGTGGCGGGGAGAATTAGAAGGATTTGGTGTATTACTACTTTTTTGTTTTTCTTTGTTATGAAGTGTCAGTTTTGGTGTTGTTTGAGGGTAAATTTACCCTAAATAACGTGACAAGTACTTCGTAGAAAGAAGACGAAAAAAGCTGGAAGACGAAGCTTTTAAAAATGTTTCTGAAATTATTCTTATCGAAGACTGTATTGTGGTCTACCACCAAGAGAGATTGAGAATTGTGAGTTAAACATACACCTAATGGAAACGCTATAAAATGAATGCCCACCATAGTCTTCTCTTCTTCTCCATTTCCGGAACTTCCACACACTTCGGCACAAAATGTATGCTAACCACATCCTCACATAAACAATTCACGAGCTCTTTCCCATGACGTCAGACCCCCCCCCCCGTTCCCAACCCGCTACAACTTGTCAGTCCTCTTGGAGTGTAAAACTGTCAGCAACAAACTCGTCAGTCATACGTGCGGGGGTCGGGCGTCAATTCGGCCTCCGCATCAAATTGCGTTAGCCCTCCGTCCGTCTGTCGGGACAATCGGATTGCGTCGGTTCAGCTCGCTTATTAGATTCCGCTGCCAGTCGCTCGGGTAACCGTTGGAAAATATTAAGCCTATTTCTTGGGTAGAAAAAGCTGGGTGCCTGAAAGTTTGGACAAAAATAGGTACGATAAAATTATGAAGGTCAACTAGCAAAGAAAAGATTTTTAATCACCGTTTTTGCGTCAATAACTGACCTTTGTGACTCAATAACTTCACTCTGTCCTTTCTTCTACTACACAAATTAGTCTAATGGCTTAAAAATGTTATTTCTTCCCAAAGTAAGTGTAGGTGTGGAACAGCTACTTAACCTTTTAAAACATCGATCAGTAGGACCGATGTTTTGATATATTCGCCTACGGTTTGTAATTTTTTTTAATAATTGCGAAAGCACTTCATTTTCAACTTTCTCAATAGCTGACAGTAAATACTAAACATCTTGATATCACACTGGTGAGTCAAATTCAAAGATGCAGCATCACTTTAAATCGGATTCCACCCCGATATAAAAGGCAAGCATGCGGCGATGGAAGAACAATATGGTAACTACATCAGCTATTTGTACCTTGAACTAGCAAAGTAGCGAGTACAGCGAAATAGTGCAAGTTGACTTTAGAAAACTGGAAGACATTACTCATACGAATAATCTACAGAAGCGACTGACTCGAGACTATTTCATCAAAGTTTATCGTTGCGTTCAGATCGTATGGAGACAAGTTTTCATTGATTGATTGATTTTGTAATTTCTTTATTTTAACATAAACAAAACAGTTAAATGACATTCAGATCTTATTCTAAAAGCATTAAACAATGTGATTTGGTGTTTTGTGCAGACTATGGCGCCTATATAAAACATTTACGAATACATACAATATGTAATGTTTGAAACTTATTAGTTGTTATGAATCAGAAGTATCATATTACTTACGTTAAACAAATATCGAACTGTACAGCGCGATGATTAGACACAAACGCACTTTATGACACTTAATAAACTACATATTTTATAAAAGATTGTAACAAATAACATTGATAACATTTAAATTTTACTTTGACAGTATAATATTTTTATCTAAAATGCAAATGAGCTTCGTGTATTGAGTGTAATTGATTGTAAATCTACCCTACATTCCGTGCGAACGTAATAAAATAGTCCGGTCATCAAGTCGCATAGCCTTTGTTAGTCGAATAGCAGTAAGTGATGTGGGAGACGGTATCGATGATATGTGTCGATATATTTTAAGTTTGAAGATCGGGTTCGGCCTATGGTGGAAATAAGTGGGTTATGATGTTTAGGGTTAGTTACCAAATAAAACTTTTTTGTGAGTTTTGTAATGAATTGTTTCAATGTTGGAAAATTTAGTTGGCTATGTAACGTTTTAAGATTTGTCCGAAAGGGTGTATTGAATGAGGTTTTTATTGCTTTGTTCTGGACTACTTGTAGTTTAGAGTAATTATTTTCGCATGTGCTGCTCCAGACCGGTGCCGCATACGTAATGCAGGGTCTTACAAGGGTTTTGTAGATTTTTAATTTAGTCTTTGAGCTGACTTTAGAACGACGTTTCAAGATTGGATACAGGCAATTAAGAGCTTTTATACCTTTTACGCGGAAGTACTCAGTATTTTTGGTCCAGTTCATTTTATTGTCCAGCAGTAGTCCAAGGTACTTGGTCGATACACGCCATGGCAAAGTATAATCACCCACTTTAATGCGTTTTTTAGGAAATGATCGTTTTCTGGTGAACATTATTACTTCAGTTTTTGTGGAATTTAATTTTAATTTCCATTGAGTAAAATATGAAACTAGAAGCTGTAATGATAACTGAAGCCGTTCAACTATCAAATCAGTATCTTTACTTGAAGTAAACGATGCTGTGTCATCAGCAAAACACGCAAGATGAGTATGGGCCTGCTTGGGCATGTCGTTTATAAACAGTATGAATAAATGAGGCCCCAGCAAGGAGCCCTGAGGCACCCCCGCAGGAATAGATCTCGGTTTGGACACACTATCGCCAATATGAACACAGAACGACCTATCCGTCAAATACGCCTGGATGATTTTTACAAGTGCAATCGGTACACCACATATAGATAGCTTGTGTAAAAGGCCTGCATGCCAGACGGCATCAAAAGCCTTTTCTACGTCAAGCAACATCATGCCTGTAGATTCACCCATGTTTAAGTGGTGCGTAACATGCTCTGCGACCCTGGCCAGTTGCTGGGTTGTAGAATGCCCCTTTCTGAATCCGAACTGCTCAGGCAATAGCAGGTGGTTTGTAACGTTTGCTAAACGCGCTGAGATTACTGCTTCGAGTAATTTTCCCAGGGACGGTAGGAGACTTATGGGCCGATAGCTAGTTGGTGAACTTTCCTCTTTTCCTGGTTTCTTGAACGTTATAATTTTGGCTCTTTTCCAAGCAGACGGAAAGTAACCAATTTCTAGGCAACCATTAAAAATTTTGGTTATGAATACTATGCATTTACGTGATAGATTTTTTAGTAAGCAGTTGTGTATGCCATCGGTGCCCGGAGACTTACGACTTTTGAGATTTCTTATTAATTTTGACACTTCTCTAGGACGTACGAGTTTAGGTCGAATAAAGTCTTCAACATCATTATTAAGTTTGTTTACTGATTCACCGACGGCAGTCTCTGTCAAGTTATCACTAGTCCAGTTCATAGTCAAACTCATGTTATCGTAAAAAGTATCAGCTAGTACTTCGCACTGTTCGGCAGGGGACGTAGCTAATTGACCATTCATACACTTCAACGGTGGAATTACTGCAGGCTTATAAGTCAGAGATTTAATAATCCTCCAGATATCGGTGCATGGATTATCAATTTTAGCCAGTTTGTCGTTCCAAATTTTGTCATTATAAATTTGGATAAGGTTTTTAATTTTAGTGTTAAGGTTGTTTATATCTTTGTTGATGACGCACTTAATTGCAGGATTGATTTCATTTAAAGCCGTATTCCTTAGCTTGTTTTTAGTAGAAATTAAGACTTTGATGCGTCTCGGCAAGGTGTAACGTTTAACTGAAGATGGGCCTGATGGAACGTTTACTTCGCGACTCATTTTGATGGTATTTTGAAGTTGGTCAACTGCAATATCAATGCTAATTTTAGAATTATAAGTTGATGTTCCTAATGGAATATTCATATCCAAGTAAGACCTGTACTCAGACCAATTAGCCTCCGAGTATCGGTATTGTTTAAAGCTATGACGGACAAATTTACCACCTACTGTAAAAAAGACTGGAAAGTGATTGGATGATAAAGCTGGCAGAGTGTGAAGTTCAGACACACATGTAACATTACGGCTGAGAAGTATATCTGGTGTGGAAGGAGTATGTGCATTATTGTAATGTACCAATGTTGGCGATATAGGCCCAAAGACTTGATAATCATGGAGTACCATATGATCAAACAATATCATACCACGAGAGTTGTTTTGATAACAATGCCAATATTCGTGCTTGGCATTAAAGTCGCCCATTATTAATACTTTTGGCCCTAAGTCAAATAAAAGATCCAAATCACTAGCAGCTAACGGAAGGTTTGGTGAATTATATGCGGATATGACAATTATATTGCAGTCGGGAGAAGTTAAGCGTATTCCTATACATTCAAGGTTACACGTGGGGGGAATAACAATTGATGCATGAGGAATATCGTTCTTAACTAAAATTGCGACTCCCTGACCAATACCATTCGATCTCTTATCGCATCGGTAACAGGTATATCCAGGCATATTTAAAGTAGAATTTTCACCTAATCTTGTTTCACATAGTGAGATAATGTCGACATAACGTTCGCTAGTCAAATTTAAAAATTCAGATAGTTTAGTACGAATCCCATCAGCGTTCCAGTATAAAAAACGAAGCTCACTTGCATTATTAAACATATTGACCAAGATGAGTAAGTATAAGAATAACTTTGTCCATCATGTTATCACAGACACTAAATTGGTTTTTTATTGATTTTATAGTTTTAAGGATATTCAGCATTTCGGAAGTAGTGTGATCAAGGGGAGCTTCATGCAAGGGTTGAGCTTTTTGATTCGTCTTGTCGGTGGTAGACGTGATTGTAGCCCAAGAGCGGCCGTCGACTTTGGAGTAAATTTTGGTAAGACGTTGTTCTTGTGCTGCTTTAATGTTATCTTGACGAGTTTGTAAAAGTTGAAGATATTTCTGACGCTCTTTGCACTGCCGGAAGTTTGCCGGGTGATCTTCGCCACAATTGCAGCATTTAGCAGGCTCTGTGCGATTACTCTTTGGGCATTCGGTGGTAAGATGGGCTTCGGGGCACTTGACGCACCGCGGTGTTAAGTTGCAGTTTTTAGAAGAGTGACCAAATGCTTGACATCGATAGCATTGGGTTCCATACATATTTTTATTACGAAACTTGACGATGCGAACAGCACAATTGCTTAAATATTTTATAGATTTAAACTTGGAGACGTTGGCACCTGCCTGAAGTTGAACCAGATATGGCGGGCATGATGCATCTCTGCCCTCAGCAACTTTCATTTTGCGAACCTTAGTGTTTGGGAACCCAATAGATGACAGCTCTTCCGAAAGGTGTTCTTCGACAAACTCGGGCAGGCCAAAAACTACAGCCCTAGGCATCCTTTCATCTTTGCGACAGAAAGTGTGATAAGGAATACTTTCTGAACAGAGACCCTCTTTTAGTGCTTGATGACCTTCTGATGTGTGAGGGTTTATGGACATTTTATTATTTCCCTTGTACTCCAGATGAAACCCTTTGGTGTAGCGGGTAATCACCGTCTTTATGAATGCATGGGTCCATTCAGGTTTCAGAGTAATAAAAACAAGAGGTATCTTACCCGATTTTATAGTTCTGGTTGTTGCACTACGGACATGTATTTGCATTGGATCGGTGGATGCTACATGTTCAGTAGATAGGTTACTAAATCTGTTAGTGGTGTTCACAGGTGCTTCGGGTTGGAGTCTTGTTGGGCGCGCAGGTCGTTTCGGTATATTCCATGCACTGGGATCGGCTTCGTCACTTTCAATTGGTCGCTTTGCGGCAAGAGATGGATTTGAAAAACTTCTTGTTATAAATCTGTCCATGTTGACATTAGGGCAGTCGATACTTTTTTATCGATAGTGAGTGATCCCATCACTAGTGACATAAATGTCGTAGCAGAGGGAAGGTAATAGCTAAGATGACGTGCGACAACAACAAGCGCGCGAGCCGAACTGAGCCAAGTTTTCATTGTTGCTAGGGAATTTAGCGGCTTGAGTGAAACTATTTAACAAATGTTGATAGAATGCCCCTAAATTGATAAGACGATAACGTTTTCGTGTAAGGTTTTATAACTTCTCAATCAAATGATTCCACTTCTTGTTATATGTAGAATCTTTGTACAGACGCAAACACCTCTAGCTACCCAAAACTGTCAAATTTTCTCAACCAACCTTAGCGATACCTAAGTTCTGCTTTAGCGATAAAGTTAAAAATCTAGTAAAGAAATTTGACAGATTGTATTAGCTTAGTGTGCTGGCGTCTGTACCTTGAATATGACTAAATTGCCCACTCTAATCTTAGCCAACACTGTGCCCAACAGCTGGTCAAAGGCTCCCCATTATAACACATTCCAGTCTACAAGGTTAAATTAAATAAGTCAGCGACTCCTGTCCTTCACCCGCGCGTCTGTGGAGATTTCCATAGACGTGATGAGTATCGTAGATATTTCAATATGGTGAATCGAATAAAAAACATATATTTTGATCACATCTGTGGAGTTTCGCTACAAAAGTTTGACCCTATTTATATACTGCCGATTCAAAATATATTCCAAAAAAAAAACATCGTTTATCCCTTCTTCCCAAACAGACGCCAGATACTGAATCTAAATTCAGCCTTTGAAACAATTAGATACCAAAATCTACTTTGTCTGAGGTATAAACTTAACGTGATTAATTATTAAGACTTCGAGATTAATTTCAAAATGTTACTGCGGGACTTTATCAGTCTTAAAACATTGATTATTTACCTACTCGCTCACCTCATCTTTTAAACAGTAAAATACGTTATGAAACCAAGTTTAATTTTGACCCAAAATTACTTAGAATATTACCCGTGTTGATTAAACCCAACCTTTTCATTAAAATAAACAACTTTAGCACTAACATAATCATAATTTCCCGTCTCCAAGTGACGAACGACCACTACTAAGCGTCATTTTTGCTTTCAGAATATTCTAGAAGCGGCGAAATATTTTAAGCCCGAATAAAATTTGAGGAATGCAAAGCACCGCGCTACACCGTTTCTAAGAATGGACCTCTCATAACAAACCTGAGAGTATACTAGGAGAATATACTTCCAAAACATATCTGGAGCCCTTCAAAACTGTGTGAAAAAAAACAATGAACACTGAACAGTCTTAGTTTAAGCACGCTCCTGTACAAAGAAATTTACATTGAAGAAGTTACCGAAAAATAAAATGTTTGCTATTTTTCCTATATTCGTGGGTGTTTTCTTCAATACTTTCAATTCATTTCAGAAATACATCTCCACTCTTTTGCAAAAAAAACGGGCACCTAAGGAAATTTACGTTCTAAGGTCGATTTGAGTTAATTAAATGAAATTTATTTCTTTTAGTAGTCTGTATACTTATAATCGTGTAAAAAAAAATTCACTTCACGCGCACTAAGCGCGTGAAGTGAATTCGGGCAATTAAAAGAAAAAAAACGATGGATTCTTTAAAACCGGTGTACACGCCCACACAATAAGTGGTCGGCAATAAAGACAAGATTTCTTTTTACTTTTTTTAATTAAATAAACAAACAAAACAAATGTAAAAACCTAATAACGAGTGTGACCTCCTCTTGCCAAAATCACAGCTTGAATCCTTCTGGGCATGCTTTCCACGATGTTTTTAGAAACGTTTTGAGGAATACGTTCCCACTCTTCTGCAATTACTCTTTTTAGCTCCCTGA